>OY821793.1:9127617-9735792 GCA_963682175.1 Triglochin maritima | reverse complement strand
GAGAGGAGAAGAGGGATAAATAGAAAGAGAAGGCGAGAGGAGGAGAGAAGGGAGAGAGAGAAAGGAGAGTAGAGGGAAGAGAAGAGGATAGGAGGGAGAAGGAGAGAGAGGATAAGGAGAGGGAAGAAGAGGGAGAGGAGAAGGGAGAGAGAGAGAGAACGAGAAGAGGAGCGAAGAAGGGAAAGAGGAGAAGGAGTCCCCTCTCCTTCTCATCTTCCCTCTCCTCCCATCGTTCCCTTCTTTTTATCCTCTCTCTTCTTCTCCTTCTCTCCCTCTCGCTCCTCCCTTCCTTCTCTCCTTACCTTATAAGGAGAGAAGGAGAGGGTAAGAGGGAGATAGAGAACGAGAAGAGGGAAGAAGAGAGGGGAAAAGGGGGGAGAGAGAGAAGAAGAGATAAGGAAGGAGAGAGGAGATAGAGAAGGCAGAGTAGAGAGGGAAGGGAGAGTGGAGGAGAGGGAGAGAAAAGAGGAGAGAGGGAGAGAGACAAGGAGAAGGATACAGAGAGAGGGAAGGATAGAGAAGGAGAAGAGAAACATGATAAGAGGGAGAATGAGAAAAGGAGAAGCGAGAGAATGTGAGAAGAGGAGAGTGGGGGATAAGAGGGTGAGGACAGAACGAAGGTGAGGGGGAGAACAAGGATAGGAAGTGAAGGAGAAGAGGGAGGAGGAGGAGGAGGAGAGTGGTAGAGAAGAGGAGAAGTGGGAAGAGAGAGAAGAAAAGAGAGAGGGAAAGGGAGAGAGAAGAGAGATGGAGAACGAGAGATAGAGAAGGGAGAGTGAAGGAGGGTGGAGAAAAGAGGACAAGAAGAGCAGAGAGAGGGGAAGCAAGAGGGAGAGTGAACGGGAGTAGAGAAGAGGAATGAGGGAGAGAGGATAGAGAAGGGAAAGAGAGAGAAAAGGAGAGGGAGGAGAGAGAAGAAGGGGCAGAGAGCGAGAGAAGGAGGAAGGAGTGGAGAAGAGGACAATAGGAAGATAGAAAATGAAGGAGAAGAGGGAAGACGGGAGGGAGAGAAGAAGGGGGAGAGGGAACGAGAGAGGTAGAGAAGAAGAGGGAGAGAGAAGGAGGAGAGAAGAGGGAGAGAGGAGGACAGGGAAGTAGAGGGGAGAGGGAGAAGGGAGAAGAAGAGCGAGGGAGAAGAGAGGGGGTGAAGGAGTGGGAGAGAAGGAGAGAGAGGGAGAGCGAGCGAGAGAAGGAGAAGGGAAAGGGGAGGATAGAGAAGGATAAAAGGGGGAGAGAGAAGAAGAAGAAGAGAGAAGGATAAGGAGAGAAGAAGGGGAGCGGGATAAGAGGGAGATAGAGATGAGGCAAGGGAGATGAGAGAAAGAGAAGAGGGAAGAGTGAGAGAGAAGGAGAGTGGTTGAGAAGGAGAGAAAAGAGAGGGGTAGAACGAGAGAGAGAAGGGAGAGAATGGGACGAGGAGAGAGAAGGAGTGGGAGAAAAGGAGAAACGAGAGAAGGGAGAGAAGAAGAGGGAGAAGGAGAGAGGAGAGAGAGATAAAGAGAGTGGGATAAGGAGAAGAGGGACAAGGAGAGAGGGAGAGAAGGAAGAGGGAGAAAGAGATAGAGTAGGTGGGAGAAATGAGAAGGGAGAGAGGAGGAGAAAGATGAGGAGAATGAGAGGCCAGAGAAGAGGGAAGATGGGAAGAGAGAGAAGAAGAAGAGGGGGAGAGGTAGACAACATAGGAGAACAGAGAAGGATAAAGGCAGAGAAGAGAGAATAGGGATATGGATAACGAGAGAAGAGAGAAGGAGAATAGAAAAGAGGAGAGAGAGAGAAGGGAGAGAAGTAGGAGAAGGACAGAGTGGAGGAGAGGGATAAGAGGGAGAGAGAAAAGGAGAGGGATAAGAGGGAGATAGAGAAGGAGAAAGATGAGAGGAAAGAGGAAAGGAGAGAGAAAGAGAGATAAGAAGAGGGAGAAGGAGAGAGAAGGAAATGGAGAAGAGGAGAGGGAGAGGAGGAGATAGAGAAGGGAAGGTGAGAGAAAAAAGTAGAGGGAGAGAAGGAGAAGAGAGGGGGAACGAGAGGAGATGAAGGGATAAGAGGGGAGAGAGAATAGGAGGGAGAAGGAAAAGAGAGGAAGAGAGGTAGAATGTAATATCCTGAATTTTTTAGTTGAGGTAATAATCAAATATCTTAATGGACTAATTAAGATTGTTGGATGATTGTGTGGTTTTAGGAGAAGATGGAATTTTGAGAAGAATATTGAGAAGAAAAAAATGGAGATTTTTGAGGCAAGTACTGATTTGTTATTCTTCAGTTTCATATCATGTCTGTCTCTCTTGATATTCGTAGTTGCATGCATGTTGAGCATTAATATTGATTTTATGGATATGCATATGATTGCATGGTGGTGTTTCGGTCGACATGTCCTGTGGCTGTGTGTATGTTTCTAGCAGAGCAACTTAGGAAAGAGCTGCCTAACGGACAGCGTGGAGCCACCCGAGAGAGGAAAGGGCTGCCTGTCGTTAGTGTGGAGCTACCAGGTGTGCGTCTGACAGATTGATAGATTTCAGAAGCACAGGATGTGGTCGAATCTGAATGAGGGTTTCAAATTGATATGCATGCATTTTATTTGTGATGCATGTCTCTTGATTGTGCTTATTGACTGAATGTCATATTCTGTATTATTTTCCACATGATTATGATTCTGATTGATTGATGGTTGGTACTTGCGGGCTGTCGAGCTCACAAATTGTTGATTATATTTTTCAGATTAATTATGGGCCTATCAGATGGATTTAAATATCAGAGTGCGCAGCGGTCAGGATCGTGGATCGTATCTTAACGCACCGGGTTCGGGCGGGTGAGCAGTTGTCCGGGCTCGGGGCGTTACAAATGGTATCAGAGCAATACGATCCTCGGAATTAGTCGGGATTTGGATTTGAAATAAAAATTTGATTGGATTTGAATTTGAGAAATTGAATTTAGAAGTATTGACTATTGATTTAAATGTGAATTTTGACTTGGTTGGATTTGCTACCAAATTATTAATAAATAATGAAAGATGAATTTAGAGATATTTGGACTTGAGTTCAAATGTGAATTTGGATTTGGTTGGATTGATTATCTAAATTATGAGCGATAAGTAGTGTTAGGTTTTTAGATTTGATAAATAATGAGTTGAAAAATTTGTATTGATTTGTTTGGATTGAGACAGTATTGAGATCAAATTTCGAGGACGAAATTTCTTTTAAGGAGGGTAGAATGTAATATCCTGAATTTTTTAGTTGAGGTAATAATCAAATATCTTAATGGACTAATTAAGATTGTTGGATGATTGTGTGGTTTTAGGAGAAGATGGAATTTTGAGAAGAATATTGAGAAGAAAAAAATGGAGATTTTTGAGGCAAGTACTGATTCGTTATTCTTCAGTTTCATATCATGTCTGTCTCTCTTGATATTCGTAGTTGCATGCATGTTGAGCATTAATATTGATTTTATGGATATGCATATGATTGCATGGTGGTGTTTCGGTCGACATGTCCTGTGGCTGTGTGTATGTTTCTAGCAGAGCAACTTAGGAAAGAGCTGCCTAACGGACAGCGTGGAGCCACCCGAGAGAGGAAAGGGCTGCCTGTCGTTAGTGTGGAGCTACCAGGTGTGCGTCTGACAGATTGATAGATTTCAGAAGCACAGGATGTGGTCGAATCTGAATGAGGGTTTCAAATTGATATGCATGCATTTTATTTGTGATGCATGTCTCTTGATTGTGCTTATTGACTGAATGTCATATTCTGTATTATTTTCCACATGATTATGATTCTGATTGATTGATGGTTGGTACTTGCGGGCTGTCGAGCTCACAAATTGTTGATTATATTTTTCAGATTAATTATGGGCCTATCAGATGGATTTAAATATCAGAGTGCGCAGCGGTCAGGATCGTGGATCGTATCTTAACGCACCGGGTTCGGGCGGGTGAGCAGTTGTCCGGGCTCGGGGCGTTACAAATGGTATCAGAGCAATACGATCCTCGGAATTAGTCGGGATTTGGATTTGAAATAAAAATTTGATTGGATTTGAATTTGAGAAATTGAATTTAGAAGTATTGACTATTGATTTAAATGTGAATTTTGACTTGGTTGGATTTGCTACCAAATTATTAATAAATAATGAAAGATGAATTTAGAGATATTTGGACTTGAGTTCAAATGTGAATTTGGATTTGGTTGGATTGATTATCTAAATTATGAGCGATAAGTAGTGTTAGGTTTTTAGATTTGATAAATAATGAGTTGAAAAATTTGTATTGATTTGTTTGGATTGAGACAGTATTGAGATCAAATTTCGAGGACGAAATTTCTTTTAAGGAGGGTAGAATGTAATATCCTGAATTTTTTAGTTGAGGTAATAATCAAATATCTTAATGGACTAATTAAGATTGTTGGATGATTGTGTGGTTTTAGGAGAAGATGGAATTTTGAGAAGAATATTGAGAAGAAAAAAATGGAGATTTTTGAGGCAAGTACTGATTCGTTATTCTTCAGTTTCATATCATGTCTGTCTCTCTTGATATTCGTAGTTGCATGCATGTTGAGCATTAATATTGATTTTATGGATATGCATATGATTGTATGGTGGTGTTTCGGTCGACATGTCCTGTGGCTGTGTGTATGTTTCTAGCAGAGCAACTTAGGAAAGAGCTGCCTAACGGACAGCGTGGAGCCACCCGAGAGAGGAAAGGGCTGCCTGTCGTTAGTGTGGAGCTACAAGGTGTGCGTCTGACAGATTGATAGATTTCAGAAGCACAGGATGTGGTCGAATCTGAATGAGGGTTTCAAATTGATATGCATGCATTTTATTTGTGATGCATGTCTCTTGATTGTGCTTATTGACTGAATGTCATATTCTGTATTATTTTCCACATGATTATGATTCTGATTGATTGATGGTTGGTACTTGCGGGCTGTCGAGCTCACAAATTGTTGATTATATTTTTCAGATTAATTATGGGCATATCAGATGGATTTAAATATCAGAGTGCGCAGCGGTCAGGATCGTGGATCGTATCTTAACGCACCGGGTTCGGGCGGGTGAGCAGTTGTCCGGGCTCGGGGCGTTACAAATGGTATCAGAGCAATACGATCCTCGGAATTAGTCGGGATTTGGATTTGAAATAAAAATTTGATTGGATTTGAATTTGAGAAATTGAATTTAGAAGTATTGACTATTGATTTAAATGTGAATTTTGACTTGGTTGGATTTGCTACCAAATTATTAATAAATAATGAAAGATGAATTTAGAGATATTTGGACTTGAGTTCAAATGTGAATTTGGATTTGGTTGGATTGATTATCTAAATTATGAGCGATAAGTAGTGTTAGGTTTTTAGATTTGATAAATAATGAGTTGAAAAATTTGTATTGATTTGTTTGGATTGAGACAGTATTGAGATCAAATTTCGAGGACGAAATTTCTTTTAAGGAGGGTAGAATGTAATATCCTGAATTTTTTAGTTGAGGTAATAATCAAATATCTTAATGGACTAATTAAGATTGTTGGATGATTGTGTGGTTTTAGGAGAAGATGGAATTTTGAGAAGAATATTGAGAAGAAAAAAATGGAGATTTTTGAGGCAAGTACTGATTCGTTATTCTTCAGTTTCATATCATGTCTGTCTCTCTTGATATTCGTAGTTGCATGCATGTTGAGCATTAATATTGATTTTATGGATATGCATATGATTGCATGGTGGTGTTTCGGTCGACATGTCCTGTGGCTGTGTGTATGTTTCTAGCAGAGCAACTTAGGAAAGAGCTGCCTAACGGACAGCGTGGAGCCACCCGAGAGAGGAAAGGGCTGCCTGTCGTTAGTGTGGAGCTACCAGGTGTGCGTCTGACAGATTGATAGATTTCAGAAGCACAGGATGTGGTCGAATCTGAATGAGGGTTTCAAATTGATATGCATGCATTTTATTTGTGATGCATGTCTCTTGATTGTGCTTATTGACTGAATGTCATATTCTGTATTATTTTCCACATGATTATGATTCTGATTGATTGATGGTTGGTACTTGCGGGCTGTCGAGCTCACAAATTGTTGATTATATTTTTCAGATTAATTATGGGCCTATCAGATGGATTTAAATATCAGAGTGCGCAGCGGTCAGGATCGTGGATCGTATCTTAACGCACCGGGTTCGGGCGGGTGAGCAGTTGTCCGGGCTCGGGGCGTTACAAATGGTATCAGAGCAATACGATCCTCGGAATTAGTCGGGATTTGGATTTGAAATAAAAATTTGATTGGATTTGAATTTGAGAAATTGAATTTAGAAGTATTGACTATTGATTTAAATGTGAATTTTGACTTGGTTGGATTTGCTACCAAATTATTAATAAATAATGAAAGATGAATTTAGAGATATTTGGACTTGAGTTCAAATGTGAATTTGGATTTGGTTGGATTGATTATCTAAATTATGAGCGATAAGTAGTGTTAGGTTTTTAGATTTGATAAATAATGAGTTGAAAAATTTGTATTGATTTGTTTGGATTGAGACAGTATTGAGATCAAATTTCGAGGACGAAATTTCTTTTAAGGAGGGTAGAATGTAATATCCTGAATTTTTTAGTTGAGGTAATAATCAAATATCTTAATGGACTAATTAAGATTGTTGGATGATTGTGTGGTTTTAGGAGAAGATGGAATTTTGAGAAGAATATTGAGAAGAAAAAAATGGAGATTTTTGAGGCAAGTACTGATTCGTTATTCTTCAGTTTCATATCATGTCTGTCTCTCTTGATATTCGTAGTTGCATGCATGTTGAGCATTAATATTGATTTTATGGATATGCATATGATTGCATGGTGGTGTTTCGGTCGACATGTCCTGTGGCTGTGTGTATGTTTCTAGCAGAGCAACTTAGGAAAGAGCTGCCTAACGGACAGCGTGGAGCCACCCGAGAGAGGAAAGGGCTGCCTGTCGTTAGTGTGGAGCTACCAGGTGTGCGTCTGACAGATTGATAGATTTCAGAAGCACAGGATGTGGTCGAATCTGAATGAGGGTTTCAAATTGATATGCATGCATTTTATTTGTGATGCATGTCTCTTGATTGTGCTTATTGACTGAATGTCATATTCTGTATTATTTTCCACATGATTATGATTCTGATTGATTGATGGTTGGTACTTGCGGGCTGTCGAGCTCACAAATTGTTGATTATATTTTTCAGATTAATTATGGGCCTATCAGATGGATTTAAATATCAGAGTGCGCAGCGGTCAGGATCGTGGATCGTATCTTAACGCACCGGGTTCGGGCGGGTGAGCAGTTGTCCGGGCTCGGGGCGTTACAAATGGTATCAGAGCAATACGATCCTCGGAATTAGTCGGGATTTGGATTTGAAATAAAAATTTGATTGGATTTGAATTTGAGAAATTGAATTTAGAAGTATTGACTATTGATTTAAATGTGAATTTTGACTTGGTTGGATTTGCTACCAAATTATTAATAAATAATGAAAGATGAATTTAGAGATATTTGGACTTGAGTTCAAATGTGAATTTGGATTTGGTTGGATTGATTATCTAAATTATGAGCGATAAGTAGTGTTAGGTTTTTAGATTTGATAAATAATGAGTTGAAAAATTTGTATTGATTTGTTTGGATTGAGACAGTATTGAGATCAAATTTCGAGGACGAAATTTCTTTTAAGGAGGGTAGAATGTAATATCCTGAATTTTTTAGTTGAGGTAATAATCAAATATCTTAATGGACTAATTAAGATTGTTGGATGATTGTGTGGTTTTAGGAGAAGATGGAATTTTGAGAAGAATATTGAGAAGAAAAAAATGGAGATTTTTGAGGCAAGTACTGATTCGTTATTCTTCAGTTTCATATCATGTCTGTCTCTCTTGATATTCGTAGTTGCATGCATGTTGAGCATTAATATTGATTTTATGGATATGCATATGATTGCATGGTGGTGTTTCGGTCGACATGTCCTGTGGCTGTGTGTATGTTTCTAGCAGAGCAACTTAGGAAAGAGCTGCCTAACGGACAGCGTGGAGCCACCCGAGAGAGGAAAGGGCTGCCTGTCGTTAGTGTGGAGCTACCAGGTGTGCGTCTGACAGATTGATAGATTTCAGAAGCACAGGATGTGGTCGAATCTGAATGAGGGTTTCAAATTGATATGCATGCATTTTATTTGTGATGCATGTCTCTTGATTGTGCTTATTGACTGAATGTCATATTCTGTATTATTTTCCACATGATTATGATTCTGATTGATTGATGGTTGGTACTTGCGGGCTGTCGAGCTCACAAATTGTTGATTATATTTTTCAGATTAATTATGGGCCTATCAGATGGATTTAAATATCAGAGTGCGCAGCGGTCAGGATCGTGGATCGTATCTTAACGCACCGGGTTCGGGCGGGTGAGCAGTTGTCCGGGCTCGGGGCGTTACAAATGGTATCAGAGCAATACGATCCTCGGAATTAGTCGGGATTTGGATTTGAAATAAAAATTTGATTGGATTTGAATTTGAGAAATTGAATTTAGAAGTATTGACTATAGATTTAAATGTGAATTTTGACTTGGTTGGATTTGCTACCAAATTATTAATAAATAATGAAAGATGAATTTAGAGATATTTGGACTTGAGTTCAAATGTGAATTTGGATTTGGTTGGATTGATTATCTAAATTATGAGCGATAAGTAGTGTTAGGTTTTTAGATTTGATAAATAATGAGTTGAAAAATTTGTATTGATTTGTTTGGATTGAGACAGTATTGAGATCAAATTTCGAGGACGAAATTTCTTTTAAGGAGGGTAGAATGTAATATCCTGAATTTTTTAGTTGAGGTAATAATCAAATATCTTAATGGACTAATTAAGATTGTTGGATGATTGTGTGGTTTTAGGAGAAGATGGAATTTTGAGAAGAATATTGAGAAGAAAAAAATGGAGATTTTTGAGGCAAGTACTGATTCGTTATTCTTCAGTTTCATATCATGTCTGTCTCTCTTGATATTCGTAGTTGCATGCATGTTGAGCATTAATATTGATTTTATGGATATGCATATGATTGTATGGTGGTGTTTCGGTCGACATGTCCTGTGGCTGTGTGTATGTTTCTAGCAGAGCAACTTAGGAAAGAGCTGCCTAACGGACAGCGTGGAGCCACCCGAGAGAGGAAAGGGCTGCCTGTCGTTAGTGTGGAGCTACAAGGTGTGCGTCTGACAGATTGATAGATTTCAGAAGCACAGGATGTGGTCGAATCTGAATGAGGGTTTCAAATTGATATGCATGCATTTTATTTGTGATGCATGTCTCTTGATTGTGCTTATTGACTGAATGTCATATTCTGTATTATTTTCCACATGATTATGATTCTGATTGATTGATGGTTGGTACTTGCGGGCTGTCGAGCTCACAAATTGTTGATTATATTTTTCAGATTAATTATGGGCCTATCAGATGGATTTAAATATCAGAGTGCGCAGCGGTCAGGATCGTGGATCGTATCTTAACGCACCGGGTTCGGGCGGGTGAGCAGTTGTCCGGGCTCGGGGCGTTACAAATGGTATCAGAGCAATACGATCCTCGGAATTAGTCGGGATTTGGATTTGAAATAAAAATTTGATTGGATTTGAATTTGAGAAATTGAATTTAGAAGTATTGACTATTGATTTAAATGTGAATTTTGACTTGGTTGGATTTGCTACCAAATTATTAATAAATAATGAAAGATGAATTTAGAGATATTTGGACTTGAGTTCAAATGTGAATTTGGATTTGGTTGGATTGATTATCTAAATTATGAGCGATAAGTAGTGTTAGGTTTTTAGATTTGATAAATAATGAGTTGAAAAATTTGTATTGATTTGTTTGGATTGAGACAGTATTGAGATCAAATTTCGAGGACGAAATTTCTTTTAAGGAGGGTAGAATGTAATATCCTGAATTTTTTAGTTGAGGTAATAATCAAATATCTTAATGGACTAATTAAGATTGTTGGATGATTGTGTGGTTTTAGGAGAAGATGGAATTTTGAGAAGAATATTGAGAAGAAAAAAATGGAGATTTTTGAGGCAAGTACTGATTCGTTATTCTTCAGTTTCATATCATGTCTGTCTCTCTTGATATTCGTAGTTGCATGCATGTTGAGCATTAATATTGATTTTATGGATATGCATATGATTGCATGGTGGTGTTTCGGTCGACATGTCCTGTGGCTGTGTGTATGTTTCTAGCAGAGCAACTTAGGAAAGAGCTGCCTAACGGACAGCGTGGAGCCACCCGAGAGAGGAAAGGGCTGCCTGTCGTTAGTGTGGAGCTACCAGGTGTGCGTCTGACAGATTGATAGATTTCAGAAGCACAGGATGTGGTCGAATCTGAATGAGGGTTTCAAATTGATATGCATGCATTTTATTTGTGATGCATGTCTCTTGATTGTGCTTATTGACTGAATGTCATATTCTGTATTATTTTCCACATGATTATGATTCTGATTGATTGATGGTTGGTACTTGCGGGCTGTCGAGCTCACAAATTGTTGATTATATTTTTCAGATTAATTATGGGCCTATCAGATGGATTTAAATATCAGAGTGCGCAGCGGTCAGGATCGTGGATCGTATCTTAACGCACCGGGTTCGGGCGGGTGAGCAGTTGTCCGGGCTCGGGGCGTTACAAATGGTATCAGAGCAATACGATCCTCGGAATTAGTCGGGATTTGGATTTGAAATAAAAATTTGATTGGATTTGAATTTGAGAAATTGAATTTAGAAGTATTGACTATTGATTTAAATGTGAATTTTGACTTGGTTGGATTTGCTACCAAATTATTAATAAATAATGAAAGATGAATTTAGAGATATTTGGACTTGAGTTCAAATGTGAATTTGGATTTGGTTGGATTGATTATCTAAATTATGAGCGATAAGTAGTGTTAGGTTTTTAGATTTGATAAATAATGAGTTGAAAAATTTGTATTGATTTGTTTGGATTGAGACAGTATTGAGATCAAATTTCGAGGACGAAATTTCTTTTAAGGAGGGTAGAATGTAATATCCTGAATTTTTTAGTTGAGGTAATAATCAAATATCTTAATGGACTAATTAAGATTGTTGGATGATTGTGTGGTTTTAGGAGAAGATGGAATTTTGAGAAGAATATTGAGAAGAAAAAAATGGAGATTTTTGAGGCAAGTACTGATTCGTTATTCTTCAGTTTCATATCATGTCTGTCTCTCTTGATATTCGTAGTTGCATGCATGTTGAGCATTAATATTGATTTTATGGATATGCATATGATTGCATGGTGGTGTTTCGGTCGACATGTCCTGTGGCTGTGTGTATGTTTCTAGCAGAGCAACTTAGGAAAGAGCTGCCTAACGGACAGCGTGGAGCCACCCGAGAGAGGAAAGGGCTGCCTGTCGTTAGTGTGGAGCTACCAGGTGTGCGTCTGACAGATTGATAGATTTCAGAAGCACAGGATGTGGTCGAATCTGAATGAGGGTTTCAAATTGATATGCATGCATTTTATTTGTGATGCATGTCTCTTGATTGTGCTTATTGACTGAATGTCATATTCTGTATTATTTTCCACATGATTATGATTCTGATTGATTGATGGTTGGTACTTGCGGGCTGTCGAGCTCACAAATTGTTGATTATATTTTTCAGATTAATTATGGGCCTATCAGATGGATTTAAATATCAGAGTGCGCAGCGGTCAGGATCGTGGATCGTATCTTAACGCACCGGGTTCGGGCGGGTGAGCAGTTGTCCGGGCTCGGGGCGTTACAAATGGTATCAGAGCAATACGATCCTCGGAATTAGTCGGGATTTGGATTTGAAATAAAAATTTGATTGGATTTGAATTTGAGAAATTGAATTTAGAAGTATTGACTATTGATTTAAATGTGAATTTTGACTTGGTTGGATTTGCTACCAAATTATTAATAAATAATGAAAGATGAATTTAGAGATATTTGGACTTGAGTTCAAATGTGAATTTGGATTTGGTTGGATTGATTATCTAAATTATGAGCGATAAGTAGTGTTAGGTTTTTAGATTTGATAAATAATGAGTTGAAAAATTTGTATTGATTTGTTTGGATTGAGACAGTATTGAGATCAAATTTCGAGGACGAAATTTCTTTTAAGGAGGGTAGAATGTAATATCCTGAATTTTTTAGTTGAGGTAATAATCAAATATCTTAATGGACTAATTAAGATTGTTGGATGATTGTGTGGTTTTAGGAGAAGATGGAATTTTGAGAAGAATATTGAGAAGAAAAAAATGGAGATTTTTGAGGCAAGTACTGATTCGTTATTCTTCAGTTTCATATCATGTCTGTCTCTCTTGATATTCGTAGTTGCATGCATGTTGAGCATTAATATTGATTTTATGGATATGCATATGATTGTATGGTGGTGTTTCGGTCGACATGTCCTGTGGCTGTGTGTATGTTTCTAGCAGAGCAACTTAGGAAAGAGCTGCCTAACGGACAGCGTGGAGCCACCCGAGAGAGGAAAGGGCTGCCTGTCGTTAGTGTGGAGCTACCAGGTGTGCGTCTGACAGATTGATAGATTTCAGAAGCACAGGATGTGGTCGAATCTGAATGGGGGTTTCAAATTGATATGCATGCATTTTATTTGTGATGCATGTCTCTTGATTGTGCTTATTGACTGAATGTCATATTCTGTATTATTTTCCACATGATTATGATTCTGATTGATTGATGGTTGGTACTTGCGGGCTGTCGAGCTCACAAATTGTTGATTATATTTTTCAGATTAATTATGGGCCTATCAGATGGATTTAAATATCAGAGTGCGCAGCGGTCAGGATCGTGGATCGTATCTTAACGCACCGGGTTCGGGCGGGTGAGCAGTTGTCCGGGCTGGGGGCGTTACAAATGGTATCAGAGCAATACGATTCTCGGAATTAGTCGGGATTTGGATTTGAAATAAAAATTTGATTGGATTTGAATTTGAGAAATTGAATTTAGAAGTATTGACTATTGATTTAAATGTGAATTTTGACTTGGTTGGATTTGCTACCAAATTATTAATAAATAATGAAAGATGAATTTAGAGATATTTGGACTTGAGTTCAAATGTGAATTTGGATTTGGTTGGATTGATTATCTAAATTATGAGCGATAAGTAGTGTTAGGTTTTTAGATTTGATAAATAATGAGTTGAAAAATTTGTATTGATTTGTTTGGATTGAGAGACAGTATTGAGATCAAATTTCGAGGACGAAATTTCTTTTAAGGAGGGTAGAATGTAATATCCTGAATTTTTTAGTTGAGGTAATAATCAAATATCTTAATGGACTAATTAAGATTGTTGGATGATTGTGTGGTTTTAGGAGAAGATGGAATTTTGAGAAGAATATTGAGAAGAAAAAAATGGAGATTTTTGAGGCAAGTACTGATTCGTTATTCTTCAGTTTCATATCATGTCTGTCTCTCTTGATATTCGTAGTTGCATGCATGTTGAGCATTAATATTGATTTTATGGATATGCATATGATTGCATGGTGGTGTTTCGGTCGACATGTCCTGTGGCTGTGTGTATGTTTCTAGCAGAGCAACTTAGGAAAGAGCTGCCTAACGGACAGCGTGGAGCCACCCGAGAGAGGAAAGGGCTGCCTGTCGTTAGTGTGGAGCTACCAGGTGTGCGTCTGACAGATTGATAGATTTCAGAAGCACAGGATGTGGTCGAATCTGAATGAGGGTTTCAAATTGATATGCATGCATTTTATTTGTGATGCATGTCTCTTGATTGTGCTTATTGACTGAATGTCATATTCTGTATTATTTTCCACATGATTATGATTCTGATTGATTGATGGTTGGTACTTGCGGGCTGTCGAGCTCACAAATTGTTGATTATATTTTTCAGATTAATTATGGGCCTATCAGATGGATTTAAATATCAGAGTGCGCAGCGGTCAGGATCGTGGATCGTATCTTAACGCACCGGGTTCGGGTGGGTGAGCAGTTGTCCGGGCTCGGGGCGTTACAAATGGTATCAGAGCAATACGATCCTCGGAATTAGTCGGGATTTGGATTTGAAATAAAAATTTGATTGGATTTGAATTTGAGAAATTGAATTTAGAAGTATTGACTATTGATTTAAATGTGAATTTTGACTTGGTTGGATTTGCTACCAAATTATTAATAAATAATGAAAGATGAATTTAGAGATATTTGGACTTGAGTTCAAATGTGAATTTGGATTTGGTTGGATTGATTATCTAAATTATGAGCGATAAGTAGTGTTAGGTTTTTAGATTTGATAAATAATGAGTTGAAAAATTTGTATTGATTTGTTTGGATTGAGACAGTATTGAGATCAAATTTCGAGGACGAAATTTCTTTTAAGGAGGGTAGAATGTAATATCCTGAATTTTTTAGTTGAGGTAATAATCAAATATCTTAATGGACTAATTAAGATTGTTGGATGATTGTGTGGTTTTAGGAGAAGATGGAATTTTGAGAAGAATATTGAGAAGAAAAAAATGGAGATTTTTGAGGCAAGTACTGATTCGTTATTCTTCAGTTTCATATCATGTCTGTCTCTCTTGATATTCGTAGTTGCATGCATGTTGAGCATTAATATTGATTTTATGGATATGCATATGATTGCATGGTGGTGTTTCGGTCGACATGTCCTGTGGCTGTGTGTATGTTTCTAGCAGAGCAACTTAGGAAAGAGCTGCCTAACGGACAGCGTGGAGCCACCCGAGAGAGGAAAGGGCTGCCTGTCGTTAGTGTGGAGCTACCAGGTGTGCGTCTGACAGATTGATAGATTTCAGAAGCACAGGATGTGGTCGAATCTGAATGGGGGTTTCAAATTGATATGCATGCATTTTATTTGTGATGCATGTCTCTTGATTGTGCTTAGTGACTGAATGTCATATTCTGTATTATTTTCCACATGATTATGATTCTGATTGATTGATGGTTGGTACTTGCGGGCTGTCGAGCTCACAAATTGTTGATTATATTTTTCAGATTAATTATGGGCCTATCAGATGGATTTAAATATCAGAGTGCGCAGCGGTCAGGATCGTGGATCGTATCTTAACGCACCGGGTTCGGGCGGGTGAGCAGTTGTCCGGGCTCGGGGCGTTACAAATGGTATCAGAGCAATACGATCCTCGGAATTAGTCGGGATTTGGATTTGAAATAAAAATTTGATTGGATTTGAATTTGAGAAATTGAATTTAGAAGTATTGACTATTGATTTAAATGTGAATTTTGACTTGGTTGGATTTGCTACCAAATTATTAATAAATAATGAAAGATGAATTTAGAGATATTTGGACTTGAGTTCAAATGTGAATTTGGATTTGGTTGGATTGATTATCTAAATTATGAGCGATAAGTAGTGTTAGGTTTTTAGATTTGATAAATAATGAGTTGAAAAATTTGTATTGATTTGTTTGGATTGAGACAGTATTGAGATCAAATTTCGAGGACGAAATTTCTTTTAAGGAGGGTAGAATGTAATATCCTGAATTTTTTAGTTGAGGTAATAATCAAATATCTTAATGGACTAATTAAGATTGTTGGATGATTGTGTGGTTTTAGGAGAAGATGGAATTTTGAGAAGAATATTGAGAAGAAAAAAATGGAGATTTTTGAGGCAAGTACTGATTCGTTATTCTTCAGTTTCATATCATGTCTGTCTCTCTTGATATTCGTAGTTGCATGCATGTTGAGCATTAATATTGATTTTATGGATATGCATATGATTGCATGGTGGTGTTTCGGTCGACATGTCCTGTGGCTGTGTGTATGTTTCTAGCAGAGCAACTTAGGAAAGAGCTGCCTAACGGACAGCGTGGAGCCACCCGAGAGAGGAAAGGGCTGCCTGTCGTTAGTGTGGAGCTACCAGGTGTGCGTCTGACAGATTGATAGATTTCAGAAGCACAGGATGTGGTCGAATCTGAATGGGGGTTTAAAATTGATATGCATGCATTTTATTTGTGATGCATGTCTCTTGATTGTGCTTATTGACTGAATGTCATATTCTGTATTATTTTCCACATGATTATGATTCTGATTGATTGATGGTTGGTACTTGCGGGCTGTCGAGCTCACAAATTGTTGATTATATTTTTCAGATTAATTATGGGCCTATCAGATGGATTTAAATATCAGAGTGCGCAGCGGTCAGGATCGTGGATCGTATCTTAGCGCACCGGGTTCGGGCGGGTGAGCAGTTGTCCGGGCTCGGGGCGTTACAAATGGTATCAGAGCAATACGATCCTCGGAATTAGTCGGGATTTGGATTTGAAATAAAAATTTGATTGGATTTGAATTTGAGAAATTGAATTTAGAAGTATTGACTATTGATTTAAATGTGAATTTTGACTTGGTTGGATTTGCTACCAAATTATTAATAAATAATGAAAGATGAATTTAGAGATATTTGGACTTGAGTTCAAATGTGAATTTGGATTTGGTTGGATTGATTATCTAAATTATGAGCGATAAGTAGTGTTAGGTTTTTAGATTTGATAAATAATGAGTTGAAAAATTTGTATTGATTTGTTTGGATTGAGACAGTATTGAGATCAAATTTCGAGGACGAAATTTCTTTTAAGGAGGGTAGAATGTAATATCCTGAATTTTTTAGTTGAGGTAATAATCAAATATCTTAATGGACTAATTAAGATTGTTGGATGATTGTGTGGTTTTAGGAGAAGATGGAATTTTGAGAAGAATATTGAGAAGAAAAAAATGGAGATTTTTGAGGCAAGTACTGATTCGTTATTCTTCAGTTTCATATCATGTCTGTCTCTCTTGATATTCGTAGTTGCATGCATGTTGAGCATTAATATTGATTTTATGGATATGCATATGATTGCATGGTGGTGTTTCGGTCGACATGTCCTGTGGCTGTGTGTATGTTTCTAGCAGAGCAACTTAGGAAAGAGCTGCCTAACGGACAGCGTGGAGCCACCCGAGAGAGGAAAGGGCTGCCTGTCGTTAGTGTGGAGCTACCAGGTGTGCGTCTGACAGATTGATAGATTTCAGAAGCACAGGATGTGGTCGAATCTGAATGAGGGTTTCAAATTGATATGCATGCATTTTATTTGTGATGCATGTCTCTTGATTGTGCTTATTGACTGAATGTCATATTCTGTATTATTTTCCACATGATTATGATTCTGATTGATTGATGGTTGGTACTTGCGGGCTGTCGAGCTCACAAATTGTTGATTATATTTTTCAGATTAATTATGGGCCTATCAGATGGATTTAAATATCAGAGTGCGCAGCGGTCAGGATCGTGGATCGTATCTTAACGCACCGGGTTCGGGCGGGTGAGCAGTTGTCCGGGCTCGGGGCGTTACAAATGGTATCAGAGCAATACGATCCTCGGAATTAGTCGGGATTTGGATTTGAAATAAAAATTTGATTGGATTTGAATTTGAGAAATTGAATTTAGAAGTATTGACTATTGATTTAAATGTGAATTTTGACTTGGTTGGATTTGCTACCAAATTATTAATAAATAATGAAAGATGAATTTAGAGATATTTGGACTTGAGTTCAAATGTGAATTTGGATTTGGTTGGATTGATTATCTAAATTATGAGCGATAAGTAGTGTTAGGTTTTTAGATTTGATAAATAATGAGTTGAAAAATTTGTATTGATTTGTTTGGATTGAGACAGTATTGAGATCAAATTTCGAGGACGAAATTTCTTTTAAGGAGGGTAGAATGTAATATCCTGAATTTTTTAGTTGAGGTAATAATCAAATATCTTAATGGACTAATTAAGATTGTTGGATGATTGTGTGGTTTTAGGAGAAGATGGAATTTTGAGAAGAATATTGAGAAGAAAAAAATGGAGATTTTTGAGGCAAGTACTGATTCGTTATTCTTCAGTTTCATATCATGTCTGTCTCTCTTGATATTCGTAGTTGCATGCATGTTGAGCATTAATATTGATTTTATGGATATGCATATGATTGCATGGTGGTGTTTCGGTCGACATGTCCTGTGGCTGTGTGTATGTTTCTAGCAGAGCAACTTAGGAAAGAGCTGCCTAACGGACAGCGTGGAGCCACCCGAGAGAGGAAAGGGCTGCCTGTCGTTAGTGTGGAGCTACCAGGTGTGCGTCTGACAGATTGATAGATTTCAGAAGCACAGGATGTGGTCGAATCTGAATGAGGGTTTCAAATTGATATGCATGCATTTTATTTGTGATGCATGTCTCTTGATTGTGCTTATTGACTGAATGTCATATTCTGTATTATTTTCCACATGATTATGATTCTGATTGATTGATGGTTGGTACTTGCGGGCTGTCGAGCTCACAAATTGTTGATTATATTTTTCAGATTAATTATGGGCCTATCAGATGGATTTAAATATCAGAGTGCGCAGCGGTCAGGATCGTGGATCGTATCTTAACGCACCGGGTTCGGGCGGGTGAGCAGTTGTCCGGGCTCGGGGCGTTACAAATGGTATCAGAGCAATACGATCCTCGGAATTAGTCGGGATTTGGATTTGAAATAAAAATTTGATTGGATTTGAATTTGAGAAATTGAATTTAGAAGTATTGACTATTGATTTAAATGTGAATTTTGACTTGGTTGGATTTGCTACCAAATTATTAATAAATAATGAAAGATGAATTTAGAGATATTTGGACTTGAGTTCAAATGTGAATTTGGATTTGGTTGGATTGATTATCTAAATTATGAGCGATAAGTAGTGTTAGGTTTTTAGATTTGATAAATAATGAGTTGAAAAATTTGTATTGATTTGTTTGGATTGAGACAGTATTGAGATCAAATTTCGAGGACGAAATTTCTTTTAAGGAGGGTAGAATGTAATATCCTGAATTTTTTAGTTGAGGTAATAATCAAATATCTTAATGGACTAATTAAGATTGTTGGATGATTGTGTGGTTTTAGGAGAAGATGGAATTTTGAGAAGAATATTGAGAAGAAAAAAATGGAGATTTTTGAGGCAAGTACTGATTCGTTATTCTTCAGTTTCATATCATGTCTGTCTCTCTTGATATTCGTAGTTGCATGCATGTTGAGCATTAATATTGATTTTATGGATATGCATATGATTGCATGGTGGTGTTTCGGTCGACATGTCCTGTGGCTGTGTGTATGTTTCTAGCAGAGCAACTTAGGAAAGAGCTGCCTAACGGACAGCGTGGAGCCACCCGAGAGAGGAAAGGGCTGCCTGTCGTTAGTGTGGAGCTACCAGGTGTGCGTCTGACAGATTGATAGATTTCAGAAGCACAGGATGTGGTCGAATCTGAATGGGGGTTTCAAATTGATATGCATGCATTTTATTTGTGATGCATGTCTCTTGATTGTGCTTATTGACTGAATGTCATATTCTGTATTATTTTCCACATGATTATGATTCTGATTGATTGATGGTTGGTACTTGCGGGCTGTCGAGCTCACAAATTGTTGATTATATTTTTCAGATTAATTATGGGCCTATCAGATGGATTTAAATATCAGAGTGCGCAGCGGTCAGGATCGTGGATCGTATCTTAACGCACCGGGTTCGGGCGGGTGAGCAGTTGTCCGGGCTCGGGGCGTTACAAATGGTATCAGAGCAATACGATCCTCGGAATTAGTCGGGATTTGGATTTGAAATAAAAATTTGATTGGATTTGAATTTGAGAAATTGAATTTAGAAGTATTGACTATTGATTTAAATGTGAATTTTGACTTGGTTGGATTTGCTACCAAATTATTAATAAATAATGAAAGATGAATTTAGAGATATTTGGACTTGAGTTCAAATGTGAATTTGGATTTGGTTGGATTGATTATCTAAATTATGAGCGATAAGTAGTGTTAGGTTTTTAGATTTGATAAATAATGAGTTGAAAAATTTGTATTGATTTGTTTGGATTGAGACAGTATTGAGATCAAATTTCGAGGACGAAATTTCTTTTAAGGAGGGTAGAATGTAATATCCTGAATTTTTTAGTTGAGGTAATAATCAAATATCTTAATGGACTAATTAAGATTGTTGGATGATTGTGTGGTTTTAGGAGAAGATGGAATTTTGAGAAGAATATTGAGAAGAAAAAAATGGAGATTTTTGAGGCAAGTACTGATTCGTTATTCTTCAGTTTCATATCATGTCTGTCTCTCTTGATATTCGTAGTTGCATGCATGTTGAGCATTAATATTGATTTTATGGATATGCATATGATTGCATGGTGGTGTTTCGGTCGACATGTCCTGTGGCTGTGTGTATGTTTCTAGCAGAGCAACTTAGGAAAGAGCTGCCTAACGGACAGCGTGGAGCCACCCGAGAGAGGAAAGGGCTGCCTGTCGTTAGTGTGGAGCTACCAGGTGTGCGTCTGACAGATTGATAGATTTCAGAAGCACAGGATGTGGTCGAATCTGAATGGGGGTTTCAAATTGATATGCATGCATTTTATTTGTGATGCATGTCTCTTGATTGTGCTTATTGACTGAATGTCATATTCTGTATTATTTTCCACATGATTATGATTCTGATTGATTGATGGTTGGTACTTGCGGGCTGTCGAGCTCACAAATTGTTGATTATATTTTTCAGATTAATTATGGGCCTATCAGATGGATTTAAATATCAGAGTGCGCAGCGGTCAGGATCGTGGATCGTATCTTAACGCACCGGGTTCGGACGGGTGATCAGTTGTCCGGGCTCGGGGCGTTACATAGCATGTGCAACAAGCCGTTAAACCTCCTTGTTGTCAAGGGGAGGAGTGTTGTCTCCTGAGGGTTTTCAGCGGATATACCCACAAAATCCTGAATCAACATTTCATTAATAGTTCTCAATATCCCTACCTCAACCTTATACATCTCACTGAGAATTCTTGCATGCTCATTATATAAATATAACTCATTAAAAATATGACTTCGTCTTTGTTCCTCCAACATTCACACCACTAACCCTTCTACACATGTTTATCACTTGAATTATTTTGCACGCCTCCTTTGGTGGTGAAGTATCATTCGGATCAACCATGGCATGGATCATTCGTTTAGCTTTGGGCCTTGAGTATTATTTTTTTTTTTTCTTTTCTTTTCTTCCGTGATTCAACACATTTGCTTTTTGACACTTTTACCCTTTTGCATTCGTGTAGCGGGTTTGGTCGATAATCCCAAGCTGGTAGACTCAAGTTACCGGGTTTCAAGATACCCCTACGGACCAGTGACTCAAAGGCTTGGGCTTTTGTAATCATTTTGCAAAATGTGTTTTCTTCACTTTATTCCTTTATTTTTATTTTTATTTTCCTCAAGGCTTAATTGCTATTAGAAGTCCACACTTCCCGGTATATTTTCCTCAACCTCTGCTTTTTATCAACCACTTCAAAGATTTGATTCATTCAATTTAAGTGCATACATGTCTTAAAGGGCAATGGGTTATTTTTTGGAACTTAGATTTATGTCATAATTTCTACAAGCAGAACTATATAATAAGGAACAAAAACTCAATGCAATTTGTACACGGGTTTTAGCAGTTCAATCTTAAGCTATGTCATGAAACATTAAATTTTTTTTTAAAATAAAAGACAGAATATATAGATAAATATATACATAAACACCCCCCACACCTAAATCATGCATTGTCCTCAATGTATGCAAATATAAAGCAAATGCACTTATTTCCTTGGTGAATTGCGGTGGAAGGATGGAATTTGCTCAAAGTCAACCATAGTCAGAACTGGATTGAATGACACCATATTGGTGCATGTATCCAGTTGAATTGTTCCCCATGTTGCAATGAGCGTCCTGAGTTACAGGTTCCACACCCCTCACATAAATTGGTTCTCTTATTTGCTCGAGTGACGGTGGGTGTGTAGATGAATTCCTCCCCTTTTTCTTACTTCCTTTTTGATTTTGTGACGATTCAGAAATATTATAGATACGCGATTTCATCACAACATCACTTTGATTGCATGTTATTTCTGGCTCACTATCAATATGAAAGATATTAAATTCAGCTTTTAAGTTCCCAAAAGATAATTGCATGAGCCCATTTCGACAGTTTATCAATGCTTCGGAAGTGGCCAAAAAGGGTCTGCCTAGAATTACAGGGATTTGTCGATTAGGATTTACAACAGGTGCGGTATCTAGTACGACAAAATCCACTGGGTAAATGAAGTCACCAACCTTGATCAAAACATCCTCTACTACACCTCTTGGTTTCTTAATAGAGCAATCAGCAAATTGAAGGGTTGTCCTAGAGGGTTTTAATGGACCAAGGTTCATTTGCTCATAGACAGAGTATGGGAGTAGGTTAACACTAGCACCAAGGTCTAGAAGGGCTTTGTTGATAAAAGTATCTCCTATTGCACATGAAATTGTGGGACATCCAGGATCCTTATATTTTATAGGAGATGTGTTGGACAAAATAGAACTTATGTTTGCAGTTAAGAATGCCTTCTTTGGTACGTTTGTTTTTCTCTTTTTAGTGCACAAATCTTTTAAGAATTTACCATAAGCAGGTATTTGTTGAATCATGTCTAAGAGTGGAATGTTCACCTTAACTTGCTTAAATGCTTCCAAGATTTTCTCTATTTGTGCACTTGAGTTCTTTTTGAGTCTATTGGGAAATGGGGCTTTAGGGACATAGACTCGCTCAGGTTCAGGTTGAGCTATGGGTTCAGGTTGAGTAGGTGGGTTGGGCGTTTCAGATTGGACGTCAGGTTCAATGGTCAGGTCATATGTGGGTGCTTGATGGCTAGATTGATTGGACACTCTAGGATTTACCACATTGTTATCAACTTGTCTTCCGGACTGTAATGATACTACTGCATTTATTTGTTGGAACGGTCCTTCCTCATTAACCATTTGAACCGGTCTAGGGTTGTTATTTCCTGAAGGTGCTTGATAGGATTGATATGAATTATTATTAGATATAGGGTTCACCTCAGGTTGACTTGGAAATCGACCCTTCTCTCTTTCACCTACTATTTGTGCTAGTTGACTGACTTGTGTCTCTAGCCTTTGGAAGATCTGGTTGGTTGTTTGTATAAAGGTTTTCATCAAATTTTCCAAGCTTGTCAACCTAACCTCATGATCGTTATTGTTACTAAACCCAGAAGATGTATTATTTTGGACATACGGGTTTGGTTGTTGTCTAGGAGGTTGACCTTGTTGGTTTGATGAGAAATTGGAATTATTACGCCAACCAGAGTTATAGGTTGATGCGTAGGGGTCATTTCTAGCATGGTTATACATGGCATTAACTTGTTCCCAGTCCGCACAATCCTCCATTACATGACCAGTCTGACCACATCTAGAGCAGGGGATAGACGATGCTTGATTCACTCGGGTTTGGGCTTGTAGCTCTAGACTTTCCATTCTGCGCATAAGGGTAGCTAGTTTTGCTTCAGCCGCTATATTGGCATCTACAGCTAAGACACCTGGTTTGGGTTGGCTTGCTATTCTAGATCCAATACTTGGGTTAAGCGGTGTTCTAGCATTGTCCCATTGCATACTGTTTTCAGCTAAATCCTCAAGGAAAGTCCAGGCATCATTTTCATTTTTCGACATAAAGTTCCCTTGGCTTACGGATTCTACCATAACTCTAGATGTGGGTGTCAATCCCTCATAAATAATTTGGCATAATTGCCATCTTGGAATTCCATGATGAGGGCATTGGGTCAGTACACTCTTAAATCTTTCTAGATAGGAATAGAACGGCTCGCTCTCAGACTGAACGAATGCAACAATTTCATTCCTAATCCTCATAGTCTTATGGTTGGGAAAATATTTTTTCAGGAATACTTGAACAAACTCAGCCCAACTCCTAATAGATCTTTCGGCTAGACTATATAGCCATTTCTTAGCGTCGTCTTTTAGTGCCAGAGGCACAAATTTCAGACGCACTGCCTCTTCAGGGATATGCTGGTATTGCATAAGAGAGCAGATTTCCTCAAATTCTCTAAGGAAGAGATATGGATCTTCCCTAGAGGTGAACTTAGGCAACATACTCATGTATTGTGCCTTAAGTTCGAAGTCGCGACCCAGTATGGTGGGCATAACGATGCACGATGGCTGAGCAGCCATCGCTGGATAGCATCGATCCCTCAGAGTTATAGGTTGTGCAACAGGCGGGTCCACTACGTTCTCACCCATTGGATCCGGGTGAGGTGGTGCAACAGGTGGATTGGGGTTAAGTTCCAGACTGGAATCTAGATGAACTCGTGAGAGTCGATTACTCAAGTCCCGAATCCAAATCTGAGTGCACCGGGTTGAATCAATTTTTGAATTCAAATTCGAAATTTAAATTCCAAATTTAATTTCAAGAATTAATTACAATTTTTTTTTTATTTTCGTTTTTTTTATGTTTTTTTTTCAAAAGGGAAACAAACAATAGAATGGGGCAAGATGAGAAAGGAATCCTAATCTAGAGAATTTAGGTGAGAAGAGAAAGAAGACTCAGATGAGAAAGGAAACTTAACTCTAAAGATAGAAAAGAGAGTTGGTCAGAAATTTCCTAAGAAAGCACGGTTCAAACAATCCTAGACCTAGTGTCACTTAAATCTAGACGACTCCTAACTGGTTGAGTCGAATTGATTCGCTTGATTCACCTCCCTCACTAATCAAACCAAATTGGCCAGGTAGTGTATAGCTAGTGGGGGCGCTTCCGACAGAGTCGGTGCCAATTAGACAACCACTTCGCTTGGAAGACTTTCGTCAACACAAAAACACTTCCTAGACACCAAATTGAATTCGATCGGCTTCAGGTCATAGCAAGTCAAACCAATTCTTCTCCTTAATTGAGTCCGAGTCCTTAGGGGCCAATGTCTAATTGATTTTAAATTTTAAGGCTTGGGTGAAACTTTAGGATTGTGATTTGTGGGCCACGGAAGGGTGATGAAATCCCCACCGTATCTTTTCCTACGGAGTTGCCCTTAAGATAGTTTAACTTAGATCTAACAAAGATAGTCAAACAATGGTCTTTTTAATGGGGGCAATTGCAAGGTTGTGTGCAAATTAAATTATATGCTTAAATGCAATCGTTAAAAACCGCGATACGTACCTTGCCTCCAGCACTCTTCAACAGAAATTGATTTGCAAGAATTTAGCAAGAATAATGCAAACAAAACATTATATGATGCATGCACTAAGGTCTTTCTAATTTTGCGAATTTTAGGTCAGAGTTGAAATATTGCCAATTATGGAATTTAAGCTTAACACGTGCAATTCTAATAAAAGGAAATTTTCTGAAACTAGAAATTACGAGGAAAAAGGCAACGAAGGTTACCTACGCAATGCTCAGTCGGGTTCGCCGCCCGCTCTCGAAATTTCAGTAGCTTTACGCGTCCACCCAGAGATGAGTCGCGTCCCAGAAAAAGTTGAAGCCCAGAAGCTCCAAGTGTGCGGCGGATTCGCCGCAAGTTGTTCTTCAGGTGCGGCGATTTCGCCGCTCGTTTAGCTCAAATGGTGCTCGGATTTCGCCGTGCACTCTGTTGTCTCCTGAAACACAAATCCAAATACTTAGATCGCGCACAAGATAAACAGGATAAAATCGAAATACAAAAACAACAAAATCTGCGTCGCCTCCCCGGCAACGGCGCCAAAAACTTGATGAGAATTTTATTTATACCGCAAGTGCACGGTGTCAATGAAGACGTGACAAATACGGGTCGAACACAAGGAGGGAGAGATATTGTTATTTTTTTGATTTTCGATTAGAGAGAGAGAGAACAATTAAATTGGTTAGTTTTGAGATTTTTGGGTTTTAATTATCTAAAGCAAGAAACATGAACAAATAAAACTAAAACAAGAACAAAGATGGTGAATTCCGTTGGGTGGAGGTTTAGATATTGGGTTTAAATTAGAGAATTCTGAAACTTATAATAAATCATATTAGTTATAAAGCATTACATGATAAATGATTTAACATAAACTCAAGTAATCAAAACATACTAATACAAAATTAAAATAATAACATCTTCTCTTCTCATCACCCTAAATCCGTCACCCCCACCCTTTGGAAAGAGTTAGAAACTCATAGATGGAGGGAGGGAGAAGGGGTCCAAGAGAAACTAAGAAAAGAAAATTAAAAACATAAAATAAAAGAAACAGAATTTTATTGCTAAATTATGGAACAAAAGGAAGAACTCCTCACAACATCGTTCTCGGGGCTATTTATAGCGGATACAAGGGACCTAAGCCTGAAATAAGAAAGTACACGCGTCAACACGCAACCGGTAAAATTTTTAGAGCATTACTCTAATTTGGTGCGGCGGATTCGCCGCAATTTGCTCTTGAGGTGCGGCGGAATCGCCACATTTGTTGCTCCGAATCGACCCGGATTTTTCCTGTGTGTTTATGGTATGATTTAAATGTCATTTGCGCGTCTGGATTGATTCTTGCATATCTTTGGAGATCCGAATTAATTTCTTCATATATTTGGAGATCCACATTGATTTTTCTTTATATTTTCTCCATAATAATAAAAGCTACTCGTGATTTGCAATTAGGTCCTTGACTTTTTGCAATTAAGTCCCCGGCTACTTTTGTGCTTAAGTCCTTGTTCTTTTCGTAATTAGGTCTTGAATGCTTTTATGCTTGGATACATTTCCATTTGAAACCCGATAAACTTGAACTTGGTCTTTATGATAGAAACAAGTCTTTTGTACGCGTTTATGCTCGGGATGTGGGTAATTTGCATTCAGGTCCCTGTATTCTGTAAATAAGACTAAACACATACCTTAGTAGCATTTATTGATATAAAAGTAATCTAAATGAAAGACATATGATGCAATGTATGCAATGCATCATACAACAATAAGATCATGTGACTCAAGGGCTACGGGACAAGAAGATAAGGCACAATCCTGTGCCGACTCATAAGGAAGCTGGTCCATGTTATTCACAATTGGGATCGAATCGTCCACCAAGTGATCGTGAATTGAAACCCCAAGTCCCTCAGACTGACTAGGAGTTTGACTTTAAGAGATTGTGCTTTGAATTTGTGTATGTGGTGGTGGTTCGATATCAAGAGATGAATCCTCATGTTGACATGAAACGTTACTCTCCTCACTTAATTGTTGCGTCAGTTGACTCACTTGACGTGTCAAATTTTGTATGCGGTCAACGAGGAGGTCCAAGTCAGATCTTGGGAAATTTTGGGGTTGGGTGTTGATGGGCTGAGAATGAGTCCAATGATTTGAAGTGGGGTGTTGGTAGAATTCTGGGTATTCGGGAGGAGGATACTGGGGTGAACATGAAGTATAAGAATTTGGATATGAATTGTCTCCCCATGAATCCATCACTCTCGGATTGTACGCGGATGCGTAATGGTCATAATGAGCATTTTGGGAAAATGTATGCTCATACTCAGGCTCTGGGGGAACATAAGGACATTCCCCAGTAACATGACCACTCAACCCACAACAGTCGCACGGTACGACTACTGGAGCCACCGGTACAAACATGTAGTCTGCCGCACGCATGAAAGAGGCCAAAGTTTCTTGCAATGTGTCAGTTTGATGACCAGTGTATGATCCGACGAAACTAGATTGTGGTCTAGCAGTCGGTGCCTCTCTCATGTTACCCCAATATGAAGATTGCTCAGTCACACAATTGCGATCATCCCAACCATACGGGGTGTTAGTCTGAGCCACCCCAGGTTGCATGGGTCCAGAGTACCAGGGAGAATCGTCCCGGTCCCAACAATAATATGGATGGTCGTCGATGTAACCATCCATCTCAACAAAGAACTCTAGAGTCGACCACTCTCACCACCACGAGGCTACGCTCGCAAAAAGTGCTCGACTTGACCCTAAAACACTACCAGAGAGTGTAAAGGGGCGGAGACTATAACGTAGAAGAAGATGAGAAGATGATGACTCAGAGGAGAAGGGAAGAATCCTTAAAGCTAGCGTGGGTACAAGGTGAGGATAGAAGCCTAGTCTAGCAAACGCGGCTCAAAGAAGCTGAGGCTGGCTATGGGTCCTTACAGCTAGACGACGCCTAACTGCGAGGTCACACAGCCTCAACACGCCTCACCTCCCTACGACGAAGACCACAATGCCCAGGAAGTCAGCCAAGATCTGGAGAGCTCGTCTCTCCTACTATCGACAAAGTGGTCGACGCCGATCAGGCTATGACGGTCGTGACCGGATCACTCTCCTAATGCGCCCAAGTCCTAATGGCAAATGTCTACTTGCTTTTAGATTAAGGCTTTACTTGAGTGTGCTTTTTGGGGCTAAAGGAGGGGTGATGAAATCTCCCACTTTATCTTTGAAGACTATAGGTGTAACATCCTCAAAGCAGCGGAAAATTTAAAATTTATAAACACTCAATCAACAGAGGATATTACGCAAATAAAGGAACACAGGTGCACCAACATATATATATATATATATATATATATATATCCGAACATCAGAGTTTACAGAAGTTGTGATTACATCAAAAGCATAAACGAAGGAAACAGTAATCACACGACCTCAACCGAGAGAAAGCTGGATCCGGTAGCAGCGCTCCTCTCCTTGGACACCACCCCCTAACGCCGATCACGGCCTGAAAGTAAACATGCAACAATGCCTGAATTTCCAGAAGGAAACCCCGTATGCCAAACTCTAAATACATGAACTGAAAGACGCCCTAGCATGCAATTCTACTAAACAAGAAAAACATCTCAACTAAACGGCTGGGCTCCAGGGCTCTTTCACCCAACCACAACACACACTACGGTCACGGGGCTCCAGGTCTAATCTCAACCAACCACCGTACCACACACTCGTCGTCAAGCTGGGCTCCAGGTCTTTTTCAACAAACCGCAGCTACCACACACGACCAATGGCTCCAGGTCTATTTTCAACCAACCCAAACGTCTAAGCGCTCCAGGTCTTTTTCAACCAACCCCTACACGCGATCCCTGCTCAGGCTCCAGGCCTTTTTCAGCCAACCCGAACGCACTACGAAGCTCCAGGTCTTTTTCAACCAACCCCGCACAGACTAGTTGGGCTCCAGGTCTATTTTCAACCAACCGCGACTCTCACACAGTCACGGGGCTCCAGGTCTCTTTCAACCAACCGCCGCAACACCACAATTCTAAGATGGGCCTCAGGCCTATTTCAGCCAATCCCAAGCTCACACACGGTTACGGGGCTCCAGGTCTAATCTCAACCAACCACCGCAACCCTCGTGCACCTAGCACACTTGCCGGAAGAACATCGGAACCACAACTCGCCCCACACGGACGACCACGACAACAACACCTCCATAGTGTAAAACAGGACACAAACGGTCGACCGAACAAAAAGTCCAGGTCGACCGAATCAAGCAAATACAGGGCAATCCACCTCGACGGGCACTCCATCGGTCGACCGATTCCCAAAACCACACTCGTTCGGTCGAACCAAAATTACGGGACGGTCGACCGTTTAGATGGTCAACTCCCAGGTTCAACGAACAAACGTCCGATCGGTCGAACTCCGAGCATCTTTCGGTCGACCGATCCCACAGGGAATAATCCCTCTCTCGCGTCCTGAAACCGGTCGAACGCCGAGACCTCCTCGGTCGACCGATTTCATCTAGAGCGTTCCTCACGCTCAACACGCAGGTCCGGTCGACCGAACCCACATTCGGTCGAACCGACCCCCAAACTCACTTAAGTCACGGTCGAACAAAGTCAAAGAGCGGTCGACCGTTTAGATGGTCAACGCTCCCAACCGACTTAAGACAGTGCACACGGTCGACCGGCAAAGGGGACCCGGTTGACCGAAACTCACCAGGTTTGCCTTTTATGCACAATCGGTCGACCGCCACAAGGCATCGTTCGACCGATTTCAGGCAGAACCCGTATTTTCTTCACGAACGGTCGACCGTTTGCACCAACCGATCGACCGATCAGGAAGTGAAATCTGCTGCACATTTACTTGCGACGAGCTGAACGGCCTACCGTCGACTTCCAAATACTCACGGTAATTAAGTGAGTGAGCTTGACATACCGGAAGGTCTGAAGAGTCCTTTGAAGAACCGCGACGACGCCTCCACGAGCACGTCTCCCCAAAATACGATCCGTCGACGACCCTCACGTCCAAACGACGATCCACTCCTCCTCGACGATCCACACTCACGATTCCACCTCCGACGACCTCCACTGATCAACCACGACCCCAGAACACAAGTTAGGTTGAGGGAGAGAGAACAATGTGCGGAAGGTTTAAAACCAACACTCACCTCAAGCCACCAACTCCCCGGAGCCGATCTTCACATTGCCGGAGATATCCACCAACTTCCTCGCCGGATCACAACCTCTGAGGTAGAGAGAGAGAGTGAGCAAAGGGAGAGAGAGACGTGAGTTTAAGAGAGAGGGAGAGAGCTCACCATATATCTCCTCCTCCTCTAATCTCAACCATCCAATCCAATCCTTCCATCTCCACCACTCATCTCATCCACAACATCCAAGCCCTTCATCCATCCCTCTCAATCCCAGCCGTCCATCTCCATCTCCACCTAATCTCCACCTAAAAAAGATTAAGGCACAATTAGGATTAGGATTAGGCTAGAATCCTACAATAGGTTATGCCCCTTAAAGATGTTTTGAAATCTTAGGCTAGCAAGCAACTCACCAAACAAGCACTCCTCACGCTTGTTCGATGCAAACCTTACTCACTAATGAATGTCCTAATGCGTGAATGAGTGTTAAGGAATGCGTACCTCGCTCCAGCAATCAACGACAAAATGTAAAGCAAAGAAAAGAAAGATGCATGCAAGGTCTACATATGGTGCATGACCTAGATGGCAAGAAGTCTAATCTTTTGCTTTGAGTTTTATGGTCCAAGTTGATTAAAGAGGATTGAAATTAAATCTGGGAGCAAACTAGAAGTCACATCATACATAATGGTGCTCCCAGATAACTACATTGAATAACACAACAACCAGAAAAAATTTGAGACATTTTGAGGCTCACCAGGCCGCCAATTGGCGGTCCCAGACCGCTGATTGTCGGTCTGTTTTGGGTCTTTTGCTCTCAACTTCTTCCAGTAGCTTCCCCTGAGCTCTAGGATCCCTGAAACTAAGCAAAACTAGAAACAAAAAATTAAAAACCCCTTGAATCGCCCAAACCAACGTCTGGACAGAGCACCTCCCCGGCAACGGCGCCAAAAACTTGATTGATCGTTTTATATTTAACCGCAAGTGCACGACCGCGTTGAAGCGGTGGCAAATATGGTTCATCCACTGGGAGGTGTGTCGACACTTGGTTTATTCGAAGGCGAGAGGTAAAAAAAGGATAGAAAGGTTGGTTACACTAAACTACACTAAGGTGCAAATGGAAATGGAAGAAAAGCAAGAAAACTAAACCCCAAAGGGGGTAGTGAAATAATGTGAACATAAAGAAGTGTGTGTGTGTGTGTGTGTGTGTGTGTGTTCATTAAGCATCTCACAACATGTAGTGCATGAAATCATAAAACTACATCCAACTTTGCCTCCACATGAATTAAGATTTCACTACATCATTAAAACATACAAGACAATAATTGGAATGAAGCTAAATGAACTCAAGTATAAAGACTAGACCCTACTATGCCTCCACATGAATTAAGATAAGACTATATCATTAAAACATACAAGACATTAGCTAAGGTAAAGGCAACAAGAGTTCATACACTACAACTTGTGTTTCCAATATTAATTCCTATCCATATCCTAACCTTATCATTCCCCATAAAATAGATCCACTAATCAAAGCATAAGCTAAGCTTCATTCAAGAGCATTAGCATATCAAAGATAAGAGTGAAGACCCATTAGATGGATATGGAAATCATTTTAAAGCTCAAGGGATTAAGATAACACACACTTAATACACTACATGATTATATCACATATTTCTCCACCCCCCAAATGGGGATGGAACTACTCACTACTCATTACACTAACTATATTAACAAAAGCAAGCATAATACTGAAATGAAAGTTGACTAAGAAGGCAAGAAGCATTAAAGAAACATAAAAGGAAAGGAAAGACTAAAAAAATTGCACAAATTAAAAGACAAGATTAAAAGAAACTAGAAGAATTATTTTATTTACAAATGACTCACATTGAAGGTAGCATTCTTCTCCACCTTGAGTTTTTGCTTCAAGGCTCACTCCTTAGTAGAGAGAATGCCACCAAGCAATGGGTAATTACAATGGAAGGTGAAGAGTTCTATTTATAAGCATGGAAAAAGCTAATCGGGGACAATCCCCCGATGTGGGACTAAACCAATACCAATAATAGCCTAAACAAACCATAATACACGTCCAGGAGAAAACTTATCGGATCTGGAATGATGCAGACCGCCAATTGGCGGCCTATAGGATCCAGATCCGACTGGGTTTGTTTGTGGGCTTTTCTTGAAGTGTGTCTTGGTCTTTGATGCAGTTACTTGACTTGTTGGAGATCCGACCCGAATCGAATTGGTAAAATACTCCACATGATGGTGTGGAGTATTCTGTTTTGCTCTTAGGTCCTTCTGTCTTACATTCAGGTCCTTCTCCCTTGCATCTTAGTCCCCAGATCTCACAATTCAGTCCTTTTTCCCAGCTTTTGGGTCCTTTTATACTTCATCTCTTCAAACCTATTTATTCCTGAAAACTAAACATAAAACTCGTCATGTAGCATTGCTTAGGTGTAAGATAATGGATATAAGATACAAATATGAGCATGAAATGATGTCAATCAGAGAGCCTAATGTGTCACTTTATCTGGGGAGGCCCGAAAAAGTGGGTAGCAGTAGCCTGGAAAGATGTGTGTCTACCAAAGGAGGAAGGAGGCCTTGGTCTGAAGCGACTGTCGGAGTGGAATGATGTAAGCCTCCTCCGCTTATTTTGGCTTGTGGTGGCGGAAGGAAATGCACTTTGGGTGAAGTGTATACGCCGAAAGTACTTGAGAACTCGATCCATTTGGCTTGCACGACCCCCATCCACCTCCTCATGGGCATGGAAAGGGATACTCCGAGTCCGAGACGTGGCTAGAAAGCACATCCAATATGAGGTGGGAAATGGAGAAGATATCCGGTTTTTCTAATACCCTTGGTGTGGCGAACCGTTTCAAAACGAAAGGTGGGGGGAGCGGTTACACTATGAATTAGGAGTGCCGTGGGACACGAAAGTGTCGTACTTCATTAGAGAGGGAGTGTGGAACCTCCCCCCACCACGCTGCACATTTATGGAGGAAGTCCACAAACGAATATTGAGTCTGAGAATTCATGGTGGCGTGGACCAGCCAAAGCGAGTGGACGGAGTGGGAAAGACACTTGGCATCAAAGAAGTATGGAGATGGGTCAAGACGCCGGGGAGGAAGGTAGCTTGGGCTGGAATGGTTTGGCACAAGTATGCCATCCCAAAGCATGCCATCACGACTTGGAGAGCACTACGAGGACGTCTACTCACAAAGAGCTTGATGAACAAACGGGGAGCAACACTACACTCGGGGTGTAGCCATTGCGAGGGAGGCGAGGAAGACATTGAGCATTTGTTTTGGGGGTGTGAATACATAAAGAAGGTATGGGCAGAAATCTTGCACATCTTAAAGCTTAACCAAAGGATGGCACACTCCTTAGAGGCTGAAGCTATACGTCCTTCACACATAGGAGGAAGCCGGCTTGATATTGTGGTACGGAGATGGGTCTTCCAAGCCATGATACATGAGTGCTGGATGGAACGAAACCGAAGGATATTCGATGGAGAAAAGCAACTCCCAATGCATATTGTGGCTATTATCAAGGACATGGTTCGCAGCCTTTGGGATAAAGTAAAACAGCTTGCCAAGAGTGAAGAGGAAGAAAACCGATCCCACCTCATGTGGACATAGCTTGCTGCTTGGTCCTCGTTTGTTTGTATAGTCACTTTACCTACATTTTCTGACATGGTATATTGTTTAGTGTAGGGTAGAGGCCGGGAATGCATGTGGCATACACCCGCATTCATCATGGCTCAGTTTTGTACTCAATTTTGTAGGTTGTAAACTTTACTTAGATTTATATAATTCGAGGCTAAGCCTCCCTTTTGCTTTGGAAAAAAAAGGGAGAGTGGAGGAGAGGGAGAGAAAAGAGGAGAGAGGGAGAGAGATAAGGAGAAAGGATACGGAGAGAGGGAACGATATAGAAGGAGAAGAGAAACAGGATAAGAGGGAGAATGAGAAAAGGAGAAGCGAGAGAATGTGAGAAGCGGAGAGTGAGGGATAAAAGGGTGCGGACAGAAAGAAGGTTAGGGGGAGAACAGGTAGAGGAAGAGAAGGAGAAGAGGGAGGAGGAGGAGGAGAGTGGTAGAGAAGAGGAGAAGTGGGAAGAGAGAGAAGATAAGAGAGAGGGAAAACGAGAGAGAAGAGAGATGGAGAACGAGAGATAGAGAAGGGAGAGAGAAGGAGGGTGGAGAAAAGAGGACAAGAAGAGCAGAGAGAGGGGAAGCAAGAGGGAGAGTGAACGGGAGTAGAGAAGAGGAATGAGGGAGAGAGGATAGAGAAGGGAAAGAGAGAGAAAAGGAGACGGGGGAGAGAGAAAAAGGGAGAGAGAGCGAGAGAAGGAGGAAGGAGTGGAGAAGAGGACAAGAGGAATATAGAAAATGAAGGAGAAGAGGGAAGAGGGGAGGGAGAGAAGAAGGGGGAGAGGGAATGAGAGAGGTAGAGAAGAAGGGGGGAAGGAGAGAGGGAAGGAGGAGAGAAGAGGGAGAGAGGAGGACATGGAAGTAGAGGGGAGAGGGAGAAGGGAGAAGAAGAGGGAGGGAGAATAGGGGGTGAAGAAGGAGTGGGAGAGAAGGAGAGAGAGGGAGAGCGAGCGAGAGAAGGAGAAGGGAAAGAGGAGGATAGAGAAGGATAAAAGGGGGAGAGAGAAGAAGAAGAAGAGAGAAGGATAAGGAGAAGGAGACAGAGGGAGAGGGAGCGGGATAAGAGGGATATAGAGATGAGGTGAGGGAGATGAGAGAAAGAGAAGAGGGAAGAGTGGTAGAGAAGGAGAGAAAAGAGAGGGGTAGAACGAGAGAGAGAAGGGAGAGAATGGGACGAGGAGAGAGAAGGAGTGGGAGAAAAGGGGAAACGAGAGAAGAAGAGGGAGAAGGAGAGAGGAGTGAGAGATAAAGAGAGTGGGATAAGGAGAAGAGGGACAAGGAGAGAGGGAGAGAAGGAAGAGAGAGAAAGAGATAGAGTAGGTGGGAGAAATTAGAAGGGAGAGAGGAAGAGAAAGATGAGGAGAATGAGAGGCAAGAGAAGAGGGAAGATGGGAAGAGAGAGAGGAAGAAGAGGGGGAGAGGTAGACAACATAGGAGAAGAGAAAAGGATAGAGGCAGAGAAGAGAGAACAGGGATAAGGATAAGGATAATGAGAGAAGAGAGAAGGAGAATAGAAAAGAGGAGAGAGAGAGAATGGAGAGAAGAGACAGAAGGGACAGATGGAGGAGAAGGACAGAGTGGAGGAGAGGGATAAGAGGGAGAGAGAAAAGGAGAGGGATAAGAGGGAGATAGAGAAGGAGAAAGAGGAGAGGAAAGGAGAGAGGAAGAGAGATAAGAAGAGGTAGAATGAGAGAGAAGGAAATGGAGAAGAGGAGAGGGAGAGGAGGAGATAGAGAAGGGAAGGTGAGAGAAAAAAGTAGAGGGAGAGAAGGAGAAGAGAGGGGGAACGAGAGGAGACGAAGGGATAAGAGGGGAGAGAGAATAGGAGGGAGAAGGAAAGGAGAGGAAGAGAGGGGAGGGGAGAGAGAAGGAGAAGAGAGAGGGAACGAGAGGAGACAGAGGGATAAGAGGAGAGAGCGGAGAAGGAGGAGGAAGGAGAGAGAGAGCGTGAGGGAGGGAGAAGGAGAGGACAAGAGGAAAGGAGAGAGAGGGGGAAGAGGGGAGTGAGACAAGAAGAAGGAGAGAGGGGGTACAAGAGAGGAGATGAGAGGGAACAAGAGAAAGAGAGGAGGATAGAGATGGAAAGGAGGAGAAGAGGGAAGGGGAAGAGAACGAGATTGAGAAGGGAGAGTAGAGATAGAGAAGGAGAGATAGTGGAGGAGAGAGGAAACAAGAGAGGAGAATAGGGGTAAAGAGAAAGAGAAGGGGAGAGGAGGAGAGAAGGGAGAGAGAGAAAGGAGAGTATAGGGAAGAGAAGAGGATAGGAGGGAGAAGGGGAGAGAGGATAAGGAGAGGGAAGAAGAGGGAGAGGAGAAGGGAGAGAGAGAGAGAGAGAACGAGAAGAGGAGTGAAGAAGGGAAAGAGCAGAAGGAGTCCCCCCTCCTTCTCATCTTCCCTCTCCTCCCATCCTTCCCTTCTTTTTATCCTCTCTCTTCTTCTCCTTCTCTCCCTCTCGCTCCTCCCTCCCCTCTCTCCTTACCTTATAAGGAGAAAAGGAGAGGGTAAGAGGGAGACAAAGAACGAGAAGAGGGAAGACGAGAGAGGGGAAAAGGGGAAGAGAGAGAAGACGAGATAAGGAAGGAGAGAGGAGATAGAGAAGGCAGAGTAGAGAGAGAAGGGAGAGTGGAGGAGAGGGAGAGAAAAGAGGAGAGAGGGAGAGAGATAACGAGAAAGGATACGGAGAGAGGGAACAATAGAGAAGGAGAAGAGAAACAGGATAAGAGGGAGAATGAGAAAAGGAGAAGCGAGAGAATGTGAGAAGAGGAGAGTGAGGGATAAGAGGGTGAGGACAGAAAGAAGGTTAGGGGGAGAACAAGGAGAGGAAGAGAAGGAGAAGAGGGAGGAGGAGGAGGAGGAGAGTGGTAGAGAAGAGGAGAAGTGGGAAGAGAGAGAAGAAAAGAGAGAGGGAAAGGGAGAGAGAAGAGAGATGGAGAACGAGAGCGAGAGATAGAGAAGGGAGAGAGAAGGAGGGTGGAGAAAAGAGGACAAGAAGAGCAGAGAGAGGGGAAGCAAGAAGGAGAGAGGATAGAGAAGGGAAAGAGAGAGAAAGGGGAGAGAAGGATTAAAGGGGGAGAGAGAAGAAGAAGAAGAGAGAAGGATAAGGAGAAGGAGATAGAGATGGAGAGGTAGCGGGATAAGAGGGACATAGAGATGAGGCGAGGGAGATGAGAGAAAGAGAAGAGGGAAGAGTGAGAGAGGAGAGTGGTAGAGAAGGAGAGAAAAGAGAGGGGTAGAACGAGAGAGAGAAGGGAGAGAATGGGACGAGGAGAGAAAAGGAGTGGGAGAAAAGGAGAAACGAGAGAAGAAGAGGGAGTAGGAGAGAGGAGAGAGAGATATAGAGAGTGGGATAAGTAGAAGAGGAACAAGTTGAGAGGGAGAGAAGGAAGAGAGAGAAAGAGATAGAGTAGGTGGGAGAAATGAGAAGGGAGAGAGGAAGAGAAGGATGAGGAGAATGAGAGGCAAGAGAAGAGGGAAGATGGGAAGAGAGAGAGGAAGAAGAGGGGGAGAGGTAGACAACATAGGAGAAGAGTGAAGGGAGCGAGAGAGAGATGGATAGAGGAAGAGAAGAGAGAATAGGGATAAGGATAATGAGAGAAGAGAGAAGGAGAATGGAAAAGAGGAGAGAGGGAGAGAAGAGAGAGAAGGAGGATAGAAAAGAGGATAGAGAGAGAAGGGAGAGAAGAGACAGAAGGGAGAGAAGAGACAGAAGGGAGAGAAGGAGGAGAAGGACAGAGTGCAGGAGAGGGATAAGAGGGAGAGAGCAAAGGAGAGGGATAAGAGGGAGATAGAGAAGGAGAAAGAGGAGAGGAAAGAGGAAAGGATAGAGAAAGAGATATAAGAAGAGGGAGAAGGAGAGAGAAGGAAATGGAGAAGAGGAGAGGGAGAGGAGGAGATAGAGAAGGGAAGGTGAGAGAAAAAAGTAAAGGGAGAGAAGGAGGAGAGAGGGGGAATGAGAGGAGATGAATGGATAAGAGGGGAGAGAGAATAGGAGGGAGAAGGAAAGGAGAGTAAGAGAGGGGAGGGGAGAGAGAAGGAGAAGAGAGAGGGAAGGAGAGGGGACTGAGGGATATGAGGAGAGAGCGAAGAAGGAGGAGGGGGGAGGGAGGAGGAGGGCGAGGTGGTGCAAGTGGAATATGAATGGAAGTCGTCATTTTGTTCATCTTGTGGCATATTTGGTCACATTGATGGTGCATGTTTGAGAAAGGTAGTGGGGGTTTCACGAGATCAAACCAAGAAGGTGTGGGTAGAGAAGAGGAAGCAAGGTGAAAATGGGGAAGAATCTTCGCAAAAATCGAAAATTCATGCACCAAAAATATTGGTGCGAGTTGGGGATCTTGAGCATGAGGTTGAGGTTGAAGATGGAGTACAAACGGAGTTAATGAAGGTGGGTAACCGAATTGGTGTTGGGGCAGAAATTGCAAATGGAGTGGGTTGCTTTCCGTTGGGAGAAAATGAGGAAAAAAACGTGAAGGCCAAAAATAGTGAGGTTGAATGCCCCGTTTTGTGTCATGCACGGAAAAGGAAAGACAAGCAACAACTCCTAACGGATTTATTCCTTTGTGGGGACAGAGTGGAGGAGAGACAACACCCATAGGAGTGGGGCTGCATGGGAAGCACAAGGAAGAGATAGTGGAGGACAGCAATAGCACAAATGTGGAAAGTTCTCTTGGAAACATTTGTGGCAAAGGTGTGTGCATCTTTTCGCCCCATGTACAAGAAGGGAAAGACCAACCACGATCCCCTATGCATCTTGTCTCTAGTGGGGACCATGTTGAGAAGTGTGCACCCAAGGAGATTGCACCAATTTAAGGTGGCACTAAGGACAAGGACATGGTGGAAGTGGGGGAGGATAGAAATAGCAATGGTGAGTGCTCCTTTTCTTCGTGTGCACAAGAGGAAATGGTCAAACCAATAGGAGGCAAGGTAAGTGGAGGGATCATTTACACAAATGAGAGTGGAGATGAGTGTGCTTTGAATGGGTCTGAATTACATGATGAAATTGGTGCATGGTGCTTGCCACGAATTGCCACTAGTGGAGGCAAATTACCGAATGAGGAACAAGTGCCAAATTTGCATGGGGCCAAGTCATATGATGGGGTGTGGCATGCAAACAAAAATCACATGGTGAGGGAGAAGAATGGGGTATGCATGGGAGTGTGGGTGTATCCAATGGAGATCAAGAGAAAGGGAGTAGACAACAAGAGCAATGCGAGTTTCTAACGGTGGGCATGCGTGCATTGTTTGGTAGGCCAACACGTATCGTGGGACAATCCGTGTCGCAAGGTGAACAAGTGCGGGAGCGGGCTACGTTGCGTTCTCCGCCTCCCTCGGTGGACCTAAATGAAATCTCACCCCAAGCGGGGTTTAATGGTGTTCGTGAGGTTGAGCAACGACGACAACATTAGTTGAAGAAAGGTGAGTCGAGCACGACGACGGATGAAGGCCTCACTATAAGAGATATTGAAGATGCCGCACTAATGGGCGTAGATTACAAGGAGTATATGCGCTTAAAGAAGAAGCACGAACTCGACTTGTGGCGCTATGATTCGGACGACTTGGATGTGTTTGGCTCCCGCCATGAAGGAGGCGCGCAACTTAAAGGCGGATCACATAAGAAGAAAACTAAGAAGAAGGAGAAGAGAGGGAGGAGCAGACGATGAAGATGGTTGATGCTAATTTTCGAATGCTTTAGTCGTAGGACCCATTGTTAGACTAGTGTTAGTCGATGTAACGTGTAAGGTTTGTGTTACGAGTTGCTCAATTCAGAGTAACTCCTAGTACCTATTGTATGCTCTTTTGCTTGTACTTTATTGAAGCGTCAATAAAAATTAGCAGCTCCGCTGAGTCTGCCCTCTTTATCTTGCAAAAAAGAGAGAGAAGGATAGAGGCAGAGAAGAGAGACTAGGGATAAGGATAATGAGAGAAGAGAGAAGGAGAATAGAAAAGAGGAGAGAGAGAGAAGGGAGAGAAGTAGGAGAAGGACAGAGTGGAGGAGAGGGATAAGAGGGAGAGAGAAAAGGAGAGGGATAAGAGGGAGATAAAGAAGGAGAAAGAGGAGAGGAAAGAGGAAAGGAGAGAGAAAGAGAGATAGAAGGAGGGAGAAGGAAATGGAGAAGAGGAGAGGGAGAGGAGGAGATAGAGAAGGGAAGGTGAGAGAAAAAAGTAGAGGGAGAGAGGGGAACAATATAAGGATGCAATCAACAATAATTATGCTACTTGTATTTGAAAGAAAAAATTCAAAATTTTCAAGAGAACAACAAACATATATGCGCATTTTTCAGTAAGGAAACCAATCGATCACATGCATGTTAATGCTCCAAAAACAGCCATATCCGAAATTCTTTGGAGCAACAAGGCAACACAATTATCATGCATATGCATATGGCAATAAACATCTACTGTAGATGCATGCTGTAATATCCTGAATTTTTTAGTTGAGGTAATAATCAAATATCTTAATGGACTAATTAAGATTATTGGATGATTGTGTGGTTTTAGGAGAAGATGGAATTTTGAGAAGAATATAAAGAAGAAAAAGATGGAGATTTTGAGGCAAGTACTGATTCGTTATTCTTCAGTTTCATATCATGTCTGTCTCTCTTGATATTCGTAGTTGCATGCATGATGAGTATCGATGTTGATTTCATTGATATGCATATTATTGCATGGTGGTGTTTCGGTTGACATGTCCTGTGACTGTATGTATATTTCTGGCTGAGCCACTTAGGAAAGAGCTGCCTAACGGACAGCGTGGAGCCACCCGAGAGAGGAAAGGGCTTCCTGTCGTTAGTGTGAAGCTACCAGGTGTGCGTCTGACTGATTAATAGATTTCAGAAGCACAGGATGTGGTCGAATCCCAATGGGGGTTCCAGATTGTTATGCATGTATTTTATTTGTGATGCATGTCTCTTGATTGTGCTTATTGACTGAATGTCATATTCCGTATTATTTTCCACATGATTATGATTCTGATTGATTGACGGTTGGAACTTGCGGGCTGTTGAGCTCACAATTTGTTGATTATATTTTCATATTATTATGGGCCTATCAGATGGATTTAAATATCAGAGTGTGCAACGTTTAGGATCGCGGATCGTATCTTAACGCACCGGGTTCGGGCGGGTAAGCACTTGTCCGGGCTCGGGGCGTTACAAATGGTATCAGAGCAATACGATTCTCGGAATTAGTCGGGATTTGGATTTGAAATAAAAATTTGATTGAATTGGAATTTGAGAAATTGGATTTAGAAGTATTGACTATTGATTTAAATGTGAATTTTGACTTAGTTGGATTTGCTACCAAATTATTAATAAATAATGAAAGATGAATTTAGAGATATTTGGACTTGAGTTTAAATGTGAATTTGGATTTGGTTGGATTGATTATCTAAATTATGAGCGATAAGTGGTGTTGGGTTTTTAGATTTGATAAATAATGAGTTGAAAATTTTGTATTGTTTTGTTCGGATTGAGACAATATTGAGATCAAATTTCGAGGACGAAATTTCTTTTAATGAGGGTAGAATGTAATATCCTGAATTTTTTAGTTGAGGTAATAATCAAATATCTTAATGGACTAATTAAGATTATTGGATGGTTGTGTGGTTTTAGGAGAAGATGAAATTTTGAGAAGAATATAAAGAAGAAAAAGATAGAGATTTTGAGGCAAGTACTGATTCGTTATTCTTCAGTTTCATATCATGTCTGTCTCTCTTGATATTCGTAGTTGCATGCATGCTGAGTATCGGTGTTGATTTCATTGATATGAATATTATTGCATGGTGGTGTTTCGGTTGACATGTCCTGTGACTGTATGTATATTTCTGGCTGAGCCACTTAGGAAAGAGCTGCCTAACGGACAGCGTGGAGCCACCCGAGAGAGGAAAGGGCTGCCTGTCGTTAGTGTGGAGCTACCAGGTGTGCGTGTGACTGATTGATAGATTTCAGAAGCACAGGATGTGGTCGAATCCGAATGGGGGTTCCAGATTGTTAGGCATGTATTTTATTTGTGATGCATGTCTCTTGATTGTGCTTATTGACTGAATGTCATATTCCGTATTATTTTCCACATGATTATGATTCTGATTGATTGACGGTTGGAACTTGCGGGCTGTCGAGCTCACATTTGTTGATTATATTTTCAGATTATTATGGGCCTATCAGATGGATTTAAATATCAGAGTGCGCAGCGTTCAGGATCGCGGATCGTATCTTAACACACCGGGTTCGGGCGGGTAAGCACCTGTCCGGGCTCGGGGCGTTACACATGCTCATATTGAAAAATGCTAAATAAACAAGCATATACACGAAATTCCAGCAAACATGAGATCTAGTCATGCATGTACACGAATCAGAGATAACAACATTTGATCCATCCATGCAATCTGACATGCATGATGATGTACAAATGACATACAAACATTATCATCTAATTCAAACATGAAAAAATTGTTGGATTATTGAGTTTGGGCTAGGCCCATGAATAACTCAATTGAAGAAATCCAATGTTGAGATGAAGATGAGAACTATTGCCCCATGTACCATGTGCTCACCTCACTTTTTGTCCCACATTGGTGAAGCTACCAAGTTGAAGGATGTTGATAAACATCCTATTCACTTGACCCTTTGTAGGTGGAAAGAGAGGAGGACAGAATTCTCCACACATGCACGCGTGCGTGCCCGTCTCGTCCCGGTTCAGAGCGGGGCGTGGCATGGCGAGGCGAGGCGTGGCGTGGCAGCCGGGGATTTGGGGGAAATTAGAGGCTTTAGCCTCAGTGTGATGGGTGTATTTATTTTTGGACATCAAGGTAATTGTTTTTTGCAATTAAGTCCTTGACGGTTACAAGAATAAATACATCTATATATATCATGATGGTGTCCTCCTAAAAAAACACGTCTTATTTCCCATCATCGCTCTACGAAAACTGTCCCTCTCCGGCGATTACCTATCTCTGAATCCAGAGTTGTTCAGTGCCCGATTCTTGTGAGGTTCCACGATGCTTTCGTGGTCCGTCGACTCCGGTGTGCGCCTGATCGACGGTGCGACCGTTCTATCCTGGGCGAAAACCGGTAGACCATCAAACGCACTGGTATGTGAGCCGATATTTTCTCTGAGGCAAGTCGCCTTCCGACGGCTCGGTCTTTGAGGTCCTCTCTCATCACTGTTCCTTCATTTCTTGTTTTCTTTTACATGTCTTTGTATGTTGGCTTTATCTGGATCCTTACGGAATATTTATTCGACATATGTAACCCACTGTATTACATGATTATATTTGTAATTGTTTCAACAATCTCAGAGAAAATATTTTTAATTATGTCGTCTAATAATTCATTTGCGCCAAAAGTTGACATGAAAGGCATGCCGCAAAAATTTTCCGGGCAGAATTTCAAACGTTGGCAACAACGTATGAAGATCTGGTTGACCACTATTGGGTTAGTTGATGTAATTGAAACGACTTTCCCACTTTCTGAAACTGAAGATCCCAAAATCAAAGCAGCACAAGAACTGTGGCTAGAGGACAAATTATGTCGAGGTTGCATTTTGTTGGCTCTGTCCAACGTGCTCTTCGATGTTTATAGTTCGTCCTCCTCTACTTCTGTGACTGCAAATGATTTATGGGATGAGTTGGATAAAAAATATAATACTGAGGACTTAGGTCATGAAAAGTATTATGTTGGAAAATTCCTTAAGTTTCAAATGGTGGAAAGCAAGTCAGTTACTGAACAAGCTCATCAGTTTTTTATTTTAATCCATGGCATAAAAGAGGCTGACATGAAGCTTCCTGAGAAGTTTCTGGTAATGTCAATTATTGAGAAGTTCCCTCGATCCTGGGAGGACTTCGAGATGTCTCTAAAGCATAGGAGAGGAAAACTCACTATGGATGACCTCATGGTTGCTATTGCAATCGAGGAGGAACATCGGGGTAAAAACCAGTGATGCCTGTAGAGTTCCAACCAAAGGCAAACATATTAATTGGATCCTCATCTAAGTCACATTTTAAAGGAAAACCACAACCTATTAATAAGACTAAAACCTAAGGCCAAAATCCAGAAAAAGCCAACAAACAAACCATGTTGGAATTGTGGACAGGTTGGGCACTGGGCTAAGGATTGTCCATCCAAGAAAGCCAAACGGCAACAAGGCACCACTGAATCAACTCCACAGGTCAATGTATTGACTGAGGTGGATGAGACCAACAGTAAGTTTGTTTCTGTTAATCCTCAAGTTTTTTTCAATTTATGAACCACGTGAGTGGTTGGTTGACACTGGGGCTAATGTGCATGTATGTGCTGACAAGTCCATGTTTGTCTCTTACCAGCCTGTTGATCACAGATCTATGGCGATGGCCAATGGGAATGTTGCAAAGGTGCCTGGAATTGGACGTATCGACTTGAAGTTACCTTCAGGACGAGTTCTTTGACTGTACAGGACGCATCATGTGCCTGCTGTTCGTCGCAATATTATTAGTGGTCCGTGTCTGGTAGTTGAGTGTTATGAGTAACATTTAAATGTAACAAAGTTGTGATTACTCTTTCTGGTACTTTTATTGGCAAGGGGTACTTGTCTTGTGGTGCTTTTTTAATTCATGTTGAACCTGCTTTTTATAATCGCAATGTTATTTCTGCTAAAGATGTGTCTTCTCCTGTTGTTTATTCCATTGAATCTAGTGATGTTTGGCATAAACGTTTAGGACATGTGAATTATCAATGTTTGAAAAGAATGATGAATTTAAATATGCTTCCTAAGTATGCTATTGAGAATAAAAAATGTCGTGTGTGTACAAGCTAAACAACCGAAAAGACCATTTCATTCTGTGAGAAATACTAGTATTTTAGATTTAGTACACACTGATACTTGTGAATTCAATGGCATGTTAACTAAGGATAAAAAGAAATATTTTATCACTTTCATTGATGATAGTTCAAAGTATTGCTATGTTTATCTTTTGAAAAGTAAAGATGAAGCGTTATCTAAGTTTCTTATCTTTAAGAATGAAGAAGAGACACAAACTGAAAAGAAACTTAGGAGGTTGAGATCTGATAGAGGTGGTGAATATACGTCCAACCTGTTCGAACAAGTGTGTCAGGATTCTGGCATAGTTCATGAGGTGACGGCGCCGTATTCTCCACAATCTAACGGAATTGCTGAACGAAAAAATAGAACATTATCTGATATGATTAATGCATTATTGGAGAGTTCAGGATTACCCAAATATATGTGGGGAGAAGCTTTGAATACGGCTTGCCATATTCTGAATAAGGTTCCTCAGAAACATGAGGATAGTCCATTCGAACTCTGGTGTTGTCGAAAACCTAGCCTTAAATATCTTAAAGTTTGGGGTTGTCTTGCAAAAGTGTTTATCCCTGAACATAAGAGGAAAAAGCTTGGTCCCAAGACTGTTGATGCAATATTTATCGGATATGTGATTAATAGCTATGCGTACAGATTTTTGGTAATCAAGTCCGAGATATCTGGCATAGATGTTAACACAATTGTTGAATTTCGTGATGCCACATTTTTTGAGGATGTATTTACCATGAAATCTGGAGTTCCTCAACAAGTTTCGTCTTCAGTTGATCCCTCTACGTATGGTTCCATCCACGAGCATGTGGAAAGGATAACAAATGTGGGGGCAGATTTGTCTATTACCGATTTTGAGTCTTCTCAAACATAAGTTGAAATTGAACCAAGAAAGAGCAAACGTTCTCAAATTGCCAAGGATTTGGGAAGTGATTTTATCACATACCACATCGAGGGTGATCCTAACACTTTCAAGGATGCTATGGCTTCATCTGAAGCAAAGCATTGGAAAGATGCAGTTAAGGTCGAGATGGACTCTTTTGTCTCTAATGGGACATGGGAGTTGGTAAATCTTCCTCCAGGTTGTTCAACAATCAGTTGTAAATGGATATTTAAAAAGAAATTAAAACCAGATGGTTCCATCGATAAGTATAAATCCAGATTAGTTGCCAAGGGGTTTAAACAAAAGGAAGGAATAGACTATTTCGATACCTATTCTCCAGTGTCTCGTATGACTACTATCCGAGTGCTCTTGGCATTGGTGTCTGTATATGATTTTACAATCCATCAAATGGATGTAAAAACTGCTTTTCTTCATGGTGACCTTAAAGAAGAAATTTATATGGACCAACCTTAAGGATTTGTAGCTTCTGGAAATGAGAACCAAGTTTGTAAACTTGTTAAGTCTCTTTATGGACTTAAACAAGCCCCAAAAGCTTGGCATGAGAAATTTGACAAAATTATATTATCATTTGGATTCCAGGTTATTGATTCTGACAAATGTGTCTATTGCAAAGTTCAAAGTAATGCATGTATTGCATTGTGTTTATATGTTGATGACATTTTACTATTTGGCTCTAATCTGAATATAATACATGAAACTAAGTCCTTGTGTACTAAGTTTGAGATGAAGGATATAGGTGTTGCAAATGTGATCTTGGGTATCAAACTGACTAGGTCAGTTGATGGTATTTCCATATCTCAATCTCACTATGTTGAGAAGATTCTTGAGAGATTTGGCTATACGAATTGTAGATCTGTGAAAACCCCATATGATTCATCAAATCCTTTGTACAAGAACAAGAGTAGTGTTCCAGTTTCACAACTAAGATATTCTCAGATTATAGGTAGCTTGATGTATCTTGCAAATTGCACATGACCAGATATTTCATTCTCGGTGAGCAAACTTAGTAGATACACAAGTTGTCATGATCGTACTCATTGGGAGGGTTTGGTTAGAGTACTTAAGTACTTCAAGGGTACTTCTACCCTTGGGCTGCATTATGGGAAATTCCCAGTTGTACTAGAAGGGTACAGTGATGCAAGCTGGATAGCCAAAAACTCTGGGAGTAACGGTGTTACAGGGTATGTTTTAACTCTGGGTGGAGGCGCAGTCTCCTGGAGGTCTACAAAATAGACCATATTGCCTCGATCTACATTTGAGGCTGAACTTTGTGCTTTGGATACAAGTGGAATGGAAGTTGAATGGCTGTAAGGACTCCTTTTTGAATTGCCAATGACTAGCAAACCGATTCCTGCAATATCTGTGCATTGTGATAGTATGACTACTATTGTAAAGTTAAGAAGCTCAAAGTATAACCACAAACAAAGGAGACACATCCAAGTCAAACTGAAATCTGTAAGGGAATTGATCTCGGAAAGGTTGATAGCTGTTGATTTTGTTGGTACCAAAGACAATACAGCTGATCCTTTCACCAAAGGACTTGATCTAGCTCAAGTTCTGAAATCCAAGTTGGGGATGGGACTGAGACCCATTACATGACTCATCTAGAATGGGAACCCAACCAATCTGAGTGGAGATCCCACGAAGTTGGTTCAATGCAGTAATAACAAGTTCTTGAGTGAGTCAAGTGCAACTCAATGGTGATACATTGTAGGTCATACATTGTATCTGTGTCAATACCCCAAAGAATGGATATGTTGCTGAAACTGCAAGTTTAGTAAGAGTGTAGACTCTGAATGTGTTCAAGTCCTTGATACAAGATGTTAGCAGTGCATCTTTGGAGAAGCCCAACTATGTGAATGCAATTGTGTGGCCACAATTAGAGGAATGGGGGTCATTCCTTGAAAGCATTAATGAAACAGGATACGGATGCATGGCCGTAAAGCATCAACCTTGTAGATTGCAGCATACCCTGCTTAGTGTTGTACTCAATGGACATCTCCACACAAAAGGTTCAAGTTCAAGACTTCGTTTCACTTAGTTCCTGTGGGGGTAAAGTTGAAGGACTCAGGTCGTGGTTCAAACCCGAAAGGTACCATTACTGAAAGCACTAGGTTGCAAGGTTTGGTCGCTCGATCAACAATGGATTTGTGGGGGATTGTTGGATTATTGAGTTTGGGCTAGGCCCATGAATAACTCAATTGAAGAAATCCAATGTTGAGATGAAGATGAGAACTATTGCCCCATGTGCTCACCTTACTTTTAGTCATACATTGGTGAAGCTAATAAGTTGAAGGATGTTGATAAACATCCTATTCACTTGACCCTTTGTAGGTGGAAAGAGAGGAGGAGAGAATTCTCCACACACGCGCGCGTGCGCGCCCGTCCCGTCCCAGTTCGGAGCAGGGCGTGGCATGGTGAGGCGAGGCGTGGCGTGGTGGCGGGGATTTGGGGGAAATTAGAGGCTTTAGCCTCAGGGTGATGGGTGTATTTATTTTTGGACCTCAAGGTAATTGTTTTTGCAATTAAGTCCTTGACGGTTACAAGAATAAATACATATATATATCATGACGATTTCCTCCTAAAAAACACGTCTTATTTCCCATCATCTCTCTACGAAAACTGTCCCTCTCCGGCGATTTCCTATCTCTGAATCCAGAGTTGTTCAGTGCCCGATTCTTGTGAGGTTCCACGATGCTTTCGTGGTCCGTCGACTCCGGTGTGCGCCTGATCGACGGTGCGACCGTTCTATCCTGGGCGAAAACCGGTAGACCATCAAACGCACTGGTATGTGAGCCGATATTTTCTCTGAGGCAAGTCGCCTTCCGACGGCTCGGTCTTTGAGGTCGTCTCTGATCACTGTTCCTTCGTTTCTTGTTTTCCTTTACATGTTTTTTGTATGTTGGCTTTATCTGGATCCTTACGGAATGTTTATTTGACATATGTAACCCACTGTATTACATGATTATATTTGTAATTGCTTCAACAAAAATATCAGAGAATTAAACTACTGATTATCATATAAAACATGCGCAAAAATAGAAGATCATCATGATAGGGTTAACACAGATTTCATGTATACATGCTCAAAGATTAGAATAAATAATATCTAACCCTAATTCAGAAAAATCAGTAAAAATAGACATCTGATTTCATGTATACATGTGCATGATTTCCCCCTCTTCTTCTTCTCTCTCTTCCCATCTTCCTACTTCTCTTCCCTCTCATTCTCCTCCTCTCTTTATTTTTACAAAGCAAAAGAACGGCTGAGCCGCAAAATCCATTGTTCGCTCGAAAGTTACAAACTTCGGACCACGTTGAATTGCGTAATCAGATACACTATGCTACAAACACACATTAGGTAACAACTACGTTATGCTATCTAACATCATGCCCTAAGTACTACATTGCTGCCATGCTCTCTTGTGATACCAATCATCGCATGCTTTCCGTTTCTTCTTCTTCTTCTTCTTCTTCTTCTTCTTCTTCTCCTTCTTCTTCTTCTTCTTCTTCTTCTGTGACCCCTGCCTTGGTTTGGAGTCACTCACACAAACGTCACTCTCCCAAGGGTCATTGAAGTCATAACACCATGGCTCCTCCATACAAGTCCTCATATCTCCATACTTTGCGTTCAGGCGCATGTACTCTTTAGGATCTAATCCCATCAGAGCGGCATCTTCAATGTCACTCATCGTAAGCTCCTCATGTGTCGATGTTGGTGCCCGTCCGGTCTTCATCAAGTGTTGTTGTTTTCTTAATGCGACGTCACAGACTCCTTTCAAGGTTGATTTAGGTGATATGTTGTTTAGGTCTACCGTTGGTGGGGGGACCCCAACCTAGTTCTTCGATCTATTAATCCCCTCATTCCGGGGTCTCCTTGCAATTTTTCATCCAAAACCCGCGCACCATGCACCCCTCCATACACTACACGTGGGGAACTCATCTCCCCTATGGAACATGCATTTGCACACACTACACGTGGGCAACCCCTTACTCTAATCTCTTGTGCAAAAGGATCTATAGGCAATGATTGGTTCCCATTTTGCAATGGTCGCCTCCCCATGCATGCATCCTTTTCCAAGGGATAAGAGGAAGAATTATCCACACCCCCACATGCAAATCAGCCTTCACACCCACCTCTTTTCCATGTGGCTTCTCCCCATTAGCTCCCACTTTTGTGCCAAAGCACTCATTGTCCTCTTCGCCCCTTGTCCCCCTCTCATTTGCCCCATGGCATGTGATTCCTTCTTTTTCTTTTCCAAGACCACGTGGAGGGTTTTCATTTGCTACATGGATGCCCAAAGAAATTGGAGCCACTACATCCATTTCAAGTTCTCCCCCCATGATTGCCCCCCTTCTTTTGCTTTTTGTCCCTGTTGCTCCCTCCCATGTGCCACATGTGCCCCATGTGCTCCTACCATGGTGTCCCCCCCCCACTCCGACGACCTTCTCCTGATTGGTGACTAGCTCCCATTCCTCCTCTTTTTCCTCAACGTCAACTTCCTTCCCACCTCCACTCTTCTCTTAATGCGACGGTCTACCTTTTTTCCCTCCCCGGCCCACCTCAACCCACTCCTGCTTCTCTTCTCCGGCGGCTTTGTTATGATCCTTTCTCGTGACTTTTTTGGGCACTTCATCGGTGTATGCCCAAACTCCTTACACTCAATGCAATAACCCGGCCTCCACTCGTATTCAATCGTAACCTCCTCGACCTCTCCATCCTCTATATAGGTGTGAACACTTTATGGGTAGTCGAACGTGCATGGTAGCTCCACGCACACACGAGCAAAGTCCAATCTCCTCCCCAATGTTGTGGTCTCATCCATGTAGGGTGGGCGTCCCATAACACTGGCAATAGTACTAATGATTCTTGAACTTCAAAATCTCAAGTCAAGTTCTGGCATACGTACCCAAATCGGCATAGTGGATACATGTGCCTTCTTTATCACCATCTCGGGTGACCACGTTTGCACCAATAGTGGTGTCCCCCTAATGAACCACAGCCCATGCTGAAACACATAAGCTCGGTCTTTCTCAACGTGAACAGAAAGGGAAGGAAACCTCCTTGCCATGCTATCACCTCCAAGCCACCAGAGCTTTGCCATACCTTTTGCAAATGCCTTTTGAGAGTAAGAAGAAGGGGTTTGAAATCTACAAAGTAGCCGAAAAGCACCTTATCCCACCTTTTCAGTGCCTCCACCGCCTCTTTCCTAGAGCATACCCCCACGCACACTCCATCATTGACCGTCCGCTTCACAAACGCCAAGGTCATGGACACCTTGGGGCCGAGGCAAAGACACAAATATAGGCATGATATGATGTCACTCAAATAGCCCCAGACCTAGCTTTTGCTTTTCCCGATCAAAACAAAGAAACGAAAAATGAAAAAAGGGAAAAAGTATATGTAAAACAGGGAAATCCTAACTCACTTTCATAGGAATCACGGTTTCACTTAGCACATGCAACAAGCCGTTAAACCATCTTGTCGCCAAAGTGGGGGAGTATTGTCGCCTGAGGGTTTTCAGAGGATATACCCGCAAAATCCGAACAATGATGCATTATTCAATCTAGCAACACGACTCGTTGGACTCATTTTCGTCGATCATTGAACACGGCAATTCTATGGTCTGACTCTAGATATTAATTCAGTCCACACAGCTAGCATAATAAATAATTTGTGCAAGTTAATTAAGGAGTTAAATGAAAGACAAGGGAAACCTTAACATCCCCAAGTGATACAAAGTGTAAATTCCATTAAGGTTCTTATTTGCATTACCATTTCCCTTTTTTTCTTATTTTTTATTTTTTTAAATTTTTTATTTTTATTTTCTAGTTGCTGCGCAATTCTCTCAATGTCAGGTTTCGTGCATCATTGCCTAAAAGGACTTACACTATAACGTAAACCTTTCCCCACATCTCCACGTAGGGCGATATCAACCACCCGTGTAATGGGAGTTCCATCAGTGCATCCCAAGTCAAATGACTCAAAAGCACCAGACGTTAAGTCCCCTCGGACCTAATTTCCTGAGTGATAGGAGTCGTACGAGAAGAGAGAACACCTCTTATTTATTTATCTACATGGGAACCAAAACCCCTACACCTACAGTTTCACAAAATGAGTTTAAGGGTCCCAAACTACGACAAACTTCCTTAAACTAATAGACACGAATTATTTGACTCACTTGGTCCAGGGTGGACTTCTTTGTTTATTTGACAATTGAAACCCTATGATTACTCTTCCCCCTAAAGCCGGTGTACTAAATATCCTAATGCATCATGTTCAAGACAATTTTGGGAGCTTCCTTTTACTTTTCCTCTAAACGGTTTTGTACTTGCTTAACACACGCAAAACCCACAAAACAATTTATTTCGCAAACACATGAATATTTTGAAAGAAATGGGAAAATTTAAAGCACTAGGCAATCAAAGGAATACAAGTCATCCAAGGATCATGACAAGAAGATATACCAATATTAAATGCAGCACACTAACATGACCCCAACAATACAAATAAAAGAAAACAAAACAAAAGGAAAAGACTCGACTATGTACTTCATGCATTGTCCTCAATGAATGGGAGCATGATACTACATGGATTTATGCATGAAAAAGAAAATATCTCACCCCAAATTCATGGTTGGGTTGATGGACACAACCCCAAATTCCCCTCAAAACGTGTGAAATACTAAAAAAAGGATACAAATACGTGAAGGAAATAAGGCCCAAATACACAAGGGTTGGGGCCCACAGCAATCAAAGTTTTTTTTTGCAAAGCAAAATGGAGGCTTAGACTCGAATTTTATTGATTTGCGTAGATAAACTTACATACAAACCAACCCAAGTACACTCTTATGCCCTCGGAACTTGCTGAGCACAAGCTCGGATCTACACCTAGCACATACACTATCACACGTCTCACATTTTACTACAATGTATTTCATGCTTATATTTGTATCTTATATTTATTATCTTACACCTAAGCAATGCTACGTGATGAGTTTTATGTTTCAATTTCAGAAATAAAGAGGTTTGAAGAGAAAAGCCATGAAAGGACCCAAAAGCAGGGAAAAATGACTTAATTGTGAGACCCGGGGACTAAGATGCAAGGGAGAAGGACCTGAACGTAAGACCGCAGGACCAAAGAGGAAAATAGAAAACTCCACACCATCATGGGGAGTATTTTGGCAATTCTATTCGGGTCGGAGCTCCAACAAGCGAAGTAGATGCATCCAAGACCAACAAATACATCAACACAAGCTCACAACAAAAATGAGCGAGATCCGGATCCTGTAGACCACCAACTGACGGTCTGGATCTTCTCGGATCCGCTGAGATTTCTGGAGCGTATGTATTAGTGTTTGTTTAGGCTATTTTTGGTATTCATTTAGTCCCACATCGGGGGATTGTCCCGGATCACCTTTTTCTATGGCTATAAATAGAACTCTCCCTCCTCTCTGTATCCCATCTCTCTCTTTGTGGGTATCTTCCCTACTAAGAGTGAAGCCTTGAAGCAAAACTCTGGTGGAGGAAGGGTTGCTTGTAATTGAGTGAGTTAATAATAGATGTTTACATTAGCATGTTATTTCTTGCTTAGTTAATTTACTTTAATGTGCTTGCTTTGATGCTTGTTTTGTTTTATGTCATTTCAGCTTCTTTAATAGTTCTTGCTTGATTAGTGTAGTCTCATTTCAGTATAATGCTTCATCTTGTTAATGTATTTAGTATAATGAGTAGTGAGTAGTTCCATCCCCTTTGGGGGTAGAGTAGATGTGTGTACATGTTATGTAGATGGTATGAATGCAAGATATAATTGTTTGTGAGAAATATTAGTATGCTGGCTTGAATTAATAAGAACTTTACTTTATTGTTTCTGCCATAGTTAGGTACTTTCCATGCTTGTATGTTCTTAATAACAACCTTGCATTGCTCATATTAATCACCTAAGTTAGTGTTGTAAATGATAGGTTTTGCCATTAGGTACCTCTTATGCATTAACACACACTAACTAACTTGAGCTTCTTGTATGCATTCACCACCACACTTATTTCATGTGCATACACACTCCACCCCTTAGGGGTTTTCATTCCTCAGTTCTTATCTTCCTCATTAGTTATTTAGTTTAGTTTGTGTTGTGTTTTCATTTCAGCTTTGCTAGTTTACTAGTTTAGATTATAGTAGTTTAGTGTAATTGATTGACATCATTTCATGCTCATATTTGTATCTTATATCCATTATCTTACACCTAAGCAATGCTATGTGACGAGTTTTATGTTTAGTTTTCAGGAATAAAGATGTTTGAAGAGAAGAGCCATGAAAGGACCCAAAAGCTGGGAAAAAGGACTGAATGGTGAGATCTAGGGACCAAGATGCAAGGGAGAAGGACCTGAATGTAAGACAGAAGGACCTAAGAGTAAAACAGAATACTCCACACCATCATGGGGAGTATTTTACCAATTCTATTCGGGTCGGAGCTCCAACAAGTCGAGTAACCGCATCAAAGACCAACAATACCAGAAAGCAAAGCCCACAACAAATTCCAACACGATCCGACAATTTTGGACCGCCAATTGGCGGTCTTGGACCGCTAATTGGCGGTCCATATTGCTCAGGATCCGTCGAAATTTCTCCTGGACTTGTATTAATGTTAGTTTAGGCTATTTTTGGTATTGGTTTAGTCCCACATCGGGGGATTGTCCCCGATTAGCTTTTTCCATGCTTATAAATAGAACTCTTCACCTTCCATTGTAATTACCCATTGCTTGGTGGCATTCTCTCTACTAAGGAGTGAGCCTTGAAGCAAAAACTCAAGGTGGAGATGAATGCTACCTTCAATGTGAGTCATTTGTTAATAAAATAATTCTTCTAGTTTCTTTCAATCTTGTCTTTTAATTTGTGCATGTTTGTTTAGTCTTTCCTTTCCTTTTATGTTTCTTTAATGCTTCTTGCCTTCTTAGTTAACTCTCATTTCAGTATTATGCTTTCTTTTGATAATATAGTTAGTGTAATGAGTAGTGAGTAGTTCCATCCCCATTTGGGGGGGTGGAGAAATATGTGATATAATTATGTAGTGTATTAAGTGTGTGTTATTTTTATCCCTTGAGCTTTATATGATTTCCATAACCATCTAATGGGTCTCCACTCTTATCTTTGATATGCTAATAATGCTCTTGAATGAAGCTTAGCTTATGCTTTGATTAGTGGACCTATTTTATGGGGAATGATAAGGTTAGGATATGGATGAAGTTAATATTGGAAACACAATTTGTAGTGTATGTACTCTTGTTGCCTTTACCTTAGCTAATGTCTTGTATGTTTTAATGATGTAGTAAAATCTTAATTCATGTAGAGGCATAGTAGGGTATAGTCTTTATACTTGAGTTCATGTAGCTTCATTCCAATTATTGTCTTGTATGTTTTAATGATGTAGTCTTATCTTAATTCATGTAGAGGCAAAGTTGGATGTAGTTTTATGATTTCATGTACTACATGTTGTGAGGAGCTTAATGAACACACACACACTTCTTTATGTTCACATTATTTCTCTACCCCCTTTGGGGCTTAGTTTATTGCTTATCTCCATTTGCATTTGCATCTTAGTGTAGTTTAGTGTAACCAACCTTTCTTCCCTTTCTTTACCTCTCGCCTTCGCACAAACCAAGTGTCGACACACCTCCCAGTGGACGACCCGTATTTGCCACCGCTTCAACGCGGCCGTGCACTTGCGGTTAAATATAAAACGATCAATCAAGTTTTTGGCGCCGTTGCCGGGGAGGTGCTCTGTCCAGACATTGGTTTGGACGATTCGAGGGGTTTTTGATTTTTTGTTTTCAGTTTTTCTTAGTGGCAGGGAACCTGAGGATCAAGGGGAAGCGACTGGAGTAATTGGAGAGCAAAATACCCCAAAGTGACCGCCAATCAGCGGTCTGGGACCGCCAATTTGCGGCCTGGTGAGCCTCAATTGCTCTCAAATTTGTTCCAGTTGTTATGTTGTTCACTTTAGTTATCTGGGAGCCCAATTTTGCATGTTGTGATCTTTAGTTTGCTCCCAGATTTAATTTCAATCCCCTTTAATCAACTTGGACCATAAAACTCAAAGCAAAAGATTAGACTTCTTGCCATCTAGGTCATGCATCATATGTAGACCTTGCATGCATCTTTCTTTTCTTTGCTTTACATTTTGTCGTTGATTGCTGGAGCGAGGTACGCATTCCTTATCACTCATTCACGCATTAGGACATTCATTAGTGAGTAAGGTTTGCATCGAAACAAGAGTGAGGTGAGTGCTTGTCTGGTGAGTTGCTTGCTAGCCTAAGATTTCAAAACATCTTTAAGGGGCATCACCTATAGACTTCAAAGATAAGGTGGGGGATTTCATCACCCCTCCCTTAGCCCCAAAAAGCACACTCAAGTAAAGCCTTAACTAAAAGCAAGTAGACATTGGCCCTATGAATTCGGACGCACTAGGAGAGTAATCTAGTTGAGACCGCCATGACCTGATCGGCGTTGCCTACCTTGTCGATAGTAGGAGGTACTGGATCTCCGGATCTGGTATCACTTGCTGGGCATTGTGGTCCTCGTTGTAGGGAGGTGAGGCGTGTCGAGGCTAGTGACCTCGAAGTTAGGCATCGTCTAGCCTAAGGACCCATTACCTTACATTGTTTGAGCCATGCTTGCTAGTTAGGCTTCTACCTTCACCCTGTACCCTCGCTAGCTCTAGGGATTCTTCCCTTCTCCTCTGAGTCATCTTCTTCTCACCTTCTTCTACGTTATAGTCTCCTCCCCTTTACACTCTCTGTTAGCGTTTTAGGGTCGAGTCGAGCACTTTTTGCGAGCTTAGCCTCGTGGTGGTGAGAGTGATCGACTCAAGAGTTTTTCTTGAGATGGATGGTTACATGGGCGACCATCCATATCATTGTTGGGACCAGGACGATTCTCCCTGGTACTCCGGACCCATGCAACCTGGGGTGGCTCAGACTAACACCCCGTATGGTTGGGATGATCGCAATTTTGTGACTGAGCAGTCTTCATATTGGGGTAACATGAGAGAGGCACCGACTGCTAGACCACAATCTAGTTATGCCGGATCATATGCTGGTCAACAAACTGAGACATTACAACAAACTTTGGCCTCTTTCATGCGTATGGCAGACGACATGAGTGCCCCGGTGGCTCCAGTAGCCGTACCGTGCGACTGTTGTGGGTTGAGTGGTCATGTTATCGGGGAATGTCCTTATGTTCCCCCTGAGCCTGAGTATGAGCACACATTTTCCCAAAATGCTCATTATGACCATTACGCATCCGCGTACAACCCGAGAGTGATGGATTCATGGGGAGACAAATCTTATCCAAATTCTTATACCTCATTTTCACCCCCGTATCCTCCTCCCGAATACCCAGAATTCTACCAACACCCCACTTCAAATCATTGGACTCATTCTCAGCCCATCAACACCCAACCCCAAAATTTCCCAAGCTCTGACTTGGACCTCACTGTTGACCCCAAATTTGATTCCTTAAAACAAACCCTCCAAACATTCATGGAAACCACTCGAACTTTATTGAAGTCCAACTTGAATTCCTTGCAAAATATGGAATTGCAAGTGAGTCAAATGACACAACAATTCCATGAACGCGAGGAGGGTCACCTTTCTTGTCAACATGAGGATTCATCTTTTGATATCGAACCACCACCACATCCACAAATTCAAAGCACAACCTTTCAAAGTCAAACTCCTAGTCAGCCTGAGGGACTTGGGGTTTCAATTCACGATCACTTAGTGGAGGATTCGATTCAAATTGAGAATAACTTGGACCAGTTCTATTATGAGTCGGCACAGGATTGTGCCTTACCTTTTTGTCCCGTGGCCCTTCAGCCACATGATCTTATTGTTGTACCTCCTAAGGACTCACCTCTGGTGGAGCAAGAGCTCCCTAGTACCCTCAACTTCAAACAACCTGATGAGAGTTTGCCTCTCACTATTGTTCCTGATCATCTTGGAAATGATGGAACATCGAACAACCACATTGCTCATGAGGGTATTAGGAGTTCCTTGGAGGATACTTTGGGTATGAGACCCACTTCCTGTTCTCCTGGTGAGTTGGACATGCATAACGAGGTGCTTGACCTCGTTCCGACCCACCAGCCTGTTGGTTGGAGAGTTTGGATTGATGATCATAACTTCAGTTCCGCAACGGGAGATATTTTTCTTCCGTTGCCCCTTATTTCCCAAACTCTCGAGAGATTCAAGCTCTTTCAGTTTGATCCTTTGAATGAGACGCCTTTGCGTCCAATTCATGAACCTCTCATTTCATCTGGTGCTCTTTGTGAAGGGGGCCCACGCATGCGTATTCTGGCCCCGCGTGGTGTCATGTTCCCTTTCCAAGTGCATTGACCCACTCTTGAGGTTCCCATTTGATGTCTTTTGACAAATGAAGATGGGAACTTATGTTTGTACATAGTTATATGAAAAAAAAAGAAAAAAAAGAAAAAAAAAGAAAAAGAAAAAAAGAAGTACAATAAAAGACTCCTTCAGTGAGCATTGATTGTTGTGAGCCCCAACCCTTGTGTATTTGGGCTCCATTTCTTTCACGTATTTGTATCCCTTCTTTAGCATCTCACAGCTTTTGAGGGAATTCGGGTTATGTCCATCAACATGACCTTGCACTTCCCTTTGTACTTCATGTTGGTGAGATCTCTCCTTTTTATGCATCAATCCATGTAGTATCTTGCTTGCATTCATTGAGGACAATGCATGAAGTAGGTGTGGGGGGGTGTTTTACGTGTGTACATAGTCGAGTCTTTTTCCTTTGATTTTGTTTTCTTTTGTTTGCATTGTTAGGGTCATGATAGTGTGCTACATTTAATATCGATATATCTGCTTGCCATGATCCTTGGGTGACTTGTCTTCTTTTGCTTGCCTAGTGCTTCAAAATTTTCACATTTCTTTCAAAATCTTCATGTGTTTTCGAAAGAAAATGTTTTGTGGGTTTTGCGTGTGTTTAGCATGTGCAAAACCGTTGAGAGGCAAAGTAAAAAGAAAGGTCCCAAAATTGTCTTGAACTTGATGCATTAGGATATCTAGTACGTGGCTTTAGGATTTATCGAGTCGTTAGGATGCACCCCAGTTTTCCCTTGGGGGTGAGTAATCATAGGGTTTCAGTGCTCAAACATTTAATGAAGTCCACCCTGAACCTAGTGAGTCAATAATTCGTGTCTGTTAACTTAAGGAAGTTTGTTGTAGTCAAGGACCCTCTAAATCCTGTTGTGAGACATTAGTGTAGGGTTTTGGTTCATGTGTAGATAAGAAATAAGTGAGTAGGTATTCTCTCTTCTCGCACGGCTCCTATCACTCGGGAAAGTAGGTCTGAAGGGACTTTGTGCCTGGTGCTTTCGAGTCATCTGACTTGGGATGCGCCGACCGAACTCCCGTTACACGGGTGGTAGGGATTGCCCTATGTGGAGATTTGGGGAAAGGTGTACGTGATAGTGTAAGTCCTCATGGGCAATGATGCACGAAACCTGACCCTGGGAGAACGAAGCTCCAAACTAATAAAAAAATAGAAAAAGAAAAAAAAATTGTGAAAAGAAACAAAAAGAAAAAAATATTGTAATGCAAATAAGAACCTTAATGGACCTTACACTTTGTATCACTTGAGGATCTTGAGGTTGTCCATGTCTTTCACTTAATTTCTTATTTAACTTGCACGAATGGTTTATTAGGCTAGGTGTGGACTGATTACCTATATAGAGTCGGCCCGTAGCATTACCGCGTCCATTGATCGACAAAATATTTCCAACGAGTCGAGGTCTAGATTGAATAATGCATCTTGTTCGGATTTTGTGGGTATATCCGCTGAAAACCCTCAGGAGACAACACTCCTCCTCCTTGGCAACAAAGAGGTTTAACGGCTTGTTGCACGTGCTAAGTACAACCGTGATTCCTACGAAAGTGAGTTAGGATTTCTTGTTTCTCGTTTGTTTTTTTCTTTCGTTGTTTTGCTCGAGACTAGCAAAAACTTAGGTGTGGGGGTATTTGATTGACATCATTTCATGCTCATATTTGTATCTTATATCCATTATCTTACACCTAAGCAATGCTACGTGACGAGTTTTATGTTTAGTTTTCAGGAATAAAGAGGTTTGAAGAGAAGAGCCATGAAAGGACCCAAAAGCTGGGAAAAAGGACTGAATGGTGAGATCTAGGGACCAAGATGCAAGGGAGAAGGACCTGAATGTAAGACAGAAGGACCTAAGAGCAAAACAGAATACTCCACACCATCATGGGGAGTATTTTACCAATTCTATTCGGGTCGGAGCTCCAACAAGTCGAGTAACCGCATCAAAGACCAACAATACCAGAAAGCAAAGCCCACAACAAATTCCAACACGATCCGACAATTTTGGACCGCCAATTGGCGGTCTTGGACCGCTAATTGGCGGTCCATATTGCTCAGGATCCGTCGAAATTTCTCCTGGACTTGTATTAATGTTCGTTTAGGCTATTTTTGGTATTGGTTTAGTCCCACATCGGGGGATTGTCCCCGATTAGCTTTTTCCATGCTTATAAATAGAACTCTTCACCTTCCATTGTAATTACCCATTGCTTGGTGGCATTCTCTCTACTAAGGAGTGAGCCTTGAAGCAAAAACTCAAGGTGGAGATGAATGCTACCTTCAATGTGAGTCATTTGTTAATAAAATAATTCTTCTAGTTTCTTTCAATCTTGTCTTTTAATTTGTGCATGTTTGTTTAGTCTTTCCTTTCCTTTTATGTTTCTTTAATGCTTCTTGCCTTCTTAGTTAACTTTCATTTCAGTATTATGCTTTCTTTTGATAATATAGTTAGTGTAATGAGTAGTGAGTAGTTCCATCCCCATTTGGGGGGGGTGGAGAAATATGTGATATAATTATGTAGTGTATTAAGTGTGTGTTATTTTTATCCCTTGAGCTTTATATGATTTCCATAACCATCTAATGGGTCTCCACTCTTATCTTTGATATGCTAATAATGCTCTTGAATGAAGCTTAGCTTATGCTTTGATTAGTGGACCTATTTTATGGGGAATGATAAGGTTAGGATATGGATGAAGTTAATATTGGAAACACAATTTGTAGTGTATGTACTCTTGTTGCCTTTACCTTAGCTAATGTCTTGTATGTTTTAATGATGTAGTAAAATCTTAATTCATGTAGAGGCATAGTAGGGTATAGTCTTTATACTTGAGTTCATGTAGCTTCATTCCAATTATTGTCTTGTATGTTTTAATGATGTAGTCTTATCTTAATTCATGTAGAGGCAAAGTTGGATGTAGTTTTATGATTTCATGTACTACATGTTGTGAGGAGCTTAATGAACACACACACACTTCTTTATGTTCACATTATTTCTCTACCCCCTTTGGGGCTTAGTTTATTGCTTATCTCCATTTGCATTTGCATCTTAGTGTAGTTTAGTGTAACCAACCTTTCTTCACTTTCTTTACCTCTCGCCTTCGCACAAACCAAGTGTCGACACACCTCCCAGTGGACGACCCGTATTTGCCACCGCGTCAACGCGGCCGTGCACTTGCGGTTAAATATAAAACGATCATTCAGTAATCCATCTTTCTCTCTTTTCATTCACACTCACCTTCTCACAAACCAAACGTTGACACACCTTCCTGTGGACGACCCGTATTTTTGACCGCTTCAACGCGGTCGTGCACTTGCGGTTTAATTAAAACGTATCAATCAAGTTTTTGGCGCTGTTGCCGGGGAGGTGCTCTGTCCAGACCTTGGTGTGGACGATTCGAGTGGTTTTTAATTTTTTGTGTCTAGTTTTTGTTGGTTACAGGGATCCTAGAGCTCATGGGGAGGCTACTGGACGAGTTTGAGAACAAGAACTTCAACAAGGACCGCCAATCAGCGGTCTTGGACCGCCAATTGGCGGCCTAGTGAGTAGTTCTTGCTCTCCATTTCCTTCTGGTAGTTTCTTATTTCATTGTCGTTATCTGGGAGCCCTATTTTGGATGCTGTGACTTCTAGTTTGCTCCTAGATCATTAATCACTCCCCCATTAATCAACATGGCCTTAAAATCCAAAGCAAAAGGCTTGCTGTTCTTACTTGTTTAGGTCACGCATCATGTATTTGACTTAGGCATGTAATTGTCTTTTCTTTTAGCTTTATTTTCAGTTTTTGAGCGTTGGCGTGAGGTACGCATTTCCTACACTCATTCATTCATCTTGTATGCCCATGCATTAGTTAGTAGGAATTACATCAGGACAAGAGTGAGTTGAGCGTTTGATTGGAGCGTGGATTGCTAGATTTAGGATCAAAACGCTACTAAGGAGGGGTTGTACCATAAAAGATAAGGTGGGGGATTTCATCACCCTTTCCTTGGCCCCAAAAATCACTCTTAATCAAGCCTTAACTAAAAGCAAGTATACATTGGCCCTAAGGATTGCGGACGCACTAGGAGAGTAATCTAGTTAAGACTGTCATGACCTGATCAGCGTTGCCTACCTTGTCGATAGTAGGAGGTACTGGATCTCCAGATCCGGTATCACTTGCTGGGCATTGTGGTCCTCGTTGTAGGGAGGTGAGGCGTGTCGAGGCTAGTGACCTCGAAGTTAGGCATCGTTTAGCCTAAGGACCCATAGCCTTAAGTTGTTTGAGTCGTGCTTGCTAGTTAGGCTTCTACCTGATCCCATTACCCACGCTAGATCTAAGGATCCTTCCCTCCTCATCTGAGTCATGTCCTCATCTATTCTATATGAGTACTCTCCTCCTCTGAGTACACCTTATGTTGTGTGTTTTTTAGAGTCGAGTCGAGCATTTTATGCGAGGTTGGGCTCGTTCTGGTGAGAGCGCTCGACTAGAGAGAGTGCATTTTTCTGAGATGGACGGTCTTGGTGATCGACCATCTCCGCCTCGTGCTCCTTTGGAGCATGAGGCTGAGTCGTCTCGTGGTGACGGGGGAGACCGGGTTCCATACATGGATTACCTCGGTCCGTTCCCACCCCCACGTAGACCTCCTTCTCCTCCTCCTCTGACTCGAGAGGAAGACGGATTCGGTCAGGATCGAGTTCTTGGTGCACCACCACCTTTAGGTCGACAGGATAGACCGATGACTTTGTGGGAGCGGACCCATTCTGTTCGGGCCGCGCAGCCTTCTTGCATAGTTCTACCCCCTGCTCGCGGGAACAACTATGAGTTGAAACCTCAATATGTGAGCATGCTTCCAACCTCTACTGCCAATAAGGAGGATCCGTATATTTTTATACGCGAATTCAAGAAAGTATACTCCATGTTCATGCTTCAACAACTTTACGAGGATTCAGTCTGGTTGAGGATGACATTTTTCCCGTTGAACGATAACACGAAGAAATGGATGTACAGCCTCCCGGCGAGCTCCATTCGGTCTTGGGATGACTTTGTGACCGTGTTTCGGAAGAGATTTCTCCCTCAAAGGAAAACTCAACAGATACGGCACTAGATACACCAAATGTATCAGACTGAGACCGAATCTTGTCATGCTTTCTTTGAGAGGTTCCAGTACCTTCTCCAACAGTGGCCTCATCATGGACTTGAGCTATGGCAGTTGTGCCAAATTGTTTATGAGGGCCTCAACTACAACACCCGCACATTGTTGGAGTCGATGTGTCAGGGTGATTTCCAAATGAAACCCATCAATGAGGCATGGGACACTTTTGAGTTAATGGCGGAACGAACCTTCGAGTGGGACACCATGAGAGAGCCACCAGCCGCCAGGTCTTCTGGTCGGGCTGGATCATATCATGTTGAGTCAACTATCGCGTCTGAGGCGAAATTGGCTGCTCTCATGCGTAGGATTGAGAGTTTGGAGTTGGACCGAGCTCCTGTAGCTCAGGTCGCTACTCCTGGGTGTAGTAGGTGTGGACTTACGGGCCATGATGATTTGGAATGCGCTTACACTCTAAGGGATACTGAGCGTGCAAATGCGATGTATCAATAGAGGCCCCGTAATGACCCATACAGTCACTCCTACAACCCGGGATGGCGTAACCATCCTAACTTCTCTTGGGTGCCTAGTGGAGGTAATGGTCAGAGCTCGCACGCTCAACCTCCACCTTATCAACCTCCACGCCCATCGGCGACCTACCAGCCCCCACATCAAAGGTCTCAGCACCATAATTACCAACCTGCTCATGCCTCATCGTCGGGTTATTCCAGCCAGACTCCACCACCCCAGCGGGTTGACCCCAAGGACCCTTCTAGTGATCCGACCCTTCAAGCGTTCATGCAGAGCATGCAATGTACAGTCAAGGCTTTGGAAATGCAAGTTAGCGAGTTGGCTCATCAATTCCATGAACGCGAGAAGGGGCAATTCCCGAGTCAACCTGCGGTAAGTCCCAGGGGTCAACCTGCTCATGCTAGGCAGAATGTACACAATGTTGAAAGTCACTCTTCCCAACATGCCAATGTTGTCCATACCTTGAGATCGGGAATGGTTGTTGACAACAATGTGGAAATGCCTGAAGCCAACCTGTTGGCGAGACTTCCGAGGAGAGTCTTGAGCCTGTCAAGGAACCTAATTCTGAGACTCCTCATGATTCTTATGTCCCCAAGGCACCATTCCCTCATAGGTTGACTAAAAAATGTGATGAGCATTGGGACAAGATTGTTGAGGTACTTAGGCAAGTAAAGGTGAACATCCCGTTGTTGGACGTTAGTCAACAAATGCCACCGTATGCCAAGTTCCTCAAGGACCTCTGCACCACTAAGAGAAAAATAAATGTTCCCAAAAAGGCCTTTTTGGCCGCTAATGTGTGCTCCATATTGACACAGCCCATGCAAGTCAAATACAAGGACCCAGGTTGTCCAACTGTCTCTTGCATGATTGGGAATGTGACAATCTCTCAAGCTTTATTGGATTTGGGGGCATCTATGAACCTCCTGCCTTACTCAGTGTATGTCAGCCTTTGAATAGGTGATCTTAAACCAACGAGGACAACCCTCCAGTTGGCTGACAGATCCATCAAAATTCGACGAGGGAGTGTGGAGGATGATGTCCTTATCAAAGTGGGTGAGTTCGTATTTCCAGTTGATTTCATCATATTGGATACTGAACCCCGTGTCCAACCCACAAGGACAAATTCCTGTGATCCTTGGGAGTCCATTTCTTGCGACATCTAATGCTTTGATCAATTGTCGCAATGACTTGATGAGGTTGTCTTTCGGAAACCTCACGACGGATTTGAACATCTTTACTCTTGGTAAGCAACCCGGGCTCTTTGACGACACTGTCAAAGCCAATTTCATCCAGGACACAGATGAGCCCGAGTCATTAGGCATGTTCGACTCACATCGACATATTATTGAGGTGCCTAATGACCAGGTTGTGAGTGAAGAGGATCTTGAGGAATCCGCCAGCGTATCTCTGGAAGAGGAGGCACATCTGGGTGCTCGCTCCTCTTACCCCGTGGCCCTTGAGCCACTTGAAAGTAACTCTGAATCCGACATGGACCCACCTCTGGTCGAGCTTAAACCGCTCCCCGATAACCTAAAGTACATATTTTAGAGGATAATGAGACCTTGCCACTCATTATTGCTTCTGATCTTGCACAAGATCAAGAGGTTGCCCTCGAAAGAGTACTCTTTGAAAACAAAGAGGCCATTGGGTGCTCCTTGAAGGATATCAAGGGAATTAGCCCTGATATTGTTCTGCATCGGATCCACATGGAAGAGGATTCTAGGTCCCGCAGGGACCCACAACGATGATTGAATCCTATACTGAAAGAAGCCGTCCGAAAGGAGTTTCTCAAGTGCTTAGGTCATGGCATAATCTATCCTATCTCTCATAGTTTCTGGGTGAGTCATGTCCATATGGTTTCCAAGAAGTCAGGCGTGACGGTTGTGGAGAATGAGCTTATCCCGACACGCCTGCAAACTTGCTCGTGAGTTTGCGTTGATTATCGCAAGCTCAATGCGGCAACGCGGAAAGATCATTTCCCGTTGCCATTCATTGATCAGATGTTCGAAAGGTTGGCCGGACATTAGTATTATTGTTTTCTTGATGGATATTCAGGGTAAACCAAATTCCCAGCGCCCCCGAGGATCAAGAGAAAACCACATTTACTTGTTCCTTTGGCACGTTTGCCTACCGTCGCATGCCATTTGGGTGTATGATCAGCATCTTCTCCGATATGGTAGAGCGTTTCCTTGAGATTTTCATGGAGGACTTTTCCATATTTGGCGCTTCCTTTGAAGAGTGCCTTCATCACTTGAGCCTTGTCCTCAAGCGATTTCGTGAGAAGAACCTCGCTCTCAATTGGGAGAAATGTCACTTCATGGTGAAGCGAGGGATTGTACTTGGACATGTGGTCTCAAGTAGGGGAATTGAGATCGATCCCGCCAAAGTGGGTCTTATTGCTAATCTCCCACCGCCACGTAATGTGAAGGATATCCGTGCCTTTTTGGGGGCATGCTGAATTCTATCGGCGGTTCATTCAGGATTTTAGAAAAATTGCTCGACCTCTCACCTCGTTGTTGGCTAAGGATGTCATTTTTGAGTTGACACCGGATTGCCACCATGCCATTTTGACCTTGAAGAAAGAGTTGACTTCAGCTCCCATTAGTAAGGCACCGGTGTGGACTGAACGCTTTGAGTTAATGTGTGATGCATCTGACTTTGTTGTGGGAGCAGTGCTTGGGCAACGATTGGACAAATTGCCTCATGTGATATACTATGCCAGTAGAACTCTCAATGATGCCCAATTGAACTACACTGCGACCAAGAAGTAATTCTTAGCGATCATATTTGCTTTGGAGAAATTCCGGTCGTACTTGATTGGGTCCCACGTGATTATCTATTCTGATCACACAACCATCAAGCACCTCATGGCGAAGAAAGATGCAAAATCCTGACTCTTGAGATGGATCTTGTTGTTATAAGAATTCGATCTCGAGATTCGGGACAAAAAAAGGTGTGAAAATGTTGTAGCAGGCCACCTGTCTCGTCTAGAGACGACCAACCCACAGGACCAAATTATTGATGACAAATTTCCTGACGAGCAGTTGTTCACGATAGAAGATAACCCTTGGTTTGCCGACATCGTGAACTACCTCGTGACCGAGCAACTTCCTGTGCGTTGGTCAAAATCTGACTAAACGAAATTTAGATCTTATGTCAGATTCTTTCACTAGGACGACCCCTACCAATTCAAATACTGCTCTGACCGAGTTCCAAAGTGATACCCCAACTCCTTGCACTCACTAGAATAGGTCGGCCTCCATTCATATTCCACAAACACTCTCTCCACTTCCCGCCCCCCCTCAATCCGAACATCCACCCAACTTGGATAGGAGAAAGCAAGACTTACCTCCACGTAAAATCTTGCAAAAGCAAGCCTCCTCCCCGTGGCGTGCATCCATGTAGAGACGCTTTCCAAGCACGCTCACGATGTTGCACAACATCTTTGCAGACCAAAACTTGAGGTCCAATTCCGACAAGCGAATCCAATGTGCATAGTAACTATCATAACACATTTCTTCACTACCTTAGGGGACCATGCTTGCACGTCTAAGGGGGTTCCTCAAATGAACCAAGGCCCTCCTTCAAGCACCCTTTGCCTATCTTACCCAAGAGTAAATCGAAATAACAAGAAGTCTTGCCTCCGACGAAGCACTTCCAAACCACCCACTAAACCCCATAGTTTGTGTAGGTGTTTCTCCAATGTGGGAAGATGAGGCTTGAAATCAATGAAATAGCCTAGTAAAACTTTATCCCACCTTTTGAGAGCATCACACACATCCTCTCTAGAGCAAATTGTGACATTCTCTCCTCCTATCACCTTCGGCTCAACAAATGAGAGTGTAGTTTCTTCCCTAGCTCCGGATTTGAATAGGTCCGACCACCTCTTAGGTGAGGCAACTCTGCCCCCTGAGATGGTGAAGAAACTGGCCCTCCACTCTCCAAACCTGAAAGTGGAAGGTCCTTTGGTGCTTCATGGGTGTGCTCAATGATGCCACTCACCCACATGCAAAGAACTAGTTGGAGGATCCATTTTGATGAAGAAATCAAGTGTTTTGGTGGAAGAAAAGAGGTTTATACCTTAGGAAAACCTAGAAACCCCCATGGTTTCCCTAGAGCTTCTCTCTCCAACTTTCTTTTTTCGTTCTCTTCGTCTTCAATCTCCGTACCCTCTCTCTCCTTCTCCCTCCTATCCTCTTCTCTTCCCTCTACTCTCCTTTCTCTCTCTTCTCTCCTCCTCTCCCCTTTTCTTTCTCCTTATCCCTCTCCTCCTCTCTCGTTTCCGCTATCCTCTTGTATCTCTCCTCCTATATCTCTACTCTCTCTTCTCTATCTCGTTCCCTTCCCCCTCCCTTTTCTCCTCATATCCTTCTCTATCCTCCTCTCATTCTCTTGTTCCCTCTCACCTTCTCTCTTGTTCCCCCACCCCCACTCTCCTTCTTCTTCTCTCTCTGCCCTGTTCTCCCTCCCTCTCCTCCCCTCTCCTCCCCTCTCGTCCTCTCCTTCTCCCTCCCTCCCGCTCTCTCTCCTTCTCCCTCTTTCTCTGCTCTTTCCTCTTATCCCTCCGTATCCTCTCGTTCCTTCTCTCTCCCTCCTGCTCTCTCCTTCTCCCTCCTTCTCCGCTCTTTCCTTTTATCCCTCCGTCTCCTCTCGTTCCCTCTCTCTTCTCCTTCTCTCTCGCTTCCCCTCTCTTCCTCTCCTCTCCTTCTCCTTTTCCATTCTCTTCTCTCTCTCCTCTTATCCCTTCATGTCCTCTCATTCCCTTTCTCTTCTCCTTATTTCCCTCTCCTTGTTTCTCTCATCTTCCCTTCTCCATGTCCTCCTCTCCCTCTCCTCATCTCCATTTTCTTCTCTCTCCTTCTCCTTCTCCCTCTTCTTATCTCTCTCTTCCTTCGTCCTCTCTTCTTTCTCCTTCTCTATCTCCCTCTTATCCCTCTCCTGTTCTCTCTCCCTCTTATCCCTCACCTCTACTCCCACCTTCTTCTCCTCCTTTTCTCTCTCTCTCCCTCCTGTCTCTTCTTTTCTCTTCTCTCCCTTCTCTCTCTCCTCTTTTCTATTCTCCTTCTCTCTTCTCTATTTATCCTTATCGCTATTCTCTGTTCTCTTCCTCTATCATTCTCTCTCTAGATCTCTTCTCTCCTTATCCTTATCCCTATTTTATGTTCTCTGCCTCTATCATTCTTTCTCTAGCTCCCTTCTCTCTTCTCCTATGTTATCTACCTCTTTCTGTTGTCATTCTCTCTCATTTTGTCCACCTATTCTTCTTCTCTCTTCTCATCTTCCCTCTTCTCTTCCTCTCATTCTCCTTATGTAAGACCCACTCTTCTTCAACTCTATTATGTCTTATTCATCCTTATGCTCGTTTTATGTGTTATCTTTATATTTGGTGTGTTTGGTAAAGTAAGCTAGTGGGTATTCTTTTGTACGACTGCAAGGAGTTGGTGGCTGATCTCTGGTGAACTCATGCCCTATTCTGGTAACTCGGGTATGCTGCTAACCTCTGATGAGTTTTATGGGAGAGGGTGTTGGCTGGAGCGGCCGGCCAGCACCATGTGGTGGCTGGTGCAATTGTTGCACCACCAACCGAACCTCCTTTATCGCTTGCATGGAGCTGTGCTAAATGGAGTTGGTTGTGGGACAACCAAGTGCACCAGAGCTCCAGTGAGATCCGACAAGGGGTGAAAAGGGTTCTTTCAGTGCTGAGTTTAGAGTGGTCACGGGTCTGGTTTAGTGTGGTTGGTGCACACAAGATCCGGATAGGGTTTGTCTTCAACCCTTTTGACTCCTTGTCTTGGACGGCTAGCTGGTGACGCCCTCCTAGATAGTGGCTGGGGTCAGGACGTGGTGGGGAGAGACCCTAGGGAGGCTAAGGGTGAGAGGGGTCTGGATGGGCTAGCATGATCTGAGCAGGGTGCACTAGGGTGGGCTAACCATGCACGCCATCTTGCTCGGTTGCTGGACTGAGCTGCTTGGATAGATCTCTACTGGCCTTCTCCCACCTCAGGCTGCCCTGGAAGGGTGCTCTGAGAAAGTGGTTTGGACGACTCAGGGATTCATATGCATATCAACGAGTCTTGTTTTTTCTGTGATTTAATTGATTACGTCGGTAGTATGATGTTCGTCGGTTGCTATGGTTCGCTGTTTGAATCATTTCTGGTCCAACAGTAAAAGATATATTCATGATCTGATTTCGTGTATATCCTCTGATATTAATGTCATGTTGTCAATTAGAAATGCTATTACATCCATCAATATTGTATGTTGCCCGTTATAAGCTTTATTACCATGTCTAACCCCATGCATGTATACGGTCTATGGATGTATATATATAAATGTAGCTTCCTGATATGATATGTATCTTTGGCCATGTTGTATCATTGATATATATGTCGAATCATGTCCACATAAGGCATGATCATGTTCTGAGGTTCTAGTCTTATCGCATGCATATCCTGAAATTGATGGTGCACATTACCGATTGTTTATGACGTTAGTTTATGGTGCCTCCAACTGTTGTGCACGTTATGTTACTCAATTAATGCTGATTTATAATCTAGTGCGTATGTGTGTTTCCTGATGCTGGAGTCATGCATGCACACATGAACCTAATCGAACTATTTCATGTTATATGATATTCGTGTCACATTTTAATGCAACATGTTAACCCGGTTGCACACATGTATGCTAGTTTAGAGATCTATATTGTCTGTTGATATTTTATGCACATTACATCTTGTTATACTACTAATATATATATATATATATATATATATATATATATATATATATATATATAATTCATACCCATATCAACTCTGATCATGTTCCGATATTTTAACTACTATCGCATATACGCTGTAAAATTGATGATGCATGCTATCGATTATTGTGGAGTTCGATTATGACATATCTTGCTGTAATGCATCATCCTATTGCTTCTTCCATGTCTATGCGTTACTGAATTGATATGTTATGTTGTACTTGTCTATGACCCTTAGGATAGCAGACCTTATAACATCATTATCATCACCCCTAGATGACTCGATTAGTTGCTAGACAATTTTACCGATTCGGTTAGGATTGGTTGTTGTTGTGGATGCTATTTAATCCCTGATTTGGGACGTTCATTTCTGATTGTTGATTGGAGCTAGGATGAGGGTATCCTTTTATCCTTGCTTGAGCTAGTTCTGGACTCTATGGCTACATTAGATTTTATATGCTTAAGTAGCTTGCATTGCATTTAATCGGATAAGTAATTCTGGGTAGACGGGCCACGAGTGTGTCCTCTAGCGTTAGAGGCAATTCACATAAGACCTCTATGTGGAGGCCAGGCGTAAGATAAGTCCTGGGCTGACGTGCTGCTATTCTATATTAGATTAAATGTTCCTAAGTTCGCGATTGCACCATGTAGGTTTATTCCGCGATTTGGGACGTCTAACCGGCGTACCACTTTGTGCCAAGGGTAGGGTCATTCTCGAGTGACCCGCTTCTATATCTGACCAGCGTGGCTGATGTTCTAGTTCCTTTATGTGGAATGTGGTGGGTGCGCCCGACTAGCATGACTATTGGACTCGTAGCCTTCTGTTACATATTGTGTTTTTTCGTTATGATTCGGATGCATTTGTCTTAGTTAGACTGCATGCATTCTTTTGGAAAACTCTGATTGGGCCGGGGGCATACTGGGTTTTTGTTTATTGAAAACTGAAGCATGTTTGTTCATGTTTTTCCTCAGGTACTTAGGTTCCTTCAAGGGTGGACTGGACAAGGTTCGGAGAATTCTGTACTCGAGGGACACGTCGACCAGAGTTTTTCTATTATCTTTACTTATGCTTTTATATTGTTGTAGTTCCTTTTGAACTCGATGTGTTGTCATTAAGGCCTTCATATATATGGATAATCAGTTGTTTCTATTATATTTTGTTTGTCTATCCATGTATTTTCCTCTATGTGTTGTCGAGTTGTCTATTTTGGTCTGTCTATTGTAACTCCTTCGGTCGTCGCGGAGGTCTCTGAGCGTACCTGCGATATCCGGGGCATTACACCTTAACCTTCTCCTCCTCTTTCCCTTCTCATTTCTCTCACCTTCTCTATCTCTTTCTATATCTTCCTCCTCTCCCTCTCTCTCCTTGTCCCTCTTCTCATTATCCCACTCCCTTTATCTCTCTCTTCTCTCTCCTTGTCCCTCTTCTTCTCTCCCTTCTCTCGCTTCTCCTTTTCTCCCACTTCTTCGCTCTCGCCTCATCCCATTCTCTCCCTTCTCTCTCTCCGTCTCTCCCTTCTCTCTCTCTCGTTCTACTCCTCACTCTTGTCTCATTCTTTACCACTCTCCTTCTATCTCACTTTTCCTTCTTCACTTTCTCTCCTCTCCCTCGCCTCATCTCTATCTCCCTCTTATCATGCTCCCATTCTTCTCTCCTTATCCTTCTCCTTCTTCTTCTCTCTCCCCCTTTTATCCCTCTTTCCTCCTCTTTCCCTTCTCATTCTCTCGCTTGCTCTCCCTCTCTCTCTCATTCTCTCCCACTCCTTCACCCTCTCTCTCTTCTCCCCCGCTCTTCTTCTCTCCCTCTCCCTCTCCTTCTTCCTCTCCCCTCTACTTCCCTGTCCTTTTTTGCAAAGCAAAAAGGGAGACGCAACCTCGAATGTATTACTAAAATGTTTTTTACAACCTAGAAAACTGAAATTTTGGTTTGTGGGCCCATGCTAGATACAAGGCCGGTTCCTAGCTACTTTGCTTATTACAAGTATGCCTAGCTACACTCTAGATGTGTATTACAAAAAACTCTACTTTCTACCTTCTATCTTACTATGAGTATATATGCTATGTATTAGGTCCACTCTTCTTCAAACTTCCGTAGCTTTTCCTGATCTTGGGCTAGCCCGTTTAACCTTGCCCCCACCCCTCAGATAGTATCCTTAATAAGCCCACAAATGTCTTGGGGCCTCTTCCTTTCTTCGTCGAAGATGCGTCGATTTCTCTACGGCCAACATTCCTAAATCGTGGAATTGAATGCCCATGGGCTTGTCATCGTTTTATGATGCCCCCGGAAGCACCTTGTAGTCGCTTTACCTCAAACTCGAGATTTGGGTTTTTGGCCCCCTCCACCCCAACCTTCCTTAGGATTCCTCTCCATACTTCCTTTATAAAATTACATCCCCAAAAACAAGTGTGCAAATCGATTCCCCCTCACGAAGAAGGACTTCTTGGTCTATGCCCCCCTCTCCTCCGGTCGTCTCCTAACACACATGGGATCATGGTATGCTCCCCTTTGCAACATGAGTTTCTTCATTAGCAACCGACCTCTCATCGCCTTCCAAGATGTGATGCCATGTTTCGGCACATGGTGTTTGTGCCACATAAATTTCGTCCATGGCTGGGTTACACCACTTTGCTTTATCGACTCCCACGCCTCTCTTATCTCAAAAATCTCCTCTCCCCTTTACACTACGACATATGTCTTCGTGTCCTTCGTGGATTTAAATGCTTTCAATTTGTGACCATAGTTTCATGACTTCCCTCGATCGTGGTGGGGGTGAGATTCCACACTTCCCTCCTCCTCTCTCCATCTTCTCTCCTACTTCCCTCTCTTGTTCCCTCTCCCCCTTCTTCTCTCCCTCCCTTCTTCCCTCTTCTCCTTCATTTTCTGTCTTCCTCTTTTCCTCTTCTCCACTCCTTCCTCCATCTCTCGCTCTCCCTCCCTTCTTCTCTCTGCTCCCTCTCCTTTACTCTCTCTTTCCATTCTCTATCCTCTCTCCCTCCCTCCTCTTCACTACTCTTGTTCTCTCTTTATTTTATTTTTTGCAAAGCAAAAAGGGATGCTAGCCTCCATGTGTATATATGGCACATAAGTGCTGAAAATTACAAAATTAGGACTATGCTACAATGTATAATTGGATGAAAGCATGCTAGAGAATTGCTACAATTCTATCACTAAGAACAAAATAAAATAAAATAGACCGCCCACACAATGGTGAGGCCGCATTAAATTACAGCCATATTTGTCTAATCGCCTCGCACACATCGGGTGCATTTGTCTTGCTACGTGTTGCCTTTAGTCTCATCGTCTACTTTATGTTGTAAATGACCTTGGATGGTGATCGTAGTTGTCCCTCCATAACACGCATATTCCTTTCTTGCCAAAAAGAATAACATGTAGTACCATATACTAGTCGTGCCATGTTCTTATCCAAACACGTCTTTGAGTTGGTTTTTACCCTCTCAAGCTAGGCATGAATATCACCACTCGCCATTCCATGAACCCGCAAGGCACTAAGGATCATATGCCATACCTCCCTTGTGAAAGTGCAATCCCAAAAGAGATGTTCCACACTCTCCCCCGCACACTCATAAAGAGCACATCGTGACACAACATGTGTGTGCCTTGCCCAAAGTAAGTCCATTGTTTATAACCGATTCCTCATGGCTCGCCAAACACATAATGAGACACGGGGAGTGGCTAAAGAGTGCCATACCCCATGTGACCAGCCCACTCTTGGCCTCTCTTGTCGGATTAAGTTCCAAGTTGTCTTCAGAGAGACATCTTTTCTTCTACTCTCCTCCCAACAAAGAACATCCTCTCCTCCCATTGGCACTATTCCTCATACTCTTAGCCAAAGCTCATCCATGAATAGAGACTTTGGGAAAGGCAACCTCCATTCGCCCTCTCCCAATAAGTAAGAGACTCTTGTGTCCATAGGTACCCCCATGTCGTATTGGTACTGGATGCCTTGCTCCTCGAAAATGAATGGCCTCCCACACCACGGATCACCAAAGAAATGCACCTGCGTGCCATCCCCAATCTCATAAAACAAGATTTCCCGCGCTTTGGCTTGAAGACATAACACGCCACTCGAAGCCGAATAGCAACTAGCCGGCGGTCGAGCAAGTCACATACTCTTGGATATCAAATACTTGCTTCAGATGGCCTTGACCCAAATTGATGGCTGATTTGCCGCAACCAACCAAAATAGGCGCAAAAATCCGGCGCCATTCCACTCCGTAAGGCACCGTAACCCAAGTCCACCCTCTTGCTTTGGAGTGCAAATGTCGTTCTACGATACTAGCACCATCTTCTTGTCTCTCCCCCCCCCCCCCAAATAAAGTGCACCATGATGCGCTCAAGCTCATACAATATGCTTCGAGGGATATAGAAGGCCGATGTCCAAAAGACACTATACGAGACAAGCACGCTCTGTACCAACTCCACTAAACCCGCCATAGAAAGTAAAACCCTCCTCCACATGCTTAGCTTGGTACTGAATTTCTCCACAAGGCTCTGACAGTGTCGTTTATTCAGTCGCGAGGATAGCAATGGTAGCCCAAGGTACCACACCGGGAAGGTCGCCCTTTGCATCTGAAGATATTGGTAAATCCACTCATTTTCGTTGCTGGTCCCCCTAAAAAAGAGTAGACTCTTCTCCGTATTCAATTCTAGGTCCGACATGGCCGCAAATTTATCCATGATACCTTCAATTGTGATTGTGTTCCCCTTTGTGGCCTCGACAAATATCATAACATCATCGTCCAACAAGAGGTGCGAAACCCTTTCCCTTCCACACTTAAGTGGACTGAGCCATCTGGCAGCCACCTCCTCCTTTATAATCGCACTAAGGGCTTCTATGCTAAGAAAGAAGAGGTAGGGTGCCATCGGATCCCCTTGCCTAAGCCCATTTGTCGCCATAAATGGGGCTGAGTTTTGGACATTCACATTCACCAAAAAAGTTGCTCTCACACAAGCCGCCACCCATGACCTCCATTTTGCTGGGAAATTAAATCTTACAAGGACTGCATCTAAGAAGTCCTAAGAGAGGGAATCATACGACTTCCTTAGATCAAGTTGGAGGCACATACGCCCCTCCCCAACTTGAGATTCATATTATGGCACAACTTATGTTCTAGGAGGATATTATCACCATTTTTTGTCCCTTAAGGAACACACTTTGCTCCTCCCCTACCAACCTCAGTAATACACTCCTCAACCGATTTGCCATCAACTTTGACATGAAGCGATAGAGCATATTGCATAACGCAATTTGCCTATAGTCGTCCACACACTTGGGGGTTACTTTCTTTGGGATAATGGTTACGGAAGTGTAGTTGATGCGCTTGAGTATTTTTGTATCCCTCATGGCCAAGGCAACGCCCTTGAACATCTCCATTTTAATAACCAACCAAGAGCCTTTGAAGAATCAGGCATTAAAGCCGTCTGGCCCCGGCACCTTGTCATCGTTACTATTCATCACCACGCCTTCCAACTCCTCCTAGATAATGACATGAATAAGGGAATCACCTTCGTACCTAGTAAGACAAGGAAATTAAAAGTTAGTATGCAATGTTGTTGTGTGTGCGTGGTTGGAAATAGCGTGGCACAGCGATTTCGGAATGCCTCCCCAATAGAAGTCTCCTCCTCAATCACCTTTCCTCCCATCTCCACAAATCTTATGGTGTTTATTGCCCGCCTCACTTGCATAGTTGTGTGGAAAAAATGAGAGTTTGAGTCCCCCTCATTTAGCCATCGAGTACTTGACTTTTGTCGCACAAGTGACTCCTCAAAAGCCAAAGCACGCATGAAATTATCCTTGCAAGTACTCTCTTGTTGTATAAGCCAAGCCGAAGTGGGGTCCTCCTCGAGCTTCCTTCGTACCTCCACAAGATCCTCCCTTGCTTTGGTAGCTCATTCGCTAGTGTTCCCAACCTTTTCGTGGGCCCAAAATTTTAGCGCCCTCCTTACCTCGTCCAATTTTCCCACGACTTTATACATGGGTGTGCACTCCACATGTACCCCCCACGCCTTTCGAACAACTTTGACACAATACTCTTCCATTGTCCATGCATTTACAAACCGGAAGGCCTTCTTCTTCTTCGCACCTTCGTGTTCACACCGAACCACTAGAGGTTGGTGATCACTATGTTTATTCTCACCAACGGTGCAAAAACACTCCGAAAAGCACTCCACCCATTCCTCCGAGCACAATGCCCGGTCAATTCGTGTCATTCCCCTCGACGAGTTGGACTGAGTGAACTCCTCCCCAACTGTGCGCATCTCTAAGAGTTTGGAGGCCTCGATATAGTCAATGAAGTCCTTCATAGCCTGCGAATTGAAACCCCCACCCCCACTCTTTTCATGGTCCCGACGAATGCAATTGAAGTCACCCACCACCAACCAAGGAGTGCCCCTCGGTAGACTACATCTTCTCATATCCGCCAGTAGTCCTCGTCGCTCCAACCAATCATTTGCACCATAGACAAAGAAAAGATCAAGAATCACGACCTTCGCGCACACTACGCACCGTATGTGAATGTATTGGTTCGATGCACTCCGTCATTCCATTTTTATGACCTCCTCCTTCCACATGAAAATAATATGACCATTTGGACATACATCATCATTCACGCATCAACACCGATTACCCCATATTGAACGAGTAAAAGTTGGGAGTTTGCCACTCTTCACCTTGTGTTCGATGAAGCACACAACATCCAGATTATCTCAGTTTATTTTACTACGGAACATGTGTGTGTGCCCCAAGAGATTTGCACCTCACACATTCTAACAAAGAAACTTCATGGTTGTGGTGGACGGGACCGAGGTCCCTTCTTACCCTTGGTTCCTTTCCTTTGTTTCGCAATCTACACTTCACGCACATGCCTAAACGTATCCAGAGGGGAGGCATTCTCTAGATCAACCGAGGATGGGGGTGAAGGAATGTGTTCTAAAAGTTTTACTTTTATATGTCAATTATTATGAATTTGATGTGCAAATATTTTGTTCCTTGATTATGGTATTTGTCTTTTGGAAGTGTTAAGGAAGAGGCGCTTGGTCCTTAACCATAGATATCTAAAAGATAATGGTTTACAAAAATCAAAGGTTATTCACAATCATGGAAATTAACATGGAACATTAATCACCGAGATAAGATTGTCGTGTTTGTCATCGATTGTTGTAGCTCTACAAATAATTGATGACATGAGTATAAAAAAAGGAAAAGATTACTTTTATATATTGAATAGACCTAAATGTAAAACATTTGGAATTGTGTTTTGTGTCATCAAGGTTTTACTGTCTTGGAGCCTAAGATATGAGACTTATATCTTTTCACTCAAGAAGTGCTTAATTTGATTATTGTCAAAAGCTATCAATAAGTATAGAGATAAAGGCAATAGTTGGTTGAACATGACTTGTGCTGGAAAAGATAGTTAGTCAAAAGAGTATCATTGCCCCCCTTAATTGAGTGATGATATTAGTGGGCCCCTTGATAAACCAAAATTAGAATGTGCACAATGTAGCTTGAGCTAAGTTACATAGTTATAATTAGCTTAAAGAGATCAAGAACTGAATATAATACAAAGGTGACACATTTCTAATTTGTATATATTCTTAATATCATGGGCCAAGGGACAGACACAAGTGGTGCACTTACATCACTAAATGGATCGTGTTTAGTTCGAGTGGAACAAAGATATCTACGCTAATTGGGTAACTATAATGTGTAGCTAGATACCGCTTATAGTTTGAGATATTAAGTGTTTAATAGTGCTGCCTATTTAGATTAGATCCTCCTATAGGTGACACCACAAAATTGGGAAACAAGAAACTTGATTTTGAGTTCATAAGATGTGTCGAGTTTCATGTGAAAAGGGACACATGTGGTCAATCAATAAAAACAATATGTCATGAGAATTGACATAATTAGAATTATTAATAAATTCATATGAGGTGTATATATTATGGGGTGTAATAATTTAATATTACATAGGATAATATATTACATACGATATGAATTTGCTAAAAAACCCAAAAGATGAAATTTTGTTGGAAATAAATCCAAAATTTGACAAAGGCAAAATCGAGATCAAAACGGTAAACCGTTTTGGGTTCAGTCGACAGAGTTGTCTTAAGGAATGGTCAACCGAACAAGGGTCGGATAAAGCAAATGATTGACCAAAATATTCTAGAGTGCCTCGGCAATTGGATTCCGTCAATTGGGCTTAATCGGTCAACCGAGAGAAAATATCCAGGAGCTATCTTGGGATATTTACGGTAGACTGAATGTGACACGGTCTTCCAAAGCAGATTCGCGAGGAGAAATTTGGGTGGGTCAACGGTCCACCCGAATAAGACATGGATGGTCTGGATTTTTCCAGGAAAATTTTCTCATGAATGTTCGGTCGACCGTCTAGCTCACGGTTAACCGAACGTGTGTTAAAATTGAATGGTTCGGTCAACCGAGAAGAATTCTCGGTTAATCGAACGACACGATTTTTGCCTGAATTATTAATAGAATAAATAGATCATGGGTGGGATTAATTCCAGATTTGATCAAATGTTTTTGAGGATGGTTATGTGACAATTTGGGATTAATTTTAGGAGAGAATAAGCAAGAGATCATGACTAGAGAATAGTTCTTGATAAGGATGTTTATGTGAATAAATAAATTCTCTCTCTCATTAATCTCTCCCTTAATCATCACGAAAATCTCATAATAGTTTTAAGTTTTGGAGATAGAAATCTCGGGAGCTTAATGAGGGGTTATCAGCAAGATTCTAAGCTTAATTAGAGATTGATTGGCTAGCTCCTTTCTCTCTAATCTTGATTAGACTTTGGTGAACACTTGGAGGCGAATCGGCGGGCGATTCGATGAGCAAAGGAACTCCACATCTTCTGAAAGGTTTTAGAGAACCTTTGAGTATGATCATCTCTCTTTTGTTTATTTTAATATGTGTAGGAATGCATGATATTAGAATAAACATATACATGTACGTAAAATAAATAAAAATATGAAATCAATCTTGTATGTTTGTATTTAACATTTTAAAATATACACATACATAGGGACACAAGATCCTACAGTGGTATCAGAGCATATAGTTCATATTTTCAATGAGTAGACTATATAATTAATTTTAGTTTACCAACTACAATCGAAATAATTCATGTTCTATGTCTTTTTCGAGTTTTCTGATAGTTTTGTTAATTTAATTCTAATTGATTCTTTTGATAGTTTTAAATGTTTTGAAACACATCATGTGAATGTTAGGATTAAAATTTAGACTTATGTCTAATATAAAATTTTCGTTTTTTGTTAAATGATTATTTTATAAGGAATCGACAAAACGAAAAAGGCATAAGTTTATCTTTCCTTAAAAAAATTATTTTTGGAAATTCGATAAACAATGGTTCATATGTTGTGTTTTGAACTATGGATGCATAAATCATTTTAATGGATTTCAAATGGTTTAGAATTGTTTGATTTAGAGATGCATGATAAACTAAATCGAGTAATTTATAGTATATGTACATGTGTGTCTCAAGTTCTCCAATGCAGGGATATGTGAGTTTGTATGTTCCACTGAAGCCATGTGTGAATAAATGAATGTGTATGTTATTAGTATTCAATCACAGGGGCTTCTGTATATGTAAAAGCCAAATTTCTATTTCTATGTATATACATATACATAAGCCCCTGTGATTGAATAATAATATAAACCTATACATAACCCCTAGTGTTTCGGTCCCCCTCTTTCAACCCCTTCACCCTAGATTTTTGTCGGATAAGAGACTCCTCCCAAGCAAGAGTTCGCTCAAGGTCCCCCTTTGTTCCTCCTTCAACAACGGAGAGTTCAAAATCATATGGAAGTGTAACCTTTTCCTCCTCACCTCCCCAATGGCTTTGCGGGCCTCCCCCACCTTGTAGGTAACATTGCCGAAAGTATTCCCACTCTACCTTTTAGCACCTTTTTGACTTCATTCAACTTCACCACCATGACGAACATGGGTGTGCCCTTCCTGAACGTAGACTAAGCTCTTTCCACTACCCCACGAAAATCCCCATGCTCCGCCCAATGATTTTCAAATCGAAACATCTTCTTTTTCCGCCTTTTGTTACCTCCCGTCTTCCTGATGAGCATGGCATAATCACTCAAATCCTTTTCACCAACAATGTTGAAATATTCTGGGAAAAACACAAGCAACACATTGTTTATAAGAATCTGGTCAATCCTCGTCTCAATACATGCACTTCCATCGAATGAGTTCGACGACGTGAACTCACCTCCCATAGATGGAAACTCAAAAAGATGAAATGCATCAACACAATCATTAAAATCCTTCATCACCACCTCATTTCCAGCAGCACCTCCACGTTTCTCACTTGCTACCCGAATGCAATTAAAATCTCCCACTGCTATCCATGGCCTCGAGACGTGCGGTGCCACATCAAGAAGATCATTGCACAATGCTCTCCTATCCACATGCCCATTTTCCCCATAGATAGCCGTGATTTTAAACTTGGTCCCATCCTTCTTTAGGCAGCCCATGAAGTGATGTAATTGTGTTGTTTCAAAAGTGACACTCATATCCATTATGTGGTCATTCCATAGCACCAAAATCCACCTGCAATCTACAATTATGTTATTTGCCATCCACGAGTGAGGCCAAATCGCTCTTTTGAACCGTTCCATCTTTCTTTGCTTGACCTTGTGCTCCACAAGACAGACCACATCCGGGTTTATCACCTTTATTCGACCCCTAATCATGAGTACACGGCCGGGTCCATTTGTGTCGTGCACATTGCATATTAACACATTCATTGTTTCAAAGGTGCGGGTGACCCCCTTGACCTCCATGCGAGCTTTGTTGTTCACTTTTATCCTGGATCGCCGAAAGTGTGGGTGGTGGCGAGCTAGTTTTCTTCGAACATGGTTCTACATGGTCATCAACCTCCCTCTCTTCTTCACCCTCCTCAACGTGATCCTCCTTATTGCCGAGAATTGCATACCTTCCCCCACTAGATTGTGTCGTCTTCTTGATGTGTTCCTTTCCTCTTGCCACTCTCGAGGGTGATGCCCACCCCGCCTCCTCATGCTCCAAGAAGCTAGCCCACTTAACCCGGTGTCCTTTTCCTTGGAGATGTTCCTCTTCACTGCACATCCTTCAAGAATTTTCTCTTCCTCATGTTGCGTGTCGCCCATCTTGCCACTTGTGTTCTCTCCAAGTATTTCCTCTCCCACGGAAATCACCTCTCCTTCTAGTGAAACACATGCTCGCTTCCCATGCAAATGTGCCTCTCCCAGTTCACGTCCCCTACCCCCTTCACATGAAGTATTTTCTGATATTTGTCCCCCAAGAGGATTCACGTGGTCCTCCACTTTGTCGTTACCAAGCAAACTTGGTCTCTCCTCATTTGCCCATTTAAATCTAGAGCACTCAACTCTCTTCCCATTGGATGTTCCGAAAATGGTGCATGCACTTTCCTCTTCCATTCCTCCTTGCTATATTTGTCCACCAATAGGCTCAGTCCGTTTTGCACCCATGTAAGAATCAGTTATGGACTTGGGGATTTCCATTGTCTCCAAAGCTCTTTTGTCTCATGTCACGTGTCATTTCCTCATTTGTGCCCCCAAATTATGGGAGAAACAAATAATATCCTCACCCTTCCTATTTCCCTCCAAGTGTTCCCTCCCACATGTACGTGACACCTCCTCATTTGCACCCATGTCTACGTCATCTCCTCTTGCATCCACATCATCATCCCTTCCACCCTCTCCTTCCTCCTCTCCTCTCCGAGCAACCACGTCCACCTCCGAGCTCAGGATGTGAGAGGGCTTTCTAACCCAATGCCTTATCCCATCTATGCCCTTTATCGACTCCTCCAAAATTCCTTCCTTAACATGCCCACTTCCAGCCTTCCTCTGGGTTACAACTACCCATTTCGCAGCCTTCTCCTTTGGCACCTCACTATGCTTGTTTATGGCCACTTGTCTCCTTTGGCACTTCTCCACATCATGGCCAAATTCCCTACATTCCATGCAATACCCGGGCCTCCATTCATACTCCACATTTACTCTATGTGTGTCAGCTTCTTGCACTTGGACCTCCACCCAACTTGGGTAGGTAAAATCATGGGACACTTCCACGCACACCCTTGCATAGGCCAACGTTCTCCCAGATGTGGTTTGCTCATCCATGTAAAGTGGCCTCCCTAGGACACTGACAATGTTGCTCAATATTTTTTGTGACAAAAATCGTAGGTCGAGCTCTTGTAATCGAATCCATATGGGTACCGTGGTGATACAAGCCCGCTTCAAGACCACATTCGGTGCCCATTCTTGGACAACAAGTGGAGAGACCCGGATGAACCATGGTCCTCCTTCTAGCACGCATTTCCTATCTTCTCCAAGGGTAAATCGAAATAGTAGGAAACCAAGGCTCCTCTTGATGACCTCCATCCCTCCCACCATACCCCACATCTTGTGGAGGTGCTTCTCTAACGTCGGCAAGTGTGGTTGGAAAGCAATAAAATAGCGAACATGTACCTTGTCCTACCTTTTCAAAGCATCGACCGCTTCTTGGTTTGAGCATCTAGCCATCTTCTCCCCTCCTTTCATGGCAGGTGGGTTGAACTCTAGGGTCGTGGAAGTCCTTAGACCAGCCTTGAACAACTCGGTCCACTTCCTTGGGGGAGTCAGAACACTCCCTAGAGGTGGTGCTAGACCTTCACCCCCAAACTTGAGGGTGAACCTTCCAATGGTGGTGGATGGAGATCCTTTGTTGCGCCACTATCTCCATCTTCTGGTTGCAAACGAGTAGAACTAGTCTTGGGATCCATTTGGGTGCAAAAACCAAGAGATTTGGGGGTGAAAGAGGTCGGAAACCCAAGAGACAGCTACGTTTTCCATGCTTGTCGCCAATCCTTCTCTCCTTCTCTACCACTCTCTTTCTCTCTCACTCTTCCCTCTTATCTTCCGCTCATCTCCCTCACTGTTTAATCCTCAGAGCACTCCAACAATTCGGATAAGATACCTTTGATTACCCGTGCGTTCTTCTTGGTAGCCTTGGCAAAGAGCAACACGTCATCAGCAAAGAGAAGATGTGAAACCGGTATGTTGCCACATTCAACCGGTTTGATCCTCTCATTTGCAGCAGCATGCTTGATCATTAGGCTAAGGTTCTCCATCCAAGGGGCTATCGGGTCACCTTGTCCCAAGCTGTTAGTAGCCTTCAAGGATCGTGAGTTAGCTCCATTCACCGTCACAACAAAGGACACTCTTACACATGCCATAATCAAGCGTTGCCAATGTTCCGGGAAGCCAAACCGCTTGAGGACCTCCAAGAGGAAACTCCACGAGACCGAATTGTACACTTTCCACAAATGTAGCTTCAAACACATCATTGTTGGGTCACGGTTAACATGAATATTGTGGCAGATTTCATGGGCAAGTAAGATGTTATCGCTATTGCATCTCCCATGAATGAACACGCTTTGCTCCTCGGCTATCAACCGAAGTAGGAATGCCTTCAACCGATTTTCCAAGACCTTAGATATGTACTGGTAGAACATGTTACAAAGAGAGATTGTCCGGTAATCATCAATCGTTGAAGGCGTAGCCTTCTTTGGGATCAGCGTGATAGATGTGTAGTTAACTTGGGCAAGGAGCTTCCCACTATGCATAAAGTCGTCCACTACCTTGAACATGTCCTTCTTCACCACACCCCACGAAGCTTTAAAAAACATTGCATTGAAGCCATCAGGTCCCGGAGCCTTGTCTACATTTGAGTGTAGCACCACTTCCTCAAGTTCCTTCATATCAAGGGCTGTTATAAGGCCCCTTGCCTCGTCGGAGGTAAGTTGGGGTGTGCGAATGGAGGTGGGTATTGGGGCAACCTGAAATCCATTAGCAAACAAGTTAGAAAAACAACGTCAAAATGACTCACAAATCACACTCTCCTCCAGAATCACGCCGTTTTCGTTCACTAGCCTCACATTGTTGGTGGCTCTCCTCACTCTGAGGGAAGCATGGAAGAATCTAGAGTTCCGGTCACCCTCTTTTAACCACCGCACCCTCGATTTTTGCCTCAGCAAGGATTCCTCCCTCAACAACGCAAACTGCGACTCATCCTTGCAAATTTGCTCCTTGCCAAAGAAGAAAGAGTCCTCCAAGGCCTCCCGCCTACAAAGCCTCACTTGCGCTAGCCTTTGTTGGGCCTCCCGCATCCGATCTTCAACGTGTCCAAATCTATCCTCGCTCCAGAGTTTGAGTGTCGTCTTGACCTTGTACATTTTAGCTACGACTCGATACATGGGCTTCCCATCAATAAGTGTTTCCCAGGCAAGTCGTACCGCTTTTGAAAACTCTTCCTGCTCACTCCAGAAATTTGCGAACCTGAACATCCTCTTCTTGCGTGTACCCCTATTTTTTGTTGTCAATGTGAGCATGGCATGGTCACAAAGATCCTTCTCCCCCATCACACAAAAGGACTCTGGGAAATTGTCAAGCCAATCAAGGGACATGAACATGCGGTTTATATGGGAGGAGTTCGAACAAGTGAAATCACTCCCCCGGATGGCACCTCGACGACGTGCAATCTATCGACACAAGAATTAAACTCTGCCATTGCTGTATAGTTGAACCCTGCACCTCCTATCTCCTCATGACATCGTCGAATGCAATTAAAGTCTCCACAATGGGACCACGGAAAAGCCTCGATTGGCATCAAACATTCAAGATCTCCCACAACATGCGTCTCTCCACATGCCCATTAGCTCCATACGCCGCTGAGATGGCCACCAATTTCCCACTTTCCTTTTCAATCCCTTCGAAGCGTAGTATTTTTGGGGTTTCAAAGGTACCCTCAAGACTCACCTTCTGTGCATTCCACAAAATAGGAATGCACCCCAAGTCCCTCATCAAATTATTTGCCACCCAATTATGTGCTCAAATTGCCTTCCGAAAGAGCTCGACTTTCTTCAACTTGACCTTATGTTCTATGAGGCATATAACATGTGTGCGTGGCCAGGGAGGTTTGCTCCTTGCACATTCCACGTGTGTAAAATCATGGCTTCGGACGAGGGGAGCGATTCCCCTTGCCACCTCGGTATGCTTTTTGGTGCTCCAATCTTAAAGACACATGTTTGATGGGTGCCGGCTGTGGGATACATGCCCCCAAAGGCGGTGGAGACTCCTCCCTACGTCCCTCTTCAGTAGTGCCCACACATGGACTAGGATTAGCATCGTCATGGGCCACATACGTAAGATCGGTCAAAATCTCAAACCACCCTGGCCTCGATCCTCCTTCACCTCGTACTATTCTCTCATCTATTTGAGCTCGACGTGGTTCACACACAATATGTTTTGGGGAAAGCCAATTTTCAGGTGGCTGCTTTTGGCTTGAGGCAATCCCACACTTGCATGATGCAACACATTCGTTGTCTCACTCGTGCATGCCATCTTGCCACATGGAATATGATTGACATCATTTCATGCTTACATATTTATCTTATATCCATTATCATTCACATAAACAATGCTACGTAACGAGCTTTATGTTTGAATTTTAGAAATAAATAGGTTTGAAGAGAAGAGGCAAGAAAGGACCTAAAAGCAGGAAAAATGACTGAGTTGAGAGACTCGAGGACTAAGATGCAAGATCGAAGGACCTGAATGCAAGATAGAAGGACCAATGAGCAAGCAAGAATACTCCACACCATCATGGGTAGTACTTTGGCACTTCTATTCGGGTCGGAGCTCCAGCAAGCAAAGTAGATGCATCAAACACCAACAAATCCATCCAGAAAATCCCAGATGAAAACACATACGGATCCAAACCCTGTAGAATGCCAATTGCCAGTATGGGACCGCTGATTGGCAGTCCGGGTTGCTCCAGATACGCTAATATTCCTTTGGGTCATGTATTAGAGTGTGTTTAGTCTATATCTGGTATATGTTTAGTCCCATACTGGGGGATCGTCCCAGATTTCCTTTTTCTATTGCTAAAATAGAACTCTCCCTCCTCTCTTGTACCCAATCTCACTCTTGGTGGCCATCCTCTCTACTAGGAGTAAAAGCCTTGAAGCAAAAACCCTGGTGGAGAGAGGCTACTTGTAATAGAGTGGGTAATAATAGATGTTTTCCTTTAGTTATGTTGTTTCTTTCTTAGTTTAATTTCCTTTCATATGCTTGCATGCTTCTTTAGTTTTGTGTCCTTTTAGCTTCTTTAATATTTCTTGCTTGCTTAGTTTAATTTCATTTCAATAGAATGTTTCATTTTGATGTACGTTGTCGTGTAATGTTTAGTGAGTAGTTCCATCCTCATTTGGGCGGTGGAGAAATATGTGATATGATCATGTGGTGTATTAGGTGTGTGTTAGCTTAATCACTTGATCCTTATATGATTTCCATAACCATCGTGTGTGATTTCACTCTCGTCTTTGATATGCTAATGCTCTTGAATCAAGCTTAGCTTATGCTTAGATTAGTGGACCTATTTTATGGGGAATGATAAGGTGAGGATATGGATGGAATTGATGAAGGAAACATGACTTGTAGTTGCATGTACTCTTGTTGCGTTTACCTTGGTTAATGTCTTGTATGTTTTATTCATTGTGTAAATCTTATTTCATGTGGAGGCATAGTGAGGGTTTGGTGTTTATACATGAGTTTATTTAGCTTCCTTCCAATTATTGTCTTGTATGTTTTAATGATATTGTGTTATCTTAATTCATGTGGAGGCAAAGTTGGGTGTAGTTTTATGATTTTCATGCACTACATGTTTTGATGAGCTTAATTGAACACACACACATACACATATCTTTGTATAAACACTCTTTTCTCTACCCCCTATCGGGTTTCGTTTTATTGCGTATTTCCTATGTCCTTTCCTATTGTAGTGTACTTTAGATCATAACTACTTTCTCTCCTTTCTTTCCGACTCACCTTCGAACAAACTAAAGTCGACACACCTCCCTGTGGATCGACCCGTATTTGACACCTCTTTAATGCGGTCGTGCACTTGCGGTTATAATTAAAACGTTCAATCAAATTTTTGGCGCCGTTGCCGAGGAGGTGCTCTGTCCAGACATTGGTTTGGGTGATTCGAGTGGGTTTAATTTTTGGTTTTTAGTTTTTGTTTATTTCAGGGATATCTTGGCGTCAAGGGTAGGCAACTAGAGGAAGTGGAGAGCGAAAAACTCAACAGTGACCACCAATCAGCCTACTGGGACCGCCAATTGGCGGCCGGTGCGCTTCACTTTCTCCCTATTTTTGTTCTGGTTGTTTTGTATTTCAGTGTAGTTATCTGGGAGCACCATCTTGCATGTTGTGACTTATAGTTTGCTCCCAGATTAACAATCAATCCCCTTTAATCAACTTGGATCATAAAACTCAAAGTAAAAGAGTAGATTGATTGCCATCTAGGTCATGCATCAATTGTAGACCTTGCACGCATTTGTCTTTTCTCTGCTTTACATTTTTTTTGTTCATTGCTAGCGTGAGGTACGTGCACCCATTCTCTCACTCATGCATGGTTCAAGCATGCATTAGTTAGTAAGGTGCATCATCGGGACAAGAGTGAGGTGAGTGCTTGTTTGGTTAGTTAATTGCTAGCCTAAGATTTCAAAACATCTTTAAAGGGCATCACCTATACTCTTCAAAGATAAGGTGGAGGATTTCATCACCTTCCCTTAGCCCCAAAAAGCACACTCAAGTAAAGCTTTAATCTAAAAGCAAGTAGACATTGTCCCCAAAGAATTCAGACGCACTAGGAGAGTGATCGAGTTCAGACCGTCATGACCTGATCAACGTCGCCTGCCTTCTCGATAGTAGGAGATACTGGATCTCTGGATTTGGTATCAGTTTCTGGGCATTGTGGTCTTCGTTGTAGGGAGGTGAGGCATGTTGAGACTAGTGACCTCGAAGTTAGACGTCGTCTGGCCTAAGGACCCATAGCCATAAGTTGTTTGAGTCGTGCTTGCTAGATTAGGCTTCTACCCTCACCCACTTCCCACGTTAGTTTCTAGGGATTCTTCCTTTCTCCTCTGAGTCATATTCTTCTCACCTACTTCTACGTTCTAGTCTCCTCCCCTTTACACTCTCTGGTAGCATTTTACGGTCGAGTCGAGCACTTTTTGCGAACTTAGCCTCGTGGTAGTGAGAGTGGTCGACTCGAGAGTTTTTTTGTTTGTTGAGATGGATGGTTACATGGGCGACCATCCACATCATTGTTGGGACCAGGACGATTCTCCCTGGTACTCCAGACCCATGCAACCTGGGTGGCTCAGACTAACACCCCGTTTGGTTGGGACAATCTTAATTGTGTGGCTGGGCAATCTTCAAATTGGTATAATATGAGCGAGGCACCGACTGCTAGCCCACAATCTAGTTATGTGGGATCATATGCTGGTCAACAAACTGAGATATTACAACAAACTTTGGCCTCTTTCATGCGTGCGGCAGACGACATGAGTGCACCGGTCGCTCCAGTAGTCGTACCGTGCGACTGTTGTGGGTTGAGTGGTCATGTTATCGGGGAATGTCCTTATGTTCCCCCAGAGCCTGAGTATGAGCATACCTTTCCCAAAATGCTTAATATGACCATTACGCATCCACGTAAAACCCATGAGCGATGGATTCGTGGGGAGACAATTCTTATTCAAATTCTTAGACATCATTTTCACCCCAGTATCCATCTCCCGAATACCCAGAATTCTACCAACACCCCACTTCAAATCATTAGACTCATTCTCAGCCCGTCAACACCCAACCCCAAAATTTCTCAAGCTCTGACTTGGACCTCATAGTGGACCGCAAACCGATTCCTTGAAACAAACTTTCCTTACGTTCATGGAAACCACTCAACAGTCCATACAAAACATGGCACTGCAAGTGAGTCAAATGACGCAGCAATTATGTGAACGTGAGGAGAGTAACTTTTCATGTCAACATGAGAATTTATCTTCTGATATCGAACCACCAACACATCCACAAATTCAAAGCACAATCTTTCAAAGTCAAACTCCTAGTCAATCTGAGGGACTTGGGGTTTCAATTCACGATCACTTAATGGAGGATTCGATTCAAATTGAGAATAACATGGACCAGCTTCATTATGAGTTTGCACACGATTGTGCCTTATCTTCTTGTCCTGTGGCCCTTGAGCCACATGATCTTCATGTTGTGCCTCTTCATGGTGCAACAAAAGCTCCCTAGTACCCTTAATTTGAAATGAACTGATGAGAGTTTGCCTCTCACTATTGTTCCTGATCATCTTGGAAATGATGGATTATCAAACAACTACAATTCTAATGAGGGTATTAGTAGTTCCTTGGAGGATACCTTGGGTAAGAAACCCACTTTTTGTTCGCCTGGTGAGTCGGACATGCCTAACGATGTTCTCGACCTCGTTCCGACCAACCAGCCTATTGGTTGGAGAGTTCGATGGACGATCATAACTTCAGCACCGCAATGGGAGAAACTCTTCTTCCGTTGCCCCATAATTCCCAAACTCTTGAGAGGTTCAAGCTCTTTCAGTTTGATCCTTTGAATGAGGCACCATTGCGTCCAATTCATGAACCTCTCCTTTCATCTTGTGCTCTTTGTGAGGGGGGGGGGGCAAACATTAGTATTCTGGCCCCGCGTGGTCATGTTCCCTTTCCATGTGCATTGGCCCACTTTTGAGGTTCCCATTTGATGTCATTTGACAAATGAATATGGGAACTTATTTTTGTACGTAGTTATATTAAAAAAAAGTGAGCATCAATTGTTGTGGGCTCCAACCTTTGAGTATTTGGGCCTCATTTCTTTCACGTATTTGTATCCCTTCTTTAGCATCTCACAGGTTTTGACGAAATTCGGGTTTGTGTCCATCACTATAACCATGAACTTCCTGTTGCGCTTCATGTTGGTGAGATCTTTCCTTTTTCATGCATCAATCCATGAAGTTTCATGCTCACATTCATTGAGGACAATGCATGAAGTAGGTGTGGGGGGTGTTTTACGTGTGTACATAGTTGAGTCTTTTCCCTTTGATTTTGTTTTCTTTTGTGTGCATTGTTAGGCTCATGTTAGTGTGCTGCATTTAATATCGATATATCTGATTCCTATGATCCTAAGGTGACTTGTCTTCTTTTGCTTGCCTAGTTCTTTAAATTTTTCATATTTCTTTCAAAATCTTCATGTGTTTGCGAAAGAAAATGTTTTGTGGGTTTTGCGTGTGTTTAGCCTGTGCCAAACCGTTTAGAGGCAAAGTAAATAAGAAAGCTCCTAAAATTGTCTTGAACTTGATGCATTAGGATATCTAGTACAGTGGCTTTAAGACTTATCTAGTCGTTAGGATGTGATTGACATCATTTCATGCTTATATTTGTATCTTATACCCATTATCTTTCACCTAAACAATGCTATGTGAGGAGTTTTATGTTTGAATTTCAGAAAGAAATAGGTTTGAAGAGATGAAGCATAAATGGATCCAAAAACTGAGAAAAAGGACTGAATTGTGAGACATGGGGACTAAGATGCAAGGAAGAAGGACCTGAACGTAAGACCAATGGACCAAAGAGCAAAACAGAAAACTCCACACCATCATGGGGACTATTTTGGCAATGCTATTCGGGTCGGAGATCCAACAATTGAAGTAGATGCATCAAAGACCAACAAAGACATCCAGAAAAGCCCAGAATAACATCCAGCGTGATTTGGACCATATGGACCGCCAATTGGCGGTCTATTTTGGCCCAAATCCGTTAAGATTTTGGTGGGTGGCGTATTAGTGTGTATTTAGTCTATTTCAGGTATTTGTTTAGTCCCACATCGGGGGATTTTCCCAGATTGCATTTTTCTATTGCTATAAATAGAAGTCTTCACCTTCCATTGTAATCGCTTCATATTTTAAGTGGATATTCTTCCTACTAGAAGTGAGGCCTTGAAGCAAACACTAATTCCGGAAGAAGAGATTGTTACTCTCAGCGATGCTATCGGTGGGTTCGTGCGTTGGCCTAGTTATTTAGTAGAGCTAAACGACAAACATGAGGTATAGTTTAACTTTGAAAGACTTTAAACTTCAAATTTGTTAACAATTGTATTTTAACGGTTCTATACATCTTTGTAAGGTGTCAAGCCCCCGGAGCAAAGGGTCAAACAACCAATCTCCGATCAACATTAATTCGCTTCCAAGTAGGTGCAAAATGTTGTATCAATGTATGGTAGGCTGGGAAGCACAATCCCTAAGTACCTTGGACTTGGAGAGGGATAAAGGGTTGCCTCCCGCTTTGTACGTCACCAAAGAGGATATCATGCAGTTCATGGCGATGGATTCGTTGTGTATCATGATTATCGACGTGCAAGTGAAGTAAGTGTGTTTTTGTATACAATGAAAAGTATTGAATAATTTTATCAAAACTATAATAAATTATAATTTTTATACTTGTAGACATCTTTACGACGCCAGAAGGTCAATATTTCCCGAGGATCAAGTATTTGGATTTATCAGTCCATCTACATATATATACGGGAATGATGATAAATCGGGTCAACTTGGGACATTCTTTAAAGAAGAAGACAAAAGATATTATCTGCTCCCTTATCATGAGAGCTAAACTTTGTAATTCAAAGTGAAATTTTATTTTGTAATAAGCTTCTAATTATATATATAACAGGGCTCATTGGATGCTTGTCGTTGTATGCCCCATGACTAATTCGGCATATTGGTTTGATCCGTTGGGGTCGAATAAACCAAGGGACTCAATAAAGAAACTTCTAAATATGTAAGTTCGTTTAGTTGTGAAAAAAGTAATTCTTGGATTTTTATTAGTATTATTGAATGATATTTTCACTTGTGCTACTCAGGGCAATTAAGGTTTATAGAGCTTTAGGTGGTAGTAGAACAACCACAAAATCTGGAATAACATGGCATGGAATGAGAGTACGTTCTTTCCCATTTTTGTTAATTAAGTTAGGAACAAATATTTAGCGAATTCCTATGTTTGTAGTACCGGAAGCAGGTTGGAAATACGGAATGCGGTTACTACGTGATGAGATACATGGAGGAAATCCTCGATGTGGCAACTCAAGACGTATGTCTAACCGAGGTAATGTAGATCGTTATTCAATTGTAGTTTCAATATTTAGTTATTAATATTCAACACACTTGTATTTTTTTGATAGGTTTTCCCAAAAAGTAGTGATCCATTCTCGCAACAGGAGCTCGATGAAACTCGCGACCGATGGGCTCGCTATTTCATCAGAAACATGCTGACGAACTAAGAGGTTCTCCTGCCAATTGTATTTTTTGTAATTTAGTTAACAAGTGCACTTGTATTACAAACCTACACTTTATGCCTTAATATAATCGCCTTAATTTTAGAATGAATTAATTGCAAGTGTGTTGAATGTCAATTGTGTGGTTGTATTTTTGTGTTTGTGTTTGTGCATGTATGCTTGTGGATGTATATGGATGTATGTGGATGTATATGGATGTATGTGGATGAAATTTATAGGTGAACGAATTTGGTGCAGTTGTATGTACACGACGACGATGACTAAAAACAATTTCATCGGATCCTATTTATTTTTTTTTGTCCAGGTTTGGGAATAGACGTCGGCTGTCTCTATCAGCCGACGTCTATTCCTCTGAAGAAAGGAATAGACGTCGGCTTTCTATGTAATCCGACGTCTATCCCTAAAGTATAGGCGTCGTATGCTAGTTACCCGACGTCTATCCCTAAAGTATAGGCGTCGTATGTTAGTTAGCCAACGTCTATACATTAAAGAGTACACGTCGGAGTCTAATTAAAGCCGACGTCTATTCGTTAGGTATAGACGTCGGCGGTACTATGGCCGACGTCTATGTATAGACGACGCACACATATACGTCGGATAGGGGTGTGCTTATATCCGACGTGTATAACCCCTTACATCCGACGAATATTCCCTTTTCTGTAGTAGTGAAATTGACCCTAAGGATTTCGAGCGCATTAGGAGAGTGATCCGGTCCCGACCGTCATTACCTGATCGCGTCGCCCACTTTGTCGATAGTAGGAGAGACGAGACCATCATTACCTGAGCACAATCTTATCTCCGGATCTTGGCTCACTTGCTGGGCTTTGTGGTCCTCGTCGTAGGGAGGTGAGGTGTGTTGAGGCCGTGTGACCTCGCAGTTAGGCGTCGTCTAGCTGTAAGGACCTATAACGACCTTAGGATTGGTAGAGCCTTGTTTGCATGTGTACTTCTACTTGTACCCATCCGCCGTAGCATAAGGACTTCTTCCCTTCTTTCCTGAGTCATTCTTTCTCTCCTGTGTTCCCCCATCTTCTCCTCTACACACATTCTTTGTTTCAAAACAAAAAAAAAGTTTTGGTTTGTGTGTGTGAACCTTTGTGCATGCTTTCGTGGGCACGAGACGAGAGTGGTCGTTTGACGAGGTGCATTGTCATTCCGGCTTCGGTAATCCATTTCTCAACGCCTTCTTCCTCTCGTGTCTAGAGGCCGGGTTCAATGGCTGCTAATTTCCGTGAGGAGGAGCAGTTGCTGGACCCACCTGTTCGACCTGTTCTTCCTGTTGTCGTTCCCATACCTCTATGTGATCGATGCTACCCGAGCCGTACGGCTCTACCCTCATGCATCGTATTGCCAGAGGTAAATGAGAACCATTTTGAGGTTAAGCCTCAATTTATTTTCACGCTCCCTCACTTCACTGGGAAAGGTGACCCCTATATCTTTCTCAGGGAATTTGAGGAGGTTTGTGCTATGTTCAAGCTGCAACAACTTAGCACACACTCCATCCATCTTAGGCTTGTCTCCTTTGTACTGAAGGATGATGCCAAGAAGTGGTTGTACAGCAACCAGGCGAATGCCTTTAGGACTTGGGATGAGTTTCAATCTGCATTCCTGAAGAAGTACTTCCCAAATCATCGGACTCAAAAATTGAGGAACGAAATCAATTCGTTCTATCAACTTGAGACCGAAACATTTCATGCATATGTAGAGAGGTTCAAGGAGCTACTATCCTCATGCCCTCACCATGGCATTGAGTGGTCGCATCTTTGTCAGATTGTTTACGAGGGTCTTGACATCCCGTCCCGAAGGCTCCTTGAGTCCATGTGTCAAGGAGAGTTCTTAGGAAAGGATGAAAGGGAGGCATGTGCTTTCCTAGAAGACATTGCTGAGAAAACAATGCAATGGGAGAGTGTAAGGGAACCACCTACATCATCTAGCAAACTCGACCAGATCGGGTGTCGCATTTGCTATCGATACAACTACGGCCACCGAGGCACGCATGGCGACCTTAATGCGCCGTACGAATTCGATTGAGCTCCAACACAACCAAGGTGCACCTCACATGTCCACATCTGGTCCAGTTCCCTGTCATTCACGTGGTAGGATAGGTCATGTAGCAAGATAGTGTGTGTCCATTCCTCCTGAGATGGAACTTGTCAATGCCATCTATGACGGAGCTAGGAATGACCCATACTCATCATCTTATAATCCTGGATGGAGGAACCACCCCAATTTTTCATGAAACCAAAATAATACCCCGGGTGGTCCTTCAAACTCCCCTCGACCACCTAACCATCTTACCAACCTCCCATGCATGCACAATCTTATCAGCCACCCCAAGCTCCAATCACCAATCAATCGGGTTTCCCAAATTCCAATAATATGGAAACCCGATTCAATTCGCTTGAAACCTTGACTCGTTGACTTGAAAACTCAATAAAAAAATTTATGTCAACCACAAGTCAAGTTCTCACTTCAAATCAGTAGACCATCAAATCTCTAGAGCTTCAAATGGGCCAATTGGCTCAGTCTGTAAATGAAAGAGAGAGTCTTTTCCTAGCTAGCCTGAGGCTAACCCCGCATGTACCAGCAACAACACATGCAAAATGAGAATGTGGTACCTTGGGGGAGGCAAGTGAACCATGTGGAGGAACTTGTTCACCATGTCAATTCCATTGTGACCTTAAGGAATAGAAAGCAGGTTTAAAATAACATTTCCTTGCCACCACCACCACCATCTATGCAGCCCCTTAGGGGGAATGGTGGTGAAGAAGAGGCTGAGTGTGAGGGTAATACACCAACGCCTCCTTCTCATACACTGCAGAAAACCTACCTGCCAAAAGCTCCATATCCAAGTAGGTTAACCAAAAAGGAGAGTGACACAATAGACAAGATATTAGAAGTGTTTAAGCAAGTTAAGGTTAACATCCCCTTGTGGGATGTCATCCAACAAATACCTCAATATGCCAAAGTGTTGAAGGATCTCTGCACAACCAAGAGGAAGACCAATGTTCCTAAGAAAGCATTCTTGGCTGCAAATGTAAGCTCACTTTTGTCCAATCCCGCCTACACAAAATACAAGGACCCTGGGTGTCCTACTATTCAGTGTACGATAAGGGACATTAGCATGAGTAATGTTTTGCTTGATTTAGAATCAGCGGTCAACCTCCTCCCATTTTATGTTTATCAACAGTTAAATTTGGGAGAATTGAAACCAACTAAGATCACCCTCCAATTGGAGGATAGATCCATTCGTATTCCAAAGGGGATTATCGAGGACGTGCTTATCAAAGTTGGAGATTTTATATTTCCAGTTGATTTTGTTGTCCTCGATACCAATCCTGTTGCGAACACCCACTCTCAAATACCTTTGATTTTGGGTAGACCATTTCTGGCAACTTCCGACGCCTTAATTAATTGTAGAAATGGTCTCATGAAGCTCTCATTCAGTAACATGAGTGCCGAGTTTCATGTGTTCAAATCTGGTAGGCAACATGAGCCCATGGATCAACCTTTAAATCTAAATCTCATCGGCCAATTCGAGAAAGCACCACAAAATCAACGAACACCCCTAACACCAATGCAACCCATTGAGAATGTTTGTGGGCCCTGCGAAAACTCATTGCCTGTCTTTACAATGCAACGGAGTGAGCTGGCATCATACATAAATGTCAAAAAGCAGTGTTCGTTGCATGATTCAGTTGAGAGTACTAGTGAGAGTGAGACACCTCATCATATGCCTATACCAGAAGGTGTCTCTGTCTCATGTCCCTTGGCCATTGAGCCATTTGAGCTTCATCTTGACTCCAACAAGGACCCACCTACGACCGAGCTTATGCTTGATGATATAAACGATGGTGGGAGGTCCTTGTTGGATTACTTGGGGAGAAGCCCCATTCTTAGTGATGCAGGTCTGCTGCATCCATCGAATGAGCTTGAGGAACTCATTCCGATGCACACACCTATTGGTTGGAGGGTTTGTTCGATGAGCAACTAAACCCTAGTGAGGTAACACAACTCCACTCATTCATGTTACCCACACCCAACCAATATAATGAGGGGTTTGAGCCTTTCAGCTTTGACCTGTCACCTCTCATGACACCTCAGAGTACCGGTGAAGTTTGCCCTTCTCGGCAAGTCTCTGGTCCTCATGACTTGATGTTCTCATTTGATGTTCCTTGACCAAATGATTATGAGAATATCGTTGTTGTTGTATATATCATGTTAGAAAAAAAACAGTGTAATAAAAGACTCCATGAGCGAGCATTGATTGTTGTGGGCCCCAACCTTTATGTACTTGGGCCCCATTTCTTCTTGTATTTCTCGCCCCTCTTCAGTATCTCACATGTTTTGAGGGAATTCGGGTTTGTGTCCATCACTATAACCATGAACTTCCTGTTGCGCTTAATGTTGGTGAGATCTTCCTTTTTTCATGCATAAATCCATGTAGTCTCTTGCAAACTTTCATTGAGGACAATGCATGAAGTAGGTGTGAGGGTGGGTGTTTTACGTGTGTACATAGTTGAGTATTTTTCCTTTGATTTTGTTTTCTTTTGTGTGCTTTTTAGGGTCATGTTAGTGTGCTGCATTTAATATCGATATATCTCCTTGCCATGATCCTTGAGTGACTTGCTTTCTTTTGCTTGCCTAGTGCTTTAAAAGTTTCACATTTCTTTCAAAATCTTCATGTGTTTGCGAAAGAAATGTTTTGTGTGGGTTTTGCGGGTGTTTAGCATGTGCAAAACCGTTGAGAGGAAAAGTAAAAGGAAAGCTCCCAAAATTGTCTTGAACATGATGCATTAGGATATCTAGTTTACTGGCTTTAGGTCTTGTCGAGCCGTTAGGATGCACCCCGGTTTTCCCTCGGAGGGGGGGGGGGGGTGTAATCATAGGGTTTCAGCACTCAAACATTTAAAGAAGTCCACCCTGAACCTATTGAGTCAAATAATTCGTGTATGTTAGTATAAGGAAGTTTGTCGTAGTCAAGAGCCCTTAATCTCTTTTTGTGAAATTTAAGTGTAGGGTTTTGGTTCCCTTGTAGATAAAAAAATAAGTAGTGTTCTGTCTTCTCGCACGGCTCCTATCACTCGGGAAAGTAGGTCTGTGGGGACTTTGTGCCTGGTGCTTTCGAGTCCTCGAACTTTGGATGCACCGACAGAACTCCCATTACACGTGTGTTAGGGATCACGTTATGTGGAGATTTGGGGGAAGGTGTACGTGATAGTGTAAGTCCTCATAGGCAATGATGCACAAAACCTGACCCTGGGAGAATCAAACACCAACCAGTAAAATGCTCCAAAGAAAAAGAAAAAAAAAGAAACAAACAGTCAAATACGAACCTTAATGGACTTTACACATCGTATCAAGTTAAGATTGCCATTGTCTTTCACTTAAGTACTAAACTAACTTTCACGAATAATTCATTAGGCTAGGTGTGTGGACCGATTACATATATAGAGTCGACCCGTAGTATTACCGCGTCCCATGATCGACAAAATAAGTCCAACAAGTCATGTAGCTAGATTGATTAATGCATCTTTGTTCGGATTTTGTGGGTGTATCCGCTGAAAACCCTTAGGAGACAACACTCCTCCTCCTTGGCGACAAGGAGGTTTAACGGCTTGTTGCACGTGCTAAGTGCAACCGTGATTCCTACGAAAGTGAGTTAGGATTTCTTGTTTTTCGTATGCTTTTCTCTGTCATTGTCTTTCTCGGGACTAGCAAAAGTTAGGTATGGGGGTATTTGATTGACATCATTTCATGCTTATATTTGTATCTTATATCCATTATCTTTCACCTAAACAATGCTATGTGACGAGTTTTATGTTTGAATTTCAGAAATAAATAGGTTTGAAGAGATGAAGCATAAAAAGACCCAAAAGATGGGAAGTAGATGCATCAAAGACCAACAAAGACATCCAGAAAAGCCCAAAATAAAATCCAACATGATTCAGATCATAAAGACCGCCCATTGGCGGTCCAAGACCGCTAATTAGCAGTCCGTTTTGGCGCAAATCCGCTAAGATTTTTGTGGGTGGCGTATTAGTGTGTATTTTGTCTATTTCTGGTATTTGTTTAGTCCCACATCGGAGGATTGTCCCGGATTGCCTTTTTCTATTGCTATAAATAGAACTTTTCACCTTCCATTGTAATCAATTCATATTTTAAGTGGCTATTCTTCCTACTAGAAGTGAGGCCTTGAAGCACACACTAAAGTAGGAGCATGCTACTTGAAATGTGAGTCACTTTAATAAAAGTTTCATTATTATGTTGTTTGTTTTATGTTTCTTGTTTTACTTTGTTTAATTTCATTTCATTAGTGTTAGTAGCTTAGTTAATATGTTTTCCTTGCTTAGTGTAATTGTTAGTTTAATGTGTAGTGAGTAGTTCCATCCCCTTTGGGGGTGTAGATGTTCGTACATGCATTAGAGAATGGAATGAATGCTTTATTTCCAATGTGTTGGTAAAACATGAATGCATGCTTGCTTGTTTAGGATAGAATTTATAACTTGATGAGTTTTGCCAAAATGATTAGACACCTCTCATGCTTGTTTAAGTTCTGAAATAGACAACTTGTATATGTAAATGTTAATCAACTAGGTTGGTGAATGGATTGCTAGGTTTTGCCATAACATTTAGACACTTCCTATGCATGATAACACCACCTTCATGTATGGTTAAAGAATGTGTTCAACACCCACCTCTTTGCATGTGTGCACTCACTCCACCCCTTAGGGGTTTTCCCATTCCTGAATTCCAGCATTTCGTTCTTAGCTTAGTTGGTATTTCATCGTTTGTTTCTTTCTTTGGCATTTCGTACTTCTTAGGGTAGTGTAGTGTAGCGTTGAGTAGCATAATCAAACTCTCTTCCCTATTTTCGCCACTTGATTTCGTACAAACGAGAGGCTGCTCACCTCCCTGAGGACGACCCGTATTTGCCACCGCTTCAACGCGGTCGTGCACTTGCGGTTTAATATAAAACGTTCAACAAGTTTTTAGCGCCGTTGCCGGGTAGGTGTCAGTCCATACTCTTGTTTGGACGATTCGAGTGGATTTAATTTGTGTTTTGTAGTTTTTCTTTGCTTCAGGAAAATTGGAGTCGTCAGGAAGAACACCTGGAGAAATTTTGAGGCAATCTAGGCATTGTAGACCGCCAATCAGCGGCCTGAGACCGCCCATTGGCGGTCCGGTAACCTCTATTTTCTCTCTCATTTCTTTGGTATGTTTGCATAATTGATGTAGTGATCTGGGACTTGATTTGGCATGTTTTGACTTATAGTTTGTTCCCAGATCAATAATCAAACCTCCTTTAAGCAACTTGGATCCTAAAACCCAAAGCAAAAGATTAGGCATTCTTTTTGTTTAGGTCATGCATCATCTATGTGACTTAGGGATATAGATTGTCTTTCATTTTAGCTTTATTTTCAGTTGCTGAGTGCTGGCGTGAGGTACTCATCTTCTACTCTTATTCATGCATTTCGTATGAACATGCATTAGTTAGTAGGAAGTGCATTGAAACAAGTGTGAGTTGAGCGTTTGTTTGGAGAGTTGATTGCTACATTAAGACTCAAAAACACTACTAAGGAGGGTTGTCCCATAAAAGATAAGGTGGGGGATTTCATCACCCTTTCCTTCACCCCACAAACCACAATAATCAAGAGCCTAATTTTTAAAATCAAGTTGACATTGACCCTAAGGATTTCGGGCGCATTAGGAGAGTGATCCGGTCCCGACCGTCATTACCTGATCGGCGTTGCCCACTTTGTCGATAGTAGGAGAGACGAGATCTCCGGATCTTGGCTCACTTGCTGGGCAATGATGCACCCCGGTCTTCCTTCGAGGTCGAGTAATCGTAGCGTTTCAGTACTCAAACATTTAAAGAAGTCCGCCCTGAACCTAGTGAGTCAATAATTCGAGTCTATTAATTTGAGGGAGTTTGTTGTAGTCAAGGCATTTTAAATCTTGTTGTGAGATATTAAGTGTAGGGGTTTTGGTTCATGAGTAGATAAGAAATAAGTGAGTAGCTGTTCTCTCTTCTCGCACGACTCCTATAACTCGGGAAAGTAGGTCTGAGGGGACTTCGTGCCTGGTGCTTTCGAGTCATCTGACTTGGGATGCGCTGACCAAACACCCGTTATACGGGTGGTAGGGATTGCCCTATGTGGAGATTTAGGGAAACGTGTACGTGATAGTGTAAGTCCTCATAGGCAATGATGCACGAAAACTAACCCTGGGAGAATGAAGCTCCAACTAATAAAAAGAAAAAAAAGAAAAAGAAAAAAAAGAAAAAGGTAATGCAAATAAGAACCTTAAAGGACTTTAAATATTGTATCACTTGAGGATGTTAAGGTTATCCATGTCTTTCACTTAAGTCCTTAGTTAACTTGCACGAATGGTTCATTAGGCTAGGCGTGTGGACTGAATACATCCATAGAGTTGGCCTGTAGGATTACCGCGTCAGATGATCAATATAAATGAGTCCATCGAGTTGAGTTTCTAGATTGAACAATGCATCTATGTTCGGATTTTGTGGGTATATCCGTTGAAAACCCTCAGGAGACAACACTCCTCCTTGGAGACAATGAGATTTAATGGCTTGTTGCACGTGCTAAGTGCAACCGTGATTCCTACGAAAGTGAGTTAGGATTTTTTGTTTTTCGTATGCTTATCTTTCTTTGTTTTGCTCGGGACTACAAAAGTTAGGTGTGGGGGTATTTGATTGACATCATTTCATGCTTACATTTTATCGTATATCCATTATCGTTCACATAAACAATGCTACATAACGAGCTTTATGTTTGAATTTCAGAAATAAATAGGTTTTAAGAGAAGAGGCATGAAAGGACCTAAAAGCAGGAAAAAGGACTGAGTTGAGAGACTCGAGGACTAAGATGCAAGATCGAAGGACCTGAATGCAAGATAGAAAGACCAATGAGCAAACAAGAATACTCCACACCATCATGGGGAGTATTTTGGCAATTCTAGTCGGGTCGGAGATCCAGCAGGCAAAGTAAATACATCAAAGACCAACAAATCCATCCAGAAGAAAACCCAGACGGATCCAAACACTGTAGACCACTGATTGGTTGTCCGGGTTGATCTGGATCCGCTAATATTTCTTTGGGTCGTGTATTAGAGTGTGTTTAGTCTATTTCTGGTATATGTTTAGTCCCATACCGGGGGATTGTCCCGGATTACCTGTTTCTATGGCTATAAATAGAACTCTCCCTCCTCTCTTGTAACCATCTCTCTCTTGGTGGCCATCCTCTCTACTAGGAGTTCAAGCCTTGAAGCAAAAACCCTGGTGGAGATAGGCTACTTGTAATTGAGTGAGTAATAAATAGATGTTTTCCTTTAGTTATGTTGTTTCTTTCTTAGTCTACTTTCCTTTCGTATGCTTGCATGCTTGTTTTGTTTTATGTCATTTTAGTTTCTTTAATATTTCTTGCTTCCTTAGTGTAGTTTCATTTCAGTAGAATGTTTCTTTTTATGTAGGTTGTAGTGTAATGGTAAGTGAGTAGTTCCATCCCCATTTGGGGGGGGGGGGAGAAATATGTGATATGATTATGTGGTGTATTAGGTGTGTGTTATCTTAATCCCTTGAGCCTTATATGATTTCCATAACCATCTAATGGGATTTCACTCTTATCTTTGATATGCTAATGCTCTTGAATGAAGCTTAGCTTATGCTTAGATTAGTAGACCTATTTTATGGGGAATGATAAGGTAGGATATGGATGGAATTGATGAAGGAAACATGACTTGTAGTTGCATGTACTCTTGTTTCCTGTACTCTTGTTGCCTTTACCTTGGTTAATGTCTTGTATGTTTTAATGATTGTGTAAATCTTATTTCATGTGGAGGCATAGTGAGGGTTTGGTCTTTATACATGAGTTCATTTAGCTTCCTTCCAATTATTGTCTTGTATGTTTTAATGATATTGTGTTATCTTAATTCATGTGGAGACAAAGTTGGATGTAGTTTTATGTTTTTCATGTACTACATGTTTTGAGGAGCTTAATGGAACACACACACACATACACATATCTTTGTATTCACACCCTTTTCTCTACCCCCTATGGGGTTTAGTTTTATTGCGTATTTCCCATTTCCTTTCGTATTGTAGTGTAGTTTAGATCATAACTCCTTTATCTCCTTTCTTTCCCACTCACCTTCAAACAAACTAAAGTCGACACACCTCCCTGTGGATCGACCCGTATTTCCCACCGCTTCAACGCGGTCGTGCACTTGCGGTTATAATTAAAACGTTCAATCAGCACACTATGGCTGGTGTCTTCCTTTCCTCTCTCCTTTCGACATGGCGTTTGCTGATAGATCCCCTCCTCTCCAGCTGAGAGAGCAAGTGGAGCAAGAGGATCAGCCTCCTCCTCTCCGATAGGTGCAGCTGTGGGGAAGCTTTTGCTTTTCCTTTTTGCTTTTTGTCCCCCCTCCTTTTCTTGGTCAGTGGTAACCCCATTTCCGTACCGTTGCAACAGACTCCGTTTGATGCACTCCATCTTCTCCGTTATGTTCCTCATGCTCCTCTCAATCTGGGGTTGCATCCTCCCCAGCAGCTCCAGCAACTTCAGCAACCATCCCCTCATCCACAATTTATATGTCGGCTGGCACCGAGCTAACCGCACCATTACTCCTGCTCACCTCCTCCACCGTTTCTTTCCCACGCCTTTTACCCACTTCCACCCATTCCTTCTTATCTCGCCCCTCCTTACCACCTTGCATCACCATAGGCTTTCTGGGGCAGTTGAGCTTGGTGTGCCCGAATTCCATACAATCCCTACAATACCCCGGGCAACATTCATACTCAATTCAAACCTCCTCCATGCTAATCCCTTCAATTTGGACGTCCATGGTGGACCGGTACTCGAACTCTCGATCCACCTCCACACATACCCTTGCATAGGCCAACCTCCTTCCCAAAGCGGTGTTATCAACCATGTATAGCGGTTTACTAGAACACTAGCAATGGTGCTCAGATTTTTGGTGGACCAAAACCGCAAATCTAAATCGAGGAAGCGAATCTATATTGGCATAGATGTAATATAAGACTTCCTCATCACCGTTTATGGTGTCCATCTTTGAATCACCAAAGGTGACCCCCTCATGAACCAAAGGCAATTTTGCAGCACGTGCGTGAGGTCCTCCACCAAAGTAAACCGAAATAAGAGGAAACCACGTCTTCTTCGAACAACCTCCACACCACTGGAGATTCCCTACTGCTTGGGCAAGAACTACTCAAGGGTTGGAAGATGGGGCTTAAAGTGCACAAAATAACCCACTAACACCTTGTCCCACCTTTGCAATGCCTCAGTTACCTCTTCCTTCGAACAAAAAGCAACCTTTGCACATTCCTTCACCACCGGTTGGACAAACACCAAGGCCATGGCTAGCCTTGGGCTTGACATTAAAAGGTTTGACACTTCCGAGCCTTTGGCACCTCGTCATCCAAAAGTGGCTCACGAAGAACACCTTCCTCCAAAGCACCATCCTGAGTTGGTTTGCCCAATTGGAGAGCCCAAAGAGTGCCACTTTCTCCAATCGGTGTTCCTGCTGTAGTAGAGCGTTCCCCACGCTCCATTTGAGTAGAAAATCGAGGGTTTTAGATGGAAAAATGGTAGGAATGACCAAGGAGACCGTTAGGAACCCCCATGTTTCCCAGAGCTTCTCTTTCCTTATTCCACTCTTTATCTCTCTCTCCTCTCTCCTTCTCCCTCTTCTTCTCTTGCTTCTCCTTTTCTCCCACTCCTCTCTCTCTCATCGTCCCATTCTCTCTCTCCGTCTCTCCTTTCACTCACTCTCTCATTCTACCCTTCTCTTCTCTACCACTCTCCTTCTCTCCCACTCTTCCCTCTTCTCTTTCTCTCGTCTCCCTCGCCTCATCTCTATCTCGCTCTTATCCCGCTCCCCTCCTTTTCTCTTCTTCTTCTTCTTCTTCTTCTCTATCCCCTTTTTTCCTTCTCTATCCTCCTCTTTCCCTTCTCATTCTCTCGCTTGCTCTCCCTCTCTCTCTCCTCTCGTTCGCCCTCTATTCTCCTTATCTCCCTCTCCTTTTTTTCTCTCATCTTCCCTTCTCTATCTCCTCCTCTGCCTCTCCCTCTCCACTTCTGCATTTCCTTTTCTCTCCTCTCTCCTTCTCCCTCTTCTTATCTCTCTCCTATCCTCTTTCCTCTCCTCTTTCTTCTTCTCTATCTCCCTTTTATCCCTCTCCTTTTGTCTCTCCCTCTTATCCCTCTCCTCCACCCCCCTCCTTCTTCTCCTCCTCCTTCTCTCGCTCTCTCTCCCCCTGTCTCTTCTCTTCTCTCCCTTTTGTTTGCAACGCAAAAGGGAGGCTTAGCCTCGAATTCTATTAACTAATGATTGTTTACAACCTACAAAAATGGATGATATGTGCGCAGGTGTATGCTACATCCATACCAGGCCTCTATTACATTTTACATGATATATCAATATATGGATTGAAGTTAAATGTTACATTACGAGACATACAAAGTGTATCAGCTAGACTAACTCCACATGATCTGAAATTGTTGCCCTTCCTCTTCACTTTTCACAAGCTTCTTAACTTTGTCCCATAGGCACCGAAAAATGTCTTTGATGGCAGCCACTATATCTGCCGGGTTTGTTTCTCCCATGAATATCCTCCAGTTTTGCTAGAGGCAACACTCGTGTATCATAGCATTGAAGGCCCACCGCCTCCCACATTTCAAGCCAGCTTCCTCGCGCGTGTGAAATACGTGTAGCTTTGCCTTCTAAAGATCGTGCAACTCTAGGGCTGAGCTTCAAGAGACTTAGGAGTGTTGCCCAAACCTCCTTTATGTATGTGCATCCCCAAAAAAGATGCTCCATGTCCTCCTCTTCCCTCTCGCAAAGGCTACAAACCAGGTTATGCTTTGCTCCTTGTTGGTTCAGGAGTGTCTTTGTAAGTAGACGTCCCCTAAATGCTCTCCAAAATACTCCTCATGATGGTCTGCAGCATCTTGATTTTCTCATTGATCCTTTTGGTTTACATCCGGGTCCTTCTCTCTTGCATCTCAGTCCATAAGTCCTGCAATTCAGTCATTTTCCTTGCTTTTAAGTCTTTTTTGAGACTCTTCTCCCCAAACCTATTTATTCCTTAAACTTAAACATAAAACTCGTTATGTAGCATTGTTTTTGTGAAAGATAACGGATATAAGAAATAAATGTATGCATGATATGATGTCAATCACGGTTCTTCAAGTATTTTCGGCGCACACACTTCACCCAAAGAGAGTTGCCTTCCTTCACTACAAGTCAAAACAAGCGAAGTAGGCCCACATCATTCCAATCCATTAGCCATTTAAGGCCAAGACCGCCTTCATCCTTAGGCGTACATACATCTCTCCAAGCTACTGTTGGGGTATGGGCCCCAGCAATTTCTTGGGCTCATGGGCTTAACATCCCAGCTCGTTGGCACAAACGTGCAACCCCTCATGTCCACCCGACGCTTAGTTTGGGGCTCTGCGCTACCGGGGGAAGAATAGTTTAGTTGACCCCCTCACTAACAGCAATTGCTTTTAGTGGAGTGGCAAAGTCAACTGGGTGAAGGTCCTGGTCAACTGGTATCAGAGCGAGGTCACGAGTTCGAGTCTTACCCCTGCACGGATGTAAAATTCTGGGGGGGGGGGATTGTTGGGGTATGGGCCCCAGCAATTTCTTGGGCTCATGGGCTTAACATCCCAGCTCGTTGGCACAAACGTGCAACCCCTCATGTCCACCCGACGCTTAGTTTGGGGCTCTGCGCTACCGGGGGAAGAATAGTTTAGTTGACCCCCTCACTAACAGCAATTGCTTTTAGTGGAGTGGCAAAGTCAACTGGGTGAAGGTCCTAGTCAACAGCTACCACATCCCACTTCTTCGGGCCTCCCCATATGAAATGAGACATAAGGCTCTCGATCTCTTACAAAAAATTTCGAGGAATTAGAAAAGTAGACGTCCAATATATGCTAAGGCAGAGAAGGACACTCCTCACAAGTTCCACCCGTCCAGCGATGGATAAGAAATTCTACTACCAAGTGTTAAGTCTCGCCTTCACCTTGTTCACAGCTGCCATGCAATGAGTCCTCCCTATCCTCCCGTAGAACAATGGCAGCCCGAGGTAGGTCACCGGGAACACCTTTCGTTCCATACCAAGATGTACTGCAATCCATTCTCCGTACGACACTCCACCCTCATAAAAATTTGGATTTTTGACGCACTAAAGCTCAGCAACGGGTAAGCTATGAATTCCTCAAGTACATATCTAATGGTTCGTGCATTTTCCTTAGTGGCCTTTGCGACAATAGGACATCATCAACAAATAACAAGTGCGATACAGGAACATCTCCACAAGTAAGCGGCTGAATACGTCCATCCATAACCACCTTCATCACCATCTCACTCAAGACTTCCACACACATAACAAATAAGTAGGGAGCAAACGGAGCACCTTGTCTCAAGCCATTCATTGCCACGAAAGAGGTGGAGTTGGCACCATTAACTGTCACTACAAAGGAATCTTTAATTCAATTCATGATGAGCCTCCTCCACTTATTCGGGAATCCAAACCTCTTCAACACTTCATCTAGAAAAGCCAACGAGATGGAGTCATATGCTTTCCGGATATCAAACTTGATGTACATTCGTCCCTTCCCTTTGTCGAGATGAAGGTTGTGGCAAAGTTCATGTGCAAGAAGAATGTTGTCACCAATTCTCCTTCCACTGACAAAGGCACTTTGGTTTTCCCCAATCAGAAGTGGATCAGCCCCTTCAAACGGTTTGCAAGTACTTTGGATGAGAATCATCTTGCACAGCGCTATGGGTCGATAATCCTCCACCAAAGATGGTGCTTTCTTCTTTGGGATGATCGTGATTGACGTGGAGTTCCATTGGGCCAGCATCTTCCCGCTATCTAGACAAAAACTCATGGCCTTGAACATATCTCTCTTGATGAGGTCCCATGCAACCTTGAAGAACTTTGCATTGAAGCGATCGGGTCCCGGCGCTTTATCCACATTTGCGTTCAACACCACATCTTCGAGCTCCATGTCAAGTTTTCGTGTTAACTCAGTCCCCTCCTCCAGTAGAAGTTGTGGTAGGATGAGGGATGGGTCAAGGGGTTTCACCTGCAAATCATTAGCAAACAAGTTAGCATAAAAACGTCGTAAGGCGTCCCAGATCTCTCCCTCCTCTTCCACGACATTGGCACCCTCACACACTCGTCTCACTTTGTTGGTGGTTATCCTCACTCTAAGTTGTGCATGAAAAAACCTAGCGTTTCGATCACCCTTTTTTGACCACTTCACCCTTGATTTTTGTCGAATAATAGACTCCTCCCAAGAAAGAGTCCGCACAACAGACTCCTTTGCTGCCCCTTCAGCAATGTTGATGGTCCAACTTTTGCCTCCTCACTTCCTCGAGTGCTTCACGAGTGTCTCCCACCTTCTGGGTAACGTTTCCAAAAGTTAACCCACTCCACCGTATAAGCATCTTTTTGACTTCATTCAGCTTTGCCACCACACGAAACATGAGAGTTCCCCTCACATACTTAGTCCAAGCTCTTTCTACTATTCCACGAAACTCCTCATGTTCAGCCCAATGATTCTCAAATCTCAACATCTTCTTCTTTAGCCTTTCGTTGCCTTTCGTCTTCATGATGAGCATTGCGTGATCACTAAAGTCTTTTTCACAAACACAATAGTAGGATTCCAGGAACAACTCAAGCCACACATTATTTATTAGGATCCGGTAAATCCTCATCTCAATACATGCACTTCCATTAGATGAATTCGACCAAGTTAACTCACCACCGATGGATGGCATCTCAAGGAGCTGAAGGGCATCAATGCAATCATTAAATTCCATCATAGCAACCTCATTTCCAGAAGCTCCTCCTCGTTTCTCGCTTGCCCTTCGAATGCAATTAAAGTCCCCCCACTATCCATGGTCTTGATGCGTGTGGTACCATTTCAAGAAGATCATACCACAATGCTCTTTAGGTCACCATTTTCACCATAGATAGCCGTCATATCAAACTCGGTTCCATCCCTCTTTAGGCTCGCCCAGAAGGGTAGTAGTTGTGATGTTTCGAAGGTAACACTCATATCCATTATTTGGTCATTCCAAAGCACTAAGATCCGCCCGGAGTCTCAATCATGCTATTCGACATCCATGCATGAGGCCAAATCGCTCGAAACGTTCAATCATTTTATGTATACCCTTATGCTCCACAAGACACACCACATCCGAGTTGACCTCCTTTATTCGACCCCTAACAATGAGTGCACGTCCGGGTCTATTTGCTCCGCGCACATTCCACACTTGGATATTCATAGATTCATAGGTGAGGGCTGACCCGCTTTACCTCCACACGAAATATTTTTGCTACTAATTTTCCTCTCGGAGAGCCTAAGTGTTGGTGGTGGATAGCTTGCTTTCTTCATGCATGCCTCCCTCTCTTCTTCACCTTGCACCACTAAATCCATCCCATTTCCGAGTATCTCAAACCTTCCCCCTCTTTTGTTGCTATTTTCTTCGTAGGTTCCTTTCCACGTGCCACTCTATAGCGGGTGGCCCAACCCGTCTCCTCATGCACCAATGAGGCTAGTCCACTTGGTTCATTATCCCCTTCCTTAGAGATGCTTGTCCTCGCCTCACACCTTGTTCATGTTGTGTGCCCCCCATCTTTCCCATTGTGGTGTTTCCATGAGTTGCCACTCCCACACAAATCACCTCTTCTTCATGTGTAGCATGTGCTCCCATTCCATGCAAAAGAGACCCACTTTGTCCTTACCAAAGGAACTTGTCCTCTCCTCTTTACCCAATGGTGTCTAGAGCACTCAAGTCCCTCCCCATTGGTTGTTCTAAAAATGGGCCTAGCACTTTTCCCACCCATTTCTCTTTGCTCTTTTTGTCCACCAATAGGCTCCCTCCCTTGTGCACCCTTGTTTGAAATCGTTGGAGATTTGGGGAGGAAATCCATTTTGTCTTCAAAGCTATTTTGTTTTGTGCCACATGCCTAGCCTCATTCGTTCATGTTAAGGAGCAAAAGTGTGCCTCATTTAAACTATTACCTTCAATTGCTTCCTCCTCAGATGCCCTTCCACGTGGAACCTCCTCATTTGCACCTTCATCCACGTCATCTCCTCCTCCCTCCACATCATCATCCTTTCTACCCTCTCCTTTCTCCTTCCCTCTCCGGTCAGCCACTTCCACCTCCGAGGCAATGTTTCTATCATCATACCTTTGTCCATCCAAGCTCTTGCTCGACCCCTCCAAGGTTCTTTCCTTTGCATTCACATTTCCAGCCTTGGCTCGTCTAACTACTATCCATCTCTCAACCTTCTCATTTGGCACCACCACATCCTTCTTTGTAGCCACTTGTCTCCTTGGGAACTTCGCCATAATGTGACCAAACTCCATACAATCCGTGCAATAATCGGGCCTCCATTCATACTCCACATTTACTCTATGTGTGCCACTTCTACTTGAACCTCCACCCAACTCGGGTAAGTGAAGTCGTGGGCCACTTCCACGCATACCCTTGCATAGGCCAATGTCCTCCCCGAAGCTGTTTGCTCATCCATGTATAAACGGCCTCCCGAGGACGCTTACAATGTTGCTCAACATTCTTTGTGACCAAAATCGGAGGTCTAGCTCCGGTAGACGAATCCAAATGGGAACTGTGGTGATACTCGCCATTTTCAAAACCACATTCGGAGCCCATTCATGAACCACTAAAGGACACCCACGGATAAACTATGGTCCCCCTCCAAGCACTAGCTTCCTATCCTTCCCAAGAGTGAACCAGAAGACGAGTAAACCTTGGATCCTCTTGATGACCTCCATGCCTCCAACAAAACCCCACATCTTGTGGTGGTGCTTCTCTAGTGTTGGCAAGTGTGGTTTGAAAGCAATAAAGTAACCAACGAGTACCTTATCCCATCTCTTCAAAGCATCGACCACTTCTTGCTTAGAGCACAAAGCCATCTTCTCCCCTCCTTTCATAGCCGGAGGGGTGAACCCTTGGTCCAACCTTGAACAATTCACCCTGTTTCCTTGGGGGTGTAGTGGCACTCCCTAGGTGTGGTGCGTGAGCTTCACCCCCCAAGTTTGGGGTTGAGCCTTCCAATGGTGGTGCATGGAGATGTTTTTTGCACCACAATCTCCATCCTTTAGTTGCAAACGAGTACAACTCAGCTTGGGATCCATTTTGGTGCAAAAACGAAGAGATTTGGTGGGGAAAGAAGTCAAAAACCCTAGAGAAACCTAGGTTTCCCATGCTTTTTTGCCACTCCTTCTCTCTCTCAGGCTTTTTTTTCTACCTTTCCACTTTCCCTTTCCACTCTCTCTCCTCTCTCCTTCCCCTCTCCTTCTCTGTACCTTCTCTATCTCTCACTTTCGTTCTCCATCTCTCTTCTCTCTCCCTTTCCCTCTCCCTTTTCTTCTCTCTCTTCCAACTTCTCCTGTTCTATACCACTCTCTTCCTCCCTCTTCTCCTTCTCTTCCTCTCCTTGTTCTCCCCCTCATCGTCTTTCTATCCACTCCCTCTTATCCCTCTCTCCCCTCTTCTCACATTCTCTCGCTTCTCCTTTTCTCATTCTGCCGCTTGTCCTCTTTCTCTTCTCCTTCTCTCTCATTCCCTCTCCCCTTATCCGTTCTCCTTATCTCTCTTTCCTTCTCTTACTTCCTCTTCTATCTCCCTCTCCTTCTCTCCCACACCCCCTTACTTCCCTCTCCTCCTCTCCCTTCTCTCACTACTCTCCCATCCCTATGTCATCTGTCCTTCTTCCTTATCTCTTCTTCTCTCTCTTCCCTATTTTCCCCTCTCTGTTCTTCTCTCTTATCGTTCTCAATCTCCTTTTTGCCCTCTCCTTCTCTCCTTACAAGCAGAGAGAAGGAAGAGAGGAGGGAGAGGGAGAGAAGGAGAAGAAGAGCGAGGATAAAGAGAAGGGAAGGAGAGGAGGAGAGGGAAGATGAGAAGGAGGGGGACTCCTTCTTCCTCTATCTCCTTTTGCCCTTCTTCGCTCCACTTCTCGTTCTCTCTCTCCCTTCTCCTCTCCCCTTTTCCCTCTTCTTCCCTCTCCTTACCCTCTCTCTCCTTCTCCATCCTATCCTCTTCTATTCCCTCAACTCTCCTTTCTCTCTCTTTCTCCCTTCGCTCTTTTCTCTCCTCCTCTCCCCTTCTCTTTCTCCTTATCCCTCTCCTCCTCTCTCGATTCCTCTCTCCTCCTCTATCTCTCCTTCTCTCTCTCCTTCTCTATCTCTACTCTCCCTTCTCTATCTCGTTCCCTTCTCCTTCCCTCTTCTTCTCCTTTCATTCTATATCCTCCTCTCACTCTCGTGTTCCTTCTCACCTCCTCTCTTGTTCCCCCTCTCTCCTTCTTCCTTCTCCCCTCTCCTGCCTCTCTCTCCTCCCCTTTCGTCCTCTCCTTCTCTCTCCCTCCTTCTCCACTTGGTCCTCTTATCCCTCTATCTCCTCCTGTTCCCTCTCTCTTCTCCTTCTCTCTCCCATCCCCCTCTTCCTCTCCTCTCCTTCTCCCCCCTCTTCTCTCTCTCCTTTTATCGCTTCATCTCCTCTTGTTCCCCCTCTCTTCTCCTTGTCTCCCTCTCATTTTTTCTTTCACCTTCCCTTCTCTATCTCCTCTCCTCTTCTCCATTTCCTTCTCTCTCCTCTCATTCTCCCTCTACTCTTATCTCTCTATTTCTCTCTCATGTCCTCTTTCCTCTCCCCTCTTTCCTCTCGTTCTCCATCTCCATATTATCCCTCTCCTTTTCTCTCTCCCTCTTATCCCTCTCCCCCACTCCCTCCTTCTTCTCCTCCTTCTCTCGCTCTATCTGCCTCCGGTCTCTTCTCTCTCTCTCATCTTTTCTGTTGTCCTTCTCTCTTCGCTCCTTATCATTATCCCTATTATCTCTCCTCTGCCTCTATCATTCTCTCTCTCGCTCCCTTCTCTCTTCTCCTATGTTGTCTACCTCTCTCTCTTCTCCTTCCCTCTCATTCTCTCCCCTTATTCTTCTTCTCTCTCTTCCCATCTTCCCTCTTCTATGCCCTCGCACTCTCGTTATCCTTCTTCTCCTCTCTCCCATCTCATTTCTCTCACCTTCTCTATCTCTTTCTCTCTCTTCCTTCTCTCGTTGTCCCTCTTCTCCTTATCCACTCTTTATCTCTCTCTCCACTCTCCTTCTCCCTCTCCCTCTCCTTCTCTTACTTCTCCTTTTCTCTACTCCTTTTTTTGGCAAAGCAAAAGGGAGGCTTGGCCTCTAATTTTATTAATTGAAAAAAGTTTACAACCTACCAAAAAAAGGTGAAAAAATGCTTAGTCCGCGGGGTATGCTACATGCATACCCAGCCTCGACACTACATTTTATGTATTACATCACTATAGGCTTAGTACTTATATTACATCAACGTGTATCAGTAACTACACTCACGTGGTCTGAAATTTCTGCTCCTCTTCTTCATTATCCGCAAGTTTGTTGACTTTATCCCATAGACATCCGATGATGTCTTTTATAGCATTCACTATGTCCACTGGCTTCTTGTTTTCTCCCTCGAAAGGCCCACCATCTTGTTTTCGTTCCAACCAGCATTCATGAATCATGGCATTAAAGGCCCACCGTCTCACCACTTTGTCAATTCAGCTTCCTCTTGTGTTAGATGCGTGTAGCTTCGCCTTCAAGGGACCTTTCTAATCGAATGTTGAGCTGCAAGAGAAGGAGTGTTGTCCACACCTGCTCTATGTACGTACATCCCCAAAAGAGGTGCTCTATGTCCTCCTTTTCCCCCTCACAAAGGCTGCAAACCGGGTCATCTTCCCCCCCCCCCCCTCCTATGATTCACGAGCCTCTTGGTGAGGAGGCACTCCCGCATTGCTCTCCAAGCTATGAGTGCATGCTTGGAAATATCATGTTTATGTCATACAATAGCAGCCCAAGTCACCTTCGTTTCTATTTTTTTCACCCATCGATGCGAGTGTTTGTGATGTTCAAGTGAACTTCCGCCGTTTATGGTTGAGCGTTGGGGGGGGGGGAGGATCCACTCCCCCTCTGCTATGAATTGGGAAACTCTAGTGTCCCAAGGCACTCCCAATTCATAGTGTAGGCGATCCCCCCAACTTTCACATTGAAACGGTTCTCCATACCACGGGTATTAGAAGAAACTTATCTCCTCTCCACTCCCCACCTCATATTTGATGTACCATAAAGCAATGTCTCAGACTCAGAGCAGCCCTCGCCATGCCCACGAGGAAGTTGATGGTGGTCTTGCAAGCGAAATAAAGCGGTTTTTAAGTTATTTCTGACGCACACATTTCACCGAAAGAGAACTTCCTTCCGCCACCACAAGCCACAACAAGCGAAGTAGGCCCACGTCATTCCAATCCGTTAGTCTTTTCAGACCGAGGCTTCCTTCATCTTTCGGTGTTCACACATAACTCGAAGCCACCGCAACCCACTTCTTCGTCCCCCCAAATGAAGTGGCACATAAGATTCTCCATCTCATGCAACACTTTCCGTGGGATTTGGAAAGCGGATGTCCAATATATGCTAAGGGAGACAAGCACACTTCTCACAAGTTCCACCCATCCGGCAATGGATAAGAAACTCTACTTCCAAGTTCTAAGTCACACCTTCACCTTATTCATAAGTGTCATGCAACGAGTTCTTCCCATTCTCCCGTAGAACAATGGCAGCCCAAGGTAGATCACTGGGAACTCCTTTTGTTCCATACCAAGGTGTGCTGCAATTCATGCTCCATGTGGCACGTCCCCCCATAAATACTTGTCTTTTTGACATGCTAAATCTTAGCCCCGAGCAAGCCATGAACTCCTCAAGGAAAACTTTTATACCACGAGCGTTTGCCTTTGTGGAGCTTGCGAACAATAAGACATCATCGGTAAAAAGCAAGTGTGACACGGGCACATCACCGCAAGTTAAGGGTTTAATACGTCGTTCCGTAAGCGCTTTCTTCACCATCTCACTTAAAACTTCCATAAACATAACAAATAAGTAGGGGGCCAAAGGATCACCTTGTCTCAAGCCATTTCTTGCCACGAACGGGGTGGAGTTGGCTCCATTAACCGTCACCACAAAGGATGTCTTTACACAATTCAGAATGAGCCTTCTCCACTAAATCACAAATCCAAATTGACTCATTATTTCATCTAGGAAGCTCCACGAGATGGAGTCATGCGCTTTCCGGATGTCAAGCTTGAGGTACATGCATTCTCTGCCTTTGTCGAGGAGAAGGTTGTGGCAAAGTTCATGTGCGAGAAGAATATTATCACCAATTCTTCTTCCTTTGACAAATGCACTTTGGTTCTCCCCAATGAGTCTTGGTAGCATCCCCTTCAAATGATTTGCAAGCACTTTGAATGTGAATCTATAGGTCATGTTGCATAGCGCTATGGGTCGATAATACAACCAAAATCGGTGTTTTCTTCTTTGGAATGATCGTGATCGATGTGGACTTCCATTGGGCTAACACCTTCCCGCTGTCCAAACAAGAACTCATGGTCTTAAACACGTCCCTCTTGATGAGGTCCCAAGCGGTCTTGAAGAATTTCACGTTGAATCCATCTCGTCCCAGCACCTTGCCCACATTTGTATGTAACACCACATCTTCTAGTTCATTCAATTCCAGCTTTCGTATTAGTTCTCTCCCTTCCACCAGCAAGAGTAGTGCTAAGACAATGGATGGATTAAGGGGTTGTACCTGAAAATCAGTAGCAATCAAGTTAGCATAAAAATACCGAAAGACGTCCCAGATTTCTCCCTCATCCTCCACGATACTAGCTCCCTCAAACACTCTTCTCACTTGGTTTGTCGCTCTCCTCACTCGAAGTTGCGCATCGAAAAACCTAATGTTCCGGTCCCCATATTTCAACCACTTCACCCTTGATTTTTGTCGGATAAGAGACTCCTCCCAAGCAAGGGCACGCTCAAGGTCCCCCTTTGCTGCCCCTTCAGCAATGGATAGAGCAACATCGTGTCGGAGGTGTAACCTTTGCTTCCACACCTCCTCTAGGGTTGTGTGATGCATTGCATACATTGCATCATATGTCTTTCATTTAGATTAATGTTATAGCAATAAATGCTACTAAGGTATGTGTTTAGTCTTATTTACAGAATACAGGGACCTGAATGCAAATTACCCATATCCCGAGCATAAACGCGTGCAAGAGACGCATTTCTGTCATAAAGACCAAGTTCAAGATTGTCGGGATTCAAATGGAAGTCTATCCAAGCATAAAAGCATTCAAAGACCTAATTACAAAAAGGCAAAGGACTTAACCACAAAAGTAGCCAGGACCTAATTGCAAAAGCCAAGGACCCGACCGCAAATAAAAGTACCAAAATATTATTTTGGAGAAGCTCTAATGAAAAATCAATTTGGATCTCCAAATATATGAAGAAATAAATTCGGACCTGAAAAGAAAGGAAAGAAATCAATCCTGACGCTCAAAGGACATTTAAATCATACCATAAACACACAGGAAAAATCCGGATCGAATCTGAGCAAAAAAGGTGGTGATTCCGCCGCACCCCATGTACAAAATGTGGCGGATTAGCCGCACAAATGTCGATCCGTGCGCTCAAATTTTTACCAATGTTGTATTGGCGCGTGTACTTCTCTTTTATGTATTGGGATACCCGGTTGAGGCTATAAATAAGGCCGAATCATGTATTGAAACGAGTCTTAGTTTTTATTCCATACTTTAGTAATTAAATTTTGTTGTTTTATTTCTTGTTTTGAGTTTTCTTTTGTAGTTTCTCTAGGACCCCTTCTCCTTCCCTCCATCCATGAGTTTCTAACTCTCTCCAAAAGGTGAGGGTGATGGATTTAGGGTGATGAGAAGAAGAATGATGTTATTATTTTAATTTCGTGTTAGTATATTTTGATTACTTGAGTTTATGTTGAATCATTTATCATGTAATGCTTTATAACTAATGTGATTTATTATAAGTTTCGGATTTCTCTAAACAAAACCCGACATCTAAACCTCCACCCGCTGGACTCTCATCCATATTTGCTTTATTTTCTTTTTAGTTTTTGTTGTTCTTGCTTTAGATAATTAAAAACCAAAAATCTCAAACCAAACTTATTTCTCTCTCTTTCTTTCCTTAATTGAAAATCACAAAAATAACAACATCTCTCCCTCCTTGTGTTCGACCCGTACTTGCCACGTCTTCATTGACGTCGTGCACTTGCGGTATAAATTAAATTCTCATCAACTTTTGGCGCCGTTGCCGGGGAGGCGACGAAGATTTTGTTTATTTTTTTGTGATTTCGATTCTATTTTGTTTATCCTGTGCGCGATCTAACTCTTTGGGTTTGCGTTTCTGGAGACAACGGAGTGCGCGACAAAATCTGGGCACATTCTGAGCAAGAAGAGGGGTGAAATCGCCGCATCCAAAGAAGAATCTGCGGCGGATCCGCCGCACGTCTGAATTATCTGGGCTTCAAATTTTTCTGGGGTTGTCTCCATCTCTGGGTGGACGCGTAGAGCGACTGGAAATTTTCGAGAGCGGGCGGTGAACCCGACTGAGCGTGCGTAGGTAACCTTTGTTGCTTTTTTTCCTCGTAATTTCTAGTTTCGGAAAATTTCATTTTTGTAGAACTGCACGTCTTAAGCTCAAATTCCATAATTGGCAATAATTCAACTCTGACCTAAAAATTGGCAAAATTAGAAAGACTTAGTGCATGCATCATATAGTGTTTTGTTTGCATTATTCTTGCTAAATTCTTGCAAATTATTTTTTGTTGAAGAGTGCTGGAGGCAAGGTACGTGCGCGGTTTTATCGATTGCATTTAAGCATATAATTTAGTTTGCATACAACCTTGCAATTGTCCCCCAAATTAAAGACCAATGTTTGACTATCTTTGCTAGATTTAAGTTAAACTATCTTAAGGGCAACTCCGTAGGAAAAGATACGGTGGGGATTTCATCACCCTTCTGTGGCCCACAAATCACAATCCTAAAGTGTCACCCAAGCCTTAAAATTAAAATCAATTAGACATTGGCCCCTAAGGACTCGGACTCAATTAAGGAGAAGATTGGTTTGACTTGCTATGACTTGAAGCTGATCGAATTTAATTTGGTGTCTAGAAAGTGTTTTTGTGTTGACGTAAGTCTTCCAAGCGAAGTGGTTGTCTAATTGGCACCGACTCTGTCGGAAGCGCCCCCACTAGCTATACACTGCCTGGCCAATTTGGTTTGATTAGTGAGGGAGGTGAATCAAGCGAACCAATTCGACTCAACCAGTTAGGAGTCGTCTAGATTTAAGCGACATTAGGTCTAGGATTGTTTGAACCGTGCTTGTTTAGGAAACTTCTGACCAACCCTCTTATCTATCTTTTAGAGTTAAGTTTGCCTTCTCATCTGAGTCTTCTTTCTCTTCTCATCTTAATTCTCTAGATTAGGATTCATTTCTCATCTTTCTCCCTTTTCTATTGTTTGTTTCCATTTAAAAAAAATTAAAATAAAAATAAAAATTTGTTTCAAACCGGTGCACTCAGATTTGGGTTCGGGACTTGAGCAATCGACTCTCACGAGTTCATCTAGATTCCAGTCTGGAGTTTAGCCCAAATCCACCTGTTGCACCACCTCACCCGGATCCAATTGGTGAGAATGTAGTGGACCCACCTGTTGCACCACCTATGACTCTGAGGGATCGGTGCTACCCAACGATGGCTGCTCAGTCATCGTGCATCGTTATGCCCACCATACCGGGTCGCGACTTCGAACTAAAGGCACAATACATGAGTATGTTGCCCAAGTTCACCTCTAGGGAAGACCCATATCTCTTCCTTAGAGAATTTGAGGAAATCTGCTCCCTTATGCAATACCAGCATATCTCTGAGGAGGCAGTGCGTCTTAAATTCGTGCCTCTAGCACTGAAGGACGACGCTAAGAAATGGCTATATAGTCTAGCCAAAAGATCTATTAGGAGTTGGGGCGAGTTTGTTAAAGTATTCTTAAAGAAATATTTCCCCAACCATAAGACTATTACGATTAGGAATGAAATTGTTGCATTCGTTCAATCTGAGAGCGAGCCGTTCTATTCCTATTTAAAAAGATTTAAAAGTTTGTTGACCCAATGCCCACATCATGGAATTCCAAGATGGCAATTGTGCCAAATTATTTATGAGGGATTGACACCTACATCTAGGGTTATGGTAGAATCTGTAAGCCAAGGAAACTTCATGTCCCAAAATGAGAATGATGCTTGGACCTTTCTTGAGGATTTAGCCGAAAATAGTATGCAATGGGACAATGCTAGAGCACCGAATAACCCGAGTATTGGATCTCGAATAGCAAGTCAACCAAGACCAGGTGTCTTAGTTGTAGATGCCACTGTAGTTGCTGAAGCAAAACTAGCCACCCTTATGCGTAGAATGAAATGTCTAGAGCTAAAAACCCGACCCCTAGTGAATCAAGCATCTTCTGTCCCTTGCTCTAGATATGGTCAAACTGGTCATACAATGGAGGAATGTGCGGACTTGGAACAAGTTAATGCCGCATTTAACCATTCTAGAAATGACCCATACGCATCAACCTATAACCCGGGTTGGCGTAATCATCCCAATTTGTCATGGAACCAACAAGGTCAACCTCCTAGACAACAACCAAACCAGTATAACCAAAATAATGCATCATCTGGGTTTAGTAACAATGGAGATTATGATGTTAGATTGACAAGCTTGGAAAATTTGGTTAAGACTTTTATGCAAACAACCACCCAATCCTTCCAAAGGCTAGAAACACAAGTCAGCCAACTAGCACAAATAGTAGGTGAAAGAGAAAAGGGTCAGTTTCCAAGTCAACCTGAGGTGAATCCAAGATCTAATAATCAATATCAGCCCTATCAACCACCTCTAGGAAATAACAACCCTAGATCGGTTCAAATGGTTCATGAGGAGGGACCGTTCCAACAGATAAATGCAGTTGTTTCATTACGGTCTGGAAAACAAGTTGATAACAATGTGGTCAATCGTAGAGCTCCTAATCAATCTAGCCATCAAGCACCCACATATGACCTGACCATTGAACCTGAAGTCCAATTTGAAAAGCTCAACCCACCTACTCAACCTGAACCTATAGCTCAACCTGTGCGAGTCTATGTTCCTAAAGCCCCATTCCCCAATAGACTCAAGAAGAACTCAAGTGCACAAATGGAGAAAATCTTGGAAGTATTTAAGCAAGTTATGGTGAATATTCCACTACTAGATATGATTCTACAAATACCTGCTTATGCTAAATTCTTAAAAGATCTGTGCACTAAAAAGAGAAAAACGAACATACCAAAGAGGGCCTTCTTAACTACGAACATAAGCTCTATTCTGTCCAACTCATCTCCTATAGAGTATAAGGACCCTGGGTGTCCCACAATTTCATGTGCAATAAGAGATACTTTTATCAACAAAGCCCTTCTAGACCTTGGTGCTAGTGTTAACTTACTCCCGTTCTCTGTCTATGAGCAACTAAACCTTGGTCCACTAAAACCCTCTAAGACAACCCTTCAATTTGCTGATTGCTCTGTTAAGAAACCAAGAGGTATAGAAGAGGATGTTTTGATTAAGGTTGGCGACTTCATTTACCCAGTGGATTTTGTCGTTCTAGACACTGAGCCTGTTATCGATCCTAAGAGACAAATCCCTGTAATACTAGGCAGACCCTTTTTAGCCACTTCTGAAGCTTTGATAAATTGTCGAAATGGGTTCATGCAACTATCTTTTGGAAACTTAAAGGCTGAATTTAATATCTTTCATGTTGATAATGAACCAGAATTAGTATGCAATCAAAGTGATGTTGTGATGAGATCGCGTATCTATAAGATTTCTGAATCAAATAAATCATCACAAACTCAAAAAGAAAGTGAGAAAACGGGGAGTAATTCATCTACCCAACCACCATCACTCGGGCAAATAAGAGAAACCAACACATGTGAGGGGTGTGGAATATTTACCTCAGGGCAACATGGGAACAATTCAACTGGATACATGCACCAACATGGTGACATTCAATCCAGTTCTGACTATGGTTGACTCTGAGCAAATTCAATCCCTCTACCGCAAGTTGACTCATGTAATAAGTGCATTTGCTTTATCTTTGCATACGTTGAGGTCAATGCATGATTTAGGTGTGTGTGTAGGGGGGGGTGTTTATCTACTCCACCCCCCAAAGGGGATGGAACTACTCACTAAACATTACACTAATTATTAAACTAAACAAAGAAAGCATATTAACTAAGCTAATAAAACTAATGAAATGAGATTAAGCAAAGCAAAACAAGAAACATAAAACAAACAACATAATAAAGAAAACTTGTATTAAAATGACTCACATTAAAAGTAGCATCCTCCTACTTTAGTGTGTGCTTCAAGGCCTCACTTCTAGTAGGAAGAATAGCCACTTAAAATATGGAGTGATTACAAAAGGAGGTGAAGAGTTCTATTAATAGGCATGGAAAAAGCTAATCCGGGACAATCCCCCGATGTGGGACTAAACCAATACCAAAAATAGCCTAAACAAACATTAATACACGTCCAGGAGAAAACCTGGCAGATTTGGGCCAAATCAGACCGCCAATTAGCGGTCTTGGACCGCCAATTGGCGGTCAAAATGGTCCGGATCCAGTTGAATCTTGTTCTGGGCTTTTCTTTGTGTATTTGGTGGTCTTGGATGCATCTACTTTGTTTATTGGAGCTCCAACCCGAATCCAATTGCTAAAATTCTCCCCATGATGGTGTGGAGTATTCTGTTTTGCTCTTAGGTCCTTCTGTCATTCGTTCAGGTCCTTCTCCCTTGCATTTTGGTCCCCAGATCTCACAATCCAGTCCTTTTTCCCAACTTTTGAGTCCTTTTATGCTTCATCTCTTCAAACCTATTTATTCCTGAAAACTAAACATAAAACTCATAACATATCATTGTTTAGGAGAAAGATAATGGATATAAGATACAAATATAACCATGAAATGATGTCAATCAATCCACCATCTCCGAGGTCAAAATTTGAGGGGGCAATCCAATCCCATGTCCCATCCCACCAACGCCCTTGCTTGACGCGTAAAAGATTCCTTCCTTATCATGTCCACTTCCAGCCTTCCTCCGGTTGACAACTACCCACCTCTCCGCCTTCTCATTTGGCAGCTCACTAAGCTTGCTTATGGCACCTTGTCTCTGTTTGCACAGCTCCACATCATCACCAAACTCCCTACAATCCGAGCAATAATCGGGCCTCCACTCATACTCCACATTTACTCTATGTGTGTCGGCTTATTTAGCTTTCACCTCCACCCAACTCGAGTAGGCGAGTCCAAATGGGAACCATGCTAATACTCACCCTTTTCAAAGCCACATCCGGAGCCCATTCTTGAGCCACAAGAAGACACCCATGAATAAACCATGGTCCCCTTTCAAGCACACACTTCCTATCTTGTCAAGAGTGAACCAGAAAAGGAGGAAACATTGGATCCTCTTGATGACCTCCATGCGTCCAACCAAACCCCACATCTTGTGGGGGTACTTCTCTAGTGTTGGAAAACGGGGTTTAAACGCCATAAAGTAGCCAAAGAGTACCTTATCCCATCTTTTCAAAGCAATAACCACTTCTTGCTTGGAGAATAGAGCCATATTCTCCCCTCCCTTCAGAACCGGAGGGACATACTCTAGGGTCGTGGAAACCCTTGGTCAAGCCGTGAACACTCCCTTGAGGTGGTGCGTGACCTTCACCTCCCAAAAGTGAGGGTGAACCTTCCAATGGTGGTGGATGGAGATCCTTTGAGGTGCCACAATCTCCATCTTCTAGTTGAAAATGAGTTGAACTAATCTTGAGATCCATTGTGGTGCAAAAACCAAGAGATTTGGTGAAGAAAAAAGGTCGAAACCCTAGAGACACCTAGGTTTTCAAGGTTTTTCGCCACTCCTTCTCTCTCCTCTCATGTTTTCTATCCTTCTCCTTCTCTCCTCCTCCCACTCCTTCTCTCTCTCCTCGTCCCATTCTCTCCATTCTCTCTCTCCGTCTCTCCCTTCTCTCTCTCTCTCTCTCTCTCTCTCTCTCTCTCTCTCTCTCGTTCTACGCCTCTCTTTTCTCTCCTTGTCTACCACTCTCCTTCTCTCCCACTCTTCCCACTTCTCTTTCTCTCATCTCCCTCACCTCATCTCTATCTCCCTCTTATCTCGCTCCCCTTCTATTCTCCTTATCCTTCTCTCTTCTTCTTCTCTCTCCCCCTTTTATCCTTCTCTATCCTTGTGTGTTATATCCTTTATTGTTAGCCTAAGCAATGCTACGTAACGAGTTTTATGTTTAAGTTTCAAGATAAACCGGTTTGAGAAGAAGAGACTCAAAAAGGACTTAAAAGCAAGGAAAATGACTAAGATGCAAGACTTATGGACTGAGATGCAAGAGAGAATGACCTGGATATAAACCAAACGGACCAATGAGCAAATCAAGAATATCCACACCATTAGAAGGAGTATTTTGGCAATTAGATCCGGGCCTAAGCTCCAACAACCACCTAGGTTGCACCGAACATGAAGAAATCGATCCACAAAAGTCTCCACCAAAGTACAACCCGATCACCTCAACCCAGACCGCCAATTGGCTGTCCCAAACAGCCAATTGGCGGTCCATTTGGATTCAAACCCGATAAGTCTCAGTCGGGTGGTGTATTAATGTGTATTTGGATTCAAGCCTGATAACCCAATAATTTTTTAGTTTGTTTTAATGTTGTCTTCTCTTTTAATTCTTGCTTGCTTAGCTTAATTTTGTTTTATCTTAGTACAAGTAATGAGAATGTTTCATTTTCTTAATGTAGTTTGTATTTTAAATATTAGTGACTAGTTTCATCCCCCTTTGGGGGGTGGAGATGATGAACATTTATGTTTTGAGGTTTTGAATGTTTGACAAATTTAGATTATGTAGACTTGAATGTTTGTTTGTTCATCAGGTTTGTTTTATTCATCTACATGTTGTGGGATTTTTGATGGGTTTTGCCACAAGATTTAGACACTTCTCATGCTTGGTTTTCTCATGTTTATTGGCTGAAATTTCCTGTTGGATATGCTACATGTTAGTCGTGTGTTTGTATTAGTGTTTGCTCGCTTAATTGATTGAAGAAACTTTGTTTTGATGAGTTTTGCCATAACATTTTGAAACTTCCCATGCTTAGCTTTGTTCTTCACATGAGTTCCTAGTGTTTGATGAGTCTTGCCATATCTTTAGACACTTCTCATGCTGAGCCTCGTCTTATGATAATCAAGTAGTAATTGCTGGTATGTTGTGTGAATGGATTGATAGGTTTTGCCACATCTTTAGCCACTTACTATGCATAAAGATACACACATGATACACACACACGTGCATACATGCGTCAATCATCACTTCTCTCACCTCATATATGTTCACACTCCACCCCTTGGGGGTTTTTATTCGTGAATTTTATCTGGCTTTTGGTTTCTCTCCTTTTCGTTTGCCTTGTTTGATGCTTACTTGTTTAGTGTAGTTTAGTTTAGTGTAACCACATTTCTTCTCCCTCTTTTCCCACTTGCCTTCCAAAGAACCAGAGTCGACACACCTCCCTATGGATCAACCTTTATTTGCCACGTCTTCCCCGACGGTCGTGCACTTGCGGTATTTAAAACGAACACATCAAGTTTTTGGCGCCGTTGCTGGGGAGGTGCTCTCTCCAGACTTTGCTTTGGAAGATTGGAGTGGATTTCATCTTTTGTCTTTAGTTTTTTGTTGTAGCAGGGACTTGGTAGCATCAAGGGAGGCAATAGAAGAACTCAAGTGCATAAATGGAGAAAATCTTGGAAGTATTTAAGCAAGTTATGGTGAATATTCCACTCCTAGATATGATTCTACAAATACCTGCTTATGCTAAATTCTTAAAAGATCTGTGCACTAAAAAGAGAAAAACGAAAGTACCAAAGAGGGCCTTCTTAACTGCGAACATAAGCTCTATTCTGTCCAACTCATCTCCTATAGAGTATAAGGACCCTGGGTGTCCTACAATTTCATGTGCAATAGGAGATACTTTTATCAACAAAGCCCTTCTAGACCTTGGTGCTAGTATTAACTTACTCCCGTTCTCTGTCTATGAGCAACTAAACCTTGTTCCACTAAAACCCTCTAAGACAACCCTTCAATTTGCTGATTGTCGTGTTAAGAAACCAAGAGGTATAGAAGAGGATGTTTTGATTAAGGTTGGCGACTTCATTTACCTAGTGGATTTTGTCGTTCTAGACACTGAGTCTGTTATCGATCCTAAGAGACAAATCCCTGTAATACTAGGCAGACCCTTTTTAGCCACTTCTGAAGCTTTGATAAATTGTCGAAATGGGTTCATGCAACTATCTTTTGGAAACTTAAAGGCTGAATTTAATATCTTTCATGTTGATAATGAACCAGAATTAGTATGCAATCAAAGTGATGTTGTGATGAGATCGCGTATCTATAAGATTTCTGAATCAAATAAATCATCACAAACTCAAAAAGAAAGTGAGAAAAGGGGGAGTAATTCATCTACCCAACCACCATCACTCGAACAAATAAGAGAACCAACACATGTGAGGGGTGTGGAATATTTACCTCAGGGCAACATGGGAACAATTCAACTGGATACATGCACCAACATGGTGACATTCAATCCAGTTCTGACTATGGTTGACTCTGAGCAAATTCAATCCCTCTACCTTAAGTTGACTCATGTAATAAGTGCATTTGCTTTATCTTTGCATACATTGTGGTCAATGCATGATTTAGTTGTCTGTGGGGGGGGGGGGGTGTTTATCTATCTATATATTCTCTGTTGTTTTTAAAAAAAAAAAAAAAAAAATTATTCAATGCTCCATGACATAGCTTAAGATTGAACTGCCAAAACCCGTGTACAAATTGCACTGAGTTTTTGTTCTTTATTATATAGTTCTGCTTATAGAAATGATGACATAAATCTAAGTTCCAAAGAAATAACCCATTACCCTTTAAGACATGTATGTACTTAAATTGGATGAATCAAATCTTTGAAGTGGTTGATAAAAAGCAGAGGTTGAGGAAAATATACCGGGAAGTGTGGACTTCTGATAACAATTAAGCCTTTAGGAAAATAATAAAGGAATAAAAGTGAGGAAAGCACATCTTGCAAAATGATTACAAAAACCCGGTAACTTGAGTCTTCCAGCTCGGGATTATCGACCAACTCGCTACACGAATTCATAAAAGGGTAAAAGTGTCAGAGAAAGCAAATGTGTTGAATCACGGGAAAAAAATAATACTCAAGGCCCAAAGTTAGAAGAATGATCCATACCATGGTTAATCCGAATGATACTTCACCACCAGAGGAGGCGTGCAAAATAATTTAAGTAATAACATGTTTAGAAGGGTTAGTGGTGTGAATATTGGAGGAATGAAGACCAAGTCAGATTGTTTATGAGCTAGATTTATATAATGAGCATGCAAGAATTCTAAGTGAGATGTATAAGGTTGAGGTGGAGATATTGAGAGTTAATAATGAAATATTGAATTAAGACTTTGTGGGTGTGTCAACTGAAAACCCTCACGAGACAAAACTCGTCCTCTAAGGAAACTTAGGGGTTGAAAGGCTTGTTGCACAAGCTAAGTGCAACCGTGATTCCTACGAAAGTGAGTTAGGATTTCCCTGTTTTCATTTTTCATATATTCTGTTTTGCTAGGGACTAGCAAAATCTAGGTGTGAAGGTATTTGATGCATTGCATACATTGCATCATATGTCTTTCATTTAGATTAATTTATATCAATAAATGCTACTAAGGTATGTGTTTAGTCTTATTTACAGAATACAGGGACCTGAATGCAAATTACCCATATCCCGTGCATAAACGCGTGCAAGAGACTAACTTCAAGATTATCAGGATTCAAATGGAAGTCCATCCAATCATAAAAGCATTCAAAGACCTAATTACAAAAAGGCCAAGGACTTAAGCACAAAAGTAGCCAGGACCTAATTGCAAAAGCCAAGGACCCGACTGCAAATTAAAGTACCAAAGAAAAATCAATTTGGATCTCCAAATATATGAAGAAATAAATTCGAAGCTCAAAAGAAAGGAAAGAAATCAATCTAGACGCTCAAAGGACATTTAAATCATACCATAAACACACACGAAAAATCCGGATCGAATCTGAGCCAAAAAGGTGGCGATTCCGCCGCACCCCATGTACAAAATGTGGCGGATTAGCCACGCAAAAGTTCGATCCGTGCGCTCAAAATTTTACCAATGTTGTATTTATGCGTGTACTTCTCTTTTATGTATTGGGATCCCCGGTTGAGGCTATAAATAAGGCCGAATCATGTATTGAAACGAGTCTTAGTTTTTATTCCATAGTTTAGTAATAAAATTCTGTTGTTTTATTTCTTGTTTTGAGTTTTCTTTTGTAGTTTCTCTAGGACCACTTCTACTTCCCTCCATCCATGAGTTGCTAACTCTCTCCAAAAGGTGGGGGTGATGGATTTAGGGTGATGAGAAGAAGAATGATGTTATTATTTTAATTTCGTGTTAGTATATTTTGATTACTTGAGTTTATGTTGAATCATTTATCATGTAATGCTTTATAACTAATGTGATTTATTATAAGTTTCAGATTTCTCTAAACAAAACCCGACATCTAAACCTCCACCCGTTGGACTCTCATATATATTTGATTTATTTTTTTTTAGTTTTTGTTGTTCTTGCTTTAGATAATTAAAAACCAAAAATCTCAAACCAAACTTATTTCTCTCTCTTTCTTTCCTTAATCGAAAATCACAAAAATATTAATATCTCTCCCTCCTTGTGTTCGACCCGTACTTGCTACGTCTTCATTGACGTCGTGCACTTGCTGTATAAATTAAATTCTCAACATTGTGCGGGCCTCCCCCACCTTGTGGGTCCAAAGGTATTCCCACTCCACCCTATTAGTGCCTTTTTAACATCATTTAATTTTTAAGCCACGCGAAACATGGGCGTATCCCACACGAATGTAGCCCAAGCTCTATCGACTACCCCCACGAAACTCCTCATGCTCTGCCCAATGATTCTCGAATCGAAACATCTTCTTTTTCCACCTTTCGTTCCCCTTCGTCTTCATAATTAGCATGGCATGGTCACTCAAATCCTTGCCACCAACAATGTAGAAAGATTCCGAGAATAACTCAAGCCACACATTGTTCATAAGTATCTGGTCAATCCTCCTCTCAATACAAGCACTTCCATTTGATGAGTTCGACCACGTGAACTCACCTCCCGTAGAAGCCACTTGAAGAAGCTGAAGCTAAAGCCACTTTTGAAACATCACAATTGCATCAATACAATCATTAAATTCCTTCATTGCAATATCATTTCCAGTAGCACCGCAACGTTTCTCACTTGCCACCCGAATGTAATTAATCTCTCCCCCACTATCCACGGCCTCGAAACTTCCGGTGCCACTACAAGTAGATCGTTCCATAATGCTCTCCTATCCACATGCCCATTTTCTCCATAAATAGCCATGATGTCAAACTCGGTTACATCGTTCTTTTGGCAGCCATTTAATTGAAGCAATTGTGATGTTTCAAAAGTGACACTCAAATCCACTATGTGGTCATTCCATAGAACCAAAATCCGCCCGGAATCTACAATCATACTATTTGCCATACATGCGTCAGGCCAAATCACTCGTTTAAACCTTTCCACCTTTTTATGCTTGACCTTGTGCTCCACAAGGCACACCACATCCAAGTTTCTCTCCTTTATTCGACCCGTAATCATGAGTGCACGACCGGGTCCATTTGCTCGGCGCACATTCCACATTAGCACATTCATGGGTTTAAGTTGCGGGGTGACCACCATGACCTCCACGTGAAACTTTGTTGTTGACCTTTCTCCCAGATCGCCGAAGTGTGGGTGGCGGCGAGCTAGTTTTCTTCGAACATGGTTCTACAAGGCCTCCAACCTCCCTCTCTTCTTCCCCCTCCTCAACATACTCCTTCTTATTTCCAAGAATTTCATACCTTCCCCCTCTAGTTTGTGTCATCGTTTTGATGAGGTCCTTGCCTTTTGCCACTCTCGTGGGTGAAGCCAACTCTACCTCCGCATGCACCAATGAAGGTAGCCCTCTTGACCCATTTTCTTCTTCTTTGGAGATGTTACTCTTTTCGTTACACCCTTCAATAGCTTCCTTATGTTGAAGCTGCATCTCCCCCATCTTGCCACTAAAGTTCTCTCCAAGGGTTGCCTCTACCACAATAATCAACTCTCCTTCAAGTAAATCAAGTGCTCCCTTCCAATGCAACATGTCACGTCTCCTACTCCCTTCAAGTGAGTTGTTTTCTGATATTTGCCCGCCAAGATGATTTTTTTGGTACTCCACCTTTTCTTTTGCATGCAAACTTCGTGCATCCTCTTTTGCCCAATTAAATCTAGAGCACTCAAGTCTCTTCCCATTGCCTCTTCCCAAAATGGAGCAAGTACATTCCTCTTCCATTTCTCTTTCCTCTTTTTTTCCACCAATAGCCTCACTCCATTTTGCACCCATGCAAGAATCCGTTATGGACTTAGGGGTTTCCATCTTGTCCCCAATGCTATTTTGGCTCATGTCACATGTCATTTCCTCATTTGTGCCCCCGATCTCAGGGGAGTAACAAATAACCTCCTCAGCCTTGCAATTTCCCTCCAAGTGTTCCTTCCCACATGTCTCTTCATGTGTCACTTCCTGATTTGTACCCCTGTCCACTCCTCTCCTCTTTCATCTACACATCATCTCTTCCACCCTCTCCTTTCTCCTCTCCACTCCGAGCATCCATGTTGAACGTTTTAATTAAAACCACAAGTGCACGGCCGCGATGAAGCGGTGGCAAGTACGGGTCGTCCTCAGGGAGGTGAGCAGCCTCTTGTTTGTACGAAATCAAGTGGCAAAAATTAGGGGAGAAAGATTGATTATGCTACTCTACACTAAACTACGCTAAGAAGTATGAAATGCGAACGAAAGAAACAAACAATGAAATGACAACTAAGCTAAGAACAAAAGAAGAATGCTGGAATACAGATATGGGAAAACCCCTGAGGGGTGGAGTGAGTGCACACATGCAAAGAGGTGGGTGTAGAATACAGTCTTTAAGCACATGAAGGTGGTGTTTATCAAGCATAGGAAGTGTCTAAATGTTATGGCAAAACCTATCAATCTATTCACCAACTTAGTTGATTAACATTTACATATGCAAGTGGTTTATTTCAGAACCTAAACAAGCATGAGAGGTGTCTAATCATTTTGGCAAAACTCATCAAGTTATAAATTTTATCCTAAACAAGCAAGCTTACATTCATGTTTTATCAACACATTGGAAATAAAGCATTCAATCCATTCTCATTTGCATGTATGTACAACTACTCACTAAACATTACACTAATTATTAAACTAAACAAAGAAAGCATATTAACTAAGCTAATAAAACTAATGAAATGAGATTAAGCAAAGCAAAACAAGAAACATAAAACAAACAACATAATAAAGAAAACTTGTATTAAAATGACTCACATTAAAAGTAGCATCCTCCTACTTTACTGTGTGCTTCAAGGCCTCACTTCTAGTAGGAAGAATAGCCACTTAAAATATGGAGTGATTACAAAAGGAGGTGAAGAGTTCTATTAATAGGCATGGAAAAAGCTAATCCGGGACAATCCCCCGATGTGGGACTAAACCAACACCAAAAATAGCCTAAACAAACATTAATACACGTCCAGGAGAAAACTTGGCAGATTTGGGCCAAACCAGACCGCCAATTAGCGGTCTTGGACCGCCAATTGGAGGTCAAAATGGTCCGGATCCAGTTGAATCTTGTTCTGGGCTTTTCTTTGTGTATTTGGTGGTCTTGGATGCATCTACTTTGTTTATTGGAGCTCCAACCCGAATCCAATTGCTAAAATACTCCCCATGATGGTGTGGAGTATTCTGTTTTGCTCTTAGGTCCTTCTGTCTTGCGTTCAGGTCCTTCTCCCTTGCATTTTGGTCCCCAGATCTCACAATCCAGTCCTTTTTCCCAGCTTTTGAGTCCTTTTATGCTTCATCTCTTCAAACCTATTTATTCCTGAAAACTAAACATAAAACTCATAACATAGCATTGTTTAGGTGAAAGATAATGGATATAAGATACAAATATAAGCATGAAATGATGTCAATCAATCCACCATCTCTGAGGTCAAAATTTGAGGGGGCAATCCAATCCCATGTCCCATCCCACCAACGCCCTTGCTTGACACCTTCAAGATTCCTTCCTTATCATGTCCACTTCCAGCCTTCCTCCGGTTGACAACTACCCACCTCTCCGCCTTCTCATTTGGCAGCTCACTAAGCTTGCTTATGGCACATTGTCTCTGTTTGCACTGCTCCACATCATCACCAAACTCCCTACAATCCGAGCAATAATCGGGCCTCCACTCATACTCCACATTTACTCTATGTGTGTCGGCTTCTTTAGCTTTCACCTCCACCCAACTCGGGTAGGCGAGTCCAAATGGCAACCATGCTAATACTCACCCTTTTCAAAGCCACATCCGGAGCCCATTCTTGAGCCACAAGAAGACACCCATGAATAAACCATGGTCCCCTTTCAAGCACACGCTTCCTATCTTGTCAAGAGTGAACCGGAAAAGGAGGAAACATTGGCTCCTCTTGATGACCTCCATGCGTCCAACCAAACCCCACATCTTGTGGAGGTACTTCTTTAGTGTTGGAAAATGGGGTTTAAACGCCATAAAGTAGCCAAAGAGTACCTTATCCTATCTTTTCAAAGCAATAACCACTTCTTGCTTGGAGAATAGAGCCATCTTCTCCCCTCCCTTCAGAACCGGAGGGACATACTCTAGGGTCGTGGAAACCCTTGGTCCAGCCGTGAACACTCCCTTGAGGTGGTGCGTGACCTTCACCTCCCAAAAGTGAGGGTGAACCTTCCAATGGTGGTGAATGGAGATCCTTTGAGGTGCCACAATCTCCATCTTCTAGTTGAAAATGAGTTGAACTAATCTTGAGATCCATTGTGGTGCAGAAACCAAGAGATTTGGTGAAGAAAAAAGGTCGAAACCCTAGAGACACCTAGGTTTTCCAGGTTTTTCGCCACTCCTTCTCTCTCCTCTCATGTTTTCTATCCTTCTCCTTCTTTCCTCCTCCCACTCCTTCTCTCTCTCCTCGTCCCATTCTCTCCATTCTCTCTCTCCGTCTCTCCCTTCTCTCTCTCTCTCTCTCTCTCTCTCTCGTTCTACGCCTCTCTTTTCTCTCCTTGTCTACCACTCTCCTTCTCTCCCACTCTTCGCACTTCTCTTTCTCTCATCTCCCTCACCTCATCTCTATGTCCCTCTTATCTCGCTCCCCTTCTACTCTCCTTATCCTTCTCTCTTCTTCTTCTCTCTCCCCCTTTTATCCTTCTCTATCCTTGTGTGTTATATCCTTTATTTTTAGCCTAAGCAATGCTACGTAACGAGTTTTATGTTTAAGTTTCAAGATAAACAGGTTTGAGAAGAAGAGACTCAAAAAGGACTTAAAAGCAAGGAAAATGACTAAGATGCAAAACTTATGGACTGAGGTGCAAGAGAGAATGACCTGGATGTAAACCAAAAGGACCAATGAGCAAATCAAGAATCTCCACACCATTAGAAGGAGTATTTTGGCAATTAGATCCGGGCCTAAGCTCCAACAACAACCTAGGGTGCACCGAACATGAAGAAATCGATCCACAAAAGTGTCCACCAAAGTACAACCCGATCACCTCAACCCAGACCGCCAATTGGATGTCCCAAACAGCCAATTGGCAGTCCATTTGGATTCAAACCCGATAAGTCTCAGTTGGGTGGTGTATTAATGTGTATTTGGATTCAAGCCTGATAACCCAATAATTTTTTAGTTTGTTTTAATGTTGTCTTCTCTTTTAATTCTTGCTTGCTTAGCTTACTTTTGTTTTATCTTAGTACAAGTAATGAGAATGTTTCATTTTCTTAATGTAGTTTGTATTTTAAATAGTAGTCAGTAGTTTCATCCCCCTTTGGGGGGTGGAGATGATGCACATTTATGTTTTGAGGTTTTGAATGTTTGACAAATTTAGATTGTGTCGACTTGAATGTTTGTTTGTTCATCAGGTTTGTTTTATTCATCTACATGTTGTGGGATTTTTGATGGGTTTTGCCACAAGATTTAGACACTTCTCATGTTTATTGGCTGAAATTTCCTGTTGGATATGCTACATGTTAGTCGTGTGTTTGTATTAGTGTTTGCTTGCTTGATTGATTGAAGAAACGTTGTTTTGATGAGTTTTGCCATAACATTTTGAAACTTCCCATGCTTAGCTTTGTTCTTCACATGAGTTCCTAGTGTTTCATGAGTCTTGCCATATCTTTAGACACTTCTCTGCTGAGCCTCGTCTTATGATAATCAAGTAGTAATTGGTGGTATGTTGTGTGAATAGATTGATAGGTTTTGCCACATCTTTAGCCACTTACTATGCATAAAGACACACACATGATACACACACACATGCATACATGCGTCAATCATCACTTCTCTCACCTCATATATGTTCACACTCCACCCCTTGGGGGTTTTTATTCGTGAATTTTATCTGGCTTTTGGTTTCTCTCCTTTTCGTTTGCCTTGTTTGATGCTTGCTAGTTTAGTGTAGTGTAGTTTAGTTTAGTGTAACCACATTTCTTCTCCCTCTTTTCCCACTTGCCTTCCAAAGAACCAGAGTCGACACACCTCCCTATGGATCAACCTGTATTTGTGATTGACATCATTTCATGCTTATATTTGTATCTTATATCCATTATCTTTCACCTAAACAATGCTATGTCACGAGTTTTATGTTTAGTTTTCAGGAATAAATAGGTTTGAAGAGATGAAGGATAAAAGGACGCAAAAGCTGGGAAAAAGGACTGAATTGTAAGATCTGGGGACCAAGATGCAAGGAAGAAGGACCTGATTGCAAGACAGAAGGACCTAAGAGCAAAACAGAATACTCCTCACCATCATGGGGAGTATTTTGGCAATTCTATTCGGGTCGGAGCTCCAACATGCAAACTAGATGCATCAAATACCAACAAAGCCTTCCAGAAAAGCCCACAAGAAATTTCAGAGCGATCAGGACCCTATAGACCGCTAATTAGCGGTCCAAGACCGCTAATTGGCGGTCACTTTTGGCCCAAATGCGCTCAAATTTCTCCTGGACTTGTATTAATGTTCGTTTAGGCTATTTTTGGTGTTTGTTTAGTCCCACATCGGGGGATTGTCCCGGTTTGCCTTTTTCCATGGCTATAAATAGAACTCTTCACCTTCCATTGTAATCACTCCATATTTTAAGTGGCTATTCTTCCTACTAGAAGTGAGGCCTTGAAGCACACACTAAAGTAGGAGGATGCTACTTTTAATGTGAGTCATTTTATCAATAAATTTTTGTGTTTCTTTCATTGTTTGTTTATGCTTCTTTTTATTGTTTGTGCATGTTTTAGTTTAATCGTCTTTTATTTCTAGCTTAGTTTTAATATGCTTTCTTTGCTTAGTTTAATAATTAGTGTAATGTTTAATAATTAGTTCCATCCCCTTTGGGGGGTGGAGTAGATGTACATACATGCATTAGAGAATGGGATGAATGCTTTAATTTCAATGTGTTGATTAAACATGAATGTATGCTTGCTTGTTTAGGATAGAATTTATAACTTGATGAGTTTTGCCAAAATGATTAGACACCTCTCATGCTTGTTTAGGTTCTGAAATAAACACCTTGCATATGTAAATGTTAATCAACTAAGTTGGTGAATAGATTGATAGGTTTTGCCACACAATTAGACACTTCCTATGCATGATAAACACCACCTTCATGTGCTTAAAGAATGTATTCTACACCCACCTCTTTGCATGTGTGCACTCACTCCACCCCTTAGGGGTTTTCCCATTTCTGTATTCCAGCATTCTTCCTTTGTTCTTAGTTTAGTTGTTATTCCATCGTTTGTTTGTTTCGTTCGCATTTCATACTTCTTAGTGTAGCGTAGTCTAGATTAGCATAAACAACTTTCTTCCCCCTATTTTTGCCACTTGATTTCGTACAAGCAAGAGGCTACTCACCTCCCTGAGGATGACCCGTACTTGCCACCGCTTCATCGCGGCCGTGCACTTGCGGTTTAAATAAACTGTTCAACAAGTTTTTGGCGCCGTTGCCGGGGAGGTGCCAGTCCAGACTCTTGTTTGGACGATTCGAGTGGATTTAATTTTTGTTTTGTAGTTTTGCTTTGTTTCAGGAGACGTGTAGTGGTCAGGAGGAGCACCTGGAGAAATTTTGAGGCAAGCTGGGCGCTGTAGACCGCCAATCAGCGGCCTGAGACCGCCAATTGGCGGTCTGGTAAGCTCCGCTCGCTCTCGTATTTCTTTGGTTGGTTTTCATAATTGATGTAGTGATCTGGGATTTAATTTGGCATGTTTTGACTTATAGTTTGTTCCCAGATCCATAATCAACCTCCTTTAAGCAACTTGGACCCTAAAACTCAAAGCAAAAGATTAGGCATTCTTTTTGTTTAGGCCATGCATCATGTATATGACTTAGGCATTTAGATTGTCTTTTATCTTAGCTTTATTTTCTGTTGCTGAGAGCTGGCGTGAGGTACGCACCTTCTACTCTCATTCATGCATTTCGTATGAACATGCATTAGTTAGTAGGAAGTGCATTGAAACAAGTGTGAGTTGAGCGTTTGTTTGGAGAGTTGATTGCTAGATTATGACTCCAAAATGCTACTAAGGAGGGGCTGTCCTATAAAAGATAAGGTGGGGGATTTCATCACCCTTTCCTTCGCCCCACAAACCACACTAATCAAGAGTCTAATTTTAAAATCAAGTAGACATTGGCCCTAAGGATCTTGGACGCATTAGGAGAGTGATCCGGTCCCGACCGTCATGACCTGATCGGCGTTGCCCACTTTGTCGATAGTAGGAGAGACGAGATCTCCGGATCTTGGCTCACTTGCTGGGCTTTGTGGTCCTCGTTGTAGGGAGGTGAGGCGTGTTGAGGCCGTGTGACCTCGCAGTTAGGCGTCGTCTAGCTGTAAGGACCCATAGCTAGCCTAAGCTTGTTTGAGCCGTGTTTGCTAGACTAGGCTTCTAACCTCACCCTTTACCCACGCTAGTTTTTAGGGATTCGTCCCTTCTCCTCTGAGTCATCTTCTTCTCACCTACTTCTACGTTTTAGTCTCCCCCCCTTTACACTCTCTGGTAGCGTTTTACGGTCGAGTCGAGCACTTTTTGCGAGCTTAGTCTCGTGGTGGTGAGAGTGGTCGACTCGAGAGTTTTTCTTGAGATGGATGGTTACATGGGCGACCATCCATATCATTGTTGGGACCAGGACGATTCTCCCTGGTACTCCGGACCCATGCAACCTGGGGTGGCTCAGACAAACACCCCGTATGGTTGGGATAATCTTCATTGTGTGACTGAGCAATCTTCATATAGGGGTGATATGAGAGAGGCACCGACTGCTAGATCTCCATCTAGTTACGTCGGATCATATGTTGGTCATCAAACTGAGACATTGCAAGAACCTTTGGCCTCTTTCATGCATGTGGTAGAAGACATGAGTGCACCGGTGGCTCCAGTAGCCGTACCGTGTCGCTGTTGTGGGTTGAGTGGTCATGTTTGCGGGGAATGTCCTTATGTTCCCTCAGAGCCTGAGTATGAGCATACCTTTTCCCAAAATGCTCAGTATGACCATTATGCATCCGCGTACAACCCGAGAAGGATGGATTCATGGGGAGACAATTCTTATTCAAATTCTTATACATCACTCCCACCCCAGTACCCTCCTTCTGAATATCCTGAATTCTACCAATACCCCACGACCAATCATTGGACTCATTCTCAGCCCATCACCACCCAACCCATCCATTTCCCAAATTCTGACATGAACCTCACAGTTGACCCCAAACTTGATTCTTTGGAACAAGCCCTCCAAACGTTCATGGAAACCACTCAAAATGTGTTGAAGTCCAATCACGATTCCCTGCAAACTATGGAAATGTATGTGGGTCAAATTACACAACAATTAAGTAAACGTAAGGAGGGTGACATTTCTTGTCAACATGTGGATTCATCGTTTGATATCGAACCACCACCACATTCACAAATTCGAAGCACAATCTTTCAGAGTCAAACTCCTAGTCAGTCTGAGTAACTTGGGGTTTCAATTCACGATCACATTGTGGGGGATTCGATCCGAATTGAGAATAACATGGACCAATTTCATTATGAGTCGGCACAGGATTGTGCCCTATCTTTTTGTCCCATGGCCTTTGAGCCACATGATCTTCATGTTGTGCCCCTTAAGGACTCACCTCTGGTGGAGCAAGAGCTCCCTAGTACCCTCAATTTCAAACCACCTGATGAGAGTTTGCCTCTCACTATTGTTCCTGATCATCTTGGAAATGATGGAACATCAAACAACTACATTGCTAATGAGGGTATTAGGAGTTCCTTAGAGGATACCTTGGGTATGAGACCCACTTTTTGTTCGCCTGGTGAGTCGGACATGCCTAACGAGGTTCTTGACCTCGTTCCGGCTCACCAGCCAGTTGGTTGGAGAGTTTGGATTGACGATCATAACTTCAGCAGCGCAACAGAAGATTTTCTTCTTCCGTTGCCCCTTATTTCCCAAACTCTCGAGAGGTTCAAGCTCTTTCAGTTTGATCCTTTGATTGAGACGCCTTTGCGTCCAATTCATGAACCTCTCATTTCATCTTATGCTCTTTGTGAAGGGGGCCCACGCATGAGTATTCTGGCCCCGCGTGGTGTCATGTTCCCTTTCCAAGTACATTTACCCACTTTTGAGATTCCCATTTGATGTCTTTTGACAAATGAAGATGGGAACTTATGATTGTACATAGTTATATTCAAAAAAGAAGAAGTGTGTAATAAAAGACTCCTTCAGTGAGCATCGATTGTTGTGGGCCCCAACCCTTGTGTACTTGGGCCCAATCTCTTCACGTATTTATCTCCCTTCTTCAGCTTCTCACAGGTTTTGAGGGAATTTGGGTTTGTGTCCATCAACATGACCCTGAACGTCCCTTTGTACTTCATGTTGGTGAGATCTTTCCTTTTTCATGCATGTATCCATGTAGTATCTTGTTCACATTCATTGAGGACAATGCATGAAGTAGGTGTGGGGGGGTGTTTTACGTGTGTACATAGTCGAGTCTTTTTCCTTTGGTTTTATTTTCGTTTGTTTGTACTGCTAGGGTCATGTTAGTGTGCCGCATTTAATATCGATATATTTGCTTGCCATGATCCTTGGGTGACTTGTCTTCTTTTGCTTGCCTAGTGCTTTAAAATTTTCACATTTCTTTCAAAATCTTCATGTGTTTGCGAAAGAAAATGTTTTTGTGGGTTTTGCGTGTGTTTAGCATGTGCAAAACCGTTGAGAGGCAAAGTAAAAAGAAAGCTCCCAAAATTGTCTTGAACTTGATGCATTAGGATTTCTAGTTTACTGGCTTTAGGTCTTATCGAGTCGTTAGGATGCACCCCGGTTTTCCCTCGGGGGGCGTGTAATCATAGGGTTGCAGTACTCAAACATTTAAAGAAGTCCACCCTGAACCTAGTGAGTCAAATAATTCGTGTCTGTTAGTATAATGAAGTTTGTCGTAGTCAAGGCCCTTAATCTCTTTTTGTGAAACTTAAGTGTAGGGGTTTTGGTTCCCATGCAGATAAATAAGTGGTGTTCTCTCTTCTCGCACGGCTCCTATCACTCGGGAAAGTAGGTCTGAGGGGACTTTGTGCCTGGTGCTTTCGAGTCATCTGACTTGAGATGCACCGACCGAACTCCCGTTACACGGGTGGTAGGGATCGCCCTATGTGGAGATTTGGGGGAAGGTGTACGTGATAGTGTAAGTCCTCATAGGCAATGATGCACGAAACCTGACCCTGGGAGAATCAAACACCAACCAATAAAATGCTCCAAAGAAAAAAAATGATGAAAAAAAAAGCAAATAAGAACCAAAATGGACTCTACACATTGTATCACATTCCGAAGTTAAGGTTGCCCATGTCTTTCACTTAAGTCCTTAACTAACTCTCACGAATAACTCATTAGGCTAGGTGTGTGGACCGATTACATATATAGAGTCGACCCGTAGTATTACCGCGTCCCATGATCGACAATATAAGTCCAACGAGTCGTGTAGCTAGATTGATTAATGCATCATGTTCGGATTTTGTGGGTATATCCGCTGAAAACCCTCAGGAGACAACACTCCTCCTCCTTGGCGACAAGGAGGTTTAACGGCTTGTTGCACGTGCTAAGTGCAACCGTGATTCCTACGAAAGTGAGTTAGGATTTCTTGTTTTTTCGTATGCTTTTCTCTTTCTTTGTTTTGCTCGGGACTAGCAAAAGTTAGGTGTGGGGGTATTTGATTGACATCATTTCATGCTTATATTTGTATCTTATATCCATTATCTTTCACCTAAACAATGCTATGTCACGAGTTTTATGTTTAGTTTTCAGGAATAAATAGGTTTGAAGAGATGAAGGATAAAAGGACGCAAAAGCTGGGAAAAGGGACTGAATTGTAAGATCTGGGGACCAAGATGCAAGGAAGAAGGACCTGATTGCAAGACAGGAGGACCTAAGAGCAAAACAGAATACTCCTCACCATCATGGGGAGTATTTTGGCAATTCTATTCGGGTCGGAGCTCCAACATGCAAACTAGATGCATCAAATACCAAAAAAGCCTTCCAGAAAAGCCCACAAGAAATTTCAGAGCGATCCGGACACTGTAGACCGCTAATTAGCGGTCCAAGACCGCTAATTGGGGGTCACTTTTGGCCCAAATGCGCTCAAATTTCTCCTGGACTTGTATTAATGTTCGTTTAGGCTATTTTTGGTGTTTGTTTAGTCCCACATCGGGGGATTGTCCCGGTTTGCCTTTTTCCATGGCTATAAATAGAACTCTTCACCTTCCATTGTAATCACTCCATATTTTAAGTGGCTATTCTTCCTACTAGAAGTGAGGCCTTGAAGCACACACTAAAGTAGGAGGATGCTACTTTTAATGTGAGTCATTTTATCAATAAATTTTTGTGTTTCTTTCATTGTTTGTTTATGCTTCTTTTTATTGTTTGTGCATGTTTTAGTTTAATCGTCTTTTATTTCTAGCTTAGTTTTAATATGCTTTCTTTGCTTAGTTTAATAATTAGTGTAATGTTTAGTGAGTAGTTCCATCCCCTTTGGGGGGTGGAGTAGATGTACATACATGCATTAGAGAATGGGATGAATGCTTTAATTTCAATGTGTTGATTAAACATGAATGTATGCTTGCTTGTTTAGGATAGAATTTATAACTTGATGAGTTTTGCCAAAATGATTAGACACCTCTCATGCTTGTTTAGGTTCTGAAATAAACACCTTGCATATGTAAATGTTAATCAACTAAGTTGGTGAATAGATTGATAGGTTTTGCCACACATTTAGACACTTCTTATGCATGATAAACACCACCTTCATGTGCTTAAAGAATGTATTCTACACCCACCTCTTTGCATGTGTGCACTCACTCCACCCCTTAGGGGTTTTCCCATTTCTGTATTCCAGCATTCTTCCTTTGTTCTTAGTTTAGTGGTTATTCCATCGTTTGTTTGTTTCGTTCGCATTTCATACTTCTTAGTGTAGCGTAGTCTAGATTAGCATAAACAACTTTCTTCCCCCTATTTTTGCCACTTGATTTCGTACAAGCAAGAGGCTACTCACCTCCCTGAGGACGACCCGTACTTGCCACCGCTTCATCGCGGCCGTGCACTTGCGGTTTAAATAAAATGTTCAACAATTTGCCACGTCTTCCCCTACGGTCGTGCACTTGCGGTATTTAAAACGAACACATCAAGTTTTTGGCGTCGTTGCTGGGGAGGTGCTCTCTCGAGACTTTGCCTTGGACGATTGGAGTGGATTTCATCTTTTGTCTTTAGTTTTTTGTTGTAGCAGGGACTTGGCAGCATCAAGGGAGGCAATAGAAGAACTCAAGTGCACAAATGGAGAAAATCTTGGAAGTATTTAAGCAAGTTATGGTGAATATTCCACTCCTAGATATGATTCTACAAATACCTGCTTATGCTAAATTCTTAAAAGATCTGTGCAAGATAAGGTGGGGGATTTCATCACCCCTCCCTTAGCCCCACAAACCACACTCTTGTAAAGCCTTAATCTAAAATCAAGTTGACATTGGCCACTGGGACTCGTGCGCACTAGGAGAGTGCTTCGATCATGACCGTCATAGCCTCATCGACATTTCCCACTGTCGATAGTAGGATAGACGAGATCTATGGATCTTGGCTCCCTTGTTGGGCATTGTGGTCTTCGTCATAGGGAGGTGAGGCATGTTGAGGTCATGTGACCTCGCAGTTAGGCGTCGCCTAGATATAAGGATCCATAGTCAGCATAAGCTTGTTTGAGCCGTGTTTGCTAGACTAGGCTTCTACCCTCAGCTTTTACCCACGCTAGTTTTTAGGGATTCTTCCCATCTCTTCAGAGTCATCTTCTTCTCACCTTCCTCTACGTTCTAGTCTCCTCCCCTTTACACTCTACGTTAACGTTTTAGGGTCGAGTCGAGCACTTTTTGCGAGCTTGGCGTCATGGTGGTGAGAGTGGTTGACTCGAGAGTTTTTTTGGCGAGATGGATGGCTACATTGGAGACCATTCATATCATTGTTGGGACCAGCATGATTCTCCCTGGTATTCCGGACCCATGCAGCCTAGATTGATAGGTCTTCGTCATAGGGAGTTTTTTGCATATGTCGCTGAGCAATCTTCATGTTGGAGTACTATGAGAGAGCCACCGACTGCTAGACCACCATCTAGTTATGCCGGATCATATGTCGGTCAACAAATTGAGACATTAAAGGAACCTTTGCCCTCTTTCATGCATGTGGTAGATGTATGAGTCTCAGCAGCTCCAGTAGTTGTACCATGTGACTATTGCGGGTCGACTGGTCATGTTTTAGGGGAATGTCCTTATGTTCCCCTAGAGCCTGAGTATGAGCACACATTTTCCCAAAATGTTCAATGTGACCTTTACCCATCCGCGACAACCTCAGAGCGATGGATTCGTGGGGAGAAAATTCTTATTAGAATTCTTATACATAATTTCCACCCCACTATCCTCCTCCCGAATACCCAGAATTCTACCAACACCCTACTCCCAATCATTTGACACATTTTCAGCCCATCAACACCCAACCCCAAAATTTCCCAAGATCTGACTTGAGCCTCACAATTGACAACATACCTGATTCCTTGAAACAAACTCCCCTTACGCTCAGGGATACCACTCAACAGTCCATACAAAAAATATGACAATGCAAGTGAGTCAAATAACGCAACAACTGCGTGGACGTGAGGATGGTAACTTTTCTAGTTAACATGAGGATTTATCTTTTGATATCGAACAACCACCACATCCACAAATTCAAAGCACAATCTTTCAAAGTCAACCTCCAATTCAGCCTGAGGGACTTGGGATTTCAATTCACGATCACATTGTGGGGGATTCGATCCAAATTGAAAATAACATGGACCAGTTTCATTATGAGTCGGCACAAGATTGTGCCTTATCTTTTTGTCTTGTGGCCCTTGGGCCATATGATCTTGTTGTTGTGCCTCTTAAGGACTCACCTGTGGTGGAGTAAGTTCTACCTAGTACCCTTAATTTCATATGACTTGATGAGAGTTTAACTGTTGTTCTAGATCTCATGGTAATGATGGGACGTGAAACTACTACGTTGCCAATGATGTTATTTTTGAGTTCCTTAGAGGATACCTTGGGTAAGAGACCCACCTTCTGTTTGTCTGGTGCGTCGGACATGCATAACGAGGTTCTTGACGTCGTTCCGACCCACCAGCCTGTTGTTTGGAGACTTTGGATTGACAAACATAACTTCAATTCTGCAATGGGAGAAACTTTTCTTCTGTTGCACATTATGTCCCAAACTCTCGAGAGGTTCAATCTCTTTTAGTTTGATCCTTTGAATGAGACGCCTTTACGTATAAGTCATGAACCTCTCCTTCCATCTTGTGCTCTTTCTGAGGGGGTTTACGCATCAGTATTTTGGCTCAACGTGGTGTCATGTTCCCATTCCAAGTGCATTGACCCACTTTTGAGGATCCTATTTGATGTCCTTTGAAAAATGAAGATGAAAACATATTTTTGTACATAGTTATATTTAAAAAAAGGAAAAAATAAAGAATGAAAGAAGACTCCATGAGTAAGCACAGCTTGTTGTGGGACTCCAACCCTGTGTATTTGGGCCTCATTTCTTTCACGTATTTGTCTCCCTTCTCTAGCATCTCACAGGTTTTGAGGGAAATTTGGGTTTGCGTCCATCAACATACCCATGAACTTCCCTTTGTGCTTCACGTTGGTAAGATCTTTTATTTTGATGCATAAATCCATGTAGTATCATTCTCACATTCATTGAGGACAATGCATGAAGTAAGTGAAGGGGGTGTTTTACGTATGTACATAGTCGAGTCTTTCTCATTTTGTTTTCTTTTCTTTTGTTTGTATTGGTAGGGTCATTTTAGTATGTTGCATTTAATATCGATATATCTACTTGCCATGATCCTTGGGTGACTTATCTTCTTTGAGGGGCAAGTAATCATAGAGTTTTAGTACTGAAATATTTAATGAAGTCCACCCTGAACATACTTAGTGAAATAATTCGTGTATGTTAGTATAATGAAATTTTTGGTAGTCAGTGACCCTTAAAATCTTGTTGTGAAATTTTAAGTGCAGCGGTTTTGGTACCCATGTAGAAAATAAATAAATAAGTGGTGTTCTTTCTTCTCACACGACTCCTATCATTCAGGAAATTAGGTCCGAGGGGACTTAGTGCCTGGTGCTTTCGAGTCATTTGTCCTGGGATGCACCAACCAAACTCTCGTTACACAAGTGGTTAGGATCGCCCTATGTGGAGATTTGGAGGAAGGTGTATGTGATAGTGTAAGTCCTCACAGGAAATGATACATGAAAACCAACCTTGGGAGAATCAAACACCAACTAGTGTAATCAATACTGCTCCAAAAAGAAAAAGAAAAAAAGATGAAAAAAAGAAAGACAAATCAGAACCTTAATGGACTTTACACTTTGTATCACTTGAAGACGTTAAGGTTGCCTATGTCTAGTATAATGAAATTTTTCGTAGTCAGTGACCCTTAAAATCTTTTTGTGAAATTTTAAGCGCGGCGGTTTTGGTACCCATGTAGAAAATAAATAAATAAGTGGTGTTCTCTCTTCTCACACGACTCCTATCATTCGGGAAATTAGGTCCGAGGGGACTTAGTGCCTGGTGCTTTCGAGTCATCTGTCTTGGGATGCACCGACCGAACTCTCGTTACACAAGTGGTTGGGATCGCCCTATGTGGAGATTTGGGGGAAGGTGTGCGTGATAGTGTAAGTCCTCACAGGAAATGATGCACGAAACCCAACCTTGGGAGAATCAAACACCAACTAGTGTAAGCAATACTGCTCCAAAAAGAAAAAGAAAAAAAAGATGAAGAAAAGAAAAAAAGAAAGACAAATCAGAACCTTAATGGACTTTACACTTTGTAGCACTTGAGGATGTTAAGGTTGCCTATGTCTGTCACGCTCACGTAAGTCCTTAACTAACTAACACGAATGGTTCATTAGGCTAGGTGTGTGGACTAAATCCCTATAAAGAGTCAGCCCGTAGAATTACCGTGTCCAATGATCTACAAAAATGAGTCCATCGAGTCGTGTGCTAGGTTGAATAATGCATCCATGTTCGGATTTTGTGGGTGTATCCGCTGAAAACCATCTGGAAACAACACTCCTCCTCCTTGGCGACAAGGAGGTTTAACGACTTGTTGAACATGCTAAGTGCAACCGTGATTCCTACGAAACTTAGTTAGGATTTCCCTATTTTACGTATGTTTTTTCCTTTCTTTCATTTTTCCCTTTCTTTGTTTTGCTCAAGACTAGCAAAAGTTAGGTGTGGGAGTATTTGATTGACATCATATCATGCATATATTTGTGTCTTATATCGTTTATTTTTAGCCGAAGCAATCCTACGTAATATTGGATAAATCAGGGATTAATAAGCAATTTGCCCAAAGCACTGACACATGGCGCGTCCCTATTCGACAACTCATTTAGGGTTTAGGGTGGAGCCGTCTATATAAGGAGGGGAGCCTCCCTTTGAATAGATTGATCGCATGTGCAAAACCCTAGCCTCCACCCTAACCTAGCCGCCACCTCCTATTCTCTCCCATTTCGTCCCTCCACCTCCACCAAGCTCATTCCGTGGACTCTTGGGTTGTGGACTCGCGCTCCTTCTCCAAGAGAGTAGGAGACCGACCGGTGAGAAGGATTCCGTAAGGTGTCCTCCGATCTTCCTTCCGCTGCCACAGGTTCTCTCCAAGAAAGGTACTCCTGAACCTGTAGAATCGTTATTTGCTTACATTGGTACCAGAGCCATCTCGGTTACCTTTGAATCCTCACCATGCTTGACGAATTTTTGTTTTATGATAATCTGTTTTGAGATAAAAACAAAATATTCGGTGGTTATGTTTTTGACGAAAGAAAGAAAACAGAAAATCAGCATTGCTTATTTACATGATGCGCACGTTATATATGTTGATTGTTCATGATTTTTTTCTTTCAAATTCGTTTTCATATTCTGGAAATGAAAACTCAGAGGTTAATCTCATTAAGGATATTTCGGATTTCTTTTGGAATAATTGCATGCATTTCATTTGAAATATTTCCTTTATGATTGAATGCACATATATGTTAATCTCATTAAGAATATTTCGGATTTCTTTTGGGATGATTGCATGCATTTCATTTGAAATATTTTCTTTTCATCAAATGTGCATATATGTGATGCCATCCACCAAAGAATTTCGAATTTTTCTTTCCATTACAAGTAGCATAATTATTGTTGATTGCATGCTTATATTGATTATGGAAAGATTGGCTAATTCTGAAATTTTTTGAAAGATATTATGGGCTGGAATTTTATTGCCTTAAAAATATGTTTGGATGCTTTCCTTTGATGCAAAAAATATGTGTTGTTCTCCACCATATAATTTCGAATTTTTCCTTTCCATTAGAAGTAGCATAATTGTTATTGATTGCATGATTATATTGATTATGGAAAGAAGGAAAAAAATTTCTGTTTTGGGAATGATTATTGTGGAGATTGGTTGTCATTACCTAACACGTTTTTTTTGCCTATTTTCGTGCCCCATTCATGCATTGTTTCCATATGCATTACTTCCTTATTGTTTGAATGAGGTGCACACTTTATGGTATTTTTTTCATACATCGGATTGTGCTAACGTATGGAAAGATTGTGGCTATGTGGAATGAATGATTCCTGATTTTATTTACTGCCTTATTGAGAGATGAGCGTAATTTCATTCATTTATTTCCATTTGCAATAGTTATCGCAATGGACTGTAATATTTATGGACTGTAATATTTATGGACTGTAATAGTTATGGACTGTGGACTGTTTATTTCCCTGAGGAGACGAGGGGCTCCTTTATTTTTATTATTGCGATATTATTGCTATAAGACTCATGCAGGTTCCCGTCGACGAGGCTAAATCCCTAATGGGGATCATTAGCTTGATATGGAAGTAATGTAGTAATCATATCTGTGTGATGTTGATTGTTTTTTTGAAAACCGTTTTTGGGAACTTGCATGCCTAGTGGGAGTTGCAAGGTTGAAGTGTTTTGTGTAAACCACCTTGCTACCGGCGGCAATTTTTTTTTGGTGATTTACCATGATTTAAAATGTTTTTTTTGGGTCATTAAATCATGATGGAGCTCAATATCTAGATTAGTAAAATGGCTTTATTAACTATTGCATGAGGATTTGATCGAATGCTTTATGTTTTCTTTTGGTCTGAATGCTATAGCTATTAAGTCAGTTTATTCTTTATGATTATTGTAGCTCGTTATATTTTATGCTAGAACTCATGTATCGCTATGTATTTTGATTGTCCTAGATTCTTTATGGCTGCTTCCAAAAGCATTGTCGCTGATCTGACTCGAGGAGATAAACTCAATGAAAGAAATTACGATCTGTGGCATCGTAAAATTGAGTATCTCTTAGAGGATCATGACATGTTAGAAAACATAAACCAATCTATGTCTCCCCCCGAGGAGGGGAATACTGCGCAACATCACAGAAACTTAGATGTTTATAATGCATGGAAAAAGAAACACCGAATTGCTCGAATCACAATTCTAAGTTCAATGAGGGACGATCTGTTACTGCGGTTCGAAAAGTTTCAAACTGCAAAGGCCTTGTGGGAAGCTGTGAAGTTTCAGTACGGAGTGACCTCCGTCACAAGGGCCCGTCAGCTTGGGCTTATGTTCGATGGGTATAAAATGCACCAAGGTCACACAATGAGGCAGCATATTACCGCAATGTCAAACATGATTAGCGAGCTGAGTGCTGCCGGTCGTGCTAAGACCGATGAGGAGCAAGTGTCTGCTCTCATCAGATCATTGCCATCGAAGAGTTGGGAGCATATGAAGGTCCATCTGACCCATGCTGATCACATCAGGACATTTGACCAGGCCGCAAAACACCTAGAGCTGGAGGAGGACCGCATGCTTGCGGAAGCCCCTCTAACTGAAGTGTTTGCTGTTGAAGCTGACGCTCCTCGGAGGAGTGCAGGTTTTAAGCGCAAAAGAGATAGAGCTCAGGGTTTTAAAGGCAAGAAGGGTGCAAATGCAAGCAAAATAGAAAACAAAGCTGGAAAGAAACAACCTCGAGGATCCAGAGGTGGGAAAGATAAGTCTAATGTGACTTGTTTTAACTGCCGAAAGACTGGACATTTTGTTCGTGAGTGCACTGAGCAAAAGGTAATTACTGTGTGTAATCCCTCGAATTGTAACGTGACTAGTTTTGTGATGCACACTGATCATTCTCCTGTGTGGATTGTGGATTCAGGTGCCACGGACCACGTAACAAAGGATCGCTCTGCCTTCGTGGAATATCGCCGTGTTCCAAGTGGGAGGCGAATAAACATGGCAAACAACACTAGCATTGAAGTTCTTGGAGTTGGCACATGCAAAGTGGCTTTGCGAAGTGGCCGGATACTATTACTTCTTGAGGTGTTGTATGCACCAGCTATACGGCGAAATATTATTTCTGTTGTTGTCTTGATGAGACATGGTTTTAAACTTGTTTTTGAGAACAATGATATGGGTTTATACCTGTCTAACATTTATTATGGACGTGCTTTTCTTTCTGACGGTTTTATTGTGTTGGACGCAATTTATGATTTCAATCATAACGCTAGTGCCTTTCTGAGCCAAAGTTCCATGAATAATGATTCAGTTATGTGGCATGCTAGACTAGGTCACATTGGTGTTGACCGGATGAACAGGTTGGCAAAGGAGGGGGTATTAGGAGAATGCTCCAAATTTGAATTGCCGACCGGTGAATCTTGTCTAGCTGGAAAGGCAACTAGAAAACCGTTCGGAAAAGCCATTAGGGCTACTTCTCCTTTAGAACTAATTCACTCAGATATTTGTGGACCTTTGAATGTGCGTACTAGACATGGACAAAGTTACTTCATCACATTCATTGATGACTTCACTAGATATGGTCATATTTATCTTATTTCTCACAAGTCAGAAGCTCTAGAATGTTTTAAGAAATTCATGAGCTTAGTTGAGAATCAGTTGGATAATAAGATAAAAACTCTTAGAACGGATAGAGGTGGTGAATATCTCTCCATAATGTTCAAGGAGTTATGTGATGAAAAGGGGATATCTAGACAACTCACTATGCCTTATACTCCTCAGCAAAATGGTGTTGCCGAGGGAAGGGATAGAACGTTGCTAGACATGGTTAGATCCATGATGGCGCATGCGAGCTTACCAATTTCGTTTTGGGGAGATGCTCTAATGACTGCTGCCTATATCCTCAATAGAGTTCCAACAAAATCGGTTCCCTCAACTCCATATGAGTTATGGACAGGACGGAAGCCCGATTTTAGTCTGCTGCGTCCTTGGGGATGTGCGGCATACATTCATTCTACTAGTCACCGATATGGAAAACTAGCACCTAAAGGGAAAAAGTGTATCTTTGTAAAATACAGTGATTTCTCCAAAGGTTATGTTTTTGTCGAGGTAGACGAGAATGAAAGAAGGACGGAACTGGAGTCTAGGGATGCCACATTCTTGGAAAATGATTTTCCAACCCTTGTTGGAGCTATCAAAGAGTCAGTGGACTTCTTTGAACAACAAGATGAAGACATTGCCACTCCACGGGATCATGATCTGGAAGTTGAACATGAGGTTCCACCAGTCGATCCTAGTAGGAGCAGCAATGCTGAGGATCTGATAGCTCTCACGGAGGATGAGCCATCAGATATCCATCTGCGTCGAAGCAAGCGCGGGCTCATTCCTCGTAGGCGGTTTCGCTTAGAGGAAGAGGCCCTCATGATAGCTCAAGAAGAAATTGATTATGAATCATCCGGGATGACAGTAATCGATGAGCAAGAACCGTAGACCTTGAAAGAGGCTTTGGAAGGTCCAAATGCTAAAGAGTGGTTAGAAGCTATTAAGGAAGAGTTGGAGTCGATGAAAGTTAATCGAGTCTGGGACTTGGTCGACTTACCGCCGAACCGAAAGGCCATTGGGGCCAAGTGGATTCTCAAGATTAAGAGGAAGGCGGACGGATCTATTGATAGATTCAAGGCTAGACCGGTAGCTAAAGGCTACACCCAAAGATAAGGCGTGGATTTTGAGGAAACCTTTTCACCCGTGGTTAGGTTTGCCTCCATCCTCCTTCTAGTAGCTATTGTAGCTCAAATGGACTTAGAGCTTTACCAAATGAATGTAAAGACTGCTCTTCTCCATGGAGAACTTGAGGAAGAGATCTACATGGATAAACCTCAAGGTTTTGAAGTCAAAGGACAAGAGCGCAGAGTGTGCAAGCTCAAGAGGTCCTTGTATGGCTTAAAACAAGCGTCTAGACAGTGGAACATTCGCTTCCATCAAGCTATAACAGAGAATGCATTCTCTATGCTTGAGGAAGATCACTGTGTGTACGTTAAGAGATCCAATGGTAAATTTGTCATTCTGACCTTGTATGTTGATGACATACTCATGGCTGGCAATAGCAAAGAGCTGCTGAAATCCACTAAGGAGTGGTTGTCCTCCACGTTTGATATGAAGGACATGGGTGAAGCTAGCTACGTCCTTGGTGTCAAGATAGTTAGAAATAGGTCCAAGAGACTTCTGGGATTGTCTCAAGAGACTTACATTAAAAACATCTTGAAGAAATACCATATGGACAAATGCAAACCAATCGACACTCCTGTTGAGAAGGGTTTGCACTTAAGCCTTGATAAAGCATCCAGAGACTCCTGAAGAGAAGGCCAAAATGGACAAGGTTCCACTTTGTGAAGGACATTATAGCGAGAAAGGAAGTTGAGTTGAGACATGTGTCTACTAGTCTTATGGTAGCTGACCCTCTAACCAAGGCTATAGCTAAGGACTCGTTTGTGTGTCATGTGAAGTCCTTAGGCTTACGCAGACTTTGATGTATTGGCATGTCTAACTTCCTTTTATGAGTGATTGTGTTGTTTCCTTTCGACTGTATCTGTTTGCTTGATATAGTCGTTCTAGCATAAAATATTATTCTGTCAATAGGCTGAAGAATGCTTACTCACACGAGCATTCGCCTCTGGCACTTTTGATAGCGAGCAGAGATGAGACTGATCATGAAGAGATCTTATATGATAGATCCAGAGTAGTTCATGATAGGACAGTCGCCTTGATTAGGAATCAAGATGAGATCCTCTATGTTGGTGAGGATTGACATGAATGTTCCCACGATTCATGTGACCTATAGAAGCCAAGTGCGAGCATCACATGTGGCGCCAGGTGACACCTGTATTGTGTTAAGGCGACAATGATGAAGCTCAGGTCAGGCGCAGAGGGGGTGCGACTGGACTAAGACTTGTATGGTGTTGAGAGACAGACATACTGTTGTGTGCAGTATGATCCACCATAGCATGTTTGTCATACAACATGTGCTGAGCGACCATTTGGAAGTGAAAGGATGGATCCATACTCCTTCACTGTGTGAGTCCAAGACTTGATTGTCATTTAGTTGCCCTCAGTGACCTTCGACGACACCATGAAGCAAAGCGTTGATGTGGCTACTTTGGGATGTTATCTATGACCATGAGAGATTCGGTCTAAAGAGGCATCTTCGGGAAAGGAGTCAACTCTGAGTGTAATGGTGATCTGGGGCGAAGGGAAAGGTTTGACTCGACTGCACTAAAAGTATTTGCTGGGCCCAACTGTATTGGATACAGTAGCAAGTACCTTGAGGACAAGAAGGTATTCTCTCCGAGGGATTGAGATACCGTTCGGGTCAAGTGAGTTTCTGAGTAAACCTGGGGAACTGTGATGTGCATTTGACTGCTTATTTATTGGTTTTTGAGGATGTTGTCATTCTGGCCTTCTAGTAAGGTTTCTAGTTAGAGACTCCAAATTGCAGGTACATCACCGGTAGCACGACCCATTTGTCCGTATGATCGGAAGAGTGCATGTGTCAGGGACATAGATGATCTTGTACCGGGGATACATGATCGGAGACTTGCGTATTGTGGATGCGTTCTTGGAGAGAGGAATAGTTGTATATATCAGGGATGTATACGTGTGTGTCGGGGACACATAGAGAGGTGACATTGCCATTGTGTGATTGTATGTATCAGGGATATATGCATATGTGTCGGGGACACAAAAGCAGATGACATGTTATCGTGCTGTTGTGCAAGTGGGAGATATTGGATTAATCAGGGATTAATAAGCAATTTGCCCAGAGCACTGACACATGGCGCGTCCCTATTGGACAACTCATTTAGGGTTTAGGGTGGAGCCGTCTATATAAGGAGGGGAGCCTTCCTTTGAATAGATTGATCTCGTGCAAAACCCTAGCCTCCACCCTAACCTAGCCGCCACCTCCAATTCTCTCCCATTTCGTCTCTCCACATCCACCAAGCTCATTCCGTGGACTCTTGGGTTGTGGACTCGCGCTCCTTCTCCAAGAGAGTAGGAGACCGACCGGTGAGAAGGATTCCATAAGGTGACCTCCGATTTTCCTTCCGCTGCCACAGGTTCTCTCCAAGAAAGGTACTCCTGAACCTGTAGAATTGTTATTTGCTTACACGTAACATGTTTTATGTTTAAATTTCAGGAATAAATAGGTTTGAGAAGAAGAGATTCAAAAATGACTTAAAAACAAGGAAAATGACTAAGATGCAAGACTTATGGACTGATATGCAAGCCACAAGGACCCGGATGTAAAACCAAAAGGACCAATGAGAAACTCAAGAAGCTCCACAGCATCATGAGGAGTATTTTGGCAATTAGATCTGGGTCTAAGCTCCAACAACCACCTCGGGTGCACCAAACATGAAGAAATTGATCCACAAAACTCTCCACCAAATTCGAGCATCCACATGGATTAGTCATTGTTGGACATAAAATGATACTTGATAAATACATCACAACATTCAAGCCGATACATGCATCTATACCGATTGCATCAATGTTTAAATTAAACTATATAACTTATGCTCAAATGCTATAAAGAATATATCTTAGAGGGATTACAAATCAGAGCATGTATATGGATTGGTCATGACTGAGATAAAATCAGACATGATAAACTTCTCTTATCATTCCCATCGACACATGAAATATTACTTGAACATGAAATCGGATCACAAAAGCTGCTAGATCAGAAATCAGTAACGTGTCATATGAATGATGCCCTATTGAAATCATAAAATAACACATGAATATCAATAAGCATAACATGCAAGAAAATCTGTACTTGATCACAATATCATGCATGAACATAACATCCAAAAGATCACAAGATTAAACACCACAAGGTGATTAACACAACTCGTAACATGCAACCAAAACCTCTCCCAAACCAGCTCTCCATGGCCCAGCCCACTCTCCTAAGGTTTTCCCAACAAACCACCAAGGAAATCACGAGGCAAGAGTCATGATAGAGAGGGAGATTCCCAGCCATGCTCTAAAATTCGGATGGTGCATCACAGTCCACACTATCGGGTAGATCTCCACTTGTGCACTCCGAATCTCAGATCGACTAACCCAATGGTGCTCGACTAAACCTTGTCCAACACCTACTCTACATCCTCTTATGCTATGGGGGTAGGAGCATACCTTAAACTGGTGGAGAAGAACCCTAGAGTTTGCTGGAATCCTGCTGCAACTGCCTCCCATGCTTGCTAGCTAGTCGCCTCTTGCACTTGCACTTCTTGCTTGCTTAACCGGTTGGACTTGTTGCAGATCTCGACACCAAAACGTGGGAGGAGGCGAGGGAACTGAGGAAGACTGATGGTGTTTGGCAGTTTTGGTCCCCCATCACACAAGGCAATCCACAAGAAAGGAGTTTAACTGATGCAAGTATGATCTATAACTATCAGAATTGAAAATTTTAAAAATGAGAATTTACCAACAGGGTTTGGGCAAGATGCCCCACTGGAGTCTTCGGATTCTGTACACTTTAGGGACTAACTTGCTCCGATACCAAGCTATAATGCCCCCGATCTTGTGGGTACACACACTCAGAGAACAACACGAGTATCACGATTAGAGACCTCCGCGACGACCGAAGGAGATACAAGAATAGACTTGACTACACAACTCAACAATGTGTAAAGAGATCATACATGGATAGACTAAAATAGAACACAACTGAAATGATAGATCATCCATATAAGGAAACGATTCAAATTCCATACATCGAGTTTAAAATGGAAATACATCAATAATACGGAAGTAAAAGATAACTCGAAGACTCTGGTCAACGTGTCCCTCGTATACAGAATCCTCTGAACCTCGTCTAGTCTTTCCCTGAACGAACCTAAGCACCGGAGGCAAAACATCAACAAATATTGGTGAGTTTTCAATAAAGAAAACCCCATATGCCCTGGGTCCGGAAACAAGATGAGAAGCTATGCATGAGTACTATCTAACACACATGCAACAAGAAGGAAACAACTCTACATCGTTGTGTCGGGCGACAACTCTACATTGTTACACCACTCGGGCTTCACCCAAAGTGATCCCTTTACATAGGAATCAAACCACGCCATAATGGTCTAAACCATAAGTAGGTCACTCGCCAGTGACCCACCACTTGGCACAAAGCGGTCTTTCGGATTGACATCCCAACTCGCGGCAAGTGCCCTACATGGTGCCATCATGACGTTGGGTATGCCCGTCCTGTAGCAAAATGGCAGCGCGCCTGTCCATGTCTCATCTTACGCCTAGCATGTCTACATATAGGTCTTTGCGTGTAGGCCTCTCTACATAGAGGTCATTCCCGTGGCCCGTCGGCCCCAAATCAAACGTGCCCAGAGTTCATTTATTAATTAGATGCAATGCAAGCTATCTATGGAGGTATACATCTCTATAGCTACATAATTGATTCAATCGTTTTAAATAACCGCAAGTGCACGACCGCGTTGAAGCGGTGGAAAATATGGGTCGATCCACAGGGAGGTGTTTCGACTTTGGTTAGTTCGAAGGCGAGTGAGAAACAAAGGAGAGAAAGAGTTTGGTTACACTACACTAAACTAGTAATGAACAATTAATAAAACTAAACCCCATAAGGGGTAGAGAAAGAATGTGAATACAAAAATATGTGTATGTGTGTGTGTGTTCAATTGTGCTCGTCACAACAAGTAGTACATGAAAACCATCAAACTAAATCCAACTTTGCCTCCACATGAAATAAGATAACACATTATCATTAAAACATACAAGACAATAATTGGAATGAAGCTAAATGAACTCATGCGTAAAGGCCAAACCCCATTACGTCTCCACATGAAATAAGATTTACACAATTATTAAAACATACAAGACATTAATCATGGTGAGGGCAACAAGAGTACAAGAAACTACAAGTAATGTTTCCTTTATCAACTCCATCCTTATCCTCACCTCATTATTCCCCATAAAATAGGCCCACTAATCTAAGCATATGCTAAGCTTCATTCAAGAGCATTAGCATATCAAAGACAAAAGTGAAATCACATTAGATGGTTATGGAAATCATGTCAGGCACAAAGGATTAAGATAACACACACCTAATACATCACATAATCACATCACATTTTTCTCCACCCCCCGAATGGGGATGTAACTACTCAGTAATCATTACACTAACTATTGTTTAGAAACACATGTTAACTAAGCCTACTAACATTAACGAAAGGAATTTAAACTACGCAAGAAAGAAATATTGAAGAAGCTAAATGAAAGGAAATTAAACTAAAGAAGCCTGCAAGAAATATTAATGAAGCTAAATGAAAGGAAAGTAAACTAAAGGAAGAAGCAACATAAGTAAAGAAAAACTTTCTAAATTTCAAACACACAATACAAGTAGCCTCTCCCTACATGAGATTTTGCTCCAACGCTCAATTAAAGTATAGAACATGGACACCAAGCATGTGTGTATTACAAGGGACGAGGAGGAGTTCCATTTATAGTCAAAGAAAGAGGCAATTGGGGACAATCCCCCGATATGGGACTATTACACTACTAAATATAGACATAAAAAACTCTAATACATGACCCGACGAAGTTTTATCGGATCTGGACCAAAATAGACCGCCAATCAGCGGTCTGGGACCGCCAATTGGTGGCCTATAAGGTCTGGATCGGGTTGTGTTTTGGAGTGTGGTTGTCTGGCTAGATTTCTTCATGTGTGATGCACCCTAATCGGTTGTGTAGCTTGCGACCCGAATCCAACTCCCAAAATACTGCTAATGATTGTGTGGAGTTTCTTCATTAGCTCATTGATCCTTTGGTTTTGCATTCGGGTCCCTCTCTTTTGCATCTTAGTCCATAAGTCTTGAATCTTAGTCACGTTTCTTGCTTTTAATTCCTTTTAGAGTCTCTCATTCTCAAACCTATTTATTCCTGAAACTTAAATATAAAACTCATTACGTAGCATTGCTTAGGCTAAGAAGAAAGGATATAAGACATAAATATATGCATGATATGATGTCAATCAAATACCCCCACACCTAACTTTTGCTAGTTCCGAGCAAAAACAAAGAAAGAGAAAAATGAAAGAAAGATAAAACATACGAAAAATTGGGAAATTCTAACTCACTTTCGTAGGAATCACGGTTGCACTTAGCACGTGCAACAAGCCGTTAAACCTCCTTGTCTCCAAGGAGGAGTGTTGTCTCCTGAGGGTTTTCAGCGGATATACCCACAAAATCCTAACATAAATGCATTATTCAATCTAGCACTCGACTGGATGGACTCAATTTTGTCGATCATTGGATACGGTAATTCTACGGGCCACCTCTATAGATGTAATCAGTCCACACACCTAGCTTAATGAGTCATTCGTGAAAGTTAATTAAGGAGTTAAGTGAAAGACATGGACAAACAAAACATCCTCAAGTGATACAAAGTGTAAAGTCCATTAAGGTTATTATTTGCATTACCATTTTTTTCGTTTTCTTTTATTTTTTTCTTTTTTCGTCTTACTACTTGGAGTGTAATTCTCACAGTGTCAGGTTTCGTGCATCATTGCTTATGAGGAGATACACTATCACGTATACCTTTCCCCACATCTCCACATAGGGCAATCCCTTCCACCCGTGTAACGGGAGTTCGGTCGGTGCATCCGAAGTCAGATGACTCGAAAGCACCAGCCACAAAGTTACCTAAGACCTAATTTCCCGAGTGATAGGAGCCGTACAAGAAGAGAGAACACCTACTCACTTATTTCTTATCTACACATGAACCAAAACTCCTACACTTAATGTCTCACAACAAGATTTAAAGGGTCCTTGACTACAACAAACATCCGTATATTAACAGACATGAATTATTGACTCACTATGTTCAGGGTGGACTTCTTTAAATGTTTAGTACCGAAACCCTACGATTACTGGGCCCCGAGGGAAACTCGGGGTGCATCCTTATGACTCAGTAAGACCTAAAGCCGGTGTACTAAATATCCTAATGCATCAAGTTCAAGACAATTTTGGGAGCTTCTTTTTACTTTGCCTTTTAATGGTTTTGCACATGCCAAACAAACGCAAAACCCACAAAATATTTCCTTTCGCAACACACATGAAGATTTTGAAAGAAATGTGAAAATTTAAAGCACAAGGCAAGCAAAAGAAGACATGTCACCCAAGGATCATGGCAGACAGATATATCGATATTAAATGCAGCACACTAACATGACCCTATCAATACAAACAAAAGAAAGCAAAAGAACACAAAAGAAAATGAGAAAGACTCGACTATATACACATGTAAAACACCGCCCCCACCTACTTCATGCATTGTCCTCAATGAATGTGAGCATGATATTACATGGAATTATGCATGAAAAAGAAAAGATCTCACCAACATGAAGCGCAAAGGGACTTTCATTGTTATCTTGATGGACACAACCCATATTCCCTCAAAACAAATGACATGCTAAAGAAGGGATACAAATACATGAAAGAACTGGGGCCCAAATACGCAAGGGTTGGGATCCACAACAATCATTGTTCGCTCATGGAGTCTTTTATTGTACTTCTATTTTTTTTCTTTTCTTTATTTTCTCAATTTTTTCTTTTTTAACAATGTACAACAATGGGCTCCTATCTTCATATGTCAATGGACAACAAATGGGAACCCACCATCTCTCGAGCCACAAATGCACCTGCATGAGCTCGGAACATAAGAAACATGAGGATTGTTGAGAGGTTTATGAACCACAGATGGTGGTTCATGCTTCCCTAAAGCAAGGTCTGTGAATGGAAATGGAAACAAAAATGTTTCCACTCCACGACAAAGTTGAGGGTTATAAATGTATACCCTTCAACCGATGTTTGGGTGTACCAGGATCATTTCATCCCCACAAGGTGACACCCTGGACTTATTACCCAGATGGCAAAGTAAAAAAAACATAATTGTTTGACCACCTGACACCCTTATAAGCATTATGGTCATTTGATGCCTCTTGAGAGTGAGCAAGATTGGAGGCATGATTGAGAGGTGAACCTCTGTCTGGTTTTACTGAAATGTAGGGTATCAGGTGGATCATTTTTAACCCATATGGGGTCCTCAGCAGATACAGAATGAATTGCATGTGGCCCAAAGGCCACAAAAATGGTATCTTATGGCTCAAGAGCCACATGATTGAAAGTATGTGGCTCAAAGGCCACATGATCACAAGATAAGGCACCTTCTTGTGCCAGCCCAGGTGAAACATCTTCACCACCTTCAGGATCTTCATTGAACAATTCCCTGACATACTTGAAGGTGCCTTCAACTTCAATCTCATCCATGCCTTGGTTAAGGTTGACCCCAACAGGGTCATCAAAGGCTTCTTACCGATGGTGAAGATGTTGAAATCAGCGCACTGACTACCATATGTCAAGTGCATTAGACCATTGCGACAATTGATTAAGGCATTGGAAGTTGCTAGAAGTGGTCGCCCCAGAATAACAGGTGTCCAAGTGGGTTTGGCACAAGTTCAGTATCCAAAACAAAGAATTCAACTGGATAAATGAACTCTCCCACTTTGATCAGAATGTCTTCAACCACACCCCTTGGTTTCTTCATAGACTTATCAGTCCATTGAAGAGTTGTTTTTGTTTGTCTGAGGTCTCCAAGACCAAGGTCGACGTATACCGAATACGGCAAAATATTAACAGATGCACCATGGTCTAATTAAGCTCGATGTATGGACACCTCACAAATCACACAAGAGATAGTAGGAATACCAGGATCCTTGTATTTGACTTGCATGGGTTGTGCCAACAAAGAAATCATGTTAGCCGTAAGAAAAGATTTCTTTGGAACATGAGTTTTTTCTCTTCTTGGTGCATATGTCCTTGAGAACCTTGGCATAAGGTGACATTTGCTAAATCACCTCCAACAGAGGGATGTTCACTTTATCTTGCCGAAAGATCTCAAGCATCTTGTCATGTTGACCCAAAGTTTTCTTTTTAAGTCACTCACGGAATGACACCTTTGGGGCATAAGGGTTTTCCGAAGGAACCTTAGAATTCAAGTCCAAAGAAACAAGAGTGGGGACCTCATAATCTGATTCCTTCGACACAAGATGAGACAAATGGACCTCAGGGTTCGGTACCATTGTCAAAATAAATGTAGAAGGAACCTCATGATCAAGCTCTTTCCTGGAAGTATTTGTTGAGGGAGCCTCAGGATCTGGCTCCCTCATAGATGTAGGTATCACCCCAAGGTCTGGTGACACCAAGAGATGGTGATTTCAAGGAAGACACCCTAATATTGTTGTCCACCTCTTTACCAGACCTCAAAGTATGAATCACATTAATATGATGGGTCGGTTCAGAGGTAGCATGAGGTACTGCTGACCTTGCTTGAGAATGGGTACCCTGGGGATTCACCTCGGGTTCACTTGGCAACTGACCCGTCTCACGTTCATGGAGCTAATGAAACCAACTGGCTAACTTGCATTTCCAATGCTTTGACCGAATTTTTGCTGACCGTAAACATGGTTTGTGTGCTCTGTATGAACGCTTGCAGGGTTTGTTCTAGAGTGGGGTCCTTCGGGTCAACCCGCTAGGGTAGTGGAGTTTGGTTAGAATAACCCAACGATGAGGCCTGAGGAGGTTGGTAATTATGGTGCTGAGACCTTTGATATGGGGGTTGGCAGGTCGCCGATGGGCGTGGAGGTTGATAAGGTGGAGGTTGAGGTTGAGCGTGCGAGCTCAGACTGTGAACCCCACTAGGCCCTTAAGAGAAGTTTGGATGGTTACGCGATCCTGGGTTGTAGGAGTGACTTTACGGGTCATTACGGGGCCTCTGTTGATAAATCACATTTGCATGATCAGTATCCCTTAGAGCGTACGCACATTCCCAGTCATCATGTCCCGTAAGCCCACACCTACTACATACGGGAGTAGCGACCTGAGCTACAAGAGCTCGGTCCAATTCTAAACTCTCAATCCTATGCATGAGAGCAACCATTTTCTCCTTAGACGCAATAGTTGACTCAACTTGATATGATCCAGCTCGACCAGAAGACCTGGAGCATAGTGGCTTTCTCTTGGTGTCTTACTCAAAGGTACGTTAAGCCATTAATTCAAAAGTGTCTCATGCCTCATCGATGGGTTTGATTTGGATATCACCTTGACACATTGACTCCAACAATGTACTGGTGTTGTAGTTGAGGCCCTCATAAACAATTTGGCATAACTGCCACAACTCAATTCCATGATGAGGGCACTGCAAGAGAAGGTCCTTGAACCTCTCAAAGAAATCATGAAATGATTCGGTCTCAGTCGGATACATTTGGTGTATCTGGTGCCGTATCTGTCGAGTCTTTCGTTGAGGAAAGAATCACATCAGAAAGACAGTCACGAAGTCACCCCAGGACCGAATCGAGCTTGTCGGGAGGTGGTACATCTATTTCTTCGCATTATCCTTCAACACAAAAGAAATCATCCTCAACCAAACTCAATCCTCATCAAGTTGTTGAAGCTTTAACATGGAGCATACCTCCTCGAATTCACGTATAAAAATATATGGATCCTCCTTATTGGCAGTGTAGGTAGGAAGCATGCTCACATATTGAGGTTTCACCTCATAGTTGTTCCGGCGGGAGAACTTTGCAAAAAGGTTGCGTGGCCCGAACAGAATGGGTCTGCTCCCACAAAGTCATCGTCTATCCCGTCGAGCTAAATGTGGTGGTGCACCAAGAACTCGATCCTGACTGAATCTCTCTTCCTCCCGAGTCAGAGGACGAGAAGGAGGTCTACGTGGTGGTGGGAGTGGACCGAGGTAATCCATGTATGGAACCCAGTCTCCTCCATGCCCACGAGATGACTCGGCCTCATACTCCAAAGGAGCACGAGGCGGAGATGGCCAATCACCTAGACTATCAATCTAAAAAAATGCACTGTCGCAAGTCGAGCGTTCTCACCAGAACGAGCCCAACCTCGCATAAAATGTTTGACTCGACTCTAAAACAACACACAACAGAAGGTGTAATCAGAGGGGGAGACTATAACAAAGAATATAGAGGAGGAGAAGACTCAGATGGAAAGGAAGAATCCTTAGAGCTAGCATGGGTAGTGGGTGAAGGTAGAAGCCTACTCTAGCAAGCACGACTCAAACAATTTATGCCTATGGGTCCTTAGGCTTGACGACGCTTAATTAACTTCAAGATCACTAGTCTCGACACACCTCACCTCAATACAATGAAGACGACAATGCCGAGCAAGTTATACTAGATCTGGAGATCTAGTACCTCCAACTATCGACATGGCAGGCGACACCGATCAGGTCATGACAGTCTCAAATAGATCACTCTCCTAGTGCGTCGGAAATCCTTAAGGTCAATGTCTACTTGCTTTTAGAATTAAGGCTTTGATTAAGAATGAATTTTGGGGCAAAGGAAAGGGTGATGAAATCCCCCACCTTATCTTGTATGCGACAACACTTCCTTAGTAGCATTTTGAGTCTTAATCTAGCAATCAACTCTCCAACCAAACACTCACCTCACTCTTGTCCCGATGCACCTTACCAACTAATCCATGCTTAAACCATGCAAGAATGAGAGAATGGGTGCACGTACCTCACGCCAGGAATCAACAACAAGAATGTAAAGAAAAGAAAGACAAGTGTGTGCAAGGTCTTCAGATGATGCATGACCTAGATGGAAATCGATCTACTATTTTTCTTTGAGTTTTAAGCTCCAAGTTGATTAAAGTGACTCGATTGTTAATCTGGGGACAAACTACAAGTCAAAACATGCCAAATTGAGCCCCTAGATGACCTAGTGAATATAGAAATGACTAGAAAAATTAGAGAGAATTTGGAGCTTACCAGACCACCAATTGGTTGTCCAGAACCGCTAATTGGCGGTCTTTTTGGTCTGACGCCCCTCCCGGCTTCTCCTGGAAACATCTCCTGATCCTTAAAGCCTCCTGAAACAAAACACAACTACAAACAAAATTTAAAAACCACTCGAATCGCCAAACCAAAGTCTGGGCAGAACACCACCCGAGTAATGGCGTCAAAAACTTGATTGATTCGTTTTAAATAACCGTAAGTGCACGACCGCGTTGAAGTGGTGGCCAATACGGGTCGATCCACAGGGAGGTGTGTCGACTTTGCTTAGTTCAAAGGTGAGTGGGAAACAATGGAGAGAAAGAGTTTGGTTACACTACACTAAACTAGGAATGAACAATCAATAAAACTAAACCCCATAGTGGGTAGAGAAAGAATGTGAATACAAAAATGTGTATATGTGTTCAATTGTGCACACCACAACAAGTAGTAGATGAAAACCATCAAACTAAATCCCACTTTTCCTCCACATGAAATAACATAACACATTATCATTAAAACATGAAAGAAAATAATTGGAATGAAGCTAAATGAACTCACGCAAAAAGACCAAACCCCACTATGTCTCCACATGAAATAAGATTTACACAATCAATAAAACAAACAAGACATTAATAAAGGTGAGGGCAACAAGAGTACATGCAACTACAAGTAATGTTTCCTTTATCAACTCCATCCTTATCCTCACCTCATCATTCCCCATAAAATTGGCCCACTAATCTAAGCTTATGCTAAGCTTCATTCAACAGCATTAGCATATCAAAGACAAAAGTGAAATCACATTAGATGGTTATGGAAATCATGTCAGGATCAAAAGATTAAGATAACACACCTAATACATCACATAATCACATCATATTTTTCTCCACCCCCCGAATGGGGATGTAACTACGCACTAATCATTACACTAACTATTGTATAGAAACACATGTTAACTAAGCCTACTAACATTAATGAAAGGAATTTAAACTAAGCAAACAAGAAATAGTAAAGAAGCTAAATGAAAGGAAATTATACTAAAGAATCATGCAAGAAATATTAAAGAAGATAAATGAAAGAAAGTAAACTAAAGGAAGAAGCAACATAACTAAAGAAAAGCTTTATTAATTTCAAACTCACAATACAAGTAGTCTCTCCCTACTTGAGATTTTGCTTCAAGGTTCCCTTTAAATAGAGAGCATGACCACCAAGCATGTGTGTATTACAAGGGAGGAGGTGGAGTTCTATTTATAGTCAAAGAAAAAGGCAATCAGGGACAATCCCCTGCTATGGGACTAATACACTACTAAAAATAGACATAAAACACTCCAATACTTGACCAAAACAGACCGCCAATTAGCAATCTTGGACCGCCAATTGGCACCATATAAGGTCTGGATCGGGTTGTGTTTTGCAGTGTGGTTGTTTGGCTGGATATCTTCTTGTCTGATGCACCCTAATCGGTTGTGTAGCTTGCAAGCCGAATCCAATTGCCAAAATACTCCTCATGATGGTGTGGAGTTTCTTTATTTGCTCATTGCTCCTTTGGTTTTGCATTCGGGTTCCTCTCTCTTGCATCTTAGTTCATAAGTCCTGCAACTTAGTCCCTTTTCTTGCTTTTAAGTCCTTTTAGAGTCTCTCTTTCTCAAACCCATTTATTCCTTAAACTTAAACATAAAACTCATTATGTAGCCTTGCCTAAGAATAAAGGATATAAGACACAAATATATGCATGATATGATGTCAATCAATAATCCAGAGTGAGCCCAATGTGAATAGTATACAATTACACTCATCACAGCTGAAATCATATCAGAATTAACACAATGCATTAACGGCAACAAACAACGATCCATTCATCACCACAACATCACCAATCCCCACAACAATTTAGGGCAAACTATGGGACATGAATAATGGTCATGCGGTCAACTTCCTAAGCCATATTCATCCACCCATACAAGCAAACTCTATTCCACAGCAAGTGATATGATAAGATTCGCAATACATAGACAGCAAAGAAATTCGGCAATTGGAGTAGGATACCACAAAGTTTACATCACATAGATGTCTAGTTGATAAGTATATCCACATTTAGTTTGACATATAAGGAACGTAATCAGATTATTGCAGGAGAATATAACCTCAATAACTCAATAAAATCAGAACATGCATGTGCAATACGTAAACCAAACACATTCGGAAATCTTGAAACACACATGAGACGATGAGCACTCTACACTAGCATGGCATGTAGCGAAATCATAGATGACAGAATTTGGTATTTCATTCTCCTATTAAGTGTATATTTATGTATATATAACAGAATATTCTGAGGAAATCAGGTCATATATATGAGTAACTATTAGAGGAGCAAAATCAGAAGCACTAAACATATCACATGATCGAGAAGCATACAATATCTATAGATACACCCACAATTGGAGCTCATTTATGCGTGCAACCCTCCTGGATCCATCCCCTGACCTGCTGGCCTCTTCCTTCCAGACTTCCGTAGGCAAGAAAGACGAGCACACGATGAGCCAAGGCAGATCAGCAAACCCCACACTGCAGGAACCACAAGTATGGTGCTAACCGGTTACTCGATTTATCCCACCTTGCACCCACGTGCTGGCCAGATCTTATCCCACCACAGACGTGCCCCCTTCCCTACCCTCTAGCTTTTCACGGTCGGAAAAAGGCCCAACCCCTCCACAGCTCACCAGAGCTCCAGCAGCAACCACAGCCACGCAGGAAGCTTCATGCGCCTATAGGTTGCTGGCGTGATGGTGCAGCACTTGCACCACCAGCCACCTCACGTGATGGCCAGCCCTCTTACCATCACCCCCACCTCTCATCTCATTCAAGGAGGGGGAACATACCCGATCTGCAAGAAGTACGCCTGAGCTAGCCCGAGATTCTGCCCACCACTGTTCTAGTCGCACCAAAAGTTGCACTAGATGTTCCTTCTAGCCTCACCGGATTTGAAATTCATCGGACCACCACCTGAGTGGCCTGACCACGTGGTTGAGGAGTGGAAGAGGGTGGAGAAGACGTGATGAAAAGGAATGGTTGTGTTAGGGTCAACTGGAGGGAGGACTTTTGTTTGCTACAACTTTCCAACTTCCATATTCTTCATGGTTATTCAAGGCACCTCAAAAAGGCAAAAATGGCACCAAGCAAAGGCATCCAAAAGCCATGATATTATGTACTCCAAACCCCATGTGCACCCCTTCCAATTCCATGCCACCTCAACATGGGCTCCGCCCAAACTCGCACCATTCACCCACTCATATCCGGATTGAGTTGATCAAGCCAAGCAAATGCACATTTGCCCGGTGAGTCGCACTCGATCGACCGACAAGGAACTCGTTTAAAATTAAGCATACAGACACACCACAAACACAATTTGATAAGGTAAGACCCAAATAATGCATAAACAAGAAGAGTGGACTTCTTATTATTAAAGTAGGAGAGCGGGTCTTACACAATGAGTTCTCCCCATCCTACCAGAGAATAAGGGCAGCCCAAGGTAGACCACCAGGATCTCTTTGCGCTCCATACAAGGGTGTGCTTCAATCCATGCTCCATGTGGCACTTCACCCCCCCATAAAGATTTGGCTCTTTGACGCATTAAATCTCAGTCCCGAGCAAGTCGTGAACTCCTCAAGAACGACTCTAATTGTAACGTCCTCAAACACAGCGGAAAATTTCAAATTTAAATCATACAATCAACGAGGACATTACGAAAGAAATACACACACTGGTGCACCAACATATAATATATATATATGTGAACGAGTTTACAAAAGAATGTGATTACATCAAAAGATCATATACAGAGAATATACACAAGTAATCACAACCACCTCAAAATGTAGGGAAGCAGGATCAGGTCTCGAGTGCTCCCTCCGCCGACGCCACCCACCTAACGTCGCTCTCGGCCTGAAAGCAGACAATGAATGCCTGAGTTTCCAGGAGGAAACCCAGTATGCCAAACCCTAACACATATATGGACAGAAATGAAATGTGCAAGGAAACATAAAACACCACAACAGAAACACCCGCTAAGTTCCCGGGACCTCTCTCCCGGCCATAGCCCAACAACACGGGTCTCAAGGGTCCTCTCACCCCAACCCACCAACACACGTGCACACAAGGCACCGCCGGTCCAAAACACGGCCACACAACCCCCTCATTGCCTCAGTGTTACCGGAGCCACGATTTTGCATCATTCGCCGGAGCCACGGCTTTGCCTCATTCGCCGGAGTCACGGCTTTGCCTCATTCGCCGGAGCCACGGCCATAAATCACAACACGTGTCACCACTAATCGCTATAGGGCCGGAATGTCTGTGCCGTCGCCCCAAAAGGGCCGGAGACCCGTTGCCTTCTAGCCAATCAATAGCAACACACACACACACAAAAACAGTGTAAAACGGTCGAACAAAACATGGCTTCCGGTCGACCGATCCTCACCCAGAGAACTGGCCCAACCGAAAAACCCGCCAAACGGTCGACCGACAAAGGGGTCCCGGTCGACCGAAAAGCACCAGTAGAAATCCATTTTCGCAATCAACAGTAAAACGGTCGAACAACCGAACCCTATCGGTCGACCGAAAACCACCAGTAGAACTCACCCAGAGTCCTCACATCACGGTCGACCGAAACCACACTTCCGGTCGACCGGCCTTTAAGTTAACTTAAACGTCGGTCGAACGAGTCAAACAGGCGGTCGACCGTTTAGATGGTCAACGCCCCAACCGACCTACAACAGTACTTTCGGTCGACCGGCAAAGGGGTCCCGTTCGACCAAAATACACAGGACGTTTTCTCTCACTACAAATTGCATAACCGGTCGACCGCCCAAAACGGCATCGTTCGACCGGTGCGAGGGATTCGCCCAAAATACACTATAACCGGTCGACCGAACCAAAACACCGGTCGACCGTTTATAGTTCAGAAACGACTGTGCAGGTCCGACGAGCCCGAAACGGCCTACCGTCGACCGCTCCCACTCCCACACTAACACTAGGTGAGCTTGAAAGCAAGTTTGACATACCTTAAGGCTTGAAGAAGCCTTTGAAGAAACGACGGCGAGCTTTTCCACGATGAACTCGAACTCCGGCGAACACAACGACGATCCCCGTGCTTCTGGCGTCTCCAACAGCCCCCCTCGCCTCCACAAATGCCGACGAAACTCTGATGGAGAGAGAGACGCGTCTAGAGAGAGAGAGAGTGAGTGAGAGAGAAGAGCACGCGAGAGAGAGAGAGAGTGAGGAGAGAGAGTAAAACCAACCTTTATATACTTTTCTCCGACTCGATCTCAGCCGTCCATCTCAATCCATCACTAATCCTCTCCTAAACACAATTAGCACATAAGCAAGGGTTAGGATTTAACAATCCACCCTCCTTAAAAGAATTTCGCCCACGAAATTAAAATCCAGTGCTTACCAAACAGCTCCGGATACGACTTCCGGACTTCCTCCTCAACCTCCCAAGTAGCCTCTCGCTCAGAGTGATGCTGCCACCTGATCTTAACCATAGGAATCGTCCTCCTCCTGAGCTGGTGATCCATCCGATCCACAATCTCTACCGGCCTCTCCTCAAGAGACAAATCCTGCTGGATCTCTGGAACCTCAATCTGAATCACGTGAGAAGGATCTGACACGTACTTCCTCAGCATCGAAACGTGGTAGACGTTATGAAGACCAGAAAACTGTGGCGGCAACGCAATCCGGTAGGCGACCTCTCCAACTCGGTCCAAAATTTCGAACGGCCCAATGTACCTCGGACTGAGCTTCCCCTTCTTCCCGAATCTCATGACCCCACGCGACGGTGAGATCTTCAGAAAGACATGATCGCCGACCTCAAAAATCAATACTCGCCTACGCCGATCCGCGTAGCTCTTCTGCCTGCTCTGAGCTGTCGCTAGTCGCTGCCTGATCACATCAACCTTTTCAGCATACGCCTGTATAATCTCAGGCCCGACTAACTGCCTCTCGCCTACCTCACTCCACCACAAAGCCTCGTACGGCGCCATCCCAATACTCGCATGGTAGCTGTTGTTGTAGGCGAACTCAATCAACGGCAAGTGCTCATCCCAGTGCCCTGCCCAATCCAGAGTGCACGCTCTCAGCATGTCCTCTAACGTCTGAATGGTCCTCTCTGACTGACCGTCTGTCTGCGGGTGAAATGTTGTACTGAACTTCAGACGAGTACCCAGAGCCTGCTGCAAACTCCCCCAAAATCTGGAAGTGAACCTCGAATCTCGATCTGAAATGATACTCACTGGCACCCCATGCAGTCTGACGATCTCCTCAATATACAATCTCGCAAGACCCTCCAAAGGTAGAGTAGTCCGGATGGCCAGAAAATGTGCCGATTTGGTCAGTCGATCGACTATAACCCAAATCGCGTCATGAGAGCTCCTGATCTTCGGCAACCCGGTGACGAAATCCATCGTCACGTGCTCCCACTTCCACTCAGGTAGCTCTATGCTCTGCATCGGTCCCGCTGGTCTCTGGTGCTCGATCTTCACCTGCTGGCAAACCAAACACCTAGTGACAAAATCAGCCACATCACGCTTCATCCCTCGCCAGCAGAAGTTCCGCTGCAGATCCTTATACATCTTCTTACTCCCCGGGTGAATGGAATATCTGGCTCGGTGTGCCTCCTCCATGATGTCATCTCTCAGCGCATCGACCTTCGGCACCCAGATCCGACTCCTGAACCTCAGACCTCCATCCACTCCCACAGTGAAGTCCGACCCATCTCTGGCAGCTGACTGTAGCAGACTAGTCAAATCCTCATCCCTGTGCTGAGCCTGGACAACTCGACTGACGGTCTGCGGCTCCACTCGAAGACCCGCAATCACTGCTCCCCCCGAGCTCTCGGTGAACGGCCTCCACTCTAACAATGTCTCAAGTAGCCTCCACTCCTGAATACACAAACTCGCAGCTGACACCTACACTTTCCTGCTCAGCGCGTCTGCAACTGAATTCGCCTTCCCCGGATGATAGGAGATGGTGAAATCAAAATCCTTAATCAGCTCAAGCCACCTGCGCTGCCTCATATTCAGCTCCTTCTGTGAAAACAGGTACTTCAGACTCTGATGATCCGTGAAGACTTCGAACCGCTCACCATACAAATAGTGATGCCAAATCTTCAGAGCATGAACCACGGCTGCCAACTCTAGATCGTGAGTGGGGTAATTCTTCTCGTGCACCTTCAACTGCCTCGAAGCATACGCCACCACCTGCCCGTGCTGCATCAGTACACAACCCCAACCAACACCTGAGGCGTCGCTGTAAATCACATAACCTCCGCTGCCGCTGGGAAGAGTCAGAACTTGAGTAGTCGTCAACCGACTCTTCAGTTCCTGAAAACTGTCCTCGCAATTCTGGGACCAAACAAACTTCACTCCTTTCTTCGTCAGCGCCGTCAGTGGTGAAGGAAGTCTCGAGAAGTCTTTGATGAACCGGCGGTAGTAACCCGCCAATCCAACAAAACTCCTAATCTCAGTCACACTCGTCGGGGCTCTCCACTGCGTCACTGCCTCGACCTTCGCTGGGTCCCCTGATATCCCAGCTCCTGACACGATGTGCCCCAAAAATGCAACACTGTGAAGCCAGAACTCGCACTTCGAAAACTTGGCATACAGTTGCTGATCTCTCAGAATGCCAAGTACAATCCTCAAATGCTCCCGGTGCTGATCCATATCTGGTGAATAGACTAAAATATCGTCCACGAAGACAATCACGAAACGATCGAGATACTGACTGAAAGTCCTATTCATCAGATCCATAAATGCTGCAGGCGCGTTCGTCAACCCGAACGGCATCACGAGAAACTCAAAGTGCCCGTACCTCGTCCGAAAAGCTGTCTTCTGGACATCTGCCTCTCTGATCCTCAACTGATGGTACCCGGATCGCAGATCAATCTTCGAGAACACCTTCGCTGACTGCAACTGGTCAAACAGGTCCTCGATCCTGGGCAAAGGATACTGATTCCTCACAGTAACCTTATTCAGCATCCGGTAATCTATGCACATCTGCAACGAGCCGTCCTTCTTCTTCACAAAAAGAATCGGCGCACCCCACGGTGAGACACTGGGTCGGATAAACCCAGTATCCATCAGAACCTGTAACTGCTTCTTCAGCTCCGACAACTCTGCACGCACCATCCTGTACGGAGCCTTCGACTACGGTGTAGCCCCAGCTACCAAATCAATGCCGAACTCTATCTCTCTGTGAGGTGGTAGACCGGAGACATCATCAGCAAACACCTCGGGAAAATCCTGAACAATCTCGATGTCCTCCAGCCTCCTCATCTCTGGGTCTAGAACTACCAAGGTGGCCACAAAAGCCCTGCAACCCTGCTGAATCAACTTCTGAGCTCTAACAGAAGAAACAACCAACCGACCTCCGTGGTCCTTCAATCCTCTGATCAGAAGATCAGGCAAACCCTGCCTCGGAATCAATATCTTCTTATCACGGCACAAGACTCGGACGTCGTACTGGGACAACCAATCCATCCCGAGTATAACATCGAAGTCCACCATCGGTAGCAAGACCAGGTCAGCCGGAAATTCCTGGTCTCCCGAAGCAATCGTGGCGCCGGGAAGAAATCTCCCCACAGTGCCCACCAAACCCAGGGGTGTGCTGACTTCCAAAGTGGCAGTCAACATCGCAGGGGTACGACCCAACACGCTCGCAAACTGCTCAGAGATAAACGAGTGTGTGGCCCCAGAGTCAAACAACACCCTAGCTACCAAATCTGCAACAAGTAGCGTACCTTCCACCACCGTGCTCGCATCCCTAGCCTCCTCCGCCTGGATAGTGAATACGCGACCTGCTCTCTTCCCCTGCTGGGGTGGTGCTGCAGAACGACTCGGTGCAGCTCCACCAGCTGTGGATGATCCCGGCCGAACAATAGGCCCACCCGGCCTACTCGGGCAAGAACGAACAAAGTGACCCAGCTGGCACAACCATGACACGCGCCAGAACGGGTTCCTCAACCGCGTCCCGGATGAACTCCACCACACTGCCTGCACTGCCCAGCCTACGGTGGTCCACCTCCGTCAATCCGAGGCCTCTTGCCCGGATTCCCTGACAACTGACTCCCCGGACGCACTCCGGTCTTCACCTGCGACCTCCTAGCCTCCTCAATGTCCTGGCTATCCTGATCCATGATGGTCGCGAACTTCACAGCGTCTGCTAACGTCTGTGGCATGCTCGTGGTAACACGGGCCCTGAACTGCGGCCTCAGACCACGCACAAACCTCCGAGCCCTCTGCTCCTGCGTCACATAAATCTCTGGACAGTATCGCTCCAAAGCGTGGAATTTGCTGATGTAGGCAGCCAGAGTCATGTCCCTCTGCTCTAAAGCCAGGAACTCCTCTCTCTTCCTGTCGCGGGCGTGCTGCGGAAAGTACTGCTGGTTGAATCCACCAGGAACTCCTCCCATCTCAACTCCTCACTGTCCTCGAACACCACAGCAGAAGTGGATCTCCACCAGTTGGCTGCGCCACCGTCCAACACGTAAGTGGCCAGATCCACCTTCCTCTCAGGAGGACACCCAATCGCCCGAAATATCTTCTGGATCTTAAAGACCCAGTCCTCTGCTGCCTCAGGGTCTCCGCTACCATCGAAGGATGGGGGATGCTGACGCATAAACCGATCCAACACTGCGCCTGCTCCTCCCTGATCAGTCTGGGCGGATTGGCGCTCGAGAATCTCGCCCAATCTACCCAGCGTGCCCTGGAGCGTCCTCAGCTCCTCACCTCTACTCCCCTCACCCACCTCATCACTGGTGCTACGGTCTCGGGGAGAAGGTCTCACACGTCTCGGAGCCATCTACACAGGAGACACAAAACATGAATCAGAACTATGCATGCATGATTGACACAACTCTAAGGGTGGTTCCATTGGACGAAGACACTGAAACTGACCGCTCTGATACCAAGTTGTAACGTCCTCAAACACAGCGGAAAATTTCAAATTTAAATCATACAATCAACGAGGAGATTACGAAAGAAATACACACACTGGTGCACCAACATATAATATATATATATATGTGAACGAGTTTACAAAAGAATGTGATTACATCAAAAGATCATATACAGAGAATATACACAAGTAATCACAACCACCTCAAAATGTAGGGAAGCAGGATCAGGTCTCGAGTGCTCCCTCCGCCGACGCCACCCACCTAACGTCGCTCTCGGCCTGAAAGCAGACAATGAATGCCTGAGTTTCCAGGAGGAAACCCAGTATGCCAAACCCTAACACATATATGGACAGAAATGAAATGTGCAAGGAAACATAAAACACCACAACAGAAACACCCGCTAAGTTCCCGGGACCTCTCTCCCGGCCATAGCCCAACAACACGGGTCTCAAGGGTCCTCTCACCCCAACCCACCAACACACGTGCACACAAGGCATCGCCGGTCCAAAACACGGCCACACAACCCCCTCATTGCCTCAGTGTTACCGGAGCCACGGTTTTGCATCATTCGCCGGAGACACGGCTTTGCCTCATTCGCCAGAGCCACGGCTTTGCCTCATTCACCGGAGCCACGGCCATAAATCACAACACGTGTCACCACTAATCGCTACAGGGCCGGAATGTCTGTGTCGTCGCCCCAAAAGGGTCGGAGACCCGTTGCCTTCTAGCCAATCAATAGCAACACACACACACAAAAACAGTGTAAAAGGGTCGAACAAAACATGGCTTCCGGTCGACCGATCCTCACCCAGAGAACTGGCCCAACCGAAAAACCCGCCAAATGGTCGACCGACAAAGGGGTCCCGGTTGACCGAAAAGCACCTGTAGAAATCCATTTTCGCAATCAACAGTAAAACGGTCGAACAACCGAACCCTATCGGTCGACCGAAAACCACCAGTAGAACTCACCCAGAGTCCTCACATCACGGTCGACCGAAACCACACTTCCGGTCGACCGGCCTTTAAGTTAACTTAAACGTCGGTCGAACGAGTCAAACAGGCGGTCGACCATTTAGATGGTCAACGCCCCAACCGACCTACAACAGTACTTTCGGTCGACTGGCAAAGGGGTCCCGTTCGACCAAAATACACAGGACGTTTTCTCTCCCTAAAAATTGCATAACCGGTCGACCGCCCAAAACGGCATCGTTCGACCGGTGCGAGGGATTCGCCCAAAATACACTATAACCGGTCGACCGAACCAAAACACCGGTCGACCGTTTATAGTTCAGAAACGACTGTGCAGGTCCGACGAGCCCAAAACGGCCTACCGTCGACCGCTCCCACTCCCACACTAACACTAGGTGAGCTTGAAAGCAAGTTTGACATACATTAAGGCTTGAAGAAGCCTTTGAAGAAACGACGGCGAGCTTTTCCACGATGAACTCGAACTCCGGCGAACACAACGACGATCCCCGTGCTTTCGGCGTCTCCGACAGCCCCCCTCGCCTCCACAAATGCCGACGAAACTCTGTTGGAGAGAGAGACGCGTCTAGAGAGAGAGACAGTGAGTGAGAGAGAAGAGCACGCGAGAGAGAGAGTGAGGAGAGAGAGTAAAACCAACCTTTATATACTTTTCTCCGACTCGATCTCAGCCGTCCATCTCAATCCATCACTAATCCTCTCCTAAACACAATTAGCACATAAGCAAGGGTTAGGATTTAACACTAATGGCTTGAGCATTCTCCTTGGTGGTCCTTGTGAAAAATAGGACATCATCGGCAAAAACCAAATGGAACACGAGAATGTCTCCACAAGTTAGTGGCTCAATGTTTCCTTCCATGAAAGCCTTCTTCACCATCTCACTCACGACATCCATAAACATGACGAACAAGTAGGGGGCCAACAGGTCACCCTGTCTCAAGCCGTTTCTTGCCACGAAGGGTGTGGAATTTGCTCCATTTACCGTCACCACGAAGGAAGCCTTCACATAATTCATGATGAGCCTTCTCCACTTATCTGGAAATCCAAATCTCTTCATCACTTCATCTACAAAGTCCCATCAGATGGAGTCATACGCTTTCCAGATATTGAGTTTTATGCACATACGTCCCCTACCCTTGTCAAGATGAAGGTTGTGGCATAGTTCATGTGCAAGAAGAATATTGTCACCAATTCTCCTTCCTTTGAAGAAATCATTTTGTTTCTCCCCAATGAGTCATGGTAGTAGCCCCTTCAAGCGATTTGCAAGAAGTTTGGATGTGAATCTATATGTCATGTTGCATAGCACTACGGGTCGATAATCCTCCACCAAAGTTTGGGCCTTCTTCTTCGAGATGATTGTGAACACGTCTCCACCCTCCTACTTTCCAAGTAAAAACTCACGGGCGTGAACACGTCTCTTTTTTATGTCCCATGCGGCCTTGAAGAATTTTGCATTGAAGCCATCGGGGCTCGGGACCTTGTCGACATTGGCGTTGAACACCACATCTTCTAGTTCTTTTATGTCAAACTTTCGTAGTAACTCCCTCCTCCGCCGGAAGAAGTTGTGGTAAGACAATGGAGGGGTTAATGGGTGTCACCTGAAAGTCATTAGGAAACAAGTTAGCATAAAAATTCCAGAATGCATCCCAGATCTCTCCCTCTTCCTCCATGATGGTAGCACCCTCACACACTCTTCTCACTTGGTCAGTGGCTCTCCTCACTCTAAGTTGCACATGGAAAAGCCTAGTGTTGCAGTCCCCCTCTTTCAACAACTTAACGTTTGATTTTTTGTCGAATAAGAGACTCCTCCCAAGCAAGAGCATGAGCAAGCTCCTCCTTTGCTGCCCCTTCAGCATGGGAGAGATCATTATCAAGTGGGAGGTTTATCATTCGCCTTCACACCTCCTTAAGGGCTTTGCGGCCTCTCCAACCATGTAGGTAACATTTTGAAAGGTAGTCCCGCTCCAACTCTTAAGTGCTTTTTTGACTTCGTTTAACTTCAGAACCATACGAAACATGGGCGTGCCCCTCACATACGTAGCCCAGGCTCTTTCTACTACCCCACGAAACTCCTCATGTCCGCCCAATAATTTTCAAATCTGAACATCTTCTTTTTCCACCTTTCGTTTCCTTCCGTCTTCATGATGAGCATTGCATGATCACTCAAATCCTTTTCACCAACAGTGTAGTGGGATTCCAAGAACAACTCAAGCCACACATTGTTTATCAAAATACGATCAATCCTCGTCTCAATACATGCACTCCCATCGGATGAGTTTGTCCAAGTGAACTCACCTCCCGTTGAAGGCATCTCGAGAAGTTGAAGTGCATCAACACAATCATTAAATTCCTTCATTGCAACCGCATTTCCAGCAGCTACTCCGCATTTCTCACTGCCATCCGAATGCCATTGAAGTCGCCCCCCACTATCCACGGCCTCTACACATGTGGTGCCACTTCAAGTAGATCATTCAACATTTCTCTCCTGTCTGCCTGCCCATTTTCACCATAGATAGTTGTGATGTCAAACTCGGATCCATCCTTCTTTAGGCACCCACTGAAGTGTAGCAATTGTGTTGTTTCAAAAGTGACTCTGATATCCATTATTTGGTCATTCCATAGCACCAAGATCTGCCTGGAATGCACAATCATGTTATTCGTCATCCATGCATGAGGCCAAATCAATTTGTTTATGCTTGACCTTATACTCCGCAAGACACACCACATCCGGGTTGATCTCCTTTATTCTACCCCTAATCATGAGTGCACAGCCGGGTCCATTTGCTCCGTGCATATTCCAAAATAGCACATTCATGGGTTTAAGGTTTGCGGTTGACCCCCTTGACCTACACACGAGTACTTTTGTTGCTAATTTTCCTCCCAGATCGCCGAAGCGTGGGTGGTGGAGAACATGCATGCTTCCATGCGCTCTTCATGCTCCCTCTCTTCTACACCCCCCATAATGGGATCCTTCCTATTAACAAGAATTTCTAATCTTCCATTCACCCTTCATGCTCCCTCTCTTCTACACCCCCCACTTGGTTGTGCCATCTCCTCTGTGCTCCTTTCCCCGTGCCACTCTCGAAGGTGATGCCCACCACGCCTCCTCATGCAACAAAGAGGCAAGTCCACTTAGCCCGTCCCCCGCTTCCTTGGAATTGCTTCTCTTTACCTCACGTCCATCTAGAATTTTTCCATCTTGCAACTTGCATTCTTTCCATGTTTTGACTCTCCCACAATGCACACTCTCCTTCAAGTGTATCACGTGCTCCCTTCCCATGAAAATTTCCCTCTTGCATTTCACGTCCCCTTCCCGCCTCATTAGGAAGATCTTCTATTATGCGTCCCCATTGGAGCCATGTGGTCCTCCATTTTGTCCTTACCATGCATACTTGTCCTCTCCTCATTTGCCCATTAATATCTAGAGCACTCAAGTCCCTTCCCATTGGCTTGTCCCAGAATGGAGCAAACACTTTCTTCTTCAATTTCTCCTTGCTCTTTTTGTCCACCAATAGGCTTGCTCCCTTTTGCACCCTTGGGAATCCGTTATTGACTTGAGGAGGACTCCCATTTTGTATCCAAAGCTAATTTCTCTCGTGCCACATGACAATTCCTCATTAGTGCCTTCCAAAATTTGGGGGGAGAAAATATGTGCCTCATCCTTGTTATTTCCCTCCATCTTTTCTCTCCCACATGACGCCCCACATGTCACATGCTCATTTGCATCTTCGTCCACATCATCCCCCCTTCCTTCCACGTCATCATCCCTTCCACCCTCCGCTTTCCCCTCTCCTTTCCCCTATCCTCTCCGAGCAGCAACCTCCATCTCCGAGAAGCCAATGTTGCAAGGTGTCTTACAGTCCTCCATCTCCTCATGACTCGACCCCTCCATTCTTCTCTCCTTTTCATGCCTATTTCCAGCCTTTCTTCGAGTTACAACTACCCATCTCTCGGCCTTCTCCTATTGTGCCTCACCATGCTTGTTTATGGTCACTTGTCACCTTGGGCACTTATCCATATCGTGACCAAACTCCATACATTCCTTGCAATAACCGGGCCTCCATTCATACTCGACATTTACTCTATGTGTGTCGGCTTCTTCCACTTCAACCTCCACCTGAAATTTGGGTAGGTGAAGTCATAGGCCATTTCTACACACATCCTAGCGTAGCCCAACCTTCCCCCTGTGGCGGTTTTATGCTCCCCCTTCCCCTCCCCTTCCCTCTTCTCCCCCTTCCCTTCTCTATCCTCCTCTCATTCACTTGTTCCCTGTCACCTCCCCTCTTGTTCCCCATCTCACCTTTTTCTTCTCTCTCTCCCCTCTTCTCCCTCTCTCTGCTCCCCTGTCGTCCTCTCCTTCTCTCCCCCGTCCCGTCTCTTCCTCTCCTTCTCCCTCCTCTTCTCTCTTCTCTTATCCATTCATCTCCTCTCGTTCCCCCTCTATTCTCCTTATCTCCCTCTCCTTTTTCTCTCACCTTCCCTTCTCAATCTCCTCCTCTCCCTCACCTCTTCTTCATTTCCTTCTCTCTCCTCTCTCCTTCTCCCTCTTCTTATCTCTCTTTCTCTCTCCTCTTTCCTCTCTTATTTCTCCTTCTCTATCTCCCTCTTATCCCTCTCCTTTTCTCTCTCCCTCTTATCCCTCTCCGCGACCACCTCCTTCTTCTCCTCTTTCTCTCGCTCTCTCTCCCTCCTATCTCTTCTCTTCTGTCCCTTCTCTCTCTATCCTCTTTTCTATTCTCCTTCTCTCTTCTCTTATCTCCTTATCCTTATCCTTATTCTCTCATCTCTGCCTCTATCCTTCTCTCTCGCTCGCTTCTCTCTTCTCCTATGTTGTCTACCTCTCTCTTCTCCTTCTCTCTTATTCTCTCCCTACTACAAAATTTTGCAATAAGCTAATCACGGGGCAATGCTAACTACATGCCTGGCCTTCAAGTTCCCTCGAGTGTAGGACTCATACAATCAGATCTATAGATCGCTCTCATACAATCACGTGAAACCCTCTAGCACACTTGTGTTCCTATTTCTAGATGTCTCCGAAGGCTCTTGGTGACTCTACATCCCCAAGTAGGTCCTTCATTTAGGAGCCTATAACCCATACGATGTCCTTGACCAAACACACAATAACAGAGGGGTGCCCGTTCTCTTGGTCAAACATTAGTCGATTCCGCTCCAACCAGCATTCATGGATCACCACACTAAATGCTAGCTTCATTGCTGTCATATTTACCAGGCACCCCTTCACTTGTTGTAAACGCTTTGCCTCTTCGTCGAGCGTGCTTCTTATGCTCGTGCTCAACCCCAACGCGTGGAGTATTCTCGGCCAGACCTCCCTCGTGAAAGGGTACAAACAAAATAGGTGTGTCATGTCCTCCTATGCCGCATTACAAAACACACATTCTAGCCCATAATGCGCTCCCCTTTCCTTCATCATTCGCTCAGTCAGAAAACGTCCCCACAACGCACACCACGCGGTTATGGCATGTGATTGATCGTTTTATAATAACCGCAAGTGCACGGCCGCGTTGAAGCGGTGGCAAATACAGGTCGTCCACTGGGAGGTGTGTCGACACTTGGTTTGTGCGAAGGCGAGAGGTAAAGAAAGGGAAGAAAGGTTGGTTACACTAAACTACACTAAGGTGCAAATGGAAATGGAAGAAAAGCAAGAAAACTAAACCCCAAAGGGGGCAGAGAAATAATGTGAACATAAAGAAGTGTGTGTGTTCATTAAGCTCCTCACAACATGTAGTGCATGAAATCAGAAAACTACATCCAACTTTGCCTCTACATGAATTAAGATAAGACTACATCATTAAAACATACAAGACAATAATTGGAATGAAGCTACATGAACTCAAGTATAAAGACTATACCCTACTATGCCTCTACATGAATTAAGATTTCACTACATCATTAAAACATACAAGACATTAGCTAAGGTAAAGGCAACAAGAGCACATACACTACAAATTGTGTTTCCAATATTAACTTCATCCATATCCTAACCTTATCATTCCCCATAAAATAGGTTCACTAATCAAAGCATAAGCTAAGCTTCATTCAAGAGCATTAGCATATCAAAGATAAGAGTGAAAACCCATTAGATGGTTATGGAAATCATATAAAGCTCAAGGGATAAAGATAACACACAGTTAATACACTACATGATTATATCACATATTTCTCCACCCCCCAAATGGGGATGGAACTACTCACTACTCATTACACTACTGATTAGACTAAGTAAAGAAAACATTTAACTAAGATACTAAAATTACTAAACAAGAGATTAAACAAAGTAAAGCAACCCACACAAAACAAGCAACATAACAAAACAGGATTAAAAGAAACAAATAAACTTTTATTAACAATGACTCACATTGAAGGTAGCATTCTTCTCCACCTTGAGTTATTGCTTCAAGGCTCACTCCTTAGTAGAGAGAATGCCACCAAACAATGGGTGATTACAATGGAAGTTGAAGAGTTCTATTTATAAGCATGGAAAAAGCTAATCCGGGACAATCCCTCGATGTGGGACTAAACCAATACCAAAAATAGCCTAAGAATACACTAATACAAGTTCTCCACAAATCTTAGCGGGTCCAGAGTTATATGGACCGCCAATTAGCGGTCCAAGACCGCCAATTGGTGGTCTATAAGCTTTGGATTCATCTGGGATTTGTTGTGGGCTTTGCTGGTGGTCTTTGTTGGTCCTGGATGCATCTACTTGGTTTGTTGGAGCTCCGACCCGAATCGAATTGCCAAAATACTCCCCATGATGGTGTGGAGTTTCCTGGTTTGCTCTTAGGTCCTTCGGTCTTACGATCAGGTCTTTCTCCCTTGCATCTTAGTCCCCACGTCTCACAATTAAGTCCTTTTTCCTGCTTTTGGGTCCTTTCATGGCTCTTCTCTTCAAATCTCTTTATTCCTGAAAACTAAACATAAAACTCGTCACGTAGAATTGCTTAGGTGTAAGATAATGGATATAAGATACAAATATGAGGATGAAATTATGTCAATCAGCATGCTTCGGGACTTGGTTCTTGAACCAAATGAGCTTGCTCCATACCACAACATTCTTCCTTGGTGCAACCCATGACCACGCCTCCTTTAATGTGAAATTTTCCTTCCTTGCGTCTCATTCAAAGGATCAAACTGAAAGAGCTTGAACCTCTCAAGAGTTTGGGAAATATGGGGCAACGGAAGAAGAGTTTCTCCCGTTGCGGAACTGAAGTTATGATCATCGATCCAAACTCTCCAACCAACAGGCTGGTGGGTCGGAATGAGGTCAAGCACCTCGTTATGCATGTCCAACTCACCAGGAGAACAGGAAGTGGGTCTCATACCCAAGGTATCCTCCAAGGAACTCCTAATACCCTCATGAGTAATGTAGTTGTTTGATGTTCCATCATTTCCAAGATGATCAGGAACAATAGTGAGAGGCAAACTCTCATCAGGTTGTTTGAAATTGAGGGTACTAGGGAGCTCTTGCTCCACCAGAGGTGAGTCCTTAAGAGGCACAACATGAAGATCATGTGGCTCAAGGGCCACGGGACAAAAGATAAGGCACAATCATGTGCCGACTCATAATGAAACTGGTCCAAGTTATTCTCAATTTGAATCGAATCCTCCACTAAGTGATCGTGAATTGAAACCCCAAGTCCCTCAGACTGAGAAGGAGTTTGACTTTGAAAGGTTGTGCTTTGAATTTTTGGATGTGGTGGTGGTTCGATATCAAAAGATGAATCCTCATGTTGACAAGAAAAGTTACCCTCCTCACGTTCATGGAATTGCTGTGTCATCTGGCTCACTTGCATTTCCATGGTTTGCAAGGAATTCAAGTTGGACTTCAATAAATTTTGTGTGGTTTCCATGAATGTTTGGAGAGTTTGTTTCAAGGAATCAGGTATGCGGTCAACGATGGGGTCCAAGTCAGAGCTTGGGAAATTTTGGGGTTGGGTGTTGATGGGCTGAGAATGAGTCCAATGATTTGGAGTGGGGTGCTAGTAGAATTCTGGGTATTCGGGAGGAGGATACTAGGGTGAATATGAAGTATAAGAATTTGAATAAGAATTGTGTCCCCATGAATCCATCACTCTCGGGATGTACGCGGATGCGTAATGGTCATATTGAGCATTTTGGGAAAATGTATGCTCATACTCAGGCTCTGGGGAACATAAGGACATTCCCCGATATTATGACCACTCAACCCACAACAATCGCACGGTATGGCTACTGGAGCCACTGGTGCACTCATGTCGTCTACTGCATGCATGAAAGAGGCCAAAGTTTGTTGCCCAGAGTATGATCCAACATAACTAGATGGAGATCTAGCCGTCGGTGCCTCTCTCATATCACCCCTATATGAAGATTGCTCAGTCACATAATGAAGATCATTCCAACCGTACGGGGTGTTCGTCTGAGCCATCCCAGGTTGCATGGGTCCGGAATACCAGGGAGAATCATCCTGGGCCCAACAACGATATGAATGGTCGCCCATATAACCATCCATCTCAACAAACAACTCTCGAGTCGACCACTCTCACCACCACGAGACTAAGCTCGCAAAAAGTGCTCAACTCGACCCTAAAACACTACCAGAGAGTGTAAAGGGGAGGAGACTATAACGTAGAAGAAGGTGAGAAGAAGATGACTCAGAGGAGAAGGGAAGAATCCCTAGAGTTAGTGAGGGTACTGGGTGAAGGTAGAAGCCTACCTAGCAAGCAGGGCTCAAACAATGTAAGGCAATGGGTCCTTAGGCTAGACGACGCCTAACTTCGAGTGAACTCACCTCCAAGGATCATGAAAAAAGTGTGTATTCTTGCCATCTCCAACTCGAGTCCAGATGTGCTCAAGGGCAACGTGGGGCATCCTTAGGATACCTCTCCATGCCCATGAGCAATTCAAGGGTGGGTGTGCTAGCCAAATTTGTCGATTGCCCAAGTATTTCTATCGCATGCACCTAACCCATAATGACGCATCATCAGCCACGATCATCCACAATAATCGTAACAATCCATCATCATTCCAATCTTCAAGCCTTCGCAGCCCCAAACCACTTTTGCCCTTGGGTATGCAAACATCCTTCCATGCTATCGCCACCCACTTCTTAACTCCTCCCTACACGAAATGGATCATGAGGCTCTCCATCTCCTTTCGCACCGATCTAGGAAGAAGGAAGGTAGACAGTAAACGCTATATGATACCAATACGCTCTGTACCAGCTCAACTCAGCCAGCCGTGGACAAGAAGCTTTGCTTCCTGGTACTTAGCTTCGCCCTCAAATTCGCCACCCACCCCGCACAATGGTGCTTCCCAAGTTGAGAAGTAAATAAAGGAACCCCAAGGTAGGTAACCGAGAATTCTTCCCTTGCCATCCCTAAGTGGTCGCAAATCCAGCTGCCATGTGCCACATTTGTCCCCATAAAAACTTGACTCTTGGTTGTGTTCAAGTGCAACCCCGAGCACTCAGAGAATGTGGCTAAGATACCTTTGATTACCTGTGCGTTCTTGTTAGTAGCCTTGGCAAATAGCAACACCTCATCAACAAATAGAAGATGTGAAATTGGTATGTTGCCACATTCAACCGGTTCGATCCTCCCATTTGCAGCAACTTCTTTGATCATTAGGCTAAGTATCTCCATGCAAACAATGAAAAGATAAGGGGCTATCGGGTCAGCTTGTCGCAAGACATTAGTTGCCTTGGTCGTGAGTTAGCTCCATTTACCGTCACAACAAAAGACGCTCTGACACACACCATAATCAAGAGCTGCCAATGCTCCGGGAAGCCAAACCGCCTGAGGGCCTCTAAGAGGAAATCTAGCTTCAAACACATTGTTGCTGATAGATTTCATGGGCAAGTAAGATATTATCGTTACGTCTGCCATGAATGAATGCACTTTGCTCCTCGCCTATCAATTGGGGTAGGACTGTGGCATACGCTTTCCGGATATCAAGCTTGATGCACATGCGTCCTCGCCCTTTGTCCAGTTGGAGGTTGTGGCAAAGTTCATGTGCGAGAAGAATATTATCACCAATTCTCCTTCCTTTGACAAACACACTTTGGTTCTCCCCAATGAGTCTTGGTAGCAGCCCCTTCAAAGGATTTGCAAGCACTTTGGATGTGAATCTATAGGTCATGTTGCATAGCGCTATGGGTCGGTAATCCTCTACCGAACTCGGTGCTTTCTTCTTTGGAATGATCGTGATCTAGGTGGAGTTCGATTAGGCTAACACCTTCCCACTGTCAAAACAAGAAGTCATGGTCTTAAACACGTCCCTTTTCATGAGGTCCCAAGCAGTCTTGAATAATTTCGCATTGAATCCATCAGGTCTCGGCGCTTTCTCCACATTTGCATGCACCACCACATCGTCTAGTTCCCTCATCTCACTTCTCACTTGGTTGGTGGCTCTCCTCACTCCAAGTTGTGCATGGAAAAACCTAGTGTTCCGGTCCCCCTCTGTCAACCACTTCACCCTTGATTTTTGTCCGATAAGAGACTCCTCCCAAACAAGGGCTCACTCAAGGTCACCATTTGCTGCCCCTACAGCAACGGATAGAGCAACATCGTGTGGGAGGTGTAACCTTTGCTTCCTCACCTCCTGAAGGGCTGTGCGGGCCTCCCCCACTTTGTGGGTAACATTTCCAAAGGTGTTGCCACTCCACCCTATGCGTTCTTTCTTAACTTCGTTTAATTTTGCAGCCACACGAAACATCCTCACGAAAGTAGCGCAATCCTTATCGACTACTCCACGAAACTCCTCATGCTCCGCCCAATGGTTCTCAAATCTAAACATCTTTTTTCCATCTTTAATTCCCTTCCGTCTTCATAATAAGCATGGCATGGTCAATCAAATCCTTGCCACCAACAATGTAGAAAGATTTCGGAAACAACTCAATCCATGCATTGTTCATAAGTATCCGGTCCATCCACGTCTCAATACATGCACTTCCGTCTCATGAGTTCGACCACGTGAACTCACCTCCCGTCGAAGGCACGTCAAGAAGCTGAAGTGCATCAATAGAATCACTAAATTCCTCCATTGCGATCTCATTTCCAGCAACAACACCATGGTTCTCACTTGCTACCCGAATGCAATTTAAGTCACCCCCACTGTCCACGACCTCGAAACTTTCGGTGCCACTAGAAGTAGATCGCTCCATAAAGCTCTCCTATCCACATGCCATTTTCTCCTTAAAGAGGGGTGATGTCAAACTCGGTCCCATCCTTCTTATGGCAGCCCTTGAACTGGAGTAATTGTGGTGTCTCAAAAGTGACACTTAAATCCATTATGTGGTTATTCCATAGCACCAAAATTCGATCGGAGTCCACGATCATGCTATTTGTCATCCATGCATGAGGCCAAATCACTCGTTTAAACGTTTCCATCTTCTAAAGCTTGACCTTGTGCTCCACAAGACACATCATGTCCGGGGTTGCCTCCTTTATTCGACCCCTAATCATGAGTGTACGGCCGGGTCCATTTGCTCCGCGCACATTCCACATTAGCACATTCATGAGTTTAAGGTGCGGGGTGACCCCCATTGTAACGTCCTCAGAATAGTGGAAAATTAAAATTTAAACATACAATCAACTTGAGGACATTACTGCAAAGACACGCACACATGTGCACCAACATATAAGATATATATATGTGACTGAGTTTACAAAGGAATGTGATTACATCAAAAGCTCATAAACCAGAAATATACACATGTAATCACAACCACCTCAAAAGAAAGTAAAGTAGGATATGGTCCCGAGCACTCTCCTCCGCGGTCACCACCTTCCTAACGCCGCTCTCGGCCCGAAATGCAAACATGAACTATGCCTGAGTTTCCGTAAGGAAACCCCGTACACCAAACCCTAACACATGAATGAAACAATGAATACGAAAACCATAAAAGGACATCAGCCCAACAACTGCAAACCACCAACAATTGCCTCATTCATCGGAGCCATGGTTTTGCCTCAATGTTACCGGAGCGACGATTTTGCATCAATTGCCGGAGCAACGACTTTGCCTCATTCGCCGGAGCCACGACATTAACAACCATGACCCACTCCATAGAGCCACCACTGATCGCTATTAGGCCGGCCTGTCTGTCCATTGCCCCAAGAGGGCCGGTGAACCCGTTGCCTTCTAGCCGATCAAAAACAACAAAGGAAAAAACACCAAACTGTGCAAAAATAGTCGAACAAAAACACCTCACTGGTCGGCCGAATCCCCCTCCAAAGGACTGGCCCAACCAAAAAACCCGCCAATCGATCGAACGACAAAGGGGATCCGTTCGACCGAAAAGCACCAGAAAAGAAAATCCTCTTTGCTCAAAAAGGTCAAGCGGTCGAACGACCCAACACATCTGGTCGACCGAAATCCAACAGTAAAACTCATCATCAAACCACACCACACGGTTGACCGAAACAACACTTCCAGTCGAACGACCTTTAAGTTAACATAAGTCATCGGTTGGACGAGTCAAACAAGCGGTCGACCGTTTAGATGGTCAACGCGCCAACCGACCTACAACTGTACTTTCGTTCGACCGGCAAAGGGGTCCCGTTCGACCGAAAGCACCCAGAGCCTCTATCTCCTGCTAAAAATGCACAACCGGTCGACCACCCAAGGGTATCGTTCGACCGGTGCAAGGGATATCGCCCGAAATACACTACAATCAGTCGACCGAACCAAACCACCAGTCGACCGTTATGGTGCCGAAAAACTGCTACGCAGGTCCGACGAGCCATTCGGCCTACCGTCGACCACTCCAACACTCACAAAAGCATAAGTGAGCATCAAAGTAAAGCTTGACATTCCTTTAAGGCTTGAAGAAACCTTTGAAGAATAACGGCGAGCTTCTCCACGCAACTCCTTTCCTTCTCCGGAGAATCCAATCGAGCAACCGACCAACCCGATCCCTCGCAACTCCACTGAGTCTTCCTCCTCGCCAAACCCACACCACGACGCACCGGGTAGCTGAACAAGAGAGAGAGATAGTGTGCGTTGAGAGGGAGAGAGAGAACGAGTGAGAAGAGAGGGAGAGAGAACTCAAACCTTAAATACTCTTCCCAAACACATCTCAGCCGTCCATATCAATCCTTCTCTAAACCTCCCCTAAACACAATTAAACATTAAAAAGGTGTAGGATATAAAAATCCATCCCCCTTAAAAAAATTTGCCCACGAAATTAAATCCAGAACTTACCAACCAGCTCCGGAGACAACTTTCGGACCTCCTCCTCTATCTCCCAAGTTGCCCCTCACTCAGTGTGATGCTGCCACCTGACCTTGACCATCAGAATGGTCCTGCTCCTGAGCTTGTGCTCCATCCGATCCAAAATCTCTACAGGTCTCTCCTTAAGAGACAAATCCTGCTGGATCTCTAGAACCTCAATCTGAATGACGTGAGAAGGATCTGCTACATACTTCCTCAGCATCGAAACGTGGAAGACGTTGTGAAGACAAAAACATTACGGTGGCAGTGCAATCCAGTAAGCGACCTCTCCAACTCGGTCTAAGATCTCAAACGGCCCAATATACCTTGGACTGAGTTTACCCCTCTTCCCAAATCTCATCACCCAACGAGACAGTGAAATCTTCAGAAAGACATGATCGTCAACCTCAAAAATCAGCACACGCCTATCCCTATCTGCGTAGCTCTTCCGCCCGCTTTGAGTTGTCGCTAATCTCTGCCTGATCACGTCGACGTTCTCAGCATACATTTGTACAATCTCAGGCCAGACTAACTGTCTCTCGCCTACCTTATTCCAGCACACCGGTGATCTGCAAGGTCTCCCGTAAAAAGTCTCGTACGACGCCATCCCAATACTCGAATGGTAGCTGTTGTTGTAGGCGAACTCGATCAATGGGAAGTGTTCATTCCAAATGGTCCTCTCGGATTAACCGTCTGTCTGTGGATGAAATGTGGTACTGAAATTCAGCCGAGTCCCGGAGCCTGCTTCCAAAATCTGGAAGTGAACCTCGAATCTCGATCCGAAATGATACTCACTGGCACCCCATTTTGTCTGACAATCTCCTCAATATAGAATCTCGCTAGACTCTCAATGAGTCAACAACTTTGAAAAGATCTCTCTTCACACATTCCCACGCAGCTTTGAATTTATTTGCATCAAAGCCATCTGGACCCTGTACCTTGTCCACATTTGAGTGCTTCACCACTTTTTGTAGCTCGTTCATATCTAGTGGTTGAATAATTGCTCTCACCTCGTCCTCTCCCACCTTAGGAAGGGATAACGTCGGATCAATGGCCTCAACTTCAATATCACTAGAAAACAAGTTAGAAAAATGCCTCCAAAAGACCATCTCGGATAGACTCTTCATCCTCAATAACCACCTATTCCTCACTCACTCTCCTCACATTATCCGTGGCTCTCCTCACTCTAAGTGAAGCATGGACAAATCTAGAATTTTGGTCACCCTCTTGCAGCCATCGAACCTTTGATTTTTGTCTCAATAAACCCTCCTCCCGAACCAAGGAAAGGTCTGGTCCTCCTTATATTGACTCTCACATTGTAAAAGCTCCTCGTCTCGTGGATTATCCTCCCTTCGTCTCCTGATTTCAGCAAACCGAAGTTGAGTTTCGCCTAGTTTTTGTTCCACGTGCCCAAAGGTATCTTCACTCCATCTCTTCAACGCTTCCTTCACCACATTTAACTTTGCTACCAATCTAAACATGGGAGTGGCTTTCACCCTCGTGGCCCAAGCCTCCCACACCACATCAATGGACATCTCATGCTCAACCTAGAAATTGACAAACCGAAACATGCGCTTCCTTCGTTGTCCGTCCTATTCCGTAACCAAGGTGAGGATCGAGTGGTCACTCATGTCTTTATCACCCATGACACAAAAGGAACGAGGAAACGTCGCCAACCACGCATTTGACATGAAGATTCTATCAATTGGCATTTCGATACTTACCTCCCTATGCGAAGAATTGGACGACATAAATTCACCTCCAGTAGACAGGACCTCGACAAGTTGGAGGTGATCAACACAACCATTGAACTCGTCCTTGGCTACCATGTTTAGACCTGCTCCTCCCCTCTTCTCACTAGCTTTTCTGATACAATTAAAGTCCCCACAAACCAGCCATGGCGTCGAGGCTGCTAGAGTGGCTCGACCAAGGTCCTCCCAAAGTGACCTCCGCTGCACATGCCTATTTTTAGCATAGACCGCTGTTCATTTATATTTACGGCAAGTGCATGGCATCGGTGAAGACCCGAAAAGTATGGGTCGTGTCCACGAGGAGGTGAGTAGCTTCTGGTTGGTACGAAATCATGTAGCGAATAAATAGAGAAGAGATTTGAGTATGCTAATCTAAGCTACACTAAACTAGTAAGAATAAATGAGAAAGAAAGCAACTAACGAGAATCTAATGCAAAGCTGCAAATAAGGAAGACAGACACCAAAGGTGTAGAGTGAGTGCACACATGTATTAAGATGGTGAAGAATGCATTTAATAGGCACAAATGTAGTAGTGTTTTCATGTATAGGAAGTGTCTAATGGTTATCGCAAAACCTATCAATCCAATACTAACGTAGTTGATTAACATTCACATACAAAAGTTGGTTTTTTCAGAATCTAAACAAGCATGGGAGGTGTCTAATACTTGTGGCAAAGCCCATCAAGTTAAGTGTTCTACTCTAAACAAACAAGCGCACATTCACATTTATCAACACATTTCAAAATAAAGCATTCATTTCCATTCTTTAATGCATGTATGAACATCATCTCCACCCCCAAAGGGGGATGGAACTACACACTTCTCACTAAAGGAAGACAAAACGAAATTAAGGTAATTAAGATAGGAAATGAACACATCCAAGTTACTTCAACTAAGATTAAGACAAATAAAACAAGCTAAACAAGCAAGCATTAAAACAAAGATAACATTAAAACAAACTATGAAGAATTATTTTATTAAATGACTTACATTACAAGTAGCATTATTCTTCACCTTGAGTTTTTCCTCCAAGGCTTACTCCAAGTAGAGAGAATGCCACCAAGCAATGGGTAAATACAAAGGAAGGTGAAAAGTTTTATTTATAGGCATGGAAAAAGTTAATCCGGGACAATCCCCCTGTATGGGACTAAAGGCATACCAAATATGGACTAAATACAACATTATCTAACACCCGACCAAGGCATGTGCGTTTTGAAGCAATCTTGACCGTTGATTGGCGGTCTGGTCTGTATTTGTCTGATCGGGTCTTAATTTGTTTGGCTTGATTCTAGTTTGTTTGCTTAGTGTTTGATGAACCCGATTTGGTTGTTTATGGTTGGGCCCGGATTTAATTGTCAAAATACCCCTCATTAAGGTGTGGAGATTCTTCATTTGCTCATTGGTCCTTTTGGCTTTACATCCGGGTCCTTCTCTCTTTCATCTCAGTCCATAAGTCTTGCAACTTAGTCCTTTTTCCTTGCTTTTGAGTCCTTTTTATGCCTCTTATCCTCAAACCTACTTATTGGTGAAACTGATAGATAAAACTCGTTATGTAGCATTTTTTAGGTGAAAGATAGTGGATATAAGACACAAATGTATGCATGATATGATGTCAATGAAATACCCTCACACCTTACTTTTGCTAGTCCCGCGCAAAACAAACAAAGGAAAAATGAAACAAAGACAAAGGCATACGTAAAACAAAAAAAATCCTATCTAACTTTTGTAGGAATCACAGTTGCACTTAGAATGTGCAACAAGTCATTAAACACCCCTGTCGCCAAGGAGGAGGAGTGTTGTCTCCTAAGGGTTTTCAGCGGATACACTCACAAAATCAGAACATAGATGCATTATTCAAGCCAGCAAAATGACTCGATGAACTCATTTTCGTCTATTATTGGACACGGTAATTCTACGGGCCGACTCTATATATGTAATCAGTCAACACCTAGCCTAATGAATCATTCATCAAAGTTAATTAAGGACTTAAGTGAAAGACATGGGCGACCTTAACTTCTTCAAGTGATACATTGTGTAAAGTCCATTAAGGTTCTTATTTGACTCCTTTTTTTCTTTTCTTCATTCATTTTTTCTTTTCTTTGGGGCATTATATTGGTTGGTGTTTGATTCTCCTAGGGTCGGGTTTCGTGCATCATTGTCTGTGAGGACTTACACTATCACGTACACCTTCCCCCGAATCTCGACATAAGGGGATCCCTACTACCTGTGTAACAGGATTTTGGTCGGTGCATCCCAAGTTAGATGACTCGAAAGCACCATGCACTAAGTCCCCTCGAACCTAATTTCCAGAGTGATAGGAGCCATGCGAGAAAAGAGAGCACCACTTATTTATTTATTTATTTATCTACATGGGAACAAAAATCCCTACACTTAGAGTTTCACAACAAGATTTTAAGGGTCCATGACTACGACAAACTTCCTTATACTAACATACACAAATTAATTTACTCACTAGGTTCAACGTTGACTTATTTATTTGTTTGAGTACTGAAACACTATGATTACTCGCCCCCCGAGGGAAGACAAGGGTGCATCCTTACGGTTCGATAAGTCCTAAAACTGGTATACTAGATCTCTTAATGCATCATGTCGAAGTCAATTTTGGGAGCTTCCTTTTTTGATTGCCTCAAAACGGTTTTGCACATGCTAAACACACATAAAATCCATAAAACATTTTCTTTCGCAAACAAATGAAGATTTTGAAATAAATGGAAAATTTTAAAGCACCAAGCAAGCAAAAGAAGGCAAGTCATGGCAAATAGATATATCGATATTAAATGCAGCACACTAACATGACCCTAACAATACAAACAAAAGAAAACATAAACCAAAAGGAGAAAGACTCGACTATGTACACCTGTAAAACACCCCCATACTTACTTCATGCATTGTCCTCAATGAATGTGAGTATGATACTACATGGACTTTTGCATGAAAAAGAAAAGATCTTTCCAACGTGAAGCACATGGAAAGTTTCATGGTCGTGTTGATGAACAAAAACCCAAAGTCCCAAAAACCTGTGAGATACTTATGACAGGATAGTAATACGTGAAACAAAATGGGGCCCAAATATAGAAGAGTTGGGGCCAAAAACAATCATTGCTAACTGGTGGAGTCTTTTATTGCTTTTGTTTTTTTCTTTTGTTTATTTTTTCTAAACAAGATATATATATATATATATATATATATATATATATCAACAAAGATATTCTCATAATCATTTGGTCGACAACATGAAATGAGAACATCGAGTCATGAGGACCTTTGTCAAGAATGGCCCGCTTCATTGGTACTCTGAGGTATCATGATGGGTCAAAGGTCATAACTGAAAGCCTCGAACCCCTCATGATATTGGTTGGGCGTAGGCAACATAAATGAGTGGAGTTGCGTTGCCTCACTTGGGTTTAGTTGCTCGTTGAATAAAACCCTCCAACCAATAGGCGGGTGCATCGGAATGAGTTCCTTACGCTCATTCATATGATTTGACACACCTATCGCACTAAGAATGGGGCTTCTCCCCAAGTCATCCAACAAGGACCACCCAACCTCCTTTGTATTATCAAACATAAGATCGATCGCAAGTGGGTCCTTGTTGGAGTCAAGATGAAGCTCAAAAGGTTCGACAGCCGTGGGACATGGGGTAGAGACATCTTTTAGTATGGTCATATGCTAAGGTGTGTCCCCCAAATTGATAGTCTCAATTGAATCATCTAACAAACGCTCTCTTTGTACATTCATGTTTGATGATAGCTCACTCTGTTGCATTGCAAATACAGCCAATGAGTTTTCGTTGGGCACACAAACATTCTCAACGGGTTGCATTGGTGTTAAGGGTGTTTGTTGATTTTGTGGTGCTTTCTCTAATTGGCGGATGAGGTTGAGATTTAAAGGTTGGTCCAAGCGTTCTTGTTGACTACCAGAGTTGAACACATGAAACTCGACGCTCATGTTACCGAATGAGAGCTTCATGAGACCATTTCTACAATTCATTAAGGCATTGGAGGTTGCCAGAAATGGTCTACCCAAAATCAAAGGAATTTGAGAGTGGGTATTCGCAACAGGGTTGGTATCGAGGACAACAAAATCTACTGGAAATATAAAATCTCCAACTTTGAAGAGCACGTCCTCCATAATCCCCTTTGGGATACGAATGGATCTATCCTCCAATTGGAGGGTGATCTTAGATGGTTTCGATTCTCCCAAGTTCAACTGTTGATAAACAAAAGAAGGCAGGAGGTTGAACGATGATCCTCAATCAAGCAATACGTTACTCATGCTAGTGTCCCCTATCGTACACTTAATAGTAGGACACTCAGGGTCCTTGTACTTTGTGTAAGTGGGATTGGACAAAAGTGAGTTTACACTTGCAGCTAAGAATGCTTTCTTAGGAATATTGGTCTTCCTCTTCGTTGTGCACAGATCTTTCAACACTTTGGCATATTGTGGTATTTGTTGGATGACATCCAACAACGGGATGTTAACCTTCACGTTTCTGAAGACCTCTAATATCTTATCCATTGTGTCACTCCACTTTTTGGTTAACATACTATGATAGGGAGCTTTTGGCGGGTATGTTTTCTACGGTGCCTGAGAAGGAGGCATTGGTGTATTACCCTCACCATCATTCCCACCGAGGGGCTGCACAGATGATTGTGGTGGAAAGGAAATGTGATTGTAAACCTACTTTCCATTCCTTAAGGATACAATGGCATTAACTTGCTGAACAGGTTCTTCCACTGAAGGGAATGTGTTCTAAAAGTTTTACTTTTAATTGCCAATTATTATGAATGGAATGAGAAATCATTTTGTTCCTTGTTTATGTTATTCGACTTTTAGAAGTATTAAGGAAGAGGCTCTTGGTCCTTAACCGTAGAGCTCTAAAAGATATTGGTTTACATAAAACAAAAGATATTCACAATCATGGTAATTAACATGGGACATTAATTACCAAGTTAAGATTGTCGTGTTGGTCATAGATCATTGTAACTCGACAAGTGAGTGACAACACGGGTACACAAAAGAGGAAAATATTACTTTTGTATACAGAATAGACCTAATAACTACAACATTATAGAATTGTGTTTTCTGTGTCATTAATGTTTTACTGTGTCTTTGGTCCTTTGATATGAGACTTATATCCGATCACTTAAGAATTGCTTAATTAGACTAGTGTCTTGAGCTATCGATGAGAGTAGTGTAAGGGCATTGGTTGGTTAAGTATGACTTTTGTTGGAGAAGATAGTTAGTCAAAAGATTATCATTGCCCCTCTTAATTGAGTGATGATATTAGTGGGCCCCTTGATAAAGCAAAGTTATAATGTGCACAATGTGATTTGAGTTAAGTCACATATTTATAACTAGCTTAAAGAGATCAAGAAATGAATACTAATACAAAGATGACACAGTACTACTTTGTGTGTATTCTTAATATCATGAGGCAAGGGACGGACACAAGTGGTGCACTCCATCACTAAATGGATCGGGTTTTGGTTCGAGTGGAATTAAGACATGTAACTAATTGGGAGCTATAATGTGTAGCTAGAGACCGCTTATAGCTTGTGATATTAAGCTCTCAATATCACTGCCAACTTAGTCTAGATCCTCCCATAGGTCACACCGCAAAAACCGGGAAGCAAGAAGCTTGATTTTTGGTTCATATGATGTGTCAGGTTTCTTATAGAAAATATGACACATATGGTGAACAAGTAAAATCAATTATGTTGTGTATAACATAATTAGAATCATGATAAATTCATATGAGATGCATATATTATAGGGTGCAATAATTTATTGTTGCATAGGATAATATATTACATAAGTTGTGAATTTGCTAAAAACCCCAAAAGATCAAATTTTGTTGGAAATAAATCCAAAATTGGAAAAGGTAAAATCGGGTAAAAGTTCGGTAATCCGTTATGCTTCGGTCGACCGAAAGATCTGTGGATCGGTCAACCGAATGTGGAACGGATAGTCATAGTTGATTGACCGAACTTTACCAAAGTGCATCGAACTCTGGTACGGTGTACCGAACCAGGAACGGTCGACCGAAACATGTCAAATTCCGATATTTTCGGTTAACCGAATGGCACTCGGTTTAGACGTGAATTCGTCCAATCGGTTAAGGAGAATTTTTCTCCTTAAGAATCGGTCATCCGTCTAATACTCGGTTAAACGATCAAGACATATTCGGTTAACCGAGTGGGACTCGGTAGACCGAACCTCGATCGATTTTCTGCCTTTAATAATTACGAGATTAATTTGATCGATGGTTGGATTGGCTCCAAACTTGGTCAAACGTTTTGTGGATGCATGTAATACATTATGGAATTAGTTTGTGAGAGAAAATGTGAAGGAAAAGTGGCTTAAGAATAGCCATGATTAAGAGTAAGATTGGAGCCTATAAATAGGTCCTTATTCTCCTTAATTAAGTTAGATGTTTTCTAATTATTTTCTCTCCTAATTCACCACAAAAGCCACGAAAATTCTCTTAGTTTTCTAAGTCTTTGGAAGGAGAAATCTCAGAGATTAAGAAGGGGTTTGTAGCTAGATTCTAAGCTTCTTTGGAGATTGATCGGCTAGCTCCTTTCTCTCCAACCTTGTTTAGGGTTTCAGTAAACACTCGGAGGCATCCGGTGCAACGAGAAGCGACAATCGTCTTCCTCAATGTCTCTGGAACATCAAGAAGTTTTAGAAAACTTCTAGGTATGAATTTCGGAGTCCCTTGTGTTTGTTTTAATAACTTTTTGAAACTAGTTGTTAAAACAAACCGATGCATGCATGAAATAAATCGAAGAAAATTGTAATTGATCCTTATTATGCATAAAATTCGAAAATTATATATGCACAATTAAACATGAAATCCTACATCCACATGGTTCACTTGCCACCCCCAGGTACCGAACTCTCATTTTGCAAGTGTGGTTGTCGGTACATGCGGGGATTAGCCTCTGACTGACTAGGCAAAGTCCCTCTCTCTCTCTCTCATGTACAGACTGAGCCAATTGGTCCATCTGAAACTCTAGAGATTTGATAGTTTGCAGATTTGAAGTGAGAACGTGGCTTGTGGATGACATATTTTTTTACTGGGTTATCAAGTCCACGAGTCAAGTTCTCAAGCGAAGTAAATCAGGTTTCCATGTTGTGAGAATTTGGGAAACCCGGTGGGTTGGTGATCTGGGCTTGGGGTGGCTGAAAAGATTGTGAATGCATGGGAGGTTGGTGTGGTCTGTTAGGTGGTCTAAAGAAGTTTGAAGGACCACCCTGGACATTGTTTTAGTTCAATGAAAAGTTAGGGTGCTGATGGTTCCCTCACACTCTCCCACTTCATGGTTTTCTCAGCGATGTCTTCTAGGAAAGCACATGCCTCCCTTTCATCCATTCCTAAGAACTCTCCTTGACACATGAACTCGAGGAGCATTCGAGACAGGATGTGAAGACCCTTGTAGACAATCTGACAAAGCTGCCACAGTTGGATACCATGGTGAGGGCATGAGGATACTAGCTCCTTGAACCTCTCTAAGTATGAATGGAATGATTCGGTGTCATGTTGATAGAAATAATTGATTTCGTTCCCCAGTCTTTGAGTCTGATGATTTGGAAATTACTTCTTGAGGAAAGCAGATTGAAATTCGTCCCAAGTCCTAAAGCCATTTGCCTGGTTGTTGTACAAGCATTTCTTGGCATCAACCTTTAGTGAAAAAGGGACCAGCCTAAGATCGATGAACTCTACGCTAAGTTGTTGCAGCTTGAACATAGCACAGACCTCCGCAAATTCCCTGAGAAATATAGGGGTCACCATTCCCAGTGAAGTGATGGAGCATGGAGATAAACTGAGGCTTAACCTCAAAGTAGTTCCCATTTGCCTCTCGTAATACGATGCACAAAGGTAGAGCAGTACGACTCTTGTAGCCTCGATCGCGAAGGGGAATGGGAACCTGGGGCACCAATTGATGAGGTTTTCGACCCCAACCTTTTGGACCAGAGGGTGGTGGAGGTCCAAAACCTGAGTCATCCTCGTGTCGTCCATGACTCGCCATAGTCCCAGGAATGTGTAGGACACGGGACGGGGATGTGTTCGTAAAGTCGACAATCGAAGACAAATCGATGTGGTATCTCGTCGAACGACCCGCAACATCTCGTGACTGTTTAAATGTTTTAAATTTAGACCGCAAGTGCGTAGCCGTCGCTGAAGATGGGGCAAGTATGGGTCAATCCGCAGGGTGGTGTGTCGACTCTTGTTCTTCCGAAATCAAGTGGCAAATAAGGGAGAAGAGATTTTATTATGCTAACCTAAGCTACACTAAACTAGAAACTAACAAAGGAGAAAGATGAAAGCACAAGACAACTAAAAGTAAGATAAACAACTAACAAAAGGAAGATGGAATTCAGTAAGGAAAACCCCTAAGGGGTGAAGTGTGTGCACACGTGTAATAAGATGATGAAGAATGCATTAAATATGCACAAATGTAAGTAGTATTTTCATGTAAAGGATGTGTCTAAAGGTTATGGCAAAACCTATCAATCCAATCACTAACCTAGTTGATTAACATTCACATACACAAGTTGGTTATTTTAGAACCTTTACAAGCATGAGAGGTGTCTAATAGTTGTGGCAAAATCCATCAAGTGAAGTGTTCTACTCTAAACAAGCAAGCATACATTCACATTTATCAACACATTTCAAAATCAAGTATTCATTTCCATTCTTTAATGCATGTATGAACATCATCTCCACCCCCAAAGGGGGATGGAACTACTCAGTAATCATTAATCTAACAGCGTATAAAGAATGGAGGACATTCTAATTATACTATGAGAAAGAAAATACTCCCCATAATGGTGTGAAATATTCTGTTTTACTCTTAGGTCCCTCTGTCTTGCAATCAGGTCCTTCTCCCTTGCATCTTGGTCCCTAGATCTCACAATTCAGTCCTTTTTCCCAGCTTTTGGGTCCTTTTATGCTTCATCTCTTCAAACCTATTTATTCCTGAAAACTAAACATAAAACTCGTGACATAACATTGTTTAGGTGAAAGATAATGGATATAAGATACAAATATGAGCATGAAATGATGTCAATCAATGTTCAACACCCACCTCTTTGCATGTGTGCACTCACTCCACCCCTTAGGGATTCTCCATTTCTGAATTCCAGCACTCGTCTTTCGTTCTTAGGTTAGTTTTAGTTAATCGTTTGTTGCTTTCTTTCGCATTTCATACTTCATACTTTGTGCAAATGAGAGGTTGCTCACCTCCCTTAGGACGACCCGTATTTGCCACCGCTTCAACGCGGTCGTGCACTTGCGGTTTAGTATAAAACGAATCAATCAAGTTTTTGGCGTCGTTGCCGGGGAGATGCCAGTCCAGACTCTTGTTTGGACGATTCGAGAGGATTTAATTTGTGTTTTGTAGTTTTTCTTTATTTCAGGAGACTGGGAATAGTAAGGGGAGGCTACTGGAAAAATTTCAGGACGACCTGGACACATCAGACCGCCAATCAACGGTCTGGGATCGCCAATCAGCAGTCTAGTGAGCTCTATTCATATTCTACTTTCTTTGTGTCGTTGCTATAATTGATCTACTAATCTGGGACTCAATTTTGCATGTACTGACTCTTAGATTGCTCCCAGATTAATAATCAACTTCCCTTAAGCAACTTGGACCCTAAAACTCAAAGCAAAAGATTAGGCATTCTTTTTGTTTAGGTCATGCATCATGTATGTGACTTAGGCATATAGATTGTCTTTAATTTTAGCTTTATTTTCAATTGCTGAGTGCTGGCGTGAGGTACGCACCTTCTACTCTCATTCATGCATTTCGTATGAACATGCATTAGTTCGTAGGATGTGCATTGAAACAAGTGTGAGTTGAGTGTTTGTTTGGAGAGTTGATTACTAGATTTAGGACTCCAAAAGGCTACTAAGGAGGGGCTGTCCCATAAAAGATAAGGTGGAGGATTTCATCACCCTTTCCTTCGCCCCACAAACCACACTAATCAAGAGCCTAATTTTAAAAATATGGTAGACATTGGCCCTAAGGACTTCGGGCTCATTAGGAGAGTGATCCGGTCCAGACCGTCATGACCTGATCGGCGTTGCCCACTTTGTCGATAGTAGGAGAGAAGAGATCTCTGGATCTTGGTTCCCTTGCTGGACTTTGTGGTCCTCGTCGTAGGGAGGTGAGGCGTGTGGAGGCCGTGTGACCTCGCAGTTAGGCGTCGTCTAGCTGTAAGGACCTATAGCGACCTTAGGATTGCTTGAGCCTTGTTTGCTTGTGTGCTTCTACCAGTACCCATCCGCCGTAGCATAAGGACTTCTTCCCTTCTCTCCTGAGTCATTCTTTCTCTCCTGTGTTCCCCTGTCTTCTCCTCTACGCACATTCTTTGTTAAAAAAAGGTTTTGGTTTGTGTGTGCGCACCTTTGTGCATGCTTTCGTGGAAACGAGACGAGAGTGTCGTTTGACGAGGAGCGTTCTCAATCCGGCTTCGGTAATCGATTTCTTGACGCCTTCCTCCTCTCATGTCGCACAAACTCCGGGTTCAATTGCTGCTAATTTCCGTGAGGAGCAGTTGCTGGACCCACCTATTCGACCTGTACTTCCTGTTGTTGTTCCCATACCTCTCCGTGATCGATGCTACCTGAGCCGTACAACTCTACCCTCATGCATCTTATTGCCAGAGGCAACTAGGAACCATTTTGAGGTTAAGCCTCAGTATATTTCCATGCTCCCTCAATTCACTAGGAAAGGTGACCCCTATATCTTTCTCAGGGAATTTGAGGAGGTATGTGCTATGTTCAAGATGCAACAACTTAGCACAGACTTCATCCATCTTAGGCTTGTCCCCCTTGCGCTGAAGGATGACGCCAAGAAGTGGTTGTACAGCAACCAGGCGAATGCCTTTAGGACTTGGGATGAGTTTCAATATGCATTCCTCAAGAAATACTTTCCAAATTATCGGACTCAAAAATTGAGGAACGAAATCAATTCGTTCTATCAACTTGAGACCGAGACATTTCATGCATATCTAGAGAGGTTCAAGGAGCTACTATCCTCATGCCCTCACCATGGCATTGAGTTGTGGCGTCTTTGTCAGATTGTTTACGTGGGTCTTCACATCCCATCCCGGACGCTCCTTGAGTCCATGTGTCAAGGAGAGTTCTTGGGAAAGGATGAAAGGGAGGCATGGGCTTTCCTAGAAGACCTTGCTGAGAAAACAATTTGTAATGAGAGAGTGTAAGGGAACCACCTGCATGATCTAGTATAGGAATAAGGATTGCGAATGCAAACTCGACTAGATCGGGTGCCGCATATGCTATCGATACCACTACGGCCACCGAGGCACGCATGGCGGCCTTAATGTGCCGTATGGATTCGATTGAGCTCCCAAACCAACAAATTGCACCTCACATGTCCACATCTGGTCGAGTTACATGTCATTCATGTGGTAGGATAGGTCATGTAGAAAACGAGTGTGCGTCCATTCCTCCTGAGATGGAACATGTCAACGCCATCTATGACAGAGCTAGGAATGACCCATACTCCTCATCTTATAATCCTAGATGGAGGAACCACCCCAATTTTTCATGGAACCAAAATAATGCCCCGGGTGGTCCTTCAAACTCCTCTCGACCACCTAACCAATCATACCAACCTCCCATGCATGCACAATCTTATCAGCCACCCCAAGCTCCAAGCACCAACCAACCAGGTTTCCCAAATTCTAACAACTTTGAAACCCAGTTTAATTCGCTTGAGAACTTGACTCGTGGACATGAGAACTCTATGAAAAAATTTATGTCAACCACAAGTCAAGTTCTCACTTCAAATCAGCAGACCATCAAATCTCTAGAGCTTCAGATGGGCCAATTGGCTCTGTCTGTACATGAAAGAGAGAGAGAGTCTTTTCCTAGCCAGCCTGAGGCTAACCCCCGCATGTACCAGCAACAACACGTGCAAAATGAGAATGTGGTACATCGGGGGAGGCAAGTGAACCATGTGGAGGGACATGTTCACCATGTCAATTCCATTGTGACCTTAAGGAATGGAAAATAGGTTGACAATCACATTTCCTTGCCACACCCACCAGCATCTATGCAGCCCCTTAGTGGGAATGGTGGTGAAGAAGAGGTTGAGGGTAATACATGAAGGCTTCCTTCTCAGGTACTGCAGAAAACCTACCTGCCAAAAACTCCTTATCCAAGTAGGTTAACCAAAAGGCAGAGTGACACAATGGACAAGATATTAGAGGTGTTTAAGCAAGTTAAGGTTAACATCCCCTTGTTGGATGTCATCCAACAAATACCTCAACATTCCAAAGTGTTGAAGGATCTCTGCACAACCAAGAGGAAGACTAATGTTCCTAAGAAAGCATTCTTGGCTGCAAATGTAAGCTCACTTTTGTGCAATCCCGCCAACACAAAATACAAGGACCCTGGGTGTCCTACTATTCAGTGTACGATAGGGGACACTAGCATGAGTATTGTTTTGCTTGATCTAGGAGCAGCAGTCAACCTCCTCCCATTTTCTGTCTATCAATAGCTAATTTTGGGAGAATTAAAATCAACTAAGATCACCCTCCAACAGGCGGATAGATCCATTCGTATTCCAAAGGGGATTATCGAGGACGTGCTTATCAAAGTTGGACATTTTATATTTCCAGTCGATTTTGTTGTCCTCGATACTAATCCTGTTGCGAACACCCACTCTCAAATACCTTTGCTTTTGGGTAGACCATTTCTGACAACTTCCAACGCCTTAATTAATTGTAGAAATGGTCTCATGAAGCTCTCATTCAGTAACATGAGTGCCGAGTTTCATGTATTGAACTCTGGTAGGCAACATGAGCCCATGGATCAACCTTTAAATCTAAATCTCATCCGCCAATTGGAGAAAGCACCACAAAATAAATGAACACCCCTAACCCCAATGCAACCCATTGAGAATGTTTGTGGGCCCAGCGAAAACTCATTGCATGTCTTTGCAATGCAACAGAGTGAGTTGGCATCAAACATAAATGTCCAAAAGGAGTGTTCATTGCATGATTCAGTTGAGAGTACTAGTGAGAGTGTAACACCTCATCATATGCCTATACCAGAAGGTGTCTCTATCTCATGTCCCATGGCCATTGAGCCATTTGAGCTTCATATTGACTCCAACAAGGACCCACCTATGACTGAGCTTATGTTTGATGATCTAAATGATGGTGGGAGGTCCTTCTTGGATGACTTGGGGAGAAGCCCCATTCTTAGTGATGCAGGTCTGCTGCATCCATCGAATGAGCTTGAGGAACTCATTCCGATGCACCCGCCTATTGGTTGGAGGGTTTTGTTCGATGAGCAACTAAACCCTACTGAGGCAACACAACTTCATTCTTTGTTGCCCACACCCAACCAATATCATGAGGGGTTTGAGCCTTTCAGCTTTGACCTTTCACCCCTCATGACACCTCAGAGTACCGGTGAAGTTTGCCCATCTCGGCAAGTCTCTGGTCCCCATGACTTGATGTTCTCATTTGTTGTTCCTCGACCAAATGATTATGAGAATATCGTTGTTTCTATATATATCATTTAAAAAAAAGAAAAAAAAAGAAAAAAAAAAGAAAAAAAAAGCGAGTAATAAAAGACTCCATGAGCGAGCATTAATTGTTGTAGGCCCCAACCCTTTTGTACTTGGGCCCCATTTCTTCACGTATTTGTCTCCCTTCTTCAGTATCTCACAGGTTTTACTGGAATTCAGGTTTGTGTCCATCGCTATAACCATGAACTTCTTGTTGCACTTCATGTTGGTGAGATCTTCCTTTTTTCATGCATAAATCCATGTAGTATCATGCTCACATTCATTGGGGACAATGCATGAAGTTGGTGTGGGGGTGCTTTACGTGTGTACATAGTCGAGTCTTTTCTTTTGATTTTTGTTTTCTTTTGTGTGTATTGATAGAGTCATGTTAGTGTGCTGTATTTGATATCGATATAACTGCTTGCCATGATCATTGGGTGACTTGTATTCTTTTGCTTTCCTTGTGCTTTAGATTTTTCACATTTCTTTCAAAATCTTCATGTGTTTGCGAAAGAAAATGTTTTTGTAGATTTTGCGTGTGTTTAGCATGTGCAAAACCGTTGAGAGGCAAAGTAAAAAGAAAGCTCCCAAAATTGTCTTCAACTTGATGCATTAGGATATCTAGTTTACTGGCTTTAGGTCTTATAGAGTCGTTAGGATACACCCCGGTTTTCCCTCGGGGGGCGTGTAATCATAGGGTTTCAACACTCAAACATTTAAAGAAGTCCACCATGAACCTAGTGAGTCAAATAATTCGTGTTTGTTAGTATAAGGAAGTTTGTCGTAGTCAAGGGCCCTTATTCTCTTTTTGTGAAACATAAGTGTAGGGGTTTTGGTTCCCATGTAGATAAATAAATAAGTGTTGTTATCTCTTCTCGCACGACTCCTATCACTCAGGAAAGTAGGTGATTGATCTCGTTTTATATTTAACCGCAAGTGCACGGCCGCGTTGAAGCGGTGGCAAATACGGGTCGTCCACTGGGAGGTGTGTCGACACTTGGTTTGTGCGAAGGCGAGAGGTAAAGAAAGGGAAGAGAAGGGTCGGTTACACTAAACTACACTAAGATGCAAAAAGGACATGAAGATAAGCAATAAACTAAGCCCCAAAGGGGGTAGAGAAATAATGTGAACATAAAGAAGTGTGTGTGTGTTCATTAAGCTCCTCACAACATGTAGTGCATGAAATCATAAAACTACATCCAACTTTGCCTCTACATGAATTAAGATAAGACTACATCATTAAAACATACAAGACAATAATTGGAATGAAGCTACATGAACTCAAGTATAAAGACTATACCCTACTATGCCTCCACATGAATTAAGATTTCACTACATCATTAAAACATACAAGACATTAGCTAAGGTAAAGGCAACAAGAGCTCATACACTACAAATTGTGTTTCCAATATTAACTTCATCCATATCCTAACCTTATCATTCCCCATAAAATAGGTCCACTAATCAAAGCATAAGCTAAGCTTCATTCAAGAGCATTAGCATATCAAAGATAAGAGTGAAAACCCATTAGATGGTTATGGAAATCATATAAAGCTCAAGGGATAAAGATAACACACACTTAATACACTACATGATTATATCACATATTTCTCCACCCCCCAAATGGGGATGGAACTACTCACTACTCATTACACTAACTATATTAGAAAAAGAAAACATAATACTGAAATGAAAGTTAACTAAGAAGGCAAGAAGCATTAAAGAAACATAAAAGGAAAGGAAAGACTAAACAAACATGCACAAATTAAAAGACAAGATTAAAAGAAACTAGAAGAATTATTTTATTAACAAATGACTCACATTGAAGGTAGCATTCTTCTCCACCTTGAGTTTTTGCTTCAAGACTCACTCCTTAGTAGAGAGAATGCCACCAAGCAATGGGTAATTACAATGGAAGGTGAAGAGTTCTATTTATAAGCATGGAAAAAGCTAATCGGGGACAATCCCCCGATGTGGGACTAAACCAATACCAAAAATAGCCTAAACGAACATTAATACAAGTCCAGGAGAAATTTCGACGGATCCTGAGCAATATGGACCGCCAATTGGCGGTCCAAAATTGTCGGATCGTGTTGGAATTTGTTGTGGGCTTTTCTTTCTGGTATTGTTGGTCTTTGATTTGGTTACTCGACTTGTTGGAGCTCCGACCCGAATAGAATTGGTAAAATACTCCCCATGATGGTGTGGAGTATTCTGTTTTGCTCTTAGGTCCTTCTGTCTTACATTCAGGTCCTTCTCCCTTGCATCTTGGTCCCTAGATCTCACCATTCAGTCTTTTTTCCCAGCTTTTGGGTCCTTTCATGGCTCTTCTCTTCAAACATCTTTATTCCTGAAAACTAAACATAAAACTCGTCACGTAGCATTGCTTAGGTGTAAGATAATGGATATAAGATACAAATATGTGCATGAAATGATGTCAATCAAATACCCCCACACCTAAGTTTTTGCTAGTCTCGAGCAAAACAAAGAAAGAGAAAAACAAACGAGAAACAAGAAATCCTAACTCACTTTCGTAGGAATCACGATTGCACTTAGCACGTGCAACAAGCCGTTAAACCTCTTTGTTGCCAAGGAGGAGGAGTGTTGTCTCCTGAGGGTTTTCAGCGGATATACCCACAAAATCCGAACAAGATGCATTATTCAATCTAGACCTCGACTCGTTGGAAATATTTTGTCGATCAATGGACGCGGTAATCCTACGGGCCGACTCTATATAGGTGATCAGTCCACACCTCTACCCTAATGAACCATTCGTGTTAGTTAAATAAGGAATTAAGTGAAAGACATGGACAACCTCAAGATCCTCAAGTGATACAAAGTGTAAGGTCCATTAAGGTTCTTATTTGCATTACCATTTTTTTTTCTTTTTGTTTCTTTTCACACATTTTTTTTTCTTCTTTTTTTTGTTTTTATTAGTTGGAGCTTCATTCTCCCAGGGTCAGGTTTCGTGCATCATTGCCCATCAGGACTTACACTATCACGTACACCTTTCCCCAAATCTCCACATAGGGCAATCCCTACCACCCGTGTAACGGGAGTTCGGTCGGCGCATCCCAAGTCAGATGACTCGAAAGCACCAGGCACAAAGTCCCCTCAGACCTACTTTCCCGAGTGATAGGAGCCGTGCGAGAAGAGAGAACATCTACTCACTTATTTCTTATCTACACATGAACCAAAACCCCTACACTAATGTCTCACAACAAGATTAAGAGGGTCCTTGACTACAACAAACTTCCTAAATTAACAAACACGAATTATTGACTTACTAGGTTCAGGGTGGACTTCTTGGAATGTTTGAGCACTGAAACCCTATGATTACTCACCCCCAAAGGAAAACTGGGGTGCATCCTAACGACTCGATAAATCCTAAAGCCACGTACTAGATATCCTAATGCATCAAGTTCAAGACAATTTTGGGAGCTTTCTTTTTACTTTGCCTCTCAATGGTTTTGCACATGCTAAACACACGCAAAACCCACAAAACATTTTCTTTCGAAAACACATGAAGATTTTGAAAGAAATGTGAAAATTTTGAAGCACTAGGCAAGCAAAAGAAGACAAGTCACCCAAGGATCATGGCAAGCAGATATATCGATATTAAATGCAGCACACTATCATGACCCTAACAATGCAAACAAAAGAAAACAAAATCAAAGGAAAAAGACTCGACTATGTACACACGTAAAACACCCCCCCACACCTACTTCATGCATTGTCCTCAATGAATGCAAGCAAGATACTACATGGATTGATGCATAAAAAGGAGAGATCTCACCAACATGAAGTACAAAGGGAAGTGCAAGGTCATGTTGATGGACATAACCCGAATTCCCTCAAAACCTGTGAGATGCTAAAGAAGGGATACAAATACATGAAAGAAATGGAGCCCAAATACACAAGGGTTGGGGCTCACAACAATCAATGCTCACTGAAGGAGTCTTTTATTGTACTTCTTTTATTTTCTTTTTATTTTCTTTATTTTTTATTTTTTATATAACTATGTACAAACATAAGTTCCCATCTTCATTTGTCAAAAGACATCAAATGGGAACCTCAAGAGTGGGTCAATGCACTTGGAAAGGGAACATGACACCATGCGGGGCCAGAATACGCATGCGTGGGCCCCCTTCACAAAGAGCACCAGATGAAATGAGAGGTTCATGAATTGGACGCAAAGGCGTCTCATTCAAAGGATCAAACTGAAAGAGCTTGAACCTCTCGAGAGTTTGGGAAATAAGGGGCAACGGAAGAAAAATATCTCCCGTTGCGGAACTGAAGTTATGATCATCAATCCAAACTCTCCAACCAACAGGCTGGTGGGTCGGAACGAGGTCAAGCACCTCGTTATGCATGTCCAACTCACCAGGAGAACAGGAAGTGGGTCTCATACCCAAAGTATCCTCCAAGGAACTCCTAATACCCTCATGAGCAATGTAGTTGTTTGATGTTCCATCATTTCCAAGATGATCAGGAACAATAGTGAGAGGCAAACTCTCATCAGGTTGTTTGAAATTGAGGGTACTAGGGAGCTCTTGCTCCACCAGAGGTGAGTCCTTAAGAGGCACAACATGAAGATCATGTGGCTAAAGGGCCACGGGACAAAAAGATAAGGCACAATCATGTGCCGACTCATAATGAAACTGGTCCAAGTTATTCTCAATTTGAATCGAATCCTCCACTAAGTGATCGTGAATTGAAACCCGAAGTCCCTCAGACTGACAAGGAGTTTGACTTTGAAAGGTTGTGCTTTGAATTTTATGATGTGGTGGTGGTTCGATATCAAAAGATGAATCCTCATGTTGACAAGAAAAGTTACCCTCCTCACGTTCATGGAATTGCTGTGTCATCTGGCTCACTTGCATTTCCATGGTTTGCAAGGAATTCAAGTTGGACTTCAATAAATTTTGTGTGGTTTCCATGAATGTTTGGAGAGTTTGTTTCAAGGAATCAGGTATGCGGTCAACGATGGGGTCCAAGTCAGAGCTTGGGAAATTTTGGGGTTGGGTGTTGATGGGCTGAGAATGAGTCCAATGATTTAGAGTGGGGTGCTGGTAGAATTCTGGGTATTCGGGAGGAGGGTACGGGGGTGAAAATGAGGTATAAGAATTTGGATAAGATTTGTCTCCCCATGAATCCATCACTCTCGGGTTGTACGCGGATGCGTAATGGTCATAATGAGCATTTTGGGAAAATGTGTGCTCATACTCAGGCTCAGGGGGAACATAAGGACATTCCCCGATAACATGACCACTCAACCCACAACAGTCGCACGGTACGGCTACTGGAGCCACCGGGGCACTCATGTCGTCTGCCATACGCATGAAAGAGGCCAAAGTTTGTTGTAATGTCTCAGTTTGTTGACCAGCATATGATCCGGCATAACTAGATTGTGGTCTAGCAGTCGGTGCCTCTCTCATGTTACCCCAATATGAAGACTGCTCAGTCACAAAATTGCGATCATCCCAACCATACGGGGTGTTAGTCTGAGCCACCCCAGGTTGCATGGGTCCGGAGTACCAGGGAGAATCGTCCTGGTCCCAACAATGATATGGATGGTCGCCCATGTAACCATCCATGTCAAGAAAAACTCTCGAGTCGATCACTCTCACCACCACGAGGCTAAGCTCGCAAAAAGTGCTCGACTCGACCCTAAAACGCTAACAGAGAGTGTAAAGGGGAGGAGACTATAACGTAGAAGAAGGTGAGAAGAAGATGACTCAGAGGAGAAGGGAAGAATCCCTAGAGCTAGCGAGGGTACAGGGTGAAGGTAGAAGCCTAACTAGCAAGCATGGCTCAAACAATGTAAGGCAATGGGTCCTTAGGCGAGACGACGCCTAACTTCGAGGTCACTAGCCTCGACACGCCTCACCTCCCTACAACGAGGACCACAATGCCCAGCAAGTGATACCAGATCCGGAGATCCAGTACCTCCTACTATCGACAAGGTAGGCAACGCCGATCAGGTCATGGCGGTCTCAACTAGATTACTCTCCTAGTGCGTCCGAATTCCTAGGGCCAATGTCTACTTGCTTTTAGTTAAGGCTTTACTTGAGTGTGCTTTTTGGGGCTAAGGGAGGGGTGATGAAATCCCCCACCTTATCTTTGAAGTCTATAGGTGATGCCCCTTAAAGATGTTTTGAAATCTTAGGCTAGCAAGCAACTCACCAAACAAGCACTCACCTCACTCTTGTTTCGATGCAAACCTTACTCACTAATGAATGTCCTAATGCGTGAATGAGTGATAAGGAATGCGTACCTCGCTCCAGCAATCAACGACAAAATGTAAAGCAAAGAAAAGAAAGATGCATGCAAGGTCTACATATGATGCATGACCTAGATGGCAAGAAGTCTAATCTTTTGCTTTGAGTTTTATGGTCCAAGTTGATTAAAGGGGATTGAAATTAAATCTGGGAGCAAACTAAAGATCACAACATGCAAAATTGGGCTCCCAGATAACTAAAGTGAACAACATACCAACTGGAACAAATTTGAGAGCAATTGAGGCTCACCAGGCCGCCAATTGGCGGTCCCAGACCGCTGATTGGCGGTCACTTTGGGGTCTTTTGCTCTCCAATTACTCCAGTCGCTTCCCCTTGATCCTCAGGTTCCCTGCCACTAAGAAAAACTGAAAACAAAAAATTAAAAACCCCTCGAATCGACCAAACCAACGTCTGGACAGAGCACCTCCCCGGCAACGGCGCCAAAAACTTGATTGATCTCGTTTTATATTTAACCGCAAGTGCACGGCCGCGTTGAAGCGGTGGCAAATACGGGTCGTCCACTGGGAGGTGTGTCGACACTTGGTTTGTGCGAAGGCGAGAGGTAAAGAAAGGGAAGAGAAGGGTCGGTTACACTAAACTACACTAAGATGCAAAAAGGACATGAAGATAAGCAATAAACTAAGCCCCAAAGGGGGTAGAGAAATAATGTGAACATAAAGAAGTGTGTGTGTGTTCATTAAGCTCCTCACAACATGTAGTGCATGAAATCATAAAACTACATCCAACTTTGCCTCTACATGAATTAAGATAAGACTACATCAGTAAAACATACAAGACAATAATTGGAATGAAGCTACATGAACTCAAGTATAAAGACTATACCCTACTATGCCTCCACATGAATTAAGATTTCACTACATCATTAAAACATACAAGACATTAGCTAAGGTAAAGGCAACAAGAGCTCATACACTACAAATTGTGTTTCCAATATTAACTTCATCCATATCCTAACCTTATCATTCCCCATAAAATAGGTCCACTAATCAAAGCATAAGCTAAGCTTCATTCAAGAGCATTAGCATATCAAAGATAAGAGTGAAAACCCATTAGATGGTTATGGAAATCATATAAAGCTCAAGGGATAAAGATAACACACACTTAATACACTACATGATTATATCACATATTTCTCCACCCCCCAAATGGGGATGGAACTACTCACTACTCATTACACTAACTATATTAGCAAAAGAAAACATAATACTGAAATGAAAGTTAACTAAGAAGGCAAGAAGCATTAAAGAAACATAAAAGGAAAGGAAAGACTAAACAAACATGCACAAATTAAAAGACAAGATTAAAAGAAACTAGAAGAATTATTTTATTAACAAATGACTCACATTGAAGGTAGCATTCTTCTCCACCTTGAGTTTTTGCTTCAAGGCTCACTCCTTAGTAGAGAGAATGCCACCAAGCAATGGGTAATTACAATGGAAGGTGAAGAGTTCTATTTATAAGCATGGAAAAAGCTAATCGGGGACAATCCCCCGATGTGGGACTAAACCAATACCAAAAATAGCCTAAACGAACATTAATACAAGTCCAGGAGAAATTTTGACGGATCCTGAGCAATATGGACCGCCAATTAGCGGTCCAAGACAGCCAATTGGTGGTCCAAAATTGTCGGATTGTGTTGGAATTTGTTGTGGGCTTTTCTTTCTGGTATTGTTGGTCTTTGATGCGGTTACTCGACTTGTTGGAGCTCCGACCCGAATAGAATTGGTAAAATACTCCCCATGATGGTGTGGAGTGTTCTGTTTTGCTCTTAGGTCCTTCTGTCTTACATTCAGGTCCTTCTCCCTTGCATCTTGGTCCCTAGATCTCACCATTCAGTCCTTTTTCCCAGCTTTTGGGTCCTTTCATGGCTCTTCTCTTCAAACCTCTTTATTCCTGAAAACTAAACATAAAACTCGTCACGTAGCATTGCTTAGGTGTAAGATAATGGATATAAGATACAAATATGAGCATGAAATGATGTCAATCAGTAGGTCTGAGGGGACTTTGTGCCTGGTACTTTCGAGTCATCTGACTTGGGATGCACCGACCGAACTCCCGTTACACGGGTGGTAGGGATCGCCCTATGTGGAGATTTGGGGGAAGGTGTACGTGATTGTAACGTACCCGAAAACAGTGGAAAATTTAAACAATAATAAAGACCGTCAACGGTCAACACTGGGTACGTCACGAGACGACAAGGCGAAATATATATATATATATATATAGATACAGATCCACGTGGAAGTCAAACTATACATATGAGTCAACTGTGATTACAACAAAAATGAATATACATGTAATCACTACCTCAACAAAAGATATAAAAGAGGACAGGATCTGATCCCGGGGGCACCCTCCTCGGTCACCACCTGACTCTAATGCTACTCGCTACCTGAAATGCAAACAAAGAAACATGCCTGAGTTCCCCGCAGGAACCCCGTATACCAAATCTCCTAAAATACAAAAAGGAATTAAAGACAATGCAATGCAATGCACATGATCATCCACCTCGGGCCCACAATAATGCCCTCACCGCCTCCACGGCACTGAACCACTCCTGCCACTAGGGTCAAGTCAGTCCATTGCTGCCTCACAAGGGTCAGTCGACACCACTGCTCCCCAAAAGTGCAGGAAGGAACCCCCGGCACACGCCGCCACCACAGGAGCGAGTCAGCCCGCCGAATACACAACTCAGGTCAGACGACAGCCGCTGCTCCCCCAAGAGCCGCCAGACGCGCACCCTGCCGGAACATCCTCGGCCTACCGCTAAACCCTCGCAAATTGCCCAAGGTTTACGGCACACATCCCTCACACCCCGCTCGGTAAGAGAGGCAACAGTAATACAATAATACGCCCTCGTCGAAGGTGCAATCCGTCATTCTCAAAGCCGGTAATCAACCGTCGCCTCGGAGCCGGTAGTCAACCTATACTCAACGGATCGCGTGTGGATAAATCCACCAACCTGCGGCAGATCGGTCGACCGCTACAAGCACACCGGTCGACCGGTCCTCCACACAGTACTCGGTCCTGTACAAACAAGTGTACCGGTCGAACCACGCCAACCGAATTACCGACCCATCGGTCGAACAAAAGTCATCTAGCGGTCGACCGTTTGGATGGTCTACGCTATACCAAATTTATATAATATATATATCCGATCGGTCGAACCAAGGGGTCGTTCAACCGATAACAGGACTTTCAGCAATTCGCCTAAGTGGTATTCGGTCGACCAGAACTGCTATACAGTTCGACCGAAACATCACAGGCACTCTACCGCTTAATTAAAATGCTCAGTCGGTCGACCGAAAGTTAAAGAGTCGTCGACCGTTTTGATGGTCAAAGCTCCCAACCGACTTAGCATCGAATAGATCGGTCGAACAAGGTTAAGGACGTTCGACCGTTTAATAAGTCAAAATCCCCAACCGATCCATTCTCATTGTTATTCGGTTGACCGGCTAAGTGGTCACGTTCGACCGATAACAGCATCAACCCTTTTTTCCCGCACAAATCTGGCATAACGGTCGACCATCCATAGACATCGTTCGACCGTTCGCGGGTGCAAAACAATATAATAATAGGATCGGTCGACTGCCCACAGGCACCGGTCGACCGATCGTCGTCTTCAACCTCTGAATAGGTTGCAATCCGACAGGAAATTCGACACCAATGTCGATCCCCAACACTCACAAGGCATAAGTGAGTTATATTGAAGATTTGGCATACCTTATTGAAGCTCGTGGATGCCTCCCAAGCTTTAGCACTCTCAACCCAACTTCTTCTTCTCCTTCTCTTCTTCTTCTTCTCCTTCACTTCTTCTCCTCTTCTAACGCTCCTCTCTCAATCTCTGCTAAACCACGAATTGAAGAAAACCGTTTTTACATCCAAAACTTTAGCTTAACCTTATCTTCACTATATATATATATCTCCTTAATTAGCCACCTCCAAATCTTCCAACCACAATAAGCCACCTCATATTCCCAAATCTTATCCCCTCACATCTAAGTATGCTTAATTAGGTTTAGTTTAGTTTAATTTGATTGTTTAGATTAAGGTTATTACAGTGATAGTGTAAGCCCTCACAGGCAATGATGCACGAGAACGGACCCTGGGAGAATCAAACACCAACCAATAAACTGCTCCAAAGAAAAAGAAAAAGAAAAAGAAAAAAAGAGTCAAATAAGAACCAAATGGACTTTACACATTGTATCACATTCGGAAGTAAAGGATGCCCATGTCTTTCACTTAAGTCCTTAACTAACTTTCACGAATGGTCCATTAGGCTAGGTGTGTGGACTGATTACCCATATAGAGTTGAGTCGTAGTATTACCGCGTCCCATGATCGACAAAATAAGTCTAACGAGTCGTGTAGGTAGATTGATTAATGCATCTTATTCGCATTTTGTGGGTATATCCACTGCAAACCCTCAGGAGACAACACTCCTCCTCCTTGGCTTGTTGCACGTGCTAAGTGCAACCGTGATTCCTACGAAAATGAGTTAGGATTTCTTGTTTTTCGTATGCTTTTTTCTTTCTTTGTTTTGCTCGGGACTAGCAAAAGTTAGGTGTGGGGGTATTTGATTGACATCATTTCATGCTCATATTTGCATCTTATATCCATTATCTTTCACCTAAACGATGCTATGTTACGAGTTTTATGTTTAGTTTTCAGGAATAAATAGGTTTGAAGAGATGAAGCATAAAAAGACCCAAAAGCTGGGAAAAATGACTGAATTATGAGATCTGGGGACTGAGATGCAATGGAGAAGGACCTGATTGTAAGACAGATGGACCTAAGAGCAAATCATAATACTCCACACCATCATGGGGAGTATTTTTGCAATTCTATTCGGCTCGGAGGTCCACCAAACCAAGTAGATGCATCAAAGACCAACAATACCATCCAGGAAAGCCTCCAAGAAAGTCCGGATTAATCCGGATCCTGTAGACCGCCAATTGGCGGTCCAGGTGGCTCCGAATCCGCTTAGCTTTTTGTGGCTTATGTATTAGAGTGTGTTTATGCTATTTATGGTATTTGTTTAGTCCCACATCGGGGGATTGTCCCAGATTGCCTTTTTTCTTTGGCTATAAATACAACTCTTCACCTTCTATTGTAATCACTCCATATTTTAAGTGGCTATTCTTCCTACTAGAAGTGAGGCCTTGAAGCACACACTAAAGTAGGAGGATGCTACTTGAAATGTGAGTCACTTTAATAAATGTTTCTTTCTTATGTTGTTTGTTTTATGTTTCTTGTTTTACTTTGTTTAATTTCATTTCATTAGTTTTAGTAGCTAAGTTAATATGCTTGTCTTGCTTAGTGTAATAGTTAGTTTAATGTTTAGTGAGTAGTTACATCCCCTTTGGGGGTGGAGTAGATGTTCATACATGCATTAGAGAATGGAATGAATGCTTTATTTACAATGTGTTGATAAAACATGAATGTATGCTTGCTTGTTTAGGATAGAATATATAACTTGATGAGTTTTGCCAAAATAATTAGACACCTCTCATGCTTGTTTAGGTTCTGAAATAAACAACTTGCATATATAAATGTTAATCAACTAGGTTGGTGAATGGATTGATAGGTTTTGCCATAACATTTAGACACTTCCTATGCGTGATAACACCACCTTCATTTGTGCTTAAACAATGTGTTCAACACCCACCTCTTTGCATGTGTGCACTCACTCCACCCCTTAGGGGTTCTCCATTTCTGAATTCCAGCACTCGTCTTTCGTTCTTAATTTAGTTTTAGTTAATCGTTTGTTGCTTTCTTTTGCATTTCATACTTCATACTTTGTAGTGTAGCGTAACGTAGCATAATCAACTCTCTTCTCCATTTTTCTCGCGACTTGATTTCGTGCAAACGAGAGGATGCTCACCTCCCTGAGGAAGACCCGTATTTGCCACCGCTTCAACGCGGTCGTGCACTTCCGGTTTAATATATAACGAATCAATCAGTGTGCACCTTTGTGCATGCTTGTGTGGGCACGAGACAAGAATGGCCGTTTTGCGAGGCATGTCATCAATCCTACTTCGGCAGTCGATTTCTCGATGCCTCCCTCCTCTCGTGTCGCACACAGTCCGGGTTCAATGGCTGCTCATTACCGTGATGAAAAGCAATTGCTGGACCGACCTGTTCCACCTATTCTTCCTGTTCTTGCTCCCATGCCTCTCCGCGACCGATGCTACCCGAGACGTACCACTCTACCCTCATGCATCATATTGCCAGAGGCGAATGCGAATCACATTGATGTTAAGCCTGAGTTTATCTCCATGCTCCCTCACTTCACTGGCAAGGGTGACCCCTACATCTTTCTCAGGGAATTTAAGGAGGTCTGTGCTATGTTCAAGCTGCAACAACTTAGCACAGACTCCATCCATCTTAGGCTTGTCCCCTTTGCACGGAAGGATGATGACAAGAAGTGGTCGTACAGCCACCAGGCAAATTCCTTTAGGAGTTGGGATGAGTTTCAATCCGCATTCCTCAAGTACTTTCCAAATCATCGGACTCAAAAACTGAGGAACGAAATCAATTCATTTTATCACCATGACACCGAATCATTCCATGCATTCTGGGAGAGGTTCAAGGAGCTGCTATCCTCATGCCCTCACCATGGCATCGAGTTGTGGTGCCTGTGTTCGATTGTTTACGAGGGTCTTAACATCCCGTCCCGAACACTCCTTGAGTCCATGTGTCAAGGAGAGTTCTTAGGAAAGGATGAAAGAGAGGCATGGGCATACCTAGAAGACATCGCTGAGAGAACCATGCAGTGGGAGAGTGTAAGGGAACCACCAGCATCATCTAGCATAGGAGCGAGGATTGCAAATGCAAACTCGACTAGATCGGGTGCCGCATTTGCTGTCGATACCACTACGGCCACCGAGGCGCGCATGGCGGCCTTAATGCGCCGTATGGATTCGATTGAGATCCAAAACCAGCACGATGTGTCACATGTGTCTGCATCTGTTCCAGTTCCCGATCAGCTATATGGTAGGATAGGTCATATAGGTGGTGTGTGTGGATCCATTCCTCTTGAGACGGAACATGTCAATGCCATCTATGATAGATCCAGGATGGAGGAACCACCCTAATTTTTCATGGAACCCTAACAATTCCCAAGGTGGTCCTTCAAACTTCTCTCGACGACCTAACCGACCACACCAACCTCCCAAGCATTCACAGTCTTATCAGCCACGCCAAAGTCAAAACATTAACCCACCAGGTTTCCCAAGTTCGAACAACTTGGAAACCCAGTTTAATTTGCTTGAGAACTTAACTCGTGGACTTGATAACTCTGTAAAAAACTTTATGTCATCCACGAGTGAAGTCCTCACTTCGAATCAGCAAACAATCAAATCTCTCGAGCTTCAGTTGGGCGAATTGGCTCAGTCTGTACATGAGAGAGAGAGGGGGACTCTACCGAGCCAACCTGTGTCTAACCCCCATGCTCAACATCACTCGAACATGCAAAATGCAAGTTCAAGACCACATGGGGGCAAGTGAACTATGTGGAAGAACCCGTGGACCATGTCAAAGCCATTGTAACCCTGAGAAATGGGAAGCAGGTCAACAACCACGTTTCCTTGCCGCTAAATCCATCTGTGCAGCCCCCTTGTGGGAATGATGATGAGAAAGAGGCCGAGGGTGAGAGTAATACACCAACGCCTCCTTCTCTGGCACCGCATAAGACATACATACCAAAAGCTCCTTATCCTAGTTGGTTGTCTAAGAAACAGAGTGATAGGGTGGTTAAAATGCTGGAGATATTTAAGAAAGTGAATGTCAACATTCCTTTGTTAGACATGATTCAACAAATACCTCCCTAGGCAAAATTCTTGAAGTATCTTTGTACGACTAAGAGGAAGACCAACGTCCCTAGGAAAGCCTTTTTGGCAGCTAATGTGAGCTCGATCATTTCGAACCCAACATACGTAAAATTCAAGGACCCAGGTAGTCCAACAGTTTCATGTATCATTGGGGACTCTCACATTAATAATGTCTTGCTAGATCTAGGGTCTGCAGTTAACCTCCTACCAGCTTCTGTTTATCAACGATTAAACCTTGGCGAGCTCAAGCCTACGAAAACAACTTTGCAGTTGGCTGATCGTTCGATCAAAGTCCCGATGGGGGTCATTGAAGATTTCCTAATCAAAGTCAGTGATTTCATATTTCCTATTGACTTCGTCGTCTTTGAGACTGAACCAATCAAGACTACCCACTCTCAGATTCCATTGATTTTGGTTAGACCTTTTTTGGCGACATCAAATGCCTTGATCAATTGTCGTACTGGACTCATGAAATTGTCGTTCGGGAACTTGACCGCGACATTCTATGTGTTCAATATGTCTAGGTAGTCGACATCTTTCAAGGACTCCATGGAAATTAATCTTATCTGAGACTTGGAAGAAGAAATAGAAGAAGAGTACCCCCCCGTTTCATGAAAATCTAAGTGCTTACATCACGGATGATTCCGATCATGAAGAGGACGGGGGTGAGTTGAGCAATGATGTGCATGCTATTCAGTACGTGCGAGCTCCTCCTATCTTACATCTCGAGCTAGATATCACGCCTTGCCTTGAGGAACCACCCACAATTGAGCCTAAAGAACTTCCTAAGGAACTGAAACACGTTTTTCTTATTCCCGACAGGTCATTTCCGGTGATTATTTCATCGACGTTGACTGGTGATCAAGAAAAACGTTTGTTTCAAGTCCTAAAGGAGCACAAATCAGCCATGGGGTGGTCCTTGAAGGACATTAAAGGGATAAGTCCCGACGTCGTGCAGCACCACATCTTTATGGAGGATGAGGCACGACCACGTTGCGACCCACAGAGGTGTTTAAATCCAGGCATGACAGAAGTAGTTAAGAAAGAGATCATCAAATGTCTAGATCATGGCATCATTTTTCCCTTTTCGGACAGTACTTGGGTAAGTCCTGTCTAGGTTGTACCCAAAAAGTTGGGTATCACTGTTGTCCAGAATGACAACAATGAGCTTGTACCCATACGACTTCAATCTAGGTGACGAGTTTGCATTAACTATAGGAAGTTGAACACGGTCATGCGTAAGGACCACTTCCCTCTACCTTTCATCGACCAGATGTTGGAGAGACTCGCTGGGCACACCTATTATTGTTTCCATGATTGTTATTGGGGGTACAATCAAATCCTAATTGCCCCCGAAGACCAGGACAAAACCACGTTCACCTGTCCTTTTGGGACGTTTGCTTATAGACGGATGCCTTTTGGACTATGCAATGCACCGGCAACATTCCAACGTTGCATGTTGAGTATCTTTTCCGATATGGTCGAGAACTTCCTTGAGACTTTCAGGGATGATTTCTTGGTTCGTGGCACCTCATTTGATGTGTGTTTGCACCACCTGAGCCTTGTTCTAAAGAGGTGTTCGTAAACGAACTTAGCCCTTAATTGGGAAAAGTGTTATTTCAAGGTTACAAAGGGCATTGTTTTAGGTCACATGGTATCTCTTGATGGTATCGAGGTGGATAGGGCAAAGATTTAGCTTATTTCTAAGCTTCTGCCACCCACCTCGGTAAAAGAAATCTGGTGATTCCTTGGACACGCCGGTTTTTACCGGTGGTTTATTAAGCATTTCAGCAAGATAGCTCGCCCCTTGATGTGCTTGCTTGCTAAAGGTACCTCTTTTGAGTTCACACTCAAGTGCATTGATGAGAATTAAATTTATACCGCAAGTGCACGGCGTCTATGAAGACGAGGCAAGTACGGGTCGAACACAAGGAGGGAGAGATTTCTTATTATTGTGATTTCGATTGGGGGAAAGAAGGAGAGAAGAAATAATTGGGTTTTGAGATTTTTGGATTTTAATTATCTAAAGCAAGAAACAAGAACAATTAAAACTAAAACAAGAACAAAGATGTGAATTCCGTCGGGTGGAGGTTTAGATTTAAGGTTTAGATTAGAGAATTCAGAAACTTATAATAAATCATATTAGTTATGAAGCATTACATGATAAATGATTTAACATAAACTCAAGTAATCAAAATATACTAATACGAACTTAAAATAATAACATTTACTCGTCTTCTCTTCACCCTAAATCCGTCACCTCCACCCTTTGGAAGGAGTTAGAAACTCATAGAGGGAGGAAGAAGGGGTCCTTGAGACATTACAAAAGAAAACTAAAAGTAAGAAATAAAAGACAGAATTTTATTAATGAAAAGAAGAATACAAAACTAAGATTAAGAATAAAAACTAACACCAAAGACTAAGGACCCTTCTAACATCGTTCTCGGGTCTATTTATAGTTGCTACAAGGGATCTAGGTATAATATTGGAAAGTACACGTGTCCAGACACGACTGGACGAAATTGGAGCACACGGATCGACTGGGGGGCGGCTGAATCGCCGCATGGTGTGTGTGATCTGCGGCGGAATCGCCGCACATCATGCTCTGATTTGGTCCAGATTTTGGTTGGATGTTTATGGTATGATTTGATCCTCCTTTACGCGTCTGGATTGATTCTTTCCATTCTTTTGAGCTCCGGATTAATTCCTTCACATATTTGGAGATATACATTGATTTTTCTATATATTTTCTCCAAGAGAATAAAAGCTACTCGTGATTTGTAATTAGGTCCTTGACTTTTTGCAGTTAAGTCCCCGGCTACTTTTGTGCTTAAGTCCTTGTTCTTTTTGCAATTAGGACTTGAATGCTTTTATGCTTGGATACATTTCCATTCGTAACCCGATAATCTTGAACTTGGTCTTTATGATAGAAATGAGTCTTTTGCATGCGTTTATGCTCGGGATGTGGGTAAATTGCATTCAGGTCCCTGTATTCTGTAAATAAGACTAAACACATACCTTAGTAGCATTTATTGATGTAAAAGTAATCTAAATGAAAGACATATGATGCAATGTATGGAATGCATCAAATACCCCCACACCTAGATTTTGCTAGTCCCTAGCAAAACAGAAAATACGAAAAATAAAAACAGGGAAATCCTAACTCACTTTCGTAGGAATCACGGTTGCACTTAGCATGTGCAACAAGCCTTTAAACCTCCAAGTTTCCTTAGAGGACGAGTTTTGTCTCGTGAGGGTTTTCAGTTGACACACCCACAAAGTCTTAAATCAACATTCCATTAATAGCTCTTAATATCTCCACCTTAACCTTATACATCTCACTTAGATTTCTTGTATGCTCATTATATGAATCTAACTCATTAAAAATATGACTTGGTCTTTATTCCGCCAACATTCACACCACTAACCCTTCTACACATGTTTATCACTTGAGTTATTTTGCACGCCTCCTCTGGTGGTGAAGTATCATTCGGATCAACCATGGCATGGATCATTCTTTTAGCTTTGGGCCTTGAGTATTATTATCTTTTTCTTTTCTTTTCTTTTCTTCCGTGATTCAACACATTTGCTTTTTGACACTTTTACCCTTTTGCATTCGTGTAGCGAGTTTGCTCGATAATCCCGAGCTGGTAGACTCAAGTTACCGGGTTTCAAGATACCCTCACGGACCAGTGACTCAAAGGCTTGGGCTTTTGTAATCATTTTGCAAAATGTGTTTTCTTCACTTTATTTCTTTATTTTTATTTTTATTTTCCTCAAGGCTTAATTGCTATTAGAAGTCCACACTTCCCGGTATATTTTCCTCAACCTCTGCTTTTTATCAACCACTTCAATGATTTGATTCATCCAATTTAAGTGCATACATGTCTTAAAGGGCAATGAGTTATTTCTTTGGAACTTAGATTTATGTCATAATTTCTACAAGCAGAACTATATAATAAGGAACAAAAACTCAATGCAATTTGTACACGGGTTTTGGCAGTTCAATCTTAAGCTATCTCATGAAACATTAATTTTTTTTTTTAAATAAAAGACAGAATATATAGATAAATATATACATAAACACCCCCCCACACCTAAATCATGCATTGTCCTCAATGTATGCAAATATAAAGCAAATGCACTTATTACCTTGATGAACTGCGGTGGACGGATGGAATTTGCTCAAAGTCAACCATAGTCAGAACTGGATTGAATGACACCATATTGGTGCATGTATCCAGTTGAATTGTTCCCCATGTTGCAATGAGCGTCCTGAGTTACAGGTTCCACGCCCCTCACATAAATTGGTTCTCTTATTTGCTCGAGTGACGGTGGGTGTGTAGATGAATTCCTCCCCTTTTTCTTACTTCCTTTTTGATTTTGTGACGATTCAGAAATATTATAGATACGCGATTTCATCACAACATCACTTTGATTGCATGTTATTTCTGGCTCACTATCAATATGAAAGATATTAAATTCAGCTTTTAAGTTCCCAAAAGATAATTGCATGATCCCATTTCGACAGTTTATTAATGCTTCCGAAGTGGCTAAAAAGGGTCTGCCTAGAATTACAGGGATTTGTCGGTTAGGATTTACAACAGGTGCGGTATCTAGTACGACAAAATCCACTGGGTAAATGAAGTCACCAACCTTGATCAAAACATCCTCTACTATACCTCTTGGTTTCTTAGTAGAGCAATCAGCAAATTGAAGGGTTGTCTTAGAGGGTTTTAGTGGACCAAGGTTCATCTGCTCATAGACAGAGTATGGGAGTAGGTTAACACTAGCACCAAGGTCTAGAAGGGCTCTGTTGATAAAAGTATCTCCTATTGAACATGAAATTGTGGGACATCCAGGATCCTTATATTTTATAGGAGATGTGTTGGACAAAATAGAACTTATGTTTGCAGTTAAGAATGCCTTCTTTGGTACGTTTGTTTTTCTCTTTTTAGTGCACAAATCTTTTAAGAATTTAGCATAAGCAGGTATTTGTTGAATCATGTCTAAGAGTGGAATGTTCACCTTAACTTGCTTAAATACTTCCAAGATTTTCTCTATTTGTGCACTTGAGTTCTTTTTGAGTATATTGGGAAATTGGGCTTTAGGGACATAGACTCGCTCAGGTTCAGGTTGAGCTACGGGTTCAGATTGAGTAGGTGGGGTGGGCGTTTCAGATTGGACGTCGGGTTCAATGGTTAGGTCATATGTGGCAGTTTGATGGCTAGATTGAGTAGACGTTCTAGGATTTACCACATTATTATCAATCTGTCTTCCGGACCGTAATGATACTACATCATTTATTTGTTGGAACGGTCCTTCCTCATTAACCATTTGAACCGGTCTAGGGTTGTTATTTCCTGAAGGTGCTTGATAGGATTGATATGAATTATTATTAGATCTAGGGTTCACCTCAGGTTGACTTGGAAACCGACCCTTTTCTCTTTCACCTACTATTTGTGCTAGTTGGCTGACTTGTGTCTCTAGCCTTTGGAAGGTCTGGTTGGTTGTTTGTATAAAAGTTTTCATCAAATTTTCCAAGCTTGTCAACCTAACCTCATGATCGTTATTGTTACTAAACCCAGATGATGTATTATTTTGGTTATACGGGTTCGGTTGTTGTCTAGGAGGTTGACCATGTTGGTTTGATGAGAAATTGGAATTATTACGCCAACCCGAGTTATAGGTTGATGCGTATGGGTCATTTCTAGCGTGGTTATACATGGCATTAACTTGGTCTCATTCCGCACAATCCTCCTTTACATGACCAGTCTGACCACATCTAGAGCACGGGATAGTCGAGGCTTGATTCACTCGGTTTTGGGTTTGTAGCTCTAAACTTTCCATTCTGCGCATAAGGGTAGCTAGTTTTGCTTCAGCCGCTATGTTGGCATCTACAGCTAAGACACCTTGTTTGGGTTGACTTGCTATTCTAGATCCAGTACTCGGGTTAAGCGGTGTTCTAGCATTGTCCCATTGCATACTGTTTTCAGCTAAATCCTCAAGGAAAGTCCAGGCATCATTTTCATTTTTTGACATAAAGTTCCCTTGGCTTACGGATTCTACCATAACCCTAGATGTGGGTGTCAATCCCTCATAAATAATTTGGCATAATTGCCATCTTGGAATTCCATGATGAGGGCATTGGGTCAGTACACTCTTAAATCTTTCTAGATAGGAATAGAACGGCTCGCTCTCAGACTGAACGAATGCAACAATTTCATTCCTAATCCTCATAGTCTTATGGTTGGGAAAATATTTTTTTCAGGAATACTTGAACAAACTCAGCCCAACTTCTAATGGATCTTTCGGCTAGACTATATAGCCATTTCTTAGCGTCGTCCTTTAGTGCAAGAGGCACAAATTTCAGACGCACTGCCTCTTCAGGGATATGCTGGTATTGCATAAGAGAGCAGATTTCCTCAAATTCTCTAAGGAAGAGATATGGGTCTTCCCTAGAGGTGAACTTAGGCAACCTACTCATGTATTGTGCCTTAACTTCGAAGTCGCGACCCGGGATGGTGGGCATAACGATGCACGATGGCTGAGCAGCCATCGCTGGATAGCATCGATCCCTCAGAGTTATAGGTTGTGCAACAGGCGGGTCCACTACGTTCTCACCCATTGGATCCGGGTGAGGTGGTGCCACAGGTGGATTGGGGTTAAGTTCCATACTGGAATCTAGATGAACTCGTGAGAGTCGATTACTCAAGTCCCGAATCCAAATCTGAGTGCACCGGGTTGAATCAATTTTTGAATTCAAATTCGGAATTTAAATTCCAAATTTAAGTTCAAGAATTAATTAAAATTTTTTTTTATATATTTTCGTTTTGTTTCTTTTAATATATATATATATATATATATATATATTTTCAAAAGGAAAACAAACAATAGAATGGGGAAAGATGAGAAATGAATCCTAATCTAGAGAATTTAGGTGAGAAGAGAAAGAAGACTCAGATGAGAAGGGAAACCTAACTCTAAAGATAGAAAGAGGGTTGGTCAGAAAATTCCTAAGAAAGCACGGTTCAAACAATCCTAGACCTAGTGTCGCTTAGATCTAGACGACTCCTAACTGGTTGAGTCGAATTGATTTGCTTGATTCACCTCCCTCACTAATCAAACCAACTTGGCCAGGCCGTGTATAGCTAGTGGGGGCGCTTCCTACAGAGTCGGTGCCAATTAGACAACCACTTCGCTTGGAAGACTTACGTCAACACAAAAACACTTTCTAGACACCAAATTAAATTCAATCGGCTTCAGGTCATAGCAAGTCAAACCAATTCTTCTCCTTAAATGAGTCCGAGTCCTTAGGGGCCAATGTCTAATTGATTTTAAATTTAAAGCTTAGGTGACACTTTAGGATTGTGATTTGTGGGCCACGGAAGGGTGATGAAATCCCCACCGTATCTTTGCCTATGGAGTTGCCCTTAAGATAGTTTAACTTAGATCTAGCAAAGATAGTCAAACAATGGTCTTTAGTGGGGGGCAATTGCAAGGTTGTATGCAAACTAAATTATATGCTTAAATGCAGTCGTTAAAATGCGATACGTACCTTGCCTCCAGCACTCTTCAACAATAAAAATAATTTGCAAGAATTTAGCAAGAATAATGCAAACAAAACATTATATGATGCATGCACTAAGTTCTTCTAGTTTTGCCAATTTTTAGGTCAGAGTTGAATTACTGCCAATTATGGAATTTAAGCTTAACACGTGCAATTCTAATAAAAGGAAATTTTCTGAAACTAGAAATTACGAGGAAAAAGGCAACAAAGGTTACCTACGCAATGCTCAGTCGGTTTCGCCGCCCGCTCTCGAAATTTCAGTAGCTCCACGCGTCCACCCAGAGATGGTGCTAACCCCAGAAAAATTTGAAGCCCAGATGCTTCACTTATGCGGCGATTCCGCCGCAGGTTACTCTTGATGTGCGGCGATTCCGCCGCCCTTGTTGCTCAGATTGCGCTCAGATTTCGCCGCGCGCTCTGTTGTCTCCTGAAACACAAATCCAAATAGTTAGATCGCGCACAAGATAAACAGGATAGAATGGAAATCAACAAAAAGAACAAAATCTGCGTCGCCTCCCCGGCAACGGCGCCAAAAACTTGATGAGAATTAAATTTATACCGCAAGTGCACGACGTCTATGAAGACGAGGCAAGTACGGGTCGAACACAAGGAGGGAGAGATTTGTTATTATTGTGATTTCGATTGGGGGAAAGAAGGAGAGAAGAAATAATTGGGTTTTGAGATTTTTGGATTTTAATTATCTAAAGCAAGAAACAAGAACAATTAAAACTAAAACAAGAACAAAGATGTGAATTCCGTCGGGTGGAGGTTTAGATTTAAGGTTTAGATTAGAGAATTCAGAAACTTATAATAAATCATATTAGTTATGAAGCATTACATGATAAATGATTTAACATAAACTCAAGTAATCAAAATATACTAATACGAACTTAAAATAATAACATTTACTCGTCTTCTCTTCACCCTAAATCCGTCACCTCCACCCTTTGGAAGGAGTTAGAAACTCATAGAGGGAGGAAGAAGGGGTCCTTGAGACATTACAAAAGAAAACTAAAAGTAAGAAATAAAAGACAGAATTTTATTAATGAAAAGAAGAATACAAAACTAAGATTAAGAATAAAAACTAACACCAAAGACTAAGGACCCTTCTAACATCGTTCTCGGGTCTATTTATAGTTGCTACAAGGGATCTAGGTATAATATTGGAAAGTACACGTGTCCAGACACGACTGGACGAAATTGGAGCACACGGATCGACTGGGGGGCGGCGGAATCGCCGCATGGTGTGTGTGATCTGCGGCGGAATCGCCGCACATCATGCTCTGATTTGGTCCAGATTTTGGTTGGATGTTTATGGTATGATTTGATCCTCCTTTACGCGTCTGGATTGATTCTTTCCATTCTTTTGAGCTCCGGATTAATTCCTTCACATATTTGGAGATATACATTGATTTTTCTATATATTTTCTCCAAGAGAATAAAAGCTACTCGTGATTTGTAATTAGGTCCTTGACTTTTTGCAGTTAAGTCCCCGGCTACTTTTGTGCTTAAGTCCTTGTTCTTTTTGCAATTAGGACTTGAATGCTTTTATGCTTGGATACATTTCCATTCGTAACCCGATAATCTTGAACTTGGTCTTTATGATAGAAATGAGTCTTTTGCATGCGTTTATGCTCGGGATGTGGGTAAATTGCATTCAGGTCCCTGTATTCTGTAAATAAGACTAAACACATACCTTAGTAGCATTTATTGATGTAAAAGTAATCTAAATGAAAGACATATGATGCAATGTATGGAATGCATCAAATACCCCCACACCTAGATTTTGCTAGTCCCTAGCAAAACAGAAAATACGAAAAATAAAAACAGGGAAATCCTAACTCACTTTCGTAGGAATCACGGTTGCACTTAGCATGTGCAACAAGCCTTTAAACCTCCAAGTTTCCTTAGAGGACGAGTTTTGTCTCGTGAGGGTTTTCAGTTGACACACCCACAAAGTCTTAAATCAACATTCCATTAATAGCTCTTAATATCTCCACCTTAACCTTATACATCTCACTTAGAATTCTTGTATGCTCATTATATGAATCTAACTCATTAAAAATATGACTTGGTCTTTATTCCGCCAACATTCACACCACTAACCCTTCTACACATGTTTATCACTTGAATTATTTTGCACGCCTCCTCTGGTGGTGAAGTATCATTCGGATCAACCATGGCATGGATCATTCTTTTAGCTTTGGGCCTTGAGTATTATTATCTTTTTCTTTTCTTTTCTTTTCTTCCGTGATTCAACACATTTGCTTTTTGACACTTTTACCCTTTTGCATTCGTGTAGCGAGTTTGCTCGATAATCCCGAGCTGGTAGACTCAAGTTACCGGGTTTCAAGATACCCTTACGGACCAGTGACTCAAAGGCTTGGGCTTTTGTAATCATTTTGCAAAATGTGTTTTCTTCACTTTATTTCTTTATTTTTATTTTTATTTTCCTCAAGGCTTAATTGCTATTAGAATTCCACACTTCCCGGTATATTTTCCTCAACCTCTGCTTTTTATCAACCACTTCAAAGATTTGATTCATCCAATTTAAGTGCATACATGTCTTAAAGGGCAATGAGTTATTTCTTTGGAACTTAGATTTATGTCATAATTTCTACAAGCAGAACTATATAATAAGGAACAAAAACTCAATGCAATTTGTACACGGGTTTTGGCAGTTCAATCTTAAGCTATGTCATGAAACATTAAATTTTTTTTTAAATAAAAGACAGAATATATAGATAAATATATACATAAACACCCCCCCACACCTAAATCATGCATTGTCCTCAATGTATGCAAATATAAAGCAAATGCACTTATTACCTTGATGAACTGCGGTGGACGGATGGAATTTGCTCAAAGTCAACCATAGTCAGAACTGGATTGAATGACACCATATTGGTGCATGTATCCAGTTGAATTGTTCCCCATGTTGCAATGAGCGTCCTGAGTTACAGGTTCCACGCCCCTCACATAAATTGGTTCTCTTATTTGCTCGAGTGACGGTGGGTGTGTAGATGAATTCCTCCCCTTTTTCTTACTTCCTTTTTGATTTTGTGACGATTCAGAAATATTATAGATACGCGATTTCATCACAACATCACTTTGATTGCATGTTATTTCTGGCTCACTATCAATATGAAAGATATTAAATTCAGCTTTTAAGTTCCCAAAAGATAATTGCATGATCCCATTTCGACAGTTTATTAATGCTTCCGAAGTGGCTAAAAAGGGTCTGCCTAGAATTACAGGGATTTGTCGGTTAGGATTTACAACAGGTGCGGTATCTAGTACGACAAAATCCACTGGGTAAATGAAGTCACCAACCTTGATCAAAACATCCTCTACTATACCTCTTGGTTTCTTAGTAGAGCAATCAGCAAATTGAAGGGTTGTCTTAGAGGGTTTTAGTGGACCAAGGTTCATCTGCTCATAGACAGAGTATGGGAGTAGGTTAACACTAGCACCAAGGTCTAGAAGGGCTCTGTTGATAAAAGTATCTCCTATTGAACATGAAATTGTGGGACATCCAGGATCCTTATATTTTATAGGAGATGTGTTGGACAAAATAGAACTTATGTTTGCAGTTAAGAATGTCTTCTTTGGTACGTTTGTTTTTCTCTTTTTAGTGCACAAATCTTTTAAGAATTTAGCATAAGCAGGTATTTGTTGAATCATGTCTAAGAGTGGAATGTTCACCTTAACTTGCTTAAATACTTCCAAGATTTTCTCTATTTGTGCACTTGAGTTCTTTTTGAGTATATTGGGAAATTGGGCTTTAGGGACATAGACTCGCTCAGGTTCAGGTTGAGCTACGGGTTCAGATTGAGTAGGTGGGGTGGGCGTTTCAGATTGGACGTCGGGTTCAATGGTTAGGTCATATGTGGCAGTTTGTTGGCTAGATTGAGTAGACGTTCTAGGATTTACCACATTATTATCAATCTGTCTTCCGGACCGTAATGATACTACATCATTTATTTGTTGGAACGGTCCTTCCTCATTAACCATTTGAACCGGTCTAGGGTTGTTATTTCCTGAAGGTGCTTGATAGGATTGATATGAATTATTATTAGATCTAGGGTTCACCTCAGGTTGACTTGGAAACCGACCCTTTTCTCTTTCACCTACTATTTGTGCTAGTTGGCTGACTTGTGTCTCTAGCCTTTGGAAGGTCTGGTTGGTTGTTTGTATAAAAGTTTTCATCAAATTTTCCAAGCTTGTCAACCTAACCTCATGATCGTTATTGTTACTAAACCCAGATGATGTATTATTTTGGTTATACGGGTTCGGTTGTTGTCTAGGAGGTTGACCATGTTGGTTTGATGAGAAATTGGAATTATTACGCCAACCCGAGTTATAGGTTGATGCGTATGGGTCATTTCTAGCGTGGTTATACATGGCATTAACTTGGTCTCATTCCGCACAATCCTCCTTTACATGACCAGTCTGACCACATCTAGAGCACGGGATAGTCGAGGCTTGATTCACTCGGTTTTGGGTTTGTAGCTCTAAACTTTCCATTCTGCGCATAAGGGTAGCTAGTTTTGCTTCAGCCGCTATGTTGGCATCTACAGCTAAGACACCTTGTTTGGGTTGACTTGCTATTCTAGATCCAGTACTCGGGTTAAGCGGTGTTCTAGCATTGTCCCATTGCATACTGTTTTCAGCTAAATCCTCAAGGAAAGTCCAGGCATCATTTTCATTTTTTGACATAAAGTTCCCTTGGCTTACGGATTCTACCATAACCCTAGATGTGGGTGTCAATCCCTCATAAATAATTTGGCATAATTGCCATCTTGGAATTCCATGATGAGGGCATTGGGTCAGTACACTCTTAAATCTTTCTAGATAGGAATAGAACGGCTCGCTCTCAGACTGAACGAATGCAACAATTTCATTCCTAATCCTCATAGTCTTATGGTTGGGAAAATATTTTTTTCAGGAATACTTGAACAAACTCAGCCCAACTTCTAATGGATCTTTCGGCTAGACTATATAGCCATTTCTTAGCGTCGTCCTTTAGTGCAAGAGGCACAAATTTCAGACGCACTGCCTCTTCAGGGATATGCTGGTATTGCATAAGAGAGCAGATTTCCTCAAATTCTCTAAGGAAGAGATATGGGTCTTCCCTAGAGGTGAACTTAGGCAACCTACTCATGTATTGTGCCTTAAGTTCGAAGTCGTGACCCGGGATGGTGGGCATAACGATGCACGATGGCTGAGCATCCATCGCTGGATAGCATCGATCCCTCAGAGTTATAGGTTGTGCAACAGGCGGGTCCACTACGTTCTCACCCATTGGATCCGGGTGAGGTGGTGCCACAGGTGGATTGGGGTTAAGTTCCATACTGGAATCTAGATGAACTCGTGAGAGTCGATTACTCAAGTCCCGAATCCAAATCTGAGTGCACCGGGTTGAATCAATTTTTGAATTCAAATTCGGAATTTAAATTCCAAATTTAAGTTCAAGAATTAATTAAAAAAAATTTTATATATTTTCGTTTTGTTTCTTTTAATATATATATATATATATATATATATATATATATTCAAAAGGGAAACAAACAATAGAATGGGGAAAGATGAGAAATGAATCCTAATCTAGAGAATTTAGGTGAGAAGAGAAAGAAGACTCAGATGAGAAGGGAAACCTAACTCTAAAGATAGAAAGAGGGTTGGTCAGAAAATTCCTAAGAAAGCACGGTTCAAACAATCCTAGACCTAGTGTCGCTTAGATCTAGACGACTTCTAACTGGTTGAGTCGAATTGATTTGCTTGATTCACCTCCCTCACTAATCAAACCAACTTGGCCAGGCCGTGTATAGCTAGTGGGGGCGCTTCCGACAGAGTCGGTGCCAATTAGACAACCACTTCGCTTGGAAGACTTACGTCAACACAAAAACACTTTCTAGACACCAAATTAAATTCAATCGGCTTCAGGTCATAGCAAGTCAAACCAATTCTTCTCCTTAAATGAGTCCGAGTCCTTAGGGGCCAATGTCTAATTGATTTTAAATTTAAAGCTTAGGTGACACTTTAGGATTGTGATTTGTGGGCCACGGAAGGGTGATGAAATCCCCACCGTATCTTTGCCTATGGAGTTGCCCTTAAGATAGTTTAACTTAGATCTAGAAAAGATAGTCAAACAATGGTCTTTAGTGGGGGGCAATTGCAAGGTTGTATGCAAACTAAATTATATGCTTAAATGCAGTCGTAAAAACGCGATACGTACCTTGCCTCCAGCACTCTTCAACAATAAAAATAATTTGCAAGAATTTAGCAAGAATAATGCAAACAAAACATTATATGATGCATGCACTAAGTTCTTCTAGTTTTGCCAATTTTTAGGTCAGAGTTGAATTATTGCCAATTATGGAATTTAAGCTTAACACGTGCAATTCTAATAAAAGGAAATTTTCTGAAACTAGAAATTACGAGGAAAAAGGCAACAAAGGTTACCTACGCAATGCTCAGTCGGGTTCGCCGCCGCTCTCGAAATTTCAGTAGCTCCACGCGTCCACCCAGAGATGGTGCTAACCCCAGAAAAATTTGAAGCCCAGATGCTTCACTTGTGCGGCGATTCCGCCGCAGGTTACTCTTGATGTGCGGCGATTCCGCCGCCCTTGTTGCTCAGATTGCGCTCAGATTTCGCCACGCGCTCTGTTGTCTCCTGAAACACAAATCCAAATAGTTAGATCGCGTACAAGATAAACAGGATAGAATCAAAATCAACAAAAAAAAACAAAATCTGCGTCGCCTCCCCGGCAACGGCGCCAAAAACTTGATGAGAATTAAATTTATACCGCAAGTGCACGACGTCTATGAAGACGAGGCAAGTATGGGTCGAACACAAGGAGGGAGAGATTTGTTATTATTGTGATTTCGATTGGCGGAAAGAAGGAGAGAAGAAATAATTGGGTTTTGAGATTTTTGGATTTTAATTATCTAAAGCAAGAAAGAAGAACAATTAAAACTAAAACAAGAACAAAGATGTGAATTCCGTCGGGTGGAGGTTTAGATTTAAGGTTAAGATTAGAGAATTCAGAAACTTATAATAAATCATATTAGTTATGAAGCATTACATGATAAATGATTTAACATAAACTCAAGTAATCAAAATATACTAATACGAACTTAAAATAATAACATTTACTCGTCTTCTCTTCACCCTAAATCCGTCACCTCCACCCTTTGGAAGGAGTTAGAAACTCATAGAGGGAGGAAGAAGGGGTCCTTGAGACATTACAAAAGAAAACTAAAAGTAAGAAATAAAAGACAGAATTTTATTAATGAAAAGAAGAATACAAAACTAAGATTAAGAATAAAAACTAACACCAAAGACTAAGGACCCTTCTAACATCGTTCTCGGGTGTATTTATAGTTGCTACAAGGGATCTAGGTATAATATTGGAAAGTACACGTGTCCAGACACGACTGGACGAAATTGGAGCACACGGATCGACTGGGGGGCGGCGGAATCGCCGCATGGTGTGTGTGATCTGTGGCGGAATCGCCGTACATCATGCTCTGATTTGGTCCAGATTTTGGTTGGATGTTTATGGTATGATTTGATCCTCCTTTACGCATCTGGATTGATTCTTTCCATTCTTTTGAGCTCCGGATTAATTCCTTCACATATTTGGAGATATACATTGATTTTTCTATATATTTTCTCCAAGAGAATAAAAGCTACTCGTGATTTGTAATTAGGTCCTTGACTTTTTGCAGTTAAGTCCCCGGCTACTTTTGTGCTTAAGTCCTTGTTCTTTTTGCAATTAGGACTTGAATGCTTTTATGCTTGGATACATTTCCATTCGTAACCCGATAATCTTGAACTTGGTCTTTATGATAGAAATGAGTCTTTTGCATGCGTTTATGCTCGGGATGTGGGTAAATTGCATTCAGGTCCCTGTATTCTGTAAATAAGACTAAACACATACCTTAGTAGCATTTATTGATGTAAAAGTAATCTAAATGAAAGACATATGATGCAATGTATGCAATGCATCATGCATCATTGCGTTTGAGTTTCTGAAGTGTGAGTTCACCTCTGCTCCTATTATTAAGGCACCGGTGTGGACTCTACCTTTGGAGCTGATGTGTGATGGATCTGACTATGCGATAAGAGCAGTTTTGGGTCAAAAAGTCGACAAATTGTCTCATCTGATCTACTATGCAAGTCGTACTCTCATTGACGCCCAGCTCAACTACTCCGTTACTGAGAAAGAGTTCCTCGCGATCATATTTGCATTGGAAAATTTTTGCCAGTACCTCATTGGGTCGCATGCCATCATCTAGACTGATCACTCAGCTCTCCGCTACCTTTTGTCTAAAAAGGATGTGAAACCCCATCTCCTACGTTGGATCTTGTTGTTACAAGAGTTCAACCTTGAAATACGGGACAAGAAGGGATGCGAGAATGTCGTGGCAAATCACCTCTCTCGCATCCTAGTTGATCTTTCACCGGACCCACCGGTGAACGAGTTCTTCCTTGATGAGAACCTTATGGCAATAACCTCACCTCCTGGTTCGCTGACATTGTGAACTATATATCAATCGGGGAGGTGCCGGCTCATTGGACACACAGTGAGAAACCAAAGTTCAAGTCGTTAGTCAAGCACTTCTCTTGGGATGATCCCTATTATTTAAGCATTGTGCCGATAAAATCGTAAGAAGGTGCATTCCTAACGATGAGATTCAGAGCTTCTAGTCCTTTTGCCATAAGGAGGCATGTGGTGGGCACTTCGGTGCCAAGAAAATCGTTTCCAAAGTGCTCCAATACGGTTTTTATTGGCCCACATTGTTCCAAGACGCTTTTGCATTTTGCAAAGCATGCGATAGGTAGAGGGAAGTGGTCCGACATATCATATGAACTCAAAATCAAGCTTCTCGTTTCCCAGTTTTGTGTTGTAACCTATAGGAGGAGCTAAGCTAAATTGCTAGTGTTATTAAATACTCAATATCTAAATTGCGAGTGTTATAATTACGCAATTAGCGTAGCTGTCTTGTTCCACTCGAACAATACACGATCCATTTAGTGATTAAGTGCACCACATGTGTCTATGCCTTGCCTCATGATATTAAGAATATACACAAAGTAGAAATGTGTCACATTTGTATTATATTCATTTCTTGATCTTTTTAAGATTATTATAACTATGTAACTTAACTCAACCTACAATGTGCACATTATAATTTTGCTCTATCAAGGGGCCCTCTAATATCATCACTCAATTAAGAGGGGCAATGATAACCTTTTGACTAGCTATCTTTTTCAGCATAAGTTATGTTCAACCAACTATTGCCTTTATCACTATACTCATTGATAGCTTTTGACAATAATCAAATTAAACACTCCTTGAGTGAAAAGATATGTCTCATATCTTAGGATCCAAGACACAGAAAAACATTAATGATACATAACATAATTCCCTAATGTTTGACTTGTTAGGTCTATTCAATATATAAAAGTAAACTTTTGCTTATTATATACTCGTGTCGTCAAATATTTGAAGAGCTACAATAATTGATGACCAACGTGACAATCTTAACTCGGTAATTAATGTTCAACGTTAATTACCATGACTTTGAATAACTTTTGATTTACGGTTAAGGACCAAGAACCTCTTGCATAACACTTCCAAAAGACGAATACAATAATCAATGAACAAAATGTTTGCACATCCAATTCACAATAATTGACATATAAAAGTAAAATTTTTAGAACACATTCCTTTCAGAAGTAGTCCCCCTCCTTCTCATCATCCATTTCCTTCTCTCATTCCCTTCTCTTTATCCTCTATCTTATTCTCCTTCTCTCCCTCTTGCTCCTCTGTTCCCTCTCTCCTTACCTTATAAGGAGTGATGGAGAGGGTGAGAGGGAGATAGAGAACGAGAACGAGAAGAGTGGAGAAGAGAGGGGGAAATGGGGAAGAGAGAGAAGAAGAGATAAGGAAGAATGAGAGAAGTGATAGGGAACGGAGAGAAGGGAGAGTGTAGGAGAGGGAAGTGAGGAGGCGAGGGAGAGAGAAGAGGAAGATAGGAGAGAGAAGGAAAAAGAGATAAGGAGAAACGATAAGGAGAGAGGGAAAGAGAGAGAAGGAGAAGATAAAGAGGATAAGAGGGAGAATGAGAAAAGGAGAAGCGAGAGAATGTGAGAAGAGGAGAGAGAGCGAGAGAGAGGGATAATAGGGAGAGGACAGAAAGAAGTGAGAGGGAGAACAAGGAGAGGAAGAGAAGGAGAAGAGGGAGGAGGAGAGTGGAATTGAAGAGGAGAAGTGGGAAGAGAGAAAAGAAAAGAGAGAGGGAAAGGGAGAGAGAAGATTGATGGGGAACGAAAGCGAGAGAGTGTAGAAAAGAGGACAAGAAGAGAAGAGAGAGGAGAAGGAAGAAGGATAGAGAATGAGAGTAGAAAAGAAGAGAGGGAGAGAGGATTGAGAAGGGAAACAAAGATAAAATGGGAGGGAGGCGAGAGAGTGAGAGAAGGAGGTAGGAGTGGAGAAGAGCACAAGAGGAATATAGAAAATGAAGGAGAAGAGGGAAGACGAGGGAGAGAATAAGGGAGGGGAGGGAACGAGTGAGGTAGAGTAGATAGGCACAGTGAGAGGGAAGGAGGAGAGAAGCGGGAGAGAGGAGGACATGGAAGTAGAGGGGAGAGGGAGAAAGGAGAAGAAGAGCGAGGGCAAAAGAGAGGGGATGAAGAAGGAGTGGGAGAAAATGATAGAGAGAGGGAGAGCGCGCGAGAGAAGGAGAAGGCAAAGAGGAGGATAGAGAAGGATAAAAGGGCAAGAGAGAAGAAGAAAAGAGAAGGATAAGGAGAGAAGAAGGGGAGCAGGATAAGAGGGTCATAGAGATGACGCAAGGGAGATGAGAGAAAGAGAAGAGGGAAGTGTGAGAGAGAAGGAGAGTGGTAGACAGGAGAGAAGAGAGAGGGGTGGAGGGGTAGAACGAGAGAGAGAAAGAAAGGAGAGACGAAGAGAGAGAAGGGATAGAATGGGACGAGGAGAGGGAGGAGTGGGAGAAAAGGAGAAGTGAGCGAAGGGAGAGAAGGAGAGGGAGAAGGAGAGAGGAAAGAGAGGTAAAGAGAGTGGGATAAGGAGAAGAGGGACAAGTAGAGAGGGAGAGAAGGAAGAGAGAGAAAACATAGAGAAGGTGAGAGAAATGAGAATGGAGAGAGGAGGAGAAGGATAAAGAAAATGAGAGGGCAGAGAAATGGGAAGATGGGAAGAGAGAGAAGAAGAAGAAGAAGAGGGGGGAGAATAATAGAGAAGTAGAAGGGAGACATAAAGACAACATAAGACAAGTGAGAAGGGAGCGAGAGAGAAGGATAGAGGCAGAGAAGAGAGAATATGGATAATGATATAGAGAGAAAAGAGAAGGAGAATAGAAAATAGGAGAGAGAGAAGGAGAGAAGAGACAGGAGAGAGAGAGAAGGAGGGGGTGGAGGAGAGGGATAAGAGGGAGACAGAGAAGGAAAATGAAGAGAGGAAAGAGGAGAGGGGAGAGAAAGAGAGAGATAAGAAGAGGGAGAAGGAGAGAGGAGGGGGAAGGAAATGGAAAAGAGGAGATGGAGAGGAGGAGATAGAGAATGGAAGGTGAGAGAAAAGAGGGGAGGGAGATAAGGAGAAGGGGAGAGGAGAAGGGAGAGAGAACAAGAAGAGGAGTGAAGAAGGGAAACAGGAGATAGAGGGAGAAGGCGTCCCCCCTCCTTCTCATCTTCTCTCTCCTCCTCTCCTTTCCTTCTCTTTATCGTCTCTCTTCTTCTCCTTCTCTCCCTCTCGCTCCTCTCTTCCCTCTCTCCTTACGTTATAAGTAGAGAAAGAGAGGGTAAGAGGGAGATAGAGAACGAGGAAGAGGGAAGAAGAGGGAGGGGAAAAGAAGGAAGAGAGAGAAGAAGAAATAAGGAAGAAGGCAAGAGGAGATACAATAGGACACAGAGATGTCCTGAGTTACCAGATCATACCGGTGGTCACCTGATGATTGGGAAAGCAAAGGTGGTCCGCACCAAGGATCTTCAAAGAACCGGATCGTATCGCCATTCCCAATTCTTTAAAAAATCTTCCCCCATGCAATGTACCGTACTCTCAAGATGCCTCTCCAAGTCCAAGAGGCTATAGGGGAGGGGGGGTCAGACCATCCAAGTAATACGGCTGCGTAAATATTTGCTCCTAATGCATCGTGCCCCAAAAGAGGTATCCTTTGAGGCTATGAACCAGAATAGGCGAGGTAGCCCTGCATTGTTCCAATCCACCAACTGTCGTAGTCCCAATCCTCCTTCCACCTTTGGTGCGCATATATCGTGGCACAAAAGAGCCACAATTTTCTTTGGTTCCCACACAAAACATATCATATTTTTTTCAACTTCTCGAAGCCCACTCCGTGGCACAAGTAAAGCTGATGTCAAAAAAATACTGAACACTTTGAGGACACTACGAACCAGCTCCACACGCCCCACCATCGACAAAAAATTCCCCTTCCATGTGCTGAGCCGCCTTCTCATTTTCTCAACCAAAGATGAACAATGGCCTTTGCTCAGTCGTGTAGAGAACAAAGGAAGCCCAAGGTAAGTCACCGACAAGTCACTCCTGTCGATACCCAAATGTCGACAAATCTAGTCACCATGTGGGGTATTGCCGCCCATAAGGATCTGACTTTTGGTGTTGTTGAGGTGCTAACCTGGGGAGCTGGTGAAGGTTTACAAAACTTGCTTAATTGTGCGGGCGTCCTCCTTCATAGCATTTGTGAACAACATGACGTCATCCACGAACATCAAATGGGATACCAGAATGGCACCACACATAAGCGGATGGAGATTTCCCAATTGTTCCTCTCACCGTATCATGGTACCTAAAATTTACATACACATCACGAATAAGTGGGGCGTGATGGGGTCACCTTGTCGAAGCCCATTACGTGCTGAAAAAGTCGTAGAGTGGGCACCATTAACCGTAACAACAAATGACGCCTTGAAACATGCAACCATCAGCTTTATTCACTTTCCATTAAACTCGAAGCGACCAAGTGCCTCAGCCAAAAACTACCACGAGATAGTGTCGTATGCTTTCCGCAAGTCGATCTTCAAACACATGCGACCCAATCCCTTCCGCGAGTTAATATCGTGGCATAACTCATGAGCAAGGAGAATATTGTCGTAAATCTGACGCCCCCAAATATACACACTGTGGTGCTCCCCCACCAGCTTGGGCAACACTTCCTTGAGGCGATTTGCAAGGATCTTCGAGATGTAGCTATACACCTTGTCGCATAATGAAATAGGCCTATAATCGTCAATTGCAGCTGGAGTCTTCTTCTTTAGAATCAATGTGATCGACGTGTAGTTGACCTGCTTCAACAATTTGCCACTACAGAAAAGGAGTGTACAGCCTTCAGTACATCCAACATCACCACGTCCCATGCTGCCTTCTAGAATCGTGCATTAAACCCATCCGGTCCTGGGGCCTTATCATCATTTGAGTGTTTAACAATGAACGCCAATTCCTTCATTGTAACATGGTGAGTCAAGCATTGAGCCTCGGCCGGATCTAGAGTAGTGAGCTCAAGATCATGGGGGATATGACATTCCTGCACACTACAAGTAAAAAGGTTAGAAAAACGATGCTTAAACGGCTCTCGGATATGGTGTTCCTCCACAATCTTCTGACCACCCTCGACTATCCTACGCACAGTGTTTGTGGCTCTCCTCACTCGAAGGGAGGCATGATAGAACTGAGAGGTTGAGTCGCCTTCGCATAACCACCGCACCCTTGACTTTTATCGTACAATAAACTCCTCAACCACCAGAGCATGAGAAAGATTATCAATAGCTGAAACCTCTTGCTGTTGGAGGTCTATGTTTCCCGGATCCAATTAAAGATTAACACGCATTTGGCAAAGCATGTTCCGTGCCTCAGCTATCTGGTTATCAATGTTGCCAAAAGCTCTAAGTGACCATTTCTTCAATTCTCTTTTCACGACATTCAATTTTCCCACTACCCAGTACATGGGAGTGCCATCAATGTAAGTGTTCGACGCTCTTCTCACCAACCCAAAAAACTGGTCATGCATCGCCCATGCATTGAAAAACCTAAACATCCACTTTTTCCATATGCCATGTGGGTCGAGATCGATCAAAAGTGGTCGATGGTAACTAAGCTCATTGTTGCCGACAACGCAAAGCACGTCCGAGAACCATTCCAGCCATAGATTAGAGCATAATGCGCGGTCAATTCTAGTTTCAATTCTCCCAGACCCCTGAGATGAATTTGGCTATGTGAACTCCTCACCCATGGTTTGGATCTCCAACATCCGAATATTATCTAGGCAAGCATTGAATTCAGTCATGGCCGCCATATTCACACTTCCTCCTCCCAACTTCTCCCCTTGGTGGCGAATGCAATTAAAGTCTCCCATTATTAACACGCTACGCCCATGCTAGGCACACACCTCTGTAAGTCCTCCCAAAGTGCTCGTTGTGCAAGATAATTTTTATCGCCATAAACCAGAGTAATCGCAACAGGATACCCCGTAGCTTGAATGTGGCCTTGAAGGTGAATATGTTGAGCCATTTCTTACAGCTTGCTCATGTCATACACTGATTTCTTCCCCAAAACTAGGATTCGATCGGAGTTGACTACTTCACTATTCAAATCATCATGCCATATTGAGCGCAAAAACCGATCAATCCTATTCCGCTTAATTTTGTGCTCAAGTAAGCCTACGAAATCCACTCCCTCCCTTGTTATTTTGTCCCGAATCATGTACGAGCGCCCATGGTTATTTGCGCCACGCACATTCCAAATCAGAAGCTTCATCGTCTTTGGGAAGGGGAGCAGGACCCGTTCTTACCCTTTGTTGTCCTTTTCTTGGTGGCCTCTACTTCCTCACATTCTGAAGACTTCGACGACATGGATCAACCGAAGTAGATGGTGAGTGCAATTCCCGGCTCTTCCCATCTTCTCCCCTCCTTACGGCATCCTCTTCATCCCAGCAACCCACATCTTTCATGTCTCGTTCCTCGACTTCCTCCCAATGAAGAACGTCAAATTGGAAGATGGGACTTGGAGGTTTCCGCCACCCCACTCCCAGTCTGACGATATTATGCAGCTTTGGGCCCAACTTCCATCCATACTCGTGGGGCAAGGTGAGGAATGGCTGACGTCGGTTGGTGCTACACGTGATCAACCTACTATGAAGGATGCATAGACTTGGGTGCGGATCGAGAGGCCAAAGGTTAATTAGGCCTCGATAGTGTGGAATAAATGGCAAATTCCCAAGCATGGGCTCACTCTTTGGAGGGATATCCAAGGGAAGTTGAACACTCATGATATGATGCAGCGTAGGAAGATGAGGTTGTGTATTGTATCATGGTGTACCTTGTGCATGGGTGCATATGAGACAAGTGCGCAGCTCTTTTGGGAGTTCCCACTCCTTGTCATCTTGCCTCTCCTCCTCTCCTTCCCTTATCTTTATCCTCTCTCCTCTTCTCCTTCTCCCTCTCGCTTCTCTCTTCCCTATCTCCTTACATTCTAAGGAGAGAAGGATAGGGTAAGAGAGAGATGGAGAACGAGAAGAGGGAAGAAGAGAGAGGCGAAAAGAGGGAAGAGAGAGAAGAAGAGATAAGGAAGAATGACAGAGGACTCAATGTGGACAAGGCACTCAGGCCAGATGGGTTAAACGCGAAGTTCTTTAAGGCATCAGGGGAGGTGGTGAAGCAGGATCCGCACAAGGCCATCGTTGACTTCATGAGAAGTGGAAAGCTCCTGGCCCAAGTAGACTACACATCCATTACGTTGATACCAAAAAAGGCTACACCATCCACGGTTGACGACTATCTTCCAATTTACCTTTGCAACATGATCTACCGCTATATATCCCAAGTGTTCGCAAATAGCTTGAAGAAGGTGCTACCTCAGCTGGTCAGAGAGGAGCAAAGTGCATTCATTAAATTGCGGAGAATCAGAGATAATATATTGCTTGCTCTTGAGATTTGCCACAATATGCACGTGCAGAGAGGCAAATCGCGAATGTGTGTAAAGTTGGACCTAAGGAAAGCGTATGACTCGATTTCTTGGAGTTTTTTGGTTGAGGAACTTAGGCATTTTGGCTTCCCAGATCATTCGCAGCGGCTGATCATGGCATGTGTATGGGCATCCTTTGTTGTTACCGTTAATGGCACCAACTCAACACCATTCAAAGCAACAAATGGACTACGACAGGGTAATCCAATTGCTCCCTACCTTTTTTTCTTTTTATGGAGGTGCATAGTATAATGATAAAGGAGGCGGTGGGCAGTGGGAAGCTCGATCTGATAAAGGGTGGAGACACTTCGGTTTCCAATCTCTTGTTTGTTGATGACGTTATGCTCTTCGCAAGGTCAACCAAAGAAAATGCTCAAGTTATCAAGGAAACATTAGCTACGTTCTGAGCTTGCTCCGGGCTACAACTCAACACAACCAAGAGTCAAGTGTTCTTGGGAAGAGAGGTGGCTCGTGGAAGGTGGATCTGCAACTACCTTGGGATTCAAATGGTGGATTTTCCAATGACATACCTGGGGTTACCGCTCTTTACTTCACGCCTTGGGAGGCAGCATTGTGTTGGGCTGGTAGCAAAGGTTAGAGCAAAGCTCAACACGTGGAAATGAAGCCATCTTTCAATGGATGGCCAAGTGGAGTTAGTGCACTGTGTCTTGGTTTCGTTCAGCATGTACTGGACGTCAGCTTTCCTCCTTCCCCGATCAGTGCTGAAGGAGATGGAGAGCATCCTGTCTCAGTTTGCATGGGGGGCCAAGGAAGTGGGTGGCAGTAGCTTGGAAGGACATTTGTGTGCCAAAAAGAGAGGGTGGGTGATCGATTCGTTTTAATTAACCGCAGGTGCACGACCACGTTGAAGCGGTGACAAATACGGGTCGATCCACAGGGAGGTGTGTCAACTTTAATTTGTCCGAAGGCGAGTGGGAAAGATAGGAGAGAATGGAGTTATGATCAAACTACACTACACTAAACTAGTAAACAACAAAGAAGGAAATGAAATTATAAAACGACCTAAAACTAAGTTAAGCAACTACTAATAGGAAAGATGAAATTCAGGATGGAAAACACCCCTAAGGGGTGGAGTGTGTGTACACATGAAATAAGTGAGGTGAATGCATACAATAAGCTCAAGTGTAGTTAGTGTTTGTTAATGCAGAAGAAGTACCTAATGGCATTGTTGAACGTTTTATTTTAAACCGCAAGTGCACGGCCATGATGAAGCGATGGCAAGTACGGGTCGTCCTCAGGGAGGTGAGTAGCCTCTTGCTTGTATGAAATCAAGTGGCAAAAATAGGGGGAAGAAAGTTGTTTATCCTAATCTAGACTACGCTATACTAAGAAATATGAAATGCGAACGAAACAAACAAATGATGGAATAACAACTAAACTAAGAGCAAAGAAAGAATGCTGGAATACAGAAATGGGAAAACCCCTAAGGGGTGGAGTGTGTGCACACATGCAAAGAGGTGGGTGTAGAATACATTCATTAAGCACATGAAGGTGGTGTTTATCAAGCATAGGAAGTGTCTAAATGTTATGGCAAAACCTATCAATCTATTCACCAACTTAGTTGATTAACATTTACATATGCAAGTTGTTTATTTCAGAACCTAAACAAGCATGAGAGGTGTCTAATCATTTTGGCAAAACTCATCAAGTTATAAATTCTATCCTAAACAAGCAAGCATACATTCATGTTTAATCAACACATTGAAATTAAAGCATTCATCCCATTCTCTAATGCATGTATGTACATCTACTCCACCCCCCAAAGGGGATGAAACTACTCACTAAACATTACACTAATTATTAAACTATGGAAAGAAAGCATATTAAAACTAAGCTAGAATTAAAAGACGATTAAACTAAAACATGCATAAACAATACTAGAAGCATAAAACAAACAATGAAAGAAACACAAAACTTTATTGATAAAATGACTCACATTAAAAGTAGCATCCTCCTACTTTAGTGTGTGCTTCAAGGCCTCACTTCTAGTAGGAAGAATAGCCACTTAAAATATGGAGTGATTACAATAGGAGGTGAAGAGTTCTATTTATAGCCATGGAAAAAGCTAATCCGGGACAATCCCCCGATGTGGGACAAAACAGATACCACACATAGCCTAAACATCCTCTAATACATGTGCTGGAGAAATTTTAGCGCATTTGGGCCAAAAGTGACCGCCACTTAGTGGTCTTGGACCGCTAATTAGCGGTCTACAGTGTCCGGATCGCTCTGGAATTTCTTGTGGGCTTTTCTGGAAGGCTTTGTGGGTATTTGATGCATCTAGTTTTCATGTTGGAGCTCCGACCCGAATAGAATTGCCAAAATACTCCCCATGATGGTGAGGAGTATTCTGTTTTGCTCTTAGGTCCTTCTGTCTTGCAATCAGGTCCTTCTTCCTTGCATCTTGGTCCCCAGATCTCACAATTCAGTCCTTTTTCCCAGCTTTTGGGTCCTTTTATCCTTCATCTCTTCAAACCTATTTATTCCTGAAAACTAAACATAAAACTCGTGACATAGCATTGTTTAGGTGAAAGATAATGGATATAAGATACAAATATAAGCATGAAATGATGTCAATCACAAGACCTATAAATTAAAGCAATAACCAAGGTGATTAATATTAGCATGACAAGTTTGTTATTAAGAACATTAACAAACATGGAATGTACCAAACATTATGGCAGAAACCATCAAGTAAAAATTCTTATTAATTCAAGCAAGCATACTAACATATCTCACATACAACAATGTTTAGCATTCATACCATCTACATAACATGTATACACATCTACTCCACCCCCAAAGGGGAATGGAACTACTCACACATATTTAAACTAACATTCATACTAGGAAAAGAAAACATGCTTAAACTAATTATAACAAGACTAAAAGAACAAGTTTAACTAAAAGGACACAAAACTAAAAAAGCATGCAAGACATAATAAAGGAAATTAAACTAAGAAAGAAAAAACATAACCAAAGGGAAACATCTATTATTACTCACTCAATTACAAGTAGTCTCTGTCCACCAGGGTTTTTGCTTCAAGGCTTTAAGTCCTAGTAGAGAGGATGGCCACCAACAGAGAGATGGGGTACAAGAGAGGAGGGAGAGTTCTATTTATAGCCATAGAAAAAGGTAATCCGAGACAATCCCCCGGTATGGGACTAAACATATACCAGAAATAGACTAAACACACTCTAATACACGACCCAAAGAAATATTAGCAGATCCGGAGCAACCCGAACCGCCAATCAACGGTCCCGAACCGCCAATCAACGGTCCCAGACCACCAATTGGCGGTCTACAGGGTTTGGATGGTCTGGGCTTTTCTGGATGGATTTTTTTGTCTTTGATGCATCTACTTCGTTTGCTGGAGCTCCGACCCGAATAGAATTGCCAAAACACTCCCCATGATGGTGTGGAGTATTCTTGTTTGCTCATTGGTCCTTCGATCTTACATTTAGGTCCTTCAATCTTGCATCTTAGTCCTCGAGTCTCTCAACTGAGTCTTTTTTCCTGCTTTTAGGTAATTTTACGCCTCTTCTCCTCAAACCTATTTATTTCTGAAATTCAAAAATAAAACTCGTTACGTAGCATTGTTTAGGTGAAAGATAATGTGTAACATCCTCAACACAACGGAAATTTTAACTTTTTTATAACACAATCAACAGAGGATATTACGCAAATACTGAACACATGTGCACCAACATATATAATATATATATGAATATCAGAGTATTTCAAAAGTTGTGATTACGTCAAAAAGACTATACAAATGGAAGCAGTAATCACTCGACCTCAACTGAGAGAAAGCTGGATCCAGTAGCGGTGCTCCTATCCTCGGTCACCACCCCCTATCGTCGCTCACGACCTAAAAGTAAACATGCAACAATGCCTGAGTTTCCTGAGGAAACCCCGTATGTCAAACTCTAAATACAGGAACTGAAAGACTAGCATGCAATTCTACTAAACAAGAAAAGCATCTCAAATAAACGGCTGGGCTCCAGGGCTCTTTCACCCAACCACAACACACACCACGGTCACGGGGCTCCACGTCTAATCTCAACCAACCACCGTACCACACACTCGTCGCCAAGCTGGGCTCCATGTCTTTTTTTCAACCAACCCAAAAGTTTAAGGGCTCCAGGTCTTTTTCAACCAACCCCTACACGCCGTCCCTGCTCAGGCTCCAACCCCTTTTCAGCCAACTTGAACGCACTACGGAGCTCCAGGTCTTTTTCAACCAACCTCGCACAGACTAGCAGGGCTCCAGGTCTTTTTCAACCAACCGCAACTCTCACACGGTCACGGGGCTCCAGGTCTTTTTCAACCAACCGCCGTAACACCACAATTCTAAGCTGGGCCTCAGGCCTATTTCAGCCAATCCCAAGCTCACACACAGTTGCGGGGCTCCAGGTCTATTTCGAACCAACCACCGCAACCCTCGTGCACCTAGCACACTTGCCGGAAGAACATCAGCACCACAACTCGCCCCACACGGACGACAACAACAACAACACCTCCATAGTGCAAAACTGGACACAAACGGTCGACTGAACCAAAAGTCTTGGTCGACCGAATCAAGCAAATACAGGGAAATCGCATCGACCGACACTCCATCGGTCGACCGATTCCCACCAACCACACTCGTTCGGTCAAACCAAAGTGAAGGGACGGTCGACCGTTTAGATGGTCAACTCCCAGGTCACCAAACAAAACGACCAATCGGTCGAACGGCAGAGGGGCCCCGTTCGACCGAAAGTCACCAGGGACAAATCCCACAACTCCACAACGAATTCGGTCGAACACCCGAGCACTCTCGGTCGACCGAATCCCACCAGAGAATAATCCCTCACTCGCACCACGAACCCGGTCGAATGCCGAGACCTCCTCGGTCGACCGAATTCCACCAGAGCGTTCCCCATGCTCGACACACAGGTCCGGTCGACCGAAACTACCTTCGGTCGAACCGACCACTATTCTCACTTAAGTCACGGTCGGACGAAGTCAACGAGCGGTCGACCGTTTGGATGGTCAACCCTCCCAACCGACTTAAGACACTGCACACGGTCGAACGACAAAGGGGACTCGTTCGACCGAATCTCACCAGGCTTGCCTCCCATGCGTAATCGGTCGACCGCCCCTGGGGCATCGTTCGACCGATTTGAGGCTGAACCCGAATTCTCTTCAGGAACGGTCGACCGTTTGCACCAACCGGTCGACCGATCAGGCAGTGAAATCTGCTGCACGTTTACTTGCGACGAGCCGAAAGGCCTACCGTCGACTTCCAAATACTCACACTACTTAAGTGAGCGAGTTGACATACCGGAAGGCTTGAAGAAGCCTTTGAAGAACCTCACGAACCACGAACACGTCTCCCCAAAACACGTCCGTCGACGAACCTCGCGTCCAAACGACGATCAATCGCCTCCTCGACGATCCACAGCCACAACACCACCTCCGGCAACCTCCAACAACCGACCACAACCACCGAAACACGAGTTAGGTAGAGGGAGAGAGAATCCAAGCAAAAAGGGGACGGAATAACACCCAACACAACTCACCTCCACGCACGGCTCCGAGTTCCACTCGCCGGAGACCACCTCTTCTTCCACGCCGGAGCACACCTACTCGCCGGAGCTCAACCTAGGAGAGAGAGTGAGTGAGACGTGTGTGAGAGCAAGGTAAGGGAGAGAGAGAAAATCACCAAATAAATATCTCCTCCCAAATCAATCCTCACCATCCATCTCCATCCTTTCCATCTCCACCCCACATCTCATCTCCTCTCCATCTCAACCCTTCATCCATCCAATCCAATCCAAGCCCTCCATCTCTATCTCGCCTAATCACCACCTAATCAATCACAAAAACCAAATAGGATTAAGATTAGGATTAGGATCCTATAATCCAGCCTCCTAAAAGAATTTCGTCCTCGAAATTAAGACCGAAGCTCACCAAACAATTCCGGGAACTCCTTCCGGACCTCCTCCTCAATCTCCCAAGTGGCCTCTCGCTCACTGTGGTGCTGCCACCTGACCTTCACCATCGGAATGGTCCTCCTCCTCAACTGATGCTCCATCCAATCCACAATCTCCACCGGTCTCTCCTCAAGAGACAAATTCTGACGGATCTCTGGAACCTCCAACTGAATCACATGAGAAGGATCTGCTACGTACTTCCTCAACATCAAAACATGGAAGACGTTGTGAAGACTAGAAAACTGCGACGGCAGCGCTATCCTGTAGGCAACCTCTCCAACACAATCGAGAATCTCAAACGGTCCGCATACCTCGGACTGAGCTTCCCCTTCTTCCCGAACCTCATCACTCCTCGAGATGGGAAATCTTCAGGAAGACGTGGTCACCTACCTCAAACCTCAGCTCTCTCCTACGCCTATCAGCGTAACTCTTCTGCCTGCTCTGAGCAGTTTCTAGTCTCTGCCTGATCACATCCACCTTCTCAGCATACATCTGCACAATCTCAAGGCCAACTAGATGTCTCTTGCCTACATCACTCCAGCATACCGGTTATCTACACGGCCTCCCATACAGGGCCTCATACGGTGCCATCCCAATGCTCGAATGGTAGTTGTCGTTGTAGGCGAACTCGATCAACGGCAAATGCTCGTCCCAATGACCTGCCCAATCCAGAGTACACGCTCGCAACATATCCTCTAGCATCTGGATGGTCCTCTCAGACTGACCGTCTGTCTGCGAATGAAATGTCGTACTGAACTTCAACCGAGTCCCCAAAGCCTGCTGCAAACTCCCCCAGAATCTGGAAGTGAACCTCGGATCTCGATCCGAAATAATGCTCGCGGGCACCCTGTGCAGTCTGACGATCTCCTCAATGTACAACTTAACTAGACACTCCAGAGGTAAAGTGGTCTAAATAGCTAAGAAATGCGCTGACTTGGTCAGTCGATCGACTATAACCCAAATCGCGTCATGGAATCCTCTCGTCCTCGGTAGCCCGGTGACAAAATCCATCGTCACATGCTCCCACTTCCACTCTGGAAGCTTGATCCTCTGCATTGGCCCTGCAGGTCTCTGGTGCTCAATCTTCACTTGTTGACAAATCAGACATCTGTCAACGAACTCTGCGATCTCCGTCTTCATCCTCTTCCACCAGAAATTCCTCTGAAGATCTCTATACATCTTCATTATGCCCGGGTGGATCGAATAACGGGATCTGTGTGCCTCCTCTAGAATGTCCTTCCTCAGATCTCCTCCCTTCGGTACCCAGACACGCCCTCTGAACCTCAGCCCCCCATCAACTCCAATACTGTAATTTGACCCGTCTCTGGCAGCAAACTGTAACAACTCAGCTAACTCATCATCAGCACTCTGAGCCTGAACAATACTCGAGACCAACTGAGGCTCCATTTTCAGCCTGGCAATGACTGCACCTCGTGACTCATCGGTGAATGGTCTCCACTCGTCAATGCCTCAAGCAGCTTCCACTCCTCGATACACAGACCTGCTGCGGTAACCTCCACCATCCTACTCAAAGCATCAGCAACTGAATTCACCTTCCCCGGATGGTACGAGATGGTGAAATCATAATCCTTAATCAGCTCGAGCCATCTGCGCTGCCTCATATTCAGCTCCTTCTGGGAAAACAGGTACTTCAGGCTCTGATGGTCCGTGTAACACCTCGAATCGCTCACCATACAAATAATGCCTCCATGTCTTCAAGGCGTGCACCACTGCCGCCAACTCCAAATCATGAGTGGGTAGTTCCTCTCGTGCACCTTCAGCTGCCTTGAAGCATATGCAACCACCTGCCCGTGCTGCATGAGTACGCATCCCAGTCCAACGCCTAACGCGTCACTGTAAATCACAAATCCACCACTGCCACTGGGAAGTATCAGAACTGGAGCAGTCATCAGCCGACTCTTCAGTTCCTGGAAAGTGTCCTCGCACTTCTGGGACCACCCGAACACTACGCCCTTCCGCGTCAAAGCCGTCAGCGGCGAAGCCAACCTCGAGAAATCCTGGATAAAATGGCAATAATAACTGATTGACATCATTTCATGCTTATATTTGTATCTTATATCCATTATCTTACACCTAAGCAATGCTACGTGACGAGTTTTATGTTTAGTTTTCAGAAATAAAGAGGTTTGAAGAGAAGAGCCATGAAAGGACCCAAAAGCAGGAAAAAGGACTTAATTGTGAGACCTGGGGACCAAGATGCAAGACAGAAGGACCTGATCGTAAGACAGAAGGACCTAAGAGCAAACCAGGAAACTCCAAACCATCATGGGCAGTATTTTGGCAATTCGATTCGGGTCGGAGCTCCAACAAACCAAGTAGATGCATCCACGACCAACAAAGACCACCAGCAAAGCCCACAACAAATCCCAGATGAATCCAAAGCTTATAGACCGCCAAGTGGCGGTCTTGGACCGCTAATTGGCGGTCCATATGTCTCCAGATCCGCTAAGATTTGTGCTGGGCATGTATTAGTGTATTCTTATTCTATTTTTGGTATTGGTTTAGTCCCACATCGGGGGATTGTCCCCGATTAGCTTTTTCCATGCTTATAAATAGAACTTTTCACCTTCCATTGTAATTACCCATTGTTTGGTGGCATTCTCTCTACTAAGGAGTGAGCCTTGAAGCAATAACTCAAGGTGGAGAAGAATGCTGCCTTCAATGTGAGTCATTGTTAATAAAAGTTTATTTGTTTCTTTTAATCTTGTTTTGTTATGTTGCTTGTTTTGTGTGGGTTGCTTTACTTTGTTTAATCTCTTGTTTAGTAATTTTAGTATCTTAGTTAAATGTTTTCTTTACTTAGTCTAATCACTAGTGTAATGAGTAGTGAGTAGTTCCATCCCCATTTGGGGGGTGGAGAAATATGTGATATAATCATGTAGTGTATTAAGTGTGTGTTAACTTTATCCCTTTAGCTTTATATGATTTCCATAACCATCTAATGGGTTTTCACTTTTATCTTTGATATGCTAATGCTCTTGAATGAAGCTTAGCTTATGCTTTGATTAGTGGACCTATTTTATGGGGAATGATAAGGTTAGGATATGGATGAAGTTAATATTGGAAACATAATTTGTAGTGTATGTGCTCTTGTTGCCTTTACCTTAGCTAATGTCTTGTATGTTTTAATGATGTAGTGAAATCTTAATTCATGTAGAGGCATAGTAGGGTATAGTCTTTATACTTGAGTTAATGTAGCTTCATTCCAATTATTGTCTTGTATGTTTTAATGATGTAGTCTTATCTTAATTCATGTAGAGGCAAAGTTGGATGTAGTTTTATGATTTCATGCACTACATGTTGTGAGGAGCTTAATGAACACACACACACTTCTTTATGTTCACATTATTTCTCTACCCCCTTTGGGGTTTAGTTTTCTTGCTTTTCTTCCATTTCCATTTGCACCTTAGTGTAGTTTAGTGTAACCAACCTTTCTTCCCTTTCTTTACCTCTCGCCTTCGCACAAACCAAGTGTCGACACACCTCCCAGTGGACGACCCGTATTTGCCACCGCTTCAACGCGGCCGTGCACTTGCGGTTAAATATAAAACGATCAATCAAGTTTTTGGCGCCGTTGCCGGGGAGGTGCTCTGTCCAGACATTGGTTTGGACGATTCAAGGGGTTTTTAATTTTTTGTTTCCAGTTTTTCTTAGTTTCAGGGAACCACTGGATCAAGGGGAGGCTGCTGGACAAATTTGAGGAACGGAAGACCTAAAAGGACCGCCAATCAGCGGTTGGAGACCGCCAATTGGCGTCCTGGTGAGGGCTTCCTACTTTCAAATTTTTTCTGGTAGTTAGTTTTGTAATTTGTGTTATGTGGGAGCCCTATTTTGCATGATTTGACTTCTGGTTTGCTCCCAGATCATTAATCACTCCCCCATTAATCAACATGGCCCTAAAATCCAAAGCAAAAGACTAGACGTTCTTATTTGTTTAGGTCACGCATCATGTATTGACTTAGGCATATAGTTGTCTTTTTTTAGCTTTATTTTCAGTTGTTGAGTGCTGGCGTGAGGTACGCATTTCCTACACTCATTCATGCGTCTCGTATGCCCATGCATTAGTTAGTAGGAATTGCATCAGGACAAAAGTGAGAGAGCGTTTGATTGGAGCGATTGATTGCTAGATCTAGGATCAAATCGCTACTAAGAAGGGGTTGTCCCATAAAAGATAAGGTGGGGGATTTCATCACCCTTTCCTTGTCCCCAAAAATCACTCGTAATAAAGCCTTAACTAAAAGCAAGTAGACATTGGCCCTAAGGAATTCGGACGCACTAGGAGAGTAATCTAGTCGAGACCGTCATGACCTGATCGGCGTTGCCTACCTTGTCGATAGTAGGAGGTACTGGATCTCCGGATCTGGTATCACTTGCTGGGCATTATGGTCCTCATTGTAGGGAGGTGAGGCGTGTCGAGCCTAGTGACCTCGAAGTTAGGCGTCGTCTAGCTTAAGGACCCATTGCCTTACATTGTTTGAGCCGTGCTTGCTAGTTAGGCTTCTTCCTGATCCCGTTACCTACGCTAGCTTTAGGGTTTCTTCCCTTCTCCTCTGAGTCATCTTCTTCTCACCTTCTTCTACGTTATAGTCTCCTCTCCTTTACACTCTCTGGTAGCGTTTTAGGGTCGAGTCGAGCACTTTTTGCGAGCTTAGTCTCGTGGTGGTGAGAGTGGTCGACTCGAGAGTTTTTCTTGAGATGGATGGTTACATGGGCGACCATCCATATCATTGTTGGTACCAGGACGATTCTCCCTGGTACTCTGGACCCATGCAACCTGGGGTGGCTCAGACGAACACCCCGTATGGTTGGGATAATCCTCATTGTGTGACTGAGCAATCTTCTTATTGGGGTAACATGAGAGAGGCACCGACTGCTAGACCACCATCTAGTTACGTCGGATCATATGTTGGTCATCAAACTGAGACATTACAAGAACCTTTGGCCTCCTTCATGCATGTGGTAGATGACATGGGTGCACCGGTGGCTCCAGTAGCCGTACCGTGTCACTATTGTGGGTTGAGTGGTCATGATTTCGGGGAATGTCCTTATGTTCCCCCAGAGCCTGAGTATGAGCATACATTTTCCCAAAATGCTCATTATGACCATTACGCATCTGCGTACAATCCGAGAGTGATGGATTCGTGGGGAGACAATTCGTATCAAATTCTTATACTTCATTTCCACCACAGTATCCTCCTCCCGAATACCCAGAATTCTACCAACACCCCACTCCAAATCATTGGACTCATTCTCAGTCAATCAACACCCATCCTCAAAATTTCCCAAGCTCTTACTTGGACCTCATCGTTGACCACATACCTGATTCCTTGAAACAAACTTTCCTTACGTTCATGGAAACCACTCAACAGTCCATACAAAATATGGCACTGCAAGTGAGTCAAATGTCGTAGCAATTACGTGAACGTGAGGAGAGTGACATTTCATGTCAACATGAGGATTCTTCTTTTGATATCGAACCACCACCACATCCACAAATTCAAAGCACAACCTTTCAAAGTCAAACTCCTAGTCAGTCTGAGGGACTTGGGGTTTCAATTCACGATCACTTAGTGGAGGATTCGATTCCAATTGAGAATAACTTGGACCAGCTTCATTATGAGTCGGCACAGGATTGTGCCTTATCTTTTTGTCCCGTGGCCCTTGAGCCACATGATATTCATGTTGTGCCTTTTAAGGACTCAACTCTGGTGGAGCAAGAGCTCCCTAGTACCCTCAATTTCAAACAACCTGATGAGAGTTTGCCTCTCACTATTGTTCCTGATCATCTTGGAAATGATGGAACATCAAACAACTACATTGCTCATGAGGGTATTAGGAGTTCCTTGGAGGATACTTTGGGTATGAGACCCACTTACTGCTCTCCTGGTGAGTTGGACATGCATAACGAGGTGCTTGACCTCGTTCCGACCCACCAGCCTGTTGGTTGGAGAGTTTGGATTGACGATCATAACTTCAGCAGCGCAACAGGAGAAACTCTTCTTCCGTTGGCCCTCATTTCCCAAACTCTTGAGAGGTTCAAGCTCTTTCAGTTTGATCCTTTGAATGAGACACCTTTGTGTCCAATTCACGAACCTCTCATTTCATCTGGTGCTATTTGTGAAGGGGGCCCCGCATGAGTATTCTGGCCCCGCGTGGTGTCATGTTCCCTTTCCAAGTGCATTGACCCACTCTTGAGGTTCCCATTTGATGTCTTTTGACAAATGAAGATGGGAACTTATGTTTGTACATAGTTATATAAAAATAAAAAAAATAAAAAAAAAGAGTTCAATAAAAGACTCCTTCAGTGAGCATCGATTGTTGTGAGCCCCAACCCTTGTGTATTTGGGCTCCATTTCTTTCACGTATTTGTACCCTTTCTTTAGCATCTCACAGGTTTTGAGGGAATTTGGGTTTTGTCCATCAACATAGCCATACACTTCCCTTTGTACTTCACGTTGGTGAGATCTCTCCTTTTTCATGCATAAATCCATGTAGTATCTTGCTTGCATTCATTGAGGACAATGCATGAAGTAGGTGTGGGGGGGTGTTTTATGTGTGTACATAGTTGAGTCTTTTTCCTTTGATTTTGTTTTCTTTTGTTTGCATTGTTAGGGTCATGATAGTGTGCTGCATTTAATATCGATATATCTGCTTGCCATGATCCTTGGGTGACTTGTCTTCTTTTGCTTGCCTAGTGCTTCCAAAATTTCACATTTCTTTCAAAATCTTCATGTGTTTTCGAAAGAAAATGTTTTGTGGGTTTTGCGTGTGTTTAGCATGTGCAAAACCGTTGAGAGGCAAAGTAAAAAGAAAGCTCCCAAAATTGTCTTGAACTTGATGCATTAGGATATCTAGTACGTGGCTTTAGGATTTATCGAGTCGTTAGGATGCACCCCAGTTTTCCTTTGGGGGTGAGTAATCATAGGGTTTCAGTGCTCAAACATTCAAAGAAGTCCACCCTGAACCTAGTGAGTCAATAATTCGTGTTTGTTAATTTAGGAAGTTTGTTGTAGTCAAGGACCCTCTTAATCTTGTTGTGAGACATTAGTGTAGGGGTTTTGGTTCATGTGTAGATAAGAAATAAGTGAGTAGATGTTCTCTCTTCTCGCATGGCTCCTATCACTCGGGAAAGTAGGTCTGAGGGGACTTTGTGCCTGGTGCTTTCGAGTCATCTGACTTGGGATGCGCCGACCGAACTCCCGTTACACGGGTGGTAGGGATTGCCCTATGTGGAGATTTGGGGAAAGGTGTACGTGATAGTGTAAGTCCTCATAGGCAATGATGCACGAAACCTGACCCTGGGAGAACGAAGCTCCAACTAATAAAAAGAAAAAAATAGAAAAAAATTTGTGAAAATAAACAAAAAGAAAAAAATATTGTAATGCAAATAAGAACCTTAATGGACCTTACACTTTGTATCACTTGAGGATCTTGAGGTTGTCCATGTCTTTCACTTATGTTCTTATTTAACTTGCACGAATGGTTTATTAGGCTAGGTGTGGACTAATTACCTATATAGAGTCGGCCCGTAGGATTACCGCGTCCATTGATCGACAAAATATTTCCAACGAGTCGAGGTCTAGATTGAATAATGCATCTTGTTCGGATTTTGTGGGTATATCCGCTGAAAACCCTCAGGAGACAACACTCCTCCTCCTTGGCAACAAAGAGGTTTAACGGCTTGTTGCACGTCCTAAGTGCAACCGTGATTCCTACGAAAGTGAGTTAGGATTTCTTGTTTTTTTGTTTGCTTTTCTCTTTCTTTGTTTTGCTCGGGACTAGCAAAAACTTAGGTGTGGGGGTATTTGATTGACATCATTTCATGCTTATATTTGTATCTTATATCCATTATCTTACACCTAAGCAATGCTACGTGACGAGTTTTATGTTTAGTTTTCAGAAATAAAGAGGTTTGAAGAGAAGAGCCATGAAAGGACCCAAAAGCAGGAAAAAGGAGTTAATTGTGAGACCTGGGGACCAAGATACAAGACAGAAGGACCTGATCGTAAGACAGAAGGACCTAAGAGCAAACCAGGAAACTCCACACCATCATGGGGAGTATTTTGGCAATTCGATTCGGGTCGGAGGTCCAACAAACCAAGTAGATGCATCCAGGACCAACAAAGACCACCAGCAAAGCCCACAACAAATCCCAATTGAATCCAAAGCTTATAGACCGCCAATTGGCGGTCCATTTGTCTCCAGATCCGCTAAGATTTGTGCTGGGCATGTATTAGTGTATTCTTATTCTATTTTTGGTATTGGTTTAGTCCCACATCGGGGGATTGTCCCCGATTAGCTTTTTCCATGCTTATAAATAGAACTTTTCACCTTCCATTGTAATTACCCATTGTTTGGTGGCATTCTCTCTACTAAGGAGTGAGCCTTGAAGCAATAACTCAAGGTGGAGAAGAATGCTGCCTTCAATGTGAGTCATTGTTAATAAAAGTTTATTTGTTTCTTTTAATCTTGTTTTGTTATGTTGCTTGTTTTGTGTGGGTTGCTTTACTTTGTTTAATCTCTTGTTTAGTAATTTTAGTATCTTAGTTAAATGTTTTCTTTACTTAGTCTAATCAGTAGTGTAATGAGTAGTGAGTAGTTCCATCCCCATTTGGGGGGTGGAGAAATATGTGATATAATCATATAGTGTATTAAGTGTGTGTTATCTTTATCCCTTTAGCTTTATATGATTTCCATAACCATCTAATGGGTTTTCACTTTTATCTTTGATATGCTAATGCTCTTGAATGAAGCTTAGCTTATGCTTTGATTAGTGGACCTATTTTATGGGGAATGATAAGGTTAGGATATGGATGAAGTTAATACTGGAAATATAATTTGTAGTGTATGTGCTCTTGTTGCCTTTACCTTAGCTAATGTCTTGTATGTTTTAATGATGTAGTGAAATCTTAATTCATGTAGAGGCATAGTAGGGTATAGTCTTTATACTTGAGTTCATGTAGTTTCATTCCAATTATTGTCTTGTATGTTTTAATGATGTAGTCTTATATTAATTCATGTATAGGCAAAGTTGGATGTAGTTTTATGATTTCATGCACTACATGTTGTGAGGAGCTTAATGAACACACACACACTTCTTTATGTTCACATTATTTCTCTACCCCCTTTGGGGTTTAGTTTTCTTGCTTTTATTCCATTTCCATTTGCACCTTAGTGTAGTTTAGTGTAACCAACCTTTCTTCCCTTTCTTTACCTCTCGCCTTCGCACAAACCAAGTGTCGACACACCTCCCAGTGGACGACCCGTATTTTCCACCGCTTCAACGCGGTCGTGCACTTGCGGTTAAATATAAAACGATCAATCAATAACCTGCCAGACCCACAAACCTCCTGACCTCTGCCACACTCGTCGGGGCTCTCCAGTGCGTAATGGCCTCAACCTTCGCTGGATCTACTAAAATCCCCTCTACTGATATGATGTATCCCAGAAAGGCGACATTGCTCAGCCAGAACTCGCACTTCGAAAACTTGGCATACAACTGATGATCCCTCTAAATGCCAAGTACAACTCTCAAATGCTCTCGATGCTGCTCCACATCCGGCGAGTACACCAAAATATCATCCACGAAGACAATCACAAACCGGTCGAGGTACTGACTGAATGTCCGGTTCATCAAATCCATGAAAGCTGCAGGCGCGTTCGTCAACCCGAAAGACATCACCAAAAACTCGTAATGCCCGTACCTCGTCCTGAAAGCTGTCTTCTGCAAATCTGCCTCTCTGATCCTCAACTAATGATAACCGGATTGCAAATCAATCTTCGAGAACACCTGCGCTGACTGCAACTGGTCAAATAGGTCCTCGATCCTGGGCAAGGGAAACCGATTCCTGACGGTAACCTTGTTCAGCATCCTGTAGTCAATACACATCCGCAGCGATCCATCCTTCTTCTTCACGAAGAGTACCGGTACTCCCCAAGGCGAGACACTGGGGCGGACAAACCCCGTATCCATCAGATCCTGCAACTGCTTCTTCAGCTCGGCCAGCTCAGCAGGTGCCATCTGATACGGCGCCTTCAACTGCGGCGTAGTCCCAGCTACCAAATCGATCCCAAACTCAATCTCTCTCTGGGGCGGCAACCCGGAGACATCATCTGCAAAGACCTCTGGAAACTCCCGGACTATCTCGATGTACTCCAATCTCCTCGCCTCTGGATCTGGAACTACCAAAGTGGCCACGAAAGCTCTGCAGCCCTGCTGCAACAACTTCTGTGCCCTCACTGCCGAGACAACCACTTTGCCTCCTCTATCCTTCGTCTCCCTGATCAGCACATCGGGTAGACCCTTCCTCGGGATCAAAATCTTCTTCTCCCGGCACAACACTCGCACATCGTACCGGGACAGCCAATCCATCCCCAGTATGACGTCGAAGTCCTCCATCGGCAACAAGATCAGGTCAACCGGAAACTCCTGATCTCCCGAAACAATCGTGGCGCTGGTAAGAAAGCTCCCCACAATGCCCACCAGACCCACGGGTGTGCTGACTTCCAACGTGGCAATCAACATAGCAGGGGTACGGCCCAACACGCTCGAAAATCGCTCCGAGATGAACGAGTGTGTGGCCCCACAATCAAACAGCACTCTCGCACTCAACCCAGCAATACAGAGCGTACCTTCCACCACCATGTTGGCGTCTCTCGCCTCATCCGCTTGGATGGTAAAGACCCGTCCAATCCTCTGACCCTACTGTGGCAGCGCAAAAGGTTGGCGACCTCCGCCTCTAACTGCTGCTGGCGGCCCTGAATGCCTGCTGGACCCACCTGGCCCGCTTGGACAATCTCGTACAAAGTGGCCTGGCTTGCCACACCCATGACAAACCCCACGACCCCAACACTCACCGGAGTGAACTTTGCCACAACCTCTGCACGCCTCAGGCTGGCGTGCCGACCTCCTCCGATCCGGGGCCTCTTGCCTGGGTTCCCTGCTAGCGAAGCACCCGGACGTCCACTGACCTTCCCTGGTGCTCTCCTGGCCTCAGCATAATTCTGCTGGTAATCCTGATCGATGATCGTCGCAAACCGCACGGCATCGGCCATCGTCTGTGGCATACTATATGTCACCTGATTACGAAGTTTCTTCCTCAGCGTCCGGACAGTAACGCTCCAGCGCGTTGAACCTCCGGGTATACTCAGCCAGGGTCGCCTCTCCCTGCTCGAGAGTCATAAACTCCTCTGGCCTCCCATCTCTGACATGCTCTGGGAAATACTGCTCGTTGAACTCCCGCAGGAATTCCTCCCAGCTGACCTCAGTCCTGCCCTCAAACACCATTGCAGATGTGGTCCTCCACCAGTTGGACGCGTCTCCGCCCAACACATACGCTGCCAAGCCTGTCTGCCTCTCAGGCGGGCACTCAATCGCCTGAAGGATCTCCTGAATCTTCAGGACCCAGTCCTCCGCAGCCTCAGACTCTCCTCTACCATCAAAGGTAGACGGGTGCTGTCTCACAAAGCGGTCGAGCATCGCTCCTGCCGCTGTTGGCTCTCCTCTGCCTGACTGGCGATCCAACATCGCTCCCAGTCACCCCACCGTGTCATAGAGCATCCGCCGCTCCTCAGCCCAGTCCGTGCCCCAGTCTCACTGCTGGTGCTACGATCCCGTGGGGGAGGTCTCACGCGTCTCGGAGGCATCTATACACAAAGAAACAACACACATCAAAACCATGAATGCAGTAAGTAATGCAAACTCTAAAACTCTAAGCGTGGTTTCTTTGGATAAGGACACTGGAACCGATCGTCTGATACCAAGTTGTAACATCCTAAACACAGCGGAAAATTTAATTTTTTTTAAAACACACAATCAACAGAGGATATTACGCAAATACTGAACACGGGTGCACCAACATATATAATATATATATGAACATCAGAGTATTTCAAAAGTTGTGATTACGTCAAAAAGACTATACAAATGGAAGCACTAATCACTCGTCCTCAACTGAGAGAAAGCTGGATCCGGTAGCGGTGCTCCTCTCCTCGGTCACCACCCCCTATCGCCGCTCACGGCCTAAAACTAAACATGCAACAATGCCTGAGTTTCCTGAGTAAACCCCGTATGGCAAACTCTAAATACATGAACTGAAAGACACCCTAGCATGCAATTTTACTAAACAAGAAAAGCATCTCAAATAAACGGCTGGGCTCCAGGGCTCTTTCACACAACCACAACACACACCACGGTAACAGGGCTCCAGGTCTAATCTCAACCAACCACTGTACCACACACTCGTCGCCAAGCTGGGCTCCAGGTCTTTTTTCAACCAACCCAAACGTCTAAGGGCTCCAGGTCTTTTTCAACCAACCCCTACACGCGGTCCCTGCTAAGGCTCCAGGCATTTTTCAGCAAATAGAGGGCAATCGCATCGACCGACACTCCATCGGTCGACCGATTCCCACCCACCGCACTCGTTCGGTCGAACCAAAGTCAAGGGACGGTCGACCATTTAGATGGTCAACTCCCAGGTTCACCGAACAAAACGACCATTCGGTCGAACGGCAGAGGGGCCCCGTTCGACCGAAAGTCACCAGGGACAAATCCCACAACTCCACAACGAATTCGGTCGAACACCCGATCACTCTCGGTCGACCGAGTCCCACCAGGGAATAATCCCTCACTCGCACCACGAATCCGGTCGAACGACGAGACCTCCTCGGTTGACCGAATTCCACCAGAGCGTTCCCCACGCTCGGCACACAGGTTCGGTCGACCGAAACTACCTTCGGTCGAACCGACCACTATTCTCACTTAAGTCACGGTCGGACGAAGTCAACGAGCGGTCGACCGTTTGGATGGTCAACGCTCCCAACCGACTTAAGACAGTGCACACGGTCGAAGAGCAAAGGGGACCCGTTCGACCGATTCTCACCAGGCTTGCCTCCCATGCGTAATCGGTCGACCGCCCCTTGGGCATCGTTCGACCGATTTGAGGCAGAACCCGAATTCTCTTCACGAACGGTCGACCGTTTGCACCAACCGGTCGACCGATCGGGCAGTGAAATCTGCTACACGTTTACTTGCGACGAGCCGAAAGGCCTACCGTCGACTTCCAAATACTCACACTACTTAAGTGAGCGAGTTGACATATCGGAACGCTTGAAGAAGCCTTTGAAGAACCGCGACGACGCCTCCATGAGCACGTCTCCCCAAAACATGATCCGTCGATCACCTCCTCGACGATCCACAGCCACAACACCACCTCCGGTAACCTCCAACAACTGACCAAAACCACCGAAACACGAGTTAGGTAGAGGGAGAGAGAATCCAAGCAAAAAGGGGACGGAATAGCACGCAACAAAACTCACCTCCACGCACGGCTCCGAGTTCCACTCACCGGAGACCACCTCTTCTTCCACGCCGGAGCACACCTACTCGCCGGAGCTCAACCTAGGAGAGGGAGAGAGTGAGGCGTGTGTGAGAGCATGGTAAGGGAGAGAGAGAAAATCACGAAATAAATATCTCCTCCCAAATGAATCCTCGCCATCCATCTCCATCCTTTCCATCTCCACCACAAATCTCATCTCCTCTCCATCTCAACCCTTCATCCATCCAATCCAATCCAAGCCCTTCATCTCTATCTCCCCTAATCACCACCTAATCAATCACAAAACCCAAATAGGATTAGGATCCTACATAATGGGTATAAGAAACAAATGTAAGCTTGAAATGATGTCAATCAAATAGCCCCACAACTAACTTTTGCTAGTCCCGAGCAAAACAAAGAAAGAGAAAAGCATATGAAAAACAAGAAATCCTAACTCACTTTCGTAGGAATCACAGTTGCACTTAGGACGTGCAACAAGCCGTTAAACCTCCTCGTCGCCAAGGAGGAGGACTGTTGTCAGCTGAGGGTGTTCAGCGGATATACCCACAAAATCCAAACATAGATGCATTATTGAATCTAGAAACTCGACTCGATGGACTCATTTTTATCGATCATTGGACGCGGTAATCCTAGCCTAATGAACCATTGGACAACCTCAACATCCTCAAGTGATACAAAGTGTAAAGTCCATTAAGGTTCTTATTTGCATTACCATTTTTTCCTTTTTGTTCCTTTTCTTACTTTGTTTTTTGTTTATTTTCTTACTTTGTTTTGTTTTTTTCTTTTTATTAGTTGGAGTTTCATTCTCCCAGGGTCAGGTTTTGTGCATCATTGCCTATGAGGACTTACACTATCACGTACACTTTTCCCCAAATCTCCACATAGGGCAATCCCTACCACCCATGTAACGGGAGTTCGGTCAGCGCATCCCAAGTCAGATGACTCGAAAGCACCAACACAAAGTCCTCTCAGACCAACTTTCCCGAGTGATATGAGCCGTGCGAGAAGAGAGAACAACTACTCACTTATTTCTTATCTACACATGAACTAAAACCCCTACACTTAATGTCCCACAACAAGATTTTAAGGTTCATTGACTACAACAAACTTCCTTAAATTAACAGACACGAATTATTGACTGACTAGGTTCGGGGTGGACTTCTTAAATTATTTGAGTACTGAAACCCTATGATTACTCCCCCCCGAGGGAAAACCGGGGTGTATCCTAACGACTAGACAAGTCTTAAAGCCACTATACTAGACATCCTAATGTATCAAGTTCATGACAATTTTGGGAGCTTTCTTTTTTACTTTGCCTCTCAACAGTTTTGCACAGGGTAAACACACGCAAAACCCACAAAACAATTTCTTTCGCAAACACATGAAGATTTTGAATGAAATGTGAAAATTTTAAAGCATTAGGCAAGCAAAAGAAGACAAGTCACCGAAGGATCATGGCAAGCAGATATGTCAATATTAAATGCAGCAAACTAACATGACCCTAGCAGTACAACAAAAGAAAACGAAATAAAAACAAAAAGACACACAAACTATGTACACACGTGAAAACACCCCCCCCCCCCCCCACACCTAATCCATGCATTGTCCTCAATGTATGGCAAAATGGTGCCAACGCATGGATAGGGTGTACCGGACTAATGATGGCCGCCAGAGGTGCCAAAAGAGGTACCTCGCTCAAGCGCTGACAATTACCTATACATCTTACGGTTTTGTTTGGCTAAAATGACGTTTTGTTGCTACCGCCATCTCAGAAATTTCGGTGTTAAAGAGCGTTCCTGAGCTCACAGAGTCAAGTTTCGTGCATCATTGCCTATGAGGACTTACACTATCACGTACACCTATCCCCACATCTCCACGTAGGGCAATCTCTACCACCCGTGTAATGGGAGTACGGTATGTGCATCCCAGGGTCAAGTTTTGTGCATCATTGCCTATGAGGACTTACACTATCACGTACACCTTTCCCCACATCTCCACACAGGGCAATCCCTACCACCCATGTAATGGGAGTACGGTCGGTGCATCCCAAGTCAGATGACTCAAAAGCACCAAGCACAAAGTCCCTCAGACGTAATTTCCCGAGTGATAGGAACCGTGCGAGAAGAGAGAACACCTACTCAATTATTTCTTATCTACACATGAACCAAAACCCCTACACTTAATGTCTCAAAACAATATTTAAAGGGTCATTGACTACAATAAAACTTCCTTATATTAACAGACATGAATTATTAACTCACTAGGTTCAGGGTGTACTTCTTTAATTGTTTGAGTACTGAAACCCTATGATTACTCACCCCTCGAGGGAAAACCGGGGTGCATCCTAAAAACTCAATAAGACCTACGACAGGTATACAAGATATCCTAATGCATCATGTTCAAGACAATTTTGGGAGTTTCTTTTTACTTCGCCTCTCAACGGTTTTGCACATGTCAAACACACGAAAACCCACAAAACATTTTTTTTCGTAAACACATGAAGATTTTGAAATAAATTTCAAAATTTTAAATCACAAGGCAAGCAAAAGAAGACAAGTCACCCAAGGATCGTGACAAGCAGATATATCGATAGCAAATGCAACACACTAACATGACCCTAACAAAACAAACTAAAGAAAACAATACAAAATGAGAAAGACTTGACTATGAACACACGTAAAACACCCCCCACACACACATCTACATCGTGCATTGTCCTCAATTAATGTGAGCATAAAACTACATGAATTTATGCATGAAAATGACAAGATCTCACCAACGTAAAGCACAAAGAGAGGTTCATGGTTATGTTGATGGACACAAACCCGAATTCCCTCAAAACCTGTGAGATGCTAAAGAAGGGGCACAAATACGTGAAAGAAGTGAGTCCCAAATACACAAGGGGGTGGGCCCACAACAATCAATGCTCACTCGTGGAGTCTTTTATTGTACTTTGTTTTGAATATAACTATGTACAAAAATAAGTTCCCATCTTCAGTTGTCAAAGGACATCAAATGGGAACCTCAAAAGTGGCTTAATGCATTTGGAAAGGGAACATGACACCACGCGGGGTCAGAATACTCATGTTTGGGCCACCCTCACAAAAAGCACAAGATTAAAGGAGAGGTTCATGAATTAGACGCAAAGGCATCTCATTCGGAAGATCAAATTGGAAGAGCTTGAACCTCTCAAGAGTTTGGGAAATATGGGGTACTTAAGTTATGATCGTCAATGCAAACTCTCCAACCAATAGTCTGGTGGGTCAGAACGAGGTCAAGAACCTCGTTATGCATGTCCGACTCACCAAGCGAACAGAAAGTGGGACTCATACCCGAGGTATCCTCTAAGGAACTCCTAATACCCTCATTGGCAATGTAGTTTTTTGATGTTGCATCATTTCCAAGATGATTACGAACAATAGTGAGAGACAAACTCTCATCAGGTCGTTTGAAATAAAGCGTACTAGGGAGCTCTTGCTCCACTAGAGGTGAGTCCTTAAGAGGCACAACATGAAGATCTTGTGGCTCGAGGACCATGGGACAAAAACATAAGGCACAATCTTGTGCCGTCTCATAATGAAGCTGGTCCATGTTATTCTCACTTTGGATCAAATCCCCCACCATGTGTTCGTGAATTGAAACCCCAAGTCACTCCGACTGAGTAGGAGTTTGACTTTGAGAAGTTGTGCTTAGAATTTGTGGATGTGGTGGTGGTTTGATATCAGAAGATAAATCCTCATGTTGACAAGAAATGTCACCTTCCTCACGTTTATTTTATTGTTGTGTAATTTGACTCACATACATTTCCATAGTTTGCATGTAATGTTGAGTGGACTTCATTACATTTTGATTGGTTTCCATGAATGTTTTGGAGGATTTGTTCTAAAGAATTAAGTATGAGGTCAACTGTGAGGCTCAAGTCAGAATTTGGGAAATTATTGGGTTGGGTGTTGATAGGCTGAGAATGAGTCCAATGATTCAGAGTAGGGTGGTGGTAGAATTCTGGGTATTCGGGAGGAGGATACTGGGGTGGAAATGATGTATAAGAATTTGAATAAGAGTTGTCTCCCCACGAATCCATCCCTCTCGGGTCACATTGAGAATTTTGGGAAAAGGTGTGTGCATACTCAGGCTCTAGGGCAACATAAGAACATTCCCTGGAAACATGACAGCTCATCCAGCAATAGTCCCACGGTACAACTACTGGAGCTACCAGTGCACTCATGTCATCTACCACATGCATGAAAGAGACCAAAGGTCCTTGTAATGTCTTCGTTTGTTGACCAACATATGATCCGACATAACAAGAAGATAGTCTAGCAATCAGTGCCTCTCTTTTATCACCCCAATACGAAGATTGCTCGGCCATGCAATTAAGATCATCCCAACCATACGGGGTGTTTGTCTGACGCACGCCAGGATGCATGGGTCCGGAGTACCAGGAAGAATTTTCCTGTTCCCAATAATGATATGGATGGTCACCCATGTAACCATCCATCTCGCGAAAGAACTCTCAAGTTGATCACTCTCACCACTACGAGGCCAAGCTCGCAAAAAGTACTCGACTCGACAACAAAAAATGTGTGCAAGCTCTACAATGTACAGCAATCGACAACAAAAAATGTAAAGCAAAGAAAAGACAAATGCGTGCAAGCTCTACAAATGATGCATGACCTATATGGCAATCAATCTAATTTTTTGCTTTGGGTTTTAAGGTCTAAGTTGATTAAAGGGACTTAATTTTTAATCTGGGAGCAAACTACAAGTCAAAACATTCCAAATTGAGCTCCTAGATATCGTAGTGAATGTAGAAACAACCAGAAAAAAGGAGAGGAAATTTTGAGCTCACCAAGCCACCAATTGGCGTCTACAACCCATGATTGGCAGACAGTTTGCTTATGTTTCCTTCCCAGATTTTCTTGGCGACGAGTCTCTTGATCTTCAAAGCCTCTTGAAACAAACTAAAACTACCAAAAAAATAAAACCACTCGAATCGTACAAACCAAAGTCCTGACAGAACACCTCCCTGGCAACGGCGCCAAAAACTTGTTTAAACGTTTAAAATAATCACAATGCATGACCACGTTGAAGTGGTGGCAAATACGGGTCGATCCACAAGGAGGTTGTCGACTATGGTTTGTTCGAAGGCAAGTTGGAAAAGAGGGGAAGAAGTTGTGACTACACTAAAGTAACTACGCTAAGCTAGAGTTAAACAAACAATGAAGATGAAAGCATGAGACGAGATAAAATTAACCTAAGTGACTAATACAAGAAAGCTGGAAATCATAAATGGAAAACCCCTAAGGGGTGGAGTGTGTGCACACATGTAAAAATATGGTGAAGAATGCATTCAATAGACACAAATGTAGGTAGTGTTTGCATCTATAGGAAGTGTCTAATGGTTATGATTAACATTCACATACACAAGTTGGTTATTTCAGAACTTAAACAAGCATGGGAGGTGTCTAATAGTTGTGGCAAAACCCATCAAGTGAAGTGTTCTACTCTAAACAAGCAAGCATACATTCACATTTATCAACACATCCCAAAATAAAGCATTCATCTTCATTCTTTAATGTATGTATGAACATCATCTCCACCCCCAAAGAGGGATGGAACTACTCACTACTCATTAAAAGAAGACAAAACAAAATTAAGGTAATTAAGATAGGAAATGGAGACATGCTAATTACTTTAACTAAGATTAAGACAAAAAAACAAGTTAAACAAACATGCATTAAAACAAAGACAACATTATGACAAACTATGAAGAATTATTTTATTTACATGACTCACACTACAAGTAGCATTCTTCTCCACCTTGACTTTTGCTACAAGGCTTACTCCAAGTAGAGAGAATGCCACCAAGCAATGGGTGAATACAAATGAGGAGGAATAGTTCTATTTATAGGCATCAAAAAAGATAACTGGGCACAATCCCCCGGTATGGGACTAGTGAAACCTTCCCAAAATACACATAAACACATAACACATATCCTGGAGAAACCGGGTCAGATTCGGAGACAAACGGACCACTAATTGGTGATCTCTTTTTCCCGGTCCGACCCATTTTCAGATATGTTCTTTAGTACTTCAATTCGTCACATGGGGTGCATTCTGTTTGGTTATTGGAGTGTCAGCCCGAATCTAATTGCCAAAATACTCCTCGTGATGGTTTGGAGTTTCTTGATTTTCAAATTGCCCCTTAGATTTTAGATTCGGGTGCCTCTCTTGTGCATCTTAGTCTATAAATCTTGCAACTTAGTCTTTTTTCTTGCTTTTAGGTCCTTTTATGCCTCTTCCCCTCAATCCTGTTTATTTCCTGAAACTCAAACATAAAACTCGTTACGTAGCATTGTTTAGGTTCAAGATAATGGATATAAGACACAATTGATTGCATGAAATGATGTCAATCATTGATCCCAAAGAAGAAAACCCCCATGATGGTCGTTGACTTTAGGCCAATTTCACTTTGCAATATAGGTGTATCGATACATGCTAAAGATATTAACTAACCAACTGAAGGTTATATTACCAAGGCTTGTAGGGGAGACACTGTAATATCCTGAATTTTTTAGTTGAGGTAATAATTAAATATCTTAATGGACTAATTAAGATTGTTAGATGATTGTGTGGTTTTTGGAGAAGATGGAATTTTGAGAAGAATATAGAGAAGAAAAAGATGGAGATTTTGAGGCAAGTACTGATTCGTTATTCTTCAGTTTCATATCATGTCTGTCTCTCTTGATATTCGTAGTTGCATGCAGGTTGAGTATCGATGTTGATTTCATTGATATGCATATGATTACATGGTTGTGTTTCGGTTGACATGTCTTGTGGTTGTATGTATGTTTCTAGCTGAGCCACTTAGGAAAGAGCTGCCTAGTGGGCAGCGTGGAGCCACCCGAGAGAGGAAAGGGTTGCCTGTCGTTAGTGTGGAGCTACCAGGTGTGTGTCTGACTGATTGATAGATATCAGAAGCACAGGATGTTGTCGAATCCGAATGGGGGTTCCAGATTGTTATGCATGCATTTTATTTGTGATGCATATCTCTTGATTGTGCCTATTTACTGAATGTCATATTCCGTATTATTTTCCACATGATTATGATTCTGATTGATTGACGATTGGAACTTGGGGCTGTCGAGCTCACAATTTGTTGATTATATTTTTCAGATTATTTATGGGCCTATCAGATGGATTTAAATATCAGAGTGCGCAACGCTCAGGTTCGTGGATCGTATCTTAACGCACCGGGTTCGGACGGGTGAGCAGTTGTCCGAACTCGGGGCGTTACAAATGGTATCAGAGCAATACGATCCTCGGAATTAGTCAGGATTTGGATTTGAAATAAAAATTTGATTGAATTAGAATTTGAGAAATTGGATTTAGAAGTATTGACTATTGATTTAAATGTGAATTTTGACTTGGTTGGATTTGCTACCAAATTATTAATAAATAATGAAAGATGAATTTAGAGATATTTGGACTTGAGTTCAAATGTGAATTTGGATTTGGTTGGACTGATTATCTAAATTATGAGCGATAAGTGGTGTTAGGTTTTTAGATTTGATAAATAATTAGTTGAAAAATTTGTATTGATTTGTTCGGATTGAGACAATATTGAGATTGGATTTGTTCGGGTTCGGACGGGTGAGCCGTTGTCCGGACTTGGGGCGTTACAGACACAAAGCGCCTTTGTCCAAGGAAGGTGGATAAGCGACAACATTCTGCTGGCTCACCAAGTTTGACAACTTGCATTTGGAGAAGGGTAGGGGGCGGATGTGTATAAAGTTGGATCTTAGGAAAGCATATATTCGGTGTCGTGGGAGTTTCTAGACCAAGTCGTGACACTGTTTGGGTTTCCGGTGAAGTGTCGCAAACTCGTTTTGGCTTGCATGAGGGCATCCTTTGTGGTGACCGTCAATGGTGCAAATTCGAATATGTTCGGGTGAGTAATGGGCTGAGGCAAGGTGGCCTGCTAGCTCCATATTTGTTTGTCCTTTGCATGGAAGTGTTGAGTGGAATGATAAAGGAAGCAGTGGGGAGTGGAAGACTACAACCTCTTGTGTGTGGGGATGTGTAAATGTCGCATCTAATGTTTACGGATGATGTTCTACTCTCTACGGATGCTACAAAGGAGAATGCACAGAGTCATCAAGAATATCCTAGAAGACTTTACGACTTGTTCAGGTCTACATTTCAAGGCATCAAAAAGCCAACTTTGTTTGGGAGGAGGGGTGGAACATGGGGAGTGGATAAGTGACCACCTAGGAATGGCTAGAGTGGAGCTACCCGTTACATATTTTGGGATGCCATTGTATGTCTCTTGTGAACAAAGTCAAAGTCAAGCAAAGCACTTGGAAGCAATCGTACCTACCTATGGCAGGGAGGGTAGAGCTCATAAGGAGCATATTGGTGTCGCTTAGAATCTATTGGACATCCACGTTCCTCATTGCACGATGGGTGTTAAAGGAAGTTGAAAGTGTCATGTGCGAGATCATTTGAGGAGGGCAAAGGAAATGGGTTGCGGTGGCTTGGAAGGATGTATGTACCCCAAAAAATGTGAAGGAGGGTTGGGCTTGAGTAGGTTGACAGAGTGGAATGATGTAGGTATGGTGCGCCTCTTTTGGCTCGTGGTGGAGAATAAGAACTCGCTTTGCGTCAGGAGTGTGCGAAGAAAGTACTTGAGCAACCGTTCAATATGGCTTACGCACCCCCCTTCGACTTGTTCATGGGTGTGGAGAGGACTCTTAAAAGTCCACCAGGTGTGGAGAGGACTCTTAAAAGTCCACCATATTGCAAGGAAGCACATCCAATATCATGTGGGGGATGGAAATAACATAAAGTGCTTTCAATTTCCAAGGTGTGGGGAACCATTCCAATGTCTCCAAATGGGAGAAAGGCTTCATTATGACTTGGGGGTACCATGGGATGTCGAGGTCTCTTACTTCATTAAATAGGGGGAATGGAACCTCCTACCTCCTAGGTCGGGTGAAATGTGCGAGCTATGGTCACGAATCGAAGGAATACAAATCCATGAAGGACACGAATATGAGCCAAGAAGGGACAATGGGAAATGAGAGAAATTTGCGATGAAGGAGGCATGGGAGTGGATCAAACCAAGAGACATAAACACCATGTTCAAAAACATGCAATCACCAGTTGAAAAGCAATGAGGGGTCAGTTGTTGACTAAGCACCTTATGGGGCAAAGAGGAGCACACCGTGGTCCTACTTGTGTCCTATGCAACAAGGAGGAGGAAGACATGGCCCACCTCTTTTGGAGGTGCGATTTTACTAGGGAAGGATGGGGTGAGATCCTTTGCAAGCTTGCGATGGATGACGGGATGAAACAAAACCTTGAACTCAAGGTGAAGAGGTTACAAAGCACAAAGGGTGGTCAGATGACGAAAATGACAAGCTAATGGGCATTCAATGCAACTATTTATGAATGTTGGCAGGTACAAAACCGACGTATCATTGAAGATGAGAAAAAGAGGACGAAGAAGTAGTCAAGCTCGTAAAGGACACGATCCGTGGGATGGGGGTGTGGTTGAAAGACTTAGCCAATGACGAGGAGGGGCTACGAAAGTTTGAAGAAGAATGGAACTGAAAACAAGAGAAGGCACACACATAGTTAATGAAGTTTGTTCATTTTTATAATACTCATAGTATTCGAAAGTAGCTAGCAATACTTGTAATACTTATAGTAGTTAGAGGCCGGCCTTTTATCTAGCAAGGCTCGCAGACCAAACTTCGGTTTTTGTATGTTGTACATAACACTTTACTCAATAATATTCGAGGCTAAGCCTCCCTTTTTGCTTTACAAAGAAAGGATAACGAGATAGGGAACGAGAGAGAAGGAGAAGAGAAAATGAGAAGCGAGAGAATATGAGAAGAGGAGAGAGAGAGAGAGAGAGAGAGAGAGAGAGAGACAAGAGGGAGAGGACAAAAAGAAGGTGAGGGGGAGAACAAGGAGAGGAGGAGAAGGAGAAGAGGGAGGAGGAGGAGAGTGGTAGAGAAGAGGAGACGTGGGAAGAGAATGTAGACTTGAACGATGCTAGTATCCGACCTTCGTTCATTGTTAGAATTACCCTTCAACACACTCATGTACCGCTCGAAAGGATACATCCACCTCAAAAATACTAGACTAGCTATTTTAATTTCTCTAACTAGATGAACCACCAAATGCACCATAATGTCAAAAAATGATGTCGTTTCCTGGTTGTTTAGGACTTGAAATGATTATCGACAACACAATGTATCTGTGTTTCATGCTTAACCACAAAGGGAGAAAGTAAATAAGAAGCAAAATAGGCCACAAACTATATGAAGGTTACTCAAACTACTATAAGAATTAATTACCTCGATACACTGACAAAGGATCATATTTCTGGATTCTTCACCAAATAAAGGGAAGTCAGAATCAATTTTCTTCCACTGGGGATAATTTCAGGATGTCAAAGCAGCTAATCATTCGCCGTCTCTCAATCTGTATGTCATGTCACGTTCTTTGAGTCCTTAGAACATGCAAACAAATGCTTTAACTTTTGAATTATTGGAAGATACCACAACACCTTTGTAGGATGTCCTTGCAGTTTTTCGTTTTATGATGCACTCATATTTTTCTTTTGTTTGTACCATGAGACATTACAAACAGGAAAATAATCCAGATTTTCAAACTGACCCATATATAGTATATAATTATTAGGACATGCATGTTTTCTCTTATACTGCATCCTCGTTGGACACAATATCTTTTTAGCCTCATAGGTACGATCTCGAAGTATCTCTTTCCACAGCTTTGGTAGGCCAGTAGATTTGACATCACTCCAACATTTTGTTGTTTCAATGTATATAACCTTAAAATTCCAGACAACCTACGAAAATCGGTGCAACCCGGATATAAAGGTTTTTCATTGTCAGACAATAGACTACCAAGTACATCGGGTTTATCAGGAAAATTATCGGCAGAATATTGTATTATATCCTCTAATCGATCACCGTCACTTACATACTCTTGCGACTCACTATGATCATCTTCGTCCTTTGTACTAAACACATTTTCACCATGCCATATTTAACATGTATATCCTTCATCAAAATATTTCTCGAAGAGATGTGATTTATCTTTTTTACATCTCGTAAGAACGTGTTAAAAAAATATTACATGGACATAAGACATTTCTTTCATTTTTAACATGTGCAATCTTCTGAGCAAACTCTAGAAGTTCATGAACCCCAGTCTCATACTCATCACTCAATCGACTTGCGAAAATCCAATTTGATTCATATTGCGAAATATATAGAAGGACCAATATTAATGTACGTTGGATAATTTCGGCAGAACCTTCTCTAAAAGTTCTACTAATAAATTTTAATACCTGCCAAGACAATCCAACACAAACTGAAAAACACATTCAATTACATTAAATTCCATTCCATTATACGTTTCAAACAAATTAATTTTGATATCTAAAATCCTCTCCTTGAAAGTAATTAAAAAGAGTGTTTTAAAAAAAGGCATGTCAAGTAGCCGACCAAGCCACCACCCGACCTACCATTGCTCTTCCGGTCGACCAAACCGTCGTCCGGCAGGTCCCCCTCCTGTCCAGCATCACACTGGAAGCTTGACACTGCCCCTCTTACAAACTTGTGGGAGTTTAACTATATCTTGGCACACCTTTTACACGCTTTCGTGAGTTCACCGAATTTTGTCGAACTTCGTCGGAGCTCACCAGAGACCAGCACCTTTAGCAACACTCCTCTTTCCGCCGTGAGCTAAGCCACCACCAAGTCCACCTCTGGCAGTGCTACAAGAGCACTCCTCCACCGCCAATGAACTCGCCACTTCCCAACTCCTTGCGTCGACGTGGCACCACCACGCTCAACACCTCAGCCACAACCTCGGGTCAGCAACCTCCACCTCCGGTAGCCACTTCCTCCTCCAACAACAAGGAGGGAGTGAGTGAGGAAGGTGTGTGTGTTGGAAGAAGAAGAGAAATAGAAAGAAGTGAAGTAGGGAAAGCAAATTTGGTTTTCTCTTCTTCACCCTAAATATATCCTTCAAGGTGTGCCTACCAAGCCTCCCACGTGGTACCCAATCTCCTTGGTATCCTCCCTAAGCATGCTCATATCTTTGGCAACTTCCCTAAACACGCTCATTAAGCCACTAACCAAGACTTAGCACCTAAACCTAGATTACTGTCACACAATCTAATCATGGTTTATGCTTAATAAACCGGATTAGCACTAATCAAGATTAGCCTACTAAACCATTCAAAAAATATCTTCTCAACAAATATATTCTCCAACCAAAATATCTTCTTGACAAAATATCTTCTCACTAATCAAGGTTTATGTTAATAAACCAGATTAGTCACTAAACATGCTTAGCACCTACTAAAATAATCCGAAAAAAATATTATTTCACAAAAGTCATCAAAACAAGATTACCCACAAAACTAACCTAGGTTTAAGTTAATAAACCCAATTAGTCACTAAACAAGGGTTAGGTCATAGGAATCAACCTTCCTAAAGAAATTTCGTCCGTGAAATTTGAGAATAGAAGACTTACCGAATAGCTCTGGGAACTTCTTCCGGACATCCTCCTCATACTCCCAGGTGGCCTCGCGAGCACTGTGGTGTTGTCATCGGACCTTCACCATCAGAATGGTCCTCCTCCTGAGCTGGTCCTCCAATGTCAGGTCCTACTGAATCTCTGGGACATTTAACTTGATGATGTGGGACGAGTCTGCCACATACTTCCTCAACATAGATACGTGGAAGACATCGTGAAGACCCAAAAACCTCGGTGGAAAAGCAATCCGGTAGGCAACCTCTCCGACTCGGTCCAAAATTTCGATCGGTCCGACAAACCTCAAACTGAGCTTTCCCTTCTTTCTGATCCTCATTAATCCCTTGGCCGGGGAGATCTTCAGAAACACATGATCTCCCACCTCAAAGCTCAAATCACATCTACGGTTATCAGCATAGCTCTTCTGCCTACTCTGTGTTGATGCTAGCCTCCTCCTGATCACATAACCTTGTCGTCGTACATCTGCACTATCTCATGCCCAACATGTCTCTCACCGATCACTCTAGCAAACCAATGATCTGCAATGTCTCCCGTACAAAGCTTCGTATGGTGCCATCGCAATACTCTCGTGGAAACTTTTATTGTAGGAGAACTCTATCAGTGGCAAATGATCATCCCAAAGTCCTGTCGAGTCCAGTGTGCAAGCTCTAAGCATATCCTCTAAGGTATGAATGGTCCTCTCTATCTGACCATCCGTCTGTAGGTGGAACATTGTACTGAACTTCAGCCGCGTCCCTCATCCCTTCTCCAGACTCCCCGAAACCTGGATGTAAATCTGAGGTCTCGATCCGAGATGATGCTCACTGGCACTCCATGTAGTCTGACTATCTCCTCAATGTACAACTTAGCTAGACCCTCCAACGGCAATGCAGTCCTGATAGCTAAAAGTGTGCCGACTTAGTTAGTCGATCGACAATTACTGATTGAACGTTTTAATTATAGACGCAAGTACACAGCCGCATTGAAGCAGTGGCAAATATGGGTCGATCCATAGGGAGGTGTGTCGACTCTGGTTTGTTCGAAGGCGAGTGGGAAAGAAAGGAGAGAAAGGATTGATTAAACTAAACTATACTAAACAAAACTAGTAAACTAGAAAAGAGGAAATTAAAGCACAAAATGAACTAAACTAAGTAACTAATAACAGAAGATAGAAATCAGGAATGGAAAACCCCTAAGGGGTGGAGTGTGTGTGTGCACATGAAATAAGCGTGGTGAATGCATCCAATAAGCTCAAGTGTAGTTAGTTTTTGTTAATGCATAAGAAGTTCCTAATGGCAAGACCTATCATTTAAAGCACTAACCTAGGTGATTAATATGAGAATGACAACTTTGTTATTAAGAACATAAACAAGCATGGAATGTACCTAAACATTATCGCAGAAACCATCAAGTAAAAGTTTTTATTAATTCAAACAAGCATACAAACATCTCTCACAAACAACAATGTCTAGCATTCATATCATCTACATAACATGTATACACATCTACTCCACCGACAAAGGGGATGGAACTACTCACACATATTTAAACTAACATTTGTACTAAGGAAAGAAAACATGCTTAAACTAATTATAAGAAGACTAAAACAACAAGTTTAACGAAAACAACATAAAACTAAAGAAGCATGCAAGACATAAGAAAGGAAATTAAACTAAGAAAGAAACAACATAACCAAAAGGAAAACATCTTTTATTACTCACTCAATTAAAAGTAGCTTCTCTCCACCAGGGTTTTTGCTTCAAGGCTTTAACTCCTAGTAGAGAGGATGGCCACCAAGAGAGAGATGGGGTACAAGAGAGGAGGGAGAGTTCTATTTATAGCCATACCAAAAGGTAATCCGGGACAATCTCCCGGTATGGGACAAAACATATACGAGAAATAGACTAAACACACTCTAATACATGACCCAAAGAAATATTAGCGGATCCAGAGCAACCCGGACCGCCTATCACGTTTTTTAGTCAACCTATGAGGGAATGGTCATAACAATCACAAGGAGGAGTCTCAGAATTAGGTTCCTTGACAGACTCACGACCCTCCTCGGAAGAGTCACCAACAGGGTTGGCTTCATGCATTTCCACATTGTTGTCAACAACCCTTACCTTTCTTTAGGTATGGACAACATTCGCTTGTTGAGAAGGGTCACTTTCAACATTGTGTACGTTCTGCCTAGCATGAGCAGGTTGACCCCTGGGATTTACCACAGGTTGACTCGGTAACTGACCCTTCTCGCGTTCATGGAGCTGATGTGCCAACTGGCTAACTTGCATTTCCAATGCTTTGACCGAATTATTGCTAGCCGCAAACATGGTTTGTGTGCTCTGCATGAACACTTGAAGGGTTTGTTCAAGAGTGGGGTCCTTCGGGTCAACCCATTGGGGTAGTGGAGTTTCGTTAGAATAACCCGACGATTAGGCATGAGTAGGTTCGTAATAATGGTGCTGAGACCTTTGATGTGGCAGTTGGTAGGTCGTCGATGGGCATGGAGGTTGAGGTTGAGCGTACGAGCTCTGACCGTGACCCCCACTAGGCCCTCAAGAGAAGTTAGGAGGGTTCGTCATCCCGGGTTGTAGGAGTGACTGTACGGGTCGTTACGAGGCCTCTGTTGATACATTGCATTTGCATGCTCAGTATCCCTTGGAGCGTAAGCGCATTCCAAGTCATCATGGCCCATAAGTCCACACCTACTACACCCAGGAGTAGAACCCTGAGCTACAGGAGCTCAATCCAACTCTAAACTCTCAATCCTACACGCACGAGAGCAGCTAATTTCACCTCAGACGTGATAGTTGACTCAACTCGATATGATCCAGCCCGGCCAGAAGACCTGGCGGCTGGTGGCTCTCTCATGATGTCCCACTCAAAGGTACATTCAGCCATTAACTCAAAAGTGTCCCATGCCTCATTGATGGGTTTCACATGGAAATCACCCTCACACATCGACTCCAACAATGTTCGGGTGTTGTATTTGAGGCCCTCATAAATAATCTGTCACAACTGTCATAGCTCAAGTGTATGATGAGGGCACTGCTGGAGAAGGTCCTCGAACCTCTCAAAGAAAGCATGAAAAGATTCGGTCTTAGTCTGATACATTTGATGTATCTGGTGTCGTATCTGTTGAGTTTTCCTTTGAGGGAAACATCTCTTCAGAAATACGGTCACAAAGTCATCCTAAGACTGAATAGAGCTCGCTGGGAGGTTGTACATCCATTTCTTCGCGTTATCCTTCAACGCGAAAGAAATCATCCTCAACCGGACTAAATCCTCATCAAGTTGTTGAAGCTTGAACCTGGAGCATACTTCCTCGAATTCACGTAAAAAAATATACGGATCCTCCTTATTGGCAGTGAAGGTAGGAAGCATGCTCACATATTGAGGTTTCAGTTCATAGTTGTTCCCGCAAGCTGGGGGAAGACCTATGCAAGAAGGTTGCGCGGACCAAACAGGATGGGTCCACTCCCACAAAGTCATCGGTCTATCGTGTCGAGCTAAATGTGGTGGTGCACCAAGAACTCGATCCTGATTGAATCCCTCTTTCTCTCGAGTCAGAGGAGGAGGGGAAGGATGTCTACGTGGTGGTGGGAGCAGACTGAGGTAATCCATGTATGGAACCCGATCTCCCCCGTCACCACGACAAGACTCGATCTCACGCTCCAAAGGAGTTTGATGTAGAGATGGCCGATCACCAAGACCGTCCATCTCAGAAAAATGCACTCTCTCAAGTCGAGCGCTCTCACCAGAATAAGCCCAACCTCGCACAAAATTCTCGACTTGACTCTAAAATAACACACAACAGAAGGTGTACTAAGAGGAGGAGACTCCTCATAGAAAATAGATGAGGAGAGGACTCAGATGAGGAGGGAAGAATCCTTAAAGCTAGCGTGGGTAGTGGGCGATGGTAGAAGCCTAATTTAGCAAGCACGGCTTAAACAATGTAAGGCAATGGGTCCTTAAGCTAGACGACGCCTAACTTCGAGGTCACTAGCCTCGACATGCCTCGCCTCCCTACAACGAAGACCACAACGCCCAGCAAGTGATACCATATCCGTAGATCCAGTACCTCCCACTATCGACAAGGTAGGCAATGTCGATCAGGCCATGACAGTCTCAACTAGAATACTCTCCTAGTGCGTCCAAAATCCTTAGGGTCAATGTCTACTTGCTTTCAGAATTAAGGCTTTATGAAGAGTGATTTTTGGCGCCAAGGAAAGGGTGATGAAATCCCCCACCTTATTATTTATGGGACAACCTCACCTTAGTAGCGTTTTGATCTTAAATCTAGCAATCAACACTCCAATCAAACACTCAACTCACTCTTGTCCCGATGCACCTTACTAACTAACGCAAGATAGAAACATGCATGAATGAGAAAATTGGGTGCACGTATCTCACGCCAGCAGTCAACAACAAAAATGTAAAGCAAAGAAAAGACAAATGCGTGCAAGGTCTACAAATGATCCATGACCTAGATGGCAATCAACCTATCTTTTGCTTTGAGTTGTAAGGTCCAAGTTGATTAAAGGGGATTGATTCTTAATCTGGGAGCTAAGTACATGTTAAAACATGCAAAATAGAACTCCGACAACACTACATTAAAGACATAAACTACCACAACAAAAATTGGGGAAAACACAACTAACCAGGCCATCAATTGGTAGTTTCAGACCGCTGATTGGCGGTCCCTTTGGCGCAATTGTTCCCCCAGTTTCTCCAATAGCCTCCCCTTGCTTACAACCCCTAAAACAAACCAAAACTAAAAACGAAAAATTAAAACCACTCGAATCGTCCAAACCAAGGTCGGACAGAGCACCTCCCCGACAACGACACAAAAAACTTGATTGAACGTTTTAATTATTACCGCAAGTACACGGCCGTGTTGAAGTGGTGGAAAATACAGGTCAATCCACAAGGAGGTGTGTCGACTCTGGTTTGTTCAATGGCGAGTGGGAAAGAAAGGAGAGAAAGGATTGACTAAACTAAACTATACTAAACTAAACTAGAAAACTAGAAAGGAGGAAATTAAAGCACGAAATGAACTAAATAAGTAACTAATAACAGAAGATAGAAATAAGCGTGGTGAATGCATACAATAAGCTCAAGTATAGTTAGTGTTTGTGAATGCATAAGAAGTGCCTAATTGCAAGACCTATCATTTAAAGCACTAACCTATCTGATTAATATGAGCATGCCAAGTTTGTTATTAAGAAAATAAACAAGCATGGAATGTACCTAAACATTATGGCAAAACCATCAAGTAAAAGTTCTTATTAATTCAAACAAGCATACTAACATCTCTCCAAAACAACAATGTCTACCATTCATACCATCTACATAACATGTATACACATCTACTCCACCCCCAAAGGGGATGAAACTACACACACATATTTAAACTAACATTTATACTAAAGAAAGAAAACATGCTTAAACTAATTATAAGAAGACTAAAACAACAAGTTTAACTAAAAGAACATAAAACTAAAAAAGCATGCAAGACATAAGAAAGGAAATTAAACTAAGAAAGAAACAACATAACCAAAGGAAAACATCTATTATTACTCACTCAATTAAAAGTAGCTTCTCTGCACCAGGGTTTTTGCGTCAATGCTTTAACTCCTAGTAGAGAGGATGGCCACCAAGAGAGAGATGGGGTACAAGAGAGGAGGGAGAGCTTTATTTATAGTCATAGAAAAAGGTAATCCGAGACAATCCCCCGGTATGGGACTAAACATATTCCAGAAATAGACTAAACACACTCTAATACATGACCCAAAGAAATATTAGCGGATCCGAAGCAATTCGGACAGCCAATCAGCGGTCTACAAGGTTTGGATCGGTCTGGGCTTTCCTGGATGGATTTGTTTGTCTATGATGCATCGACTTTGCTTGCTGGAGGTCCGACCCGGATAGAATTGCCAAATTACTCCCCATGATGATGTGGAGTATTCTTGTTTGCTCATTGGTCCTTCGATCTTGCATCTTAGTCCTTGAGTCTCTCCACTCAGTCTTTTTTCCTTCTTTTAGGTCCTTTTAGAGTCTCTCCTTCTCAAACCTACTTATTCCTGAATCCTAAACATTAAACTCGTTACATAGCATTGTTTGGGTGAAAGATAATGGATATAAGACATAAATGTATGCATGAAATGATGTCAATCAATTACGCAAATAATATCATGAGATCTCATCGACTTTGGTAGGCCTCTGACAATGTCTATCATCACATGCTCCCATTTCCACTCTGGGAACTCAATCTTCTGCATCGGGCATGTTGGTCTCTGGTGCTCGATCTTCACCTGCTGACAGACAGAGCATCTGGATGTGGATTTGGCGATGTCCTTCTGGATACCCTTCCACCAAAAGTTACGTTGCAGGACTTTAACATCTTCGTGCTCCGTGGATGAATGGAGTATCAGGCTCTGTGTGCTACTTCCATGATTTCTTTCCTCAGATATGCTGTCCTCGGCACCCAAAGGCGGTTCTTGAACCTCAGACCTCCATCCACCCCTATACTGAACATGGATGCTTCCTTCGCTTCGAACTCCATCAAGTTGGGCAACTCGTCATCTCCACTCTGGGACCGTACGATCATCTCGACGATGTTAGGCTCCATTCGCAGCCCGGCAATCACAACCCCTTCTGACTCCCTAGCAAAGGGCTTCCACACTGCCAAAGCTTCCACCAGCTTCCACTCTTGAATGCACATACTTGACACCGAACTCTCCATTTTCCTGTTTAAGGCATCCACAACCGAATTCGCCTTCCCGAGTGATAAGAAATTGTGAAGTCATAGTCCTTTATAAACTCGAGTCATCTGTGTTGTCTTATATTGAACTCCTTCTGTGAGAATAGATACTTCAGACTCTGGTGATCGGTGAAGACCTCAAACTGCTCTTTGTACAAGTAATGCCACCAGATCTTCAAGGCATGAACCACCGCTGCTAGATCCAAGTCATGAGTGGGGTAGTTTTTCTCATGCACCTTCAGTTGCGTTGAAGTGTACGCCACCACCTCCCATTTCCATGAGCACTCAACCCAAGACGATCCCTAATGCATCGCTGTAGATCACGTACCCACCGCTTCACTCAGTAGAGTCATAATTAGTGCAGTTGTCTGTAACCTCTTCAACTCTTGGAAGTTATCCTTGCACTTCTGGGACCATAAGAACTGGACGATCTTCTGTGTCAACGCCATCAGTGGTGATGCAAGCTTCGAAAAATTCTTTATGAAACGACGGAAGTAGCCAGTGAGTCCTACAAATCTCCTGATCTCCGTCACACTTGTTGGGGCCTTCCATTGTGTCACTACTTCAACCTTTTTTGGGTCCACCAAGATCCCATCCTTTGACACTATGTGCCCCAGAAAAATACTACTTGGTCCAGCCAACACTCACACTTCAAGTACTCAGGTGCTCCTTGTGCTGCTCCCTATCCGGAGAGTAACCCACGATGTCGTCCACAAAGATGATGACAAAGCGATCGAGATAAGGCTTGAATGTTCTATTTATCAGGTCCATGAATATTACAGGTGTTGTAGGATCACGTATGGCTTAATTAATCTAATCAGATTCTTGATCTCTACTTAATTCAATCAAAGATGCAGCCGAAATTAAACAATAAAATCAAGTAAAGAAAACAAGGCAAACGACAAATGAAGACAACAATTTTATATAGTTCGTCACCCCACCTGGTTCCTACTTCCTCTCTTGCAAGCTCCGCTCAATCCCACGAGGTCCGCCTATGTCTTCACTAACCACTTCCCATTCCGACCCGGGAGAAAATGCCTTTACAAACAAGCTTGCAAACACCCTCTCCAAGCTTGGTTGTTCTTCCTCTCACTACCCGTGAGGGATGATCATCATTCTGAGCCGCGATCACACCTTACAACTTCACAACACAAGTAACCGAGAGTATTGACACTCTAATTTTGAGCACACTTAGAGTGTGACAAGATTTGGGATCTAAAGTGTGAAAGTTGAAACTTGGAGGGTGTAGAATAGTATGGGAGGATTCTCTCTAATGTAGGAGGCAAATAGAAGTTGGAGAGTACATTAATACTTTAAATTTAAATTGTGTTATCCCCCTTTCTATATGCAAACTATGCAATTTATGACGTTCCTCCAATCAATGTGCATACCATGAAACAACATAAGCTCAATTCCAAGTTCCTCTCCCCTCTTTGACATCAACCAAATTTGAAATAGTAAGATGTGTGATGCAAATAACTAAAAAAATTGTCCGAGTTAATTAAGCAATTCTCTCTATATGACCAAAATATGCAATAAATGATATGAAAAATTATTTAAGCGTTCTAATTTCCATATTGCAACAAATGCTATATCGTTATGAGGATTACATATGTTTCCCATCTTTTTTATCCTCATATTGTCATTCATTTCCAATCTCCTTTCGATAGTCAATCCAGTTTCGGAACAATGTTTACATGCTTGGGCCAATCGCAATCGAACTTACATCTTCCAAGTGACTATAACTGTTAAGATTTTAGTAGCCAATCTACCTTGGGTCTTTGAACATTAGCCTTTGGAAGCCAAACCATTTTGGTTTTGGAAGCCCAAACACTTGAGAAACTTTAGGTAACAAACAATTGCTTTCCATTCAAAGTAGTTTGAACTACATTGTTTTTAAGATTAATATAATGATTTTCATTGACTCACTCGATGCATGTCAAGCATTTTTTTTTCCAATTGTGACTTTTCTAGATCTTTTGTTAATTGAACATTGCATTACCTAATATCTAGTTGTTCATCATCAATATGTGTTTCTTTTAGACTGTCAAGATTTGATGCAAGTTTACCATGTCTAACAAGCACCTTATATTTCTCATTCATGATAGTTTCAATTTGGCATGGAAGATGATCTATAATCTTCTTTGCATTTATGTTCTTGTCACAAATGATCTCATGTTGTGCATGTAGTACATGAAATGCATTTTGTAGCTCACCAAAAGATAGAAACATGTTTAGAGCTAGAGCTTCAACTATGACAACATCATTATGTATGTGACCAAGATTTGGAAGATACCTTACTTTCTTCATCTTCTATGGCCATGAAGCACATGTGAGCAACTTTCTTCGTACTTTATGTAATGGATAATGAGCTAGATGAAGTGTCATCCCAAGTGGATTTGAGAGTTTCATCCACTTTCTCTTTTCTCTTGCTCTTCTCGTTCTTCTCCTTCTCATTCTTGTCTTTTCTTTTCTCATTTTCACTCTTCTCCTCCTTTCTCTTATCTTGTACTTTCTACCTACTTTGTCATCCACTTCTTTCTTTCTTCTGCTCTTTATCTTCCTTGTGAAATTAGAAGAAGTCCTTGGTAAAGATCTCATTGTGCTCATCTCTATCTATCCTCTTGGGTTCATCGGAGTTCGCCATTGAGTGTAAGACTACGGAGGGTTCTTCTAGGTGGGTTCTTTCTCTTTCTGGTTTGTCAATTTGAAGCTCAAATGTGCGCAACCGATTGATCACTGAAGTGGACCTTAAATGATCATCGATCAAATGGTACCACTTAACCTATCAAATAAAATCTGCATGGGTAAACTTTAGTTAACAATCGATCCATGTTTGGACCAGTTGACCAGTGTCTTTCTCTGATATGGAGGGTAGTTGCAAGTTCCTTGATGGTCGATCAGTTTGGGCTCTTTGATCGACAGATGACCTTATAAAGTGTAACACCCCTAATCCGCATGCACTTGAGACAAAACAGTCAATGACAAACAAAAAAACAAGTGAAAAATGGACATTAACACATATGGTCAAGGTAGAGGCCTCAATTAAAATAGAATGCCAAAATCGGGGCACAATGCGGAAGGGAATACAACATGAGCTGAAATCCTCTTACATCAATACTAAGAGATGAAAGGAATACATAAAATGAATTCACATATCTATTCCTCGCGTCCCGATGCCCAAGTCACCTCTAGCCGCCTACGTCGTCCCACCTGCATACACATGTTTGGTTTATGTTATAAACCTTAATCTATGTTTTGATGATTTAACACACCTAATATTAGTCACAATCAAATGTTGTGTGGAACACATCATCCATGGCATATATTGTATTGTGCTAACATCTAAAAATGACCAACACTCAACGAAGAATGGAATGAAGTCAAGACATGTAATGAAAACTATTTGAAGACATGTAATTTTATATTTATTTGAGCCTTAGGAATATATGTGAACTTGAGCATACAAGAGTTGTAAACCCTACACACTCACACTAGGTTCCACGTAGAAGTTACAAACCAAATTTCAGATCAATTGGACTTCAATAGGTCACCCAAACCGTAGTCGAAAAATAACACAAACTTAACTTCAGCTCTGCCAGTGCAGAACGGTCGACCGAAACAAGTTTTCATTCGGCCATTTACATCGGTCAACCGGTTCATTTATTCATTTAACCAATACACTTAAGTGATTTTCTTCAACCCATTGGTCAACCGTTTGGCTAATTTTCTACTCGTTGTAATGCGTCCAAATTAGTCATTTTCTTGTCCTTTTCGACCAATGGTTGAATTCACTTTGTAATATGGTTTGTCAGACCACCGGTCGACCGAGACCATTCTAGCGGGCAACTGTTTTGGAACCCAGTGTGGACAGTAACTTTGCACGTGGGCATCAGTCGACCGCAACTACCTTTTGGGTGACTGTTAGTACATAATCAATAGAATACCCCTTGGCTAAAACCCTTTAACGTGTCAACCGTTAGAACACTTTTGTTCGACTGTTCACTTAAGTTAAGCAGAACATTCGACCAAATGTCATGCAATGATCGACGGTTTGGTCTTGTCCTGGCACATTAACTTTACATCCATTTTACCAATTGGACTACTCTCTCTTGTTTTTAGGCCCAATGGCTATAACACTTTAGGAACCTATAAATAGAGGTTCCAAGACCTTATTTACAAAACTCTCACATATACATATTGCTCCCACATTAGAGAGAAATTCTCACTCCTAAAATTCCAACTCCACACTCAAAAGGTTAAGCTTCACCACATGACCCAAATCCACATCCTACTCAAGTATGCTCAAGTTATAGAGTTTCTTACTCTTTCATTCGGTATAAAAGAAGGTGGTAAAGCTTCAAAGGAAGCTTCCCTCTCAGGTTGTGAGAGGAAGACATCAAGTTCGGCGAGGGTGTTCGCGAGCTTACATTGTTGGAAAATTTGATCTCGGCCCGGAACGGAAATCAGATTAGTGATGTCGTAAGTGGGGCTTGTGGAATCGAGCGGGGCTTGCAAAAGAGGACTAGGAACTGGGTGCGGTGTTAAACCTCTATAAAATCACCGTCTCTTTTGTGGGATCTGAGTGGCCCTAATTAATATATTCAAATTCTTTAATCTGTACGTAATTTAATCTTAAGAGTTAGTGATGCAGTAGACACAATAATTAAAAGCGAGTAGAGAAAGACAAGAAAACAACACAAATAGACAGTGCGATTTTTATAGAGCTTCGACACCCCACTCGGGTACTACTTCCTCTTTTGCAAGCTCTGCTCGACTCTACGAGCTCTGCCTACGTCATAACTAACCACTCCCCCTTTCGGGCCGGGAGAGCACGCCTTTACAACACAAACTCGCGAACAATCTTCGCCGTGGTCGATTTCCTCTTCTCATAATCCGAGAAGGATGCTTCAGGCTTTCACCGAAACCTTTGCAACTTTGACAAACATAGTAACTAGAGTATTTGACACCCTCTAACTTGAGTACACTTTGATTATAATAGGAATTGATCAAAGGTGTGGAAGTTTTAGCTCTTGAGTGTATAGAATGGGATTTGAAGATTGGGAGAATGCTCTCTAGTATTTGTGTAAGTTTGGAGTAGGAGAGTTGTGTAAATGATGTGTGAGGACCTCTATTTATAAGCTCCTAAAGAGTTATAGCCGTTGGAGAAGATTAGGTGAAGATTTGTGTAAGATCAACAAAACCGAAATTCAGTTCACCAATTTCAGATGTCCAACGGTCGACCGATTCGGGTCAAGTGCTCGACTGTTTTCTTGTTTGTAAGAAAACGTTCGAACTAAACCAAGGACCAGTTGAACACTTAACGGTGCAATTTAAGTTAACGGTCGAACTAAACTAAGGGTCACTCGACTGTTAAGAAGGGTTTGGCCAGGTTAAAGAGTTATCGATCGAACGTAAAGAAGGGTCGGTCGACCGTTATGCTTGTGGTGCTTTCTAGTCGGGCGGGTGCAAGCGTGCTTTGGCACGGACCGACTAGATGTGGCGTGGAGCCTTTGACTCCATGTGTCTCGGGGAAGCTCAGCTCTCGATGGTTAGTTCTGGACTTAGAAGGATGGGCGAGATTAGGCTCTCAACCGTTATACTTGTGGAGATTTCTAGTGGGGCGGGCGACGACACGGAATGTGAGGTGCAAGGTGACATGGTGACTGCTTGGCAGCTTGTGTGGTGTGAAGGGGCCACATGGAATATGGTGATAGGAGGCCTTGAAAGGTGCTGATGTGACAAAGGGGTGCATGTGAAGACGTGCATCTCCTGGGAAGAGCTGTGTTCCTTGGTGAAGGGGTGTGTCCTTTGGGGAAAGGATGCACATTGATGGCGACCTCTTCCGAAGAGAAATTGTTTGGTTAAGTGGTGTAGGAGTTGCTTCCTTCTTTCCTTTCTCTCCTGATCTCCAATGAAAACCACCCTCCACCACCCATCTCCGGCAAGATTTTAAGGTGGTGCAAGGAGGAGCGTCAAGGTTTGGCTTCGGTGAACAGCGTGGAGAGGGCAAGCATTCTTCCGAGCGAGCGCGTAAGCATTCTCTGGTGTCTTGGAGCCCATTTTTCTTGAAGTCTTAGTTATGCCTTAGGCCCAAACTTAGGATAGGGGGTGCAGCTGGTTGCTTTATCAAGCCACTCGCCAAACCAGACGCGCGCTAGGTCTTACGCGCGACCGGTGGCTTGCTGCTGGGGCAGCAAGGTGGCAACGGTGCATGCATGAACCTGAGTTGTGTATATTTAATGTCTTATGTTCTATTGCATGTTCTGAATATTTGTCTCATTCGTTAATAGCTCTTGTATATTTCGTATACATGTTAATCTTAAATGCACTTGTGCTAGCTTAGCCATCTTGTTGTCATGAAGTTTCCATGTGCATTGTTGTGGTTGATGTTGTGAGGTGCATGGGAATATTGGTGGGCACGCACATGCATGGTCTTGCAATAGTTATATATTGATTATATTATGTATTATATGATGTACATTAGATGTTGCATGTGCATAAGTTAATATAATGTTAATCTAAGCACTTCTGTTTGTGGGCCAACGAGCCATTTGTGAAAGACCTCTATGTAGAGAGGTCATGCAAAGATTGTGGCCTGGACATGCGCAATGTCATTTTGCTACAAGACGGGCATACCTAACTTGCGATGGTATCATGTAGGTCATTGTTGTGAGTTTGATTGTCAATCCGGAAGACCGTTTTGTGCCAAGCAGTGGGTCACACTTTCGGGTGACCCAGTCGTGGATTAGAACAACTCAGCTGGCGGTTCGGTTCTTATCTAGAGGAATCAGTTTGGGTGAAGCCCGGGAGGAGCATGTATGTAGAGTTGTTGCGTTTATGTTTTGCATGCGTCGCATATAGGTTTTCATGCATGACTCTTTATCCTGTTTTTGGACATACGACATAAGGGCTTTCTTATTGAAAACTCACGTATATTTTGTTGTTGATTTGCCTCAGGTACTTAGGTTTCCCACCGGGGACAAACTGGAGATGTTTAAAAATATTCTGTACATGATGGACACGTCGACCAAACTTCCTTCAGTTATCGTTTGCTTCCACATTTTATCATTTTCAGTTATCGTTTTCTATAAATGAATATTCCCTTTTATGTCATGATGTCTTGTATCTTTTATCCATGTATGCTCCTTTTGGTGTTTGAATGTCTTGTTTCCATTGTAACTCTCCCGGTCGTCGTGGAGACTCTGATCGCGACACTTGTTCTCCCAGTGTGCATACCCACGAGGTCTGGGATGTTACCCATAATCTCTTATTTCCATTTCGGGTATACTTCTCAAGTGGGTCTTCGATCAGACTCAGGAGTTCTAACTTGTGCTTGGGTGAGCTTGTATGTGCTCGACCCGGTCACGGTCATGTCTAAAAGTGACTTCCTTCTATAATACCAGTGTCGTTGATAGCCCTGGGTAGCTGATGATTTCATTTCTAGTTAAATTTCCTTCTTAATATGTAAAATTTCCTATAATATAATCGATCAACTTTAATTCTCTAAGTCTCTCAAGAACCATAAGTTTGCAATTCTACTCGTCAACTTCTTTTAGCCAAAAGCCAAGTCAACGTTCATAAAAAACTATAATTTTTTTTCTAACTCTTCAACTTCCTATTTCAATTCCAATACAACACACGAGAAATAGGAAGTTCTAGAGTTAGAATAAAAATCTAGATTTTTATCTCACATGGTATTGACCTTGTTTCTCACAAATTCTCTAATTTCTTAGGTTCTACTGTTTCATCATTATTTTTAATTTTTATTATTTATATAGGGTCAAGCTCTAGTGAGCCCAGTGCTCATCTGATTTAGTGTAATACGACACTGAATTTCTTGTGTTTCTCGACGGTGTGGATTTCGACTCGAACACAACACAACGTATTCGCGTCGAAGTGACACAGACAACACTGACTTTAATGACACGAACACAAAACCTGAACTTGTATTGCCATGTAAGCGGAGAGTAGAGAGAAGAAGTTGTCGGATCGTGTGGGTTATGGGTCCACTAATCACTTTTAATCTAATCACCTATTGAACCCTAATTAACTACTTGGTTGATTGATCAAAGAAATGCAGCGGAAATTTAAACAAAATCAAACACAAGTAGAAAGTAATGCAAACCACAAAGAAGACACGTCGGTTTTTATAGAGGTTCGGCCGCGCCTACGTCCTCTCTTGCAAGCCCCTCTCGAATCTCCGTTCGAGCCCCTCTTGCGTCTTCACTATGCCTCCCCGTTCCGGGCCGGGAGCAACGCCTTTTACAAGTCTTCAAGCTCGCGAACAACCCTCGCCGAGCTTGGCACCACCTCTCACAAACCGAGAGAATCACTTCGGGCTTTCACCGAAATCCTTGCTTCTTGTCTTGGGCTTTCACCAAGACCCTTGCTCTCTTTACAACAAATGTAACCTTGAGTGGGATTCACTCTCTAATTGAGCACACTTTGAGTAGGATGAGTATATGATCAAATGTGTGAAGTTTAGGCTTATGGAGTGTAGAATTGGGAGCTTTGAGGATTGAGGTTTCTCTCTAATGTATTGGACAAATTGGAGTTGGAGAGTTGTATTAACAACAAGTCTTGATCCTCTATTTATAAGCTCCTAAGGTTTTCTAGCCGTTGGGGATAGATTTGATTGGGTTTTGTGCAAGATACACAAAGCAGAAAATCGGGCTGCAAATCTGTCCAGAACCGGTCGACCGAAACTACTAAACCGGTCGACCGTTCACTTGATTTCAAGGAGAACGGTCGAACAAAAGAATATTCGGTCGGACAAACGAGCTAGAACTTAACTCTACTTAAGTGAATCGGTCGAACCAAAGTATGGAGCGGTCGACCGAAAAAGGGGATTCGGTTGAGACAAAGGTCAATCGGCCGAACGAGAAATGTGTCGACCGATAGCAGGGAATTTGGTTTCTGAAAATGTGTTCAACCGGTCGACCGAAACAAGGTCTTCGTTCGACCGGTTACCGAATGTATTTTGGGGTTAAGTTTGTTTTATACGAATACGACCGTTATAGGAATACGACAAGAAAAACGGCCATATTAAAATCCGGGATCGGTCGACCGAAAAGGTAGAACCGGTCGACCGGTAGAGTTCGGTAAAATCACTGTGGAGAGTCTGTTATAAACCGGTCGAACTGAGAACTGGTTCGGTCGACCGGTTCACACATGAAATCTGGGTTTAAGTTTATAAGTAATTTCCGACTAAGGTTTGGGTGATCTAATGAAGTCCAAATGATGTGAAATTTCTTGTGTGACTTCTATAGGGAACCTATTGTGTTTGTGATATGTTTTTAACTCTTGTATGCTCAATTTACACATGTTTCTAAGACTCAAAATAAATCAAGATTACATGTCTTCGATTTAGCTTTAATTACATGTCTTGACTTCATTTCCTTCTTTCTTGAGTCTTGATCACCTGTAGAGGTTAGCACAATACAATATACATGCAATGCAATATGTGTGCTACTCTACATCATCATAATTAAGATTAGGTTAATTAAATCATCAAAACATAGATTAAGGCCAAAAAGCCAACAGAAGTTCGTTTTTATTTTTGGTTTTAGAAAGAAAAAAAACTATTTACGTTGTAACTTCCTAGTGGTTCAGTTACAATTTTATGTCTATTTTAAGTTATTTAACCTAAACTGTTCATTAAATTTCAATGGTTGGATAACGTGGGCATAAACTGGCACTTAAATCATAAAAAAACTTAACTCATATCAATCATCTAATTTGCTGAACAAATAGTTGTAATTATATCATTGTGTGTTAATTGCATATAATAAATGAAGATATTATTTTTAATCAATTAGGAAGATTACTAAATCGATAACTATGATTTCCAAACGACATAATTAATCCTACACAAATAAACTTTATTCGCAACTACATTAACCCATTTAGTACATAGATTTAAATAAATAAAATGGTTGTCCGACAAAGTAACTGAATCTGTTGGAGTAGAGGAACAAAAAGGAAGAAAGGGGAGGATCAAATGAAACCCTAAATAAAAACAAACGAACGTTTGAGTGACGACTGCGTGCAATTGAATCTGGTGCGGAAACCCTTCTTCCTCTCGTAATCAAGCGTTGTTTTTTAGTTGTTTGAATTTGATTTTCGTTTGGAATGCAGAAAAAATTGAAGGGCTTTTGTAGGGGATCGGAAACGTGAAGAAGCACTTGGTGTCTGTGTATGAGGATGACGCTAACACGATATTCAACCATCTTGTCTCTAATTTTGAGGTCGACCCAGACTATGAATATCCATGCATCGCGGTGGAGCGCAAATTCATAGGAGCATACGACGTCCTCAACGAAAAAGGAAAGTGTTGCCTAGAGTACCTCAAGTCCGAAGATGTGACAAGAGATGACTGCATTTCTCATGTACTCGACATTTGCCCACTCATAACCGACCTTTTCAAGAAGATGATTGCGATACTAACTGATTATTTCACGGTCGACCGGTGCTTCATGCTTTGTTTTTTAATTTTGTGTCGATTACTTAATTGTACTCCGTATGTCAAACAGAAAGAGCTGTCGGTGAGTAGAAAGGGTTTGGAAGAATCTCTGGCTAGACAACAATTCCAACTGCTCTTTCTAGACGTGCCTGCCAAAAGCAATTGTAATGTATGTGTATTTGTTTCTATTTCTTTCCTTCAACTTAATCATCATTTCATTATTTATTATTCAATATTTGATTTTTCTCTAACCTCCCGCCTCCAAGGTCGGGTGAAACGTGCAAGCTATGGTCACGAATCGAAGGAATATAAATCCATGAAGGACACGAATATGAGCCAAGAAGGTCAATGGGAAATGAGAGAAATTTGAGATGAAGGAGGCATGGGAGTGGATCAAACCAAGACACACAAACACCATGTTCAAAAACATGCAATCACGAGTTGGAAAGCAATGAGGGGTCGGTTGTTGACTAAGCACCTTATGGGGCAAAGTGGAGAACACCGTGATCCTACTTGTGTCCTATGCAACAAGGAGGAGGAAGACATGGCCCACCTCTTTTGGAGGTGCGATTTTACTAGGTAAGTATGGGGTGAGATCCTTTGCAAGCTTGAGATGGATGATGGGATGAAACAAAACCGTGAACTCCAGGTGAAGAGGTTACAAAGCACAAAGGGTGGTTAGATGACGAAAATGACAAGCCAATGGGCATTCAATGCAACTACTTATGAATGTTGGCAGGAACAAAACCCACGTATCATTGAAGATGAGAAAAAGAGGTCGAAGAAGTAGTCGGGCTCGTAAAGGACACGATCCGTGGAATGGCGTGTGGTTGAAAGACTTAGCCATTGACCATGACGGGCTACGAAAGTTTGAAGAAGAATGGAACTGAAAACAAGAGAAGACACACACATAGTTAATGAAGTTTGTTCATTTTTCTGATACTCATAGTATTCGAAAGTAGCTAGCAATACCTGTAATACTTATAATAGGTAGAGGCCGGCCTTTTCTCTAGCAAGGATCGCAGAGCAAACTTCGGTTTTGTATGTTGTACAAAACACTTTACTCAATAATATTCGAGGCTAAGCCTCCCTTTTTTATTTATAAAAAAAGGATAACGAGATAGGGAACGAGAGAGAAGGAGAAGACAAAAGGAGAAGCGAGAGAATGTGAGAAGAGGAGAGAGAGAGAAAGAGAGAAGAGGCAGAGGACAGAAAGAAGGTGAGGGGGAGAACAAGGAGTGGAGGAGAAGGACAAGGAGGAGAGTGGTAGAGAAGAGGAGAAGTGGGAAGAGAGAGAAGAAAAGAGAGAGGGAAAGAGAGAGATAAGAGAGATGGAGAACAAGAGCGAGAGATAGAGAAGAAAGAGAGAAGGAGAGTGGAGAAAAGAGGACAAGAAGAGCAGAGAGAGGAGAAGGAGAAAGAAGGAAGAGGGAGAGAAAACAAGAGTAAAAAGAGGAGAGAGGGAGAGAGGATAGAGAAGGGAGAGGGAGGGAGAGAAAATGAGAGGGACGAGAGAGAAGAAGGGAGAGAGAGCGAGAAAGGAGTGGGGATGAGGACAAGAGGAAGATAGAAAATGAAGGAGGAGAAGGAAGAGGAGGGAGAGAAGAAGGGGGAGAGGTAGAAAAGAGAGTGACGGAGAGAGGGAAGGAGGAGAAAAGAGGGAAGGAGGAGAAAAAAGGGAAAGAGGAGGACATGGAAGTAGAAGAGAGAAGAAGAGCGAGGGAGAAGAGAGGGGGGGTGAAGGAGGAGTGGGAGAAAAGGACAAGAGGAAGAGAAAATGAAGGAGAAGATGGAAGAGGAGGGAGAGAAGAAGGGGGAAGAGGGAACGAGAGAGGTAGAGCAGAGAGGGATGGAGAGAGGGAACGAGGGGAGAAGTGGGAACGAGGAGGACATGGAAGCATAAAACTACATGAATTTATGCATGAAAATGACAAGATCTCACCAACGTGAAGCACAAAGAGATCATGGTTATGTTGATGGACACAAACCCAAATTCCCTCAAAACTTGTGAGATGCTAAAGAAGGGACACAAATACATGAAATAAGTGGGGCCCAAATACACAAGGGGGTGGCCCACAACAATCAATGCTCGCTCATGGAGTCTTTTATTGTACTTTTTTTTGAATTTAACTATGTACAAAAATAAGTTCCCATCTTCATTTGTCAAAGAACATCAAATGGGAACCTCAAAAGTGGCTCAATGCACTTGGAAAGGGAACATGACACCACGCGGGGTCAGAATACTCATGTTTGGGCCCCCTCACAAAAAGCTCAAGGTGAAAGGAGAGGTTCATGAATTAGATGCAAAGGCATCTCATTCAAAGGATCAAACTGAAAGAGCTTGAACCTCTCAAGAGTTTGGGAAATATGGGGTACTTAAGTTATGATCCTTAAGTTATGATCGTTAATCCAAACTCTCCAACCAACAGTCTGGTGGATCAGAACGAGGTCAAGAACCTCGTTATGCATGTCCGACTCACCAAGCAAACAGAAAGTGGGTATCATACCCGACGTATCCTCTAAGGAACTCCTAATACCCTCATTGGCAATGTAGTTTTTTGATGTTCCATCATTTCCAAGAGGATTAGGAACAATAGTGAGAGACTGATTGATTCGTTTTATTTTAAACTGCAAGTGCACGACCGTGTTGAAGTGGTGGCAAATACGGGTCGTTCCACAGGGAGGTGTGTGGACTTTTGGTTTGTGCGAAGGCAAGTGGTAAAGAAATGAGAGAAAGATTGATTACACTAAACTACACTAGAATGCAAAAGAAAATGAAAATAAGCAATAAAACTAAACCCCATAGGGGGTAGAGAGATAATGTGAATATAAAGATGTGTGTATGTGTGTGTGTTCAATTATGCTCCTCACAACATGTAGTGCATGAAATCATAAAACTAAATCCAACTTTGCCTCCACATGAATTAAGATAAGACTCTATCATTAAAGCATACAAGACAATAATTGGAACGAAGCTAAATGAACTCGTGTATAAAGACTAGACCCTACCATGCCTCCACATGAATTAAGATAAGACTATATCATTAAAACATACAAGACATTAACCAAGGTAAAGGCAACAAGACTACATACACTACAAATTGTGTTTCCAATATTAATTCTATCCATATCCTCACCTTATCATTCCCCATAAAATAGGTCCACTAATCTAAGCATAAGCTAAGCTTCATTCAAGAGCATTAGCATATCAAAGATAAGAGTGAAATCCCATTAGATGGTTATGGAAATCATATAAGGCTCAAGGGATTAAGGTAACACACGCCTGATACACTACATGATCATATCACATATTTCTCCACCCCCCAAATGGGGATGGAACTACTCACTAATCATTACACTACCTACATTAAAAAAATGAAACATTATACTGAAAGGAAATTTAACTAAGCAAGAAAGGAGTATTAAAGAAGCTTAAAAGGAAAGGAAAGACTAAACAAGCATGCACAAATTAAAAGACAAGATTAAAAGAAACTAGAACAATTATTTTATTAACAATGACTCACATTGAAGGTAGCATTCTCCTCCACCTTGAGTTTTGCTTCAAGGCTTACTCCTTAGTAGAGAGAATGCCACCAAGCAATGGGTGGTTTACAATAGAAGGTGAAGAGTTCTATTTATAGCCAAAGAAAAAGGCAATCCGGGACAATCTCCCGATGTGGGACTAAACAAATACCAGAAATGACCTAAATACACACTAATACGCGACCCACCAAACTCTTAGCGGATTTGGGCCAAAACAGACCGCCAATTAGCGGTCTTGGACTGCCAATTGGCGGTCTATATGGTCCAGGTCACGCTGTATTTTATTCTGGGATTTTCTGGATGTCTTTGTTGGTCGTTGATGCATCTACTTCACTTTTTGGAGCTCCGACCCGAATAGAATTGTCAAATACTCCCCATCATGGTGTGGAGTTTTCTCTTTTGCTCTTTGGTCCTTCGGTCTTACGTTTAGGTCCTTCTCCCTTGCATCTTAGTCCCCAGGTCTCATAATTAAGTCCTTTTTCCCTGCTTTTGGGTCCTTTCATGCTTCATCTCTTCAAACCTATTTATTTCTGAAATTCAAACATAAAACTCGTCACGTAGCATTGCTTAGGTGTAAGATAATGGATATAAGATACAAATATAAGCATGAAATGATGTTAATCAGAGACAAACTCTCATCAGGTCGTTTGAAATAAAGGGTACTAGGGAGCTCTTGCTCCACTAGAGGTGAGTCCTTTAGAGGCACAACATGAAGATCACGTGGCTCAAGGGCCACGGGACAAAAAGATAAGGCGCAATCTTGTGTCGTCTCATAATGAAGCTGGTCCATGTTATTCTCAATTTGGATCAAATCCCCCACCATGTGTTTGTGAATTGAAACCCCAAGTCACTCAGACTGACTAGGAGTTTTACTTTGAAAAGTTGGGCTTTGAATTTGTGGATGTGGTGGTGGTTCGATATCAGAAGATAAATCCTCACGTTGACAAGAAATGTAACCTTCCTCACGTTTATTTTATTGTTGTGTAATTTGACTCACATACATTTCCATAGTTTGCATGAAATTTTGAGTGGACTTCATTACATTTTGATTGGTTTCCATGAATGTTTGGAGGATTTGTTCTAAAGAATCAAGTCTGAGGTCAACTGTGAGGCTCAAGTCAGAATTTGGGAAATTGTTGGGTTGGGTGTTGATAGGCTGAGAATGAGTCCAATGATTCAGAGTAGGGTGTTCGTAGAATTCTGGGTATTCGGGACGAGGATACTAGGGTGGAAATGATGTATAAGAATTTGAATAAGAGTTGTCTCCCCACGAATCCATCCCTCTCGGGTCGTACGTGGATGTGTAAGGGTCACATTGAGCATTTTGGGAAAAGGTGTGTGCATACTCAGGCTCTGGGGCAACATAAGAACATTCCCCGAAAACATGACAGCTCAACCGGCAATAGTCACACGGTACAAATACTGGAGCTACCAGTGCACTCATGTCATCTACCACATGCATAAAAGAGGCCAAAGGTCCTTGTAATGTCTGAGTTTTTTGAACAACATATGATCCGACATAACTAGATGATGGTCTAGCAATCGGTGCCTCTCTTTTATCACCCCAATACGAAGATTGCTCAGCCATACAATTAAGATCGTCCCAACCATACGGGGAGTTTGTCTGACGCACCGCAGGATGCATGGGTCCGGAGTACCAGGAAGAATTTTCCTGGTCCCAATAATGATATGGATGGTCGCCTATGTAACCATCCATCTCGCCAAAGAACTCTCAAGTCGATCACTCTCACCACTATGAGGCCAAGCTCGCAAAAAGTACTCGACTCAACAACAAAAAATGCGTGCAAGCTCTACAATGTAATGCAATCAACAACAAAAAATATAAAGCAAAGAAAAGACAAATGCGTGCAAGCTCTGCAAATGATGCATGACCTAGATGGCAATCAATCTAATCTTTTGCTTTGGGTTTTAAGGTCCAAGTTGATTAAAGGGACTTAATTTTTAATCTCGGAGCAAACTACAAGTCAAAACATTCCAAATTGAGCTCCCAGATATTGTAGTGAATGTAGAAACAAATAGAAAAACGAGAGGAAATTTTGAGCTCACCAAGCCGCCAATTGGTGTCCACAACCGATGATTGGCGGACAGTTTGCTTATGATTTCTTCCCAGATTTTCTTGGCGACGAGTCTCTTGATCTTCGAAGCCTCTTGAAACAAACTAAAACTACAAAAAAAAACTAAAACCACTCGAATCGTACAAACCAAAGTCTCGACAGAACACCTCCCCGGCAACGGCGCCAAAAACTTGTTTAAACGTTTTAAAATAAACACAATGCACGGCCACGTTGAAGCGGTGGCAAATACGGGTCGATCCACAGTGAGGTTGTCGACTATGGTTTGTTCGAAGGCAAGTGGGAGAAGAAGGGAAGAAGTTGTGACTAAACTAAAGTAACTACGCTAAGCTAGCGTGAAACAAACAATGTAGATGAAAGCATGAGACGAGATGAAATTAAACTAAGAGACTAATACAAGAAAGTTGGAAATCAAAAATGGAAAACCCCTAAGGGGTGGAGTGTGTGCACACATGTAAAATGATGGTGAAGAATGCATTCAAGAGGCACAAATGTAGGTAGTGTTTTCATGTATAGGAAGTGTCTAATGGTTATGGCAAAACCTATCAATCAAATCACTAACCTAATTGATTAACATTCACATAAACAAGTTCGTTATTTCAGAACCTAAACAAACATGGGAGGTGTCTAATAGTTGTGGCAAAACCCATCAAGTGAAGTGTTCTACTCTAAACAAGCATGCATACATTCACATTTATCAACACATTCCAAAATAAAGCATTCATCTTCATTCTTTAATGTCTGTATGAACGTCATCTCCACCCCAAAGGGGGATGAAACTACTCACTACTCATTAAAAGAAGACAAAACAAAATTAAGGTAATTAAGATAGGAAATGGAGACATGATAATTACTTTAACTAAGATTAAGACAAACAAAACAAGCTAAACAAGCATGCATTAAAACAAAGACAACATTATGACAAACTATGAAGAATTATTTTATTTACATGACTCACATTAGAAGTAGCATTCGTCTCCACCTTGAGGTTTGCTACAAGGCTTACTCCAAGTAGAGAGAATGCCACCAAGCAATGGGTGAATACAAATGAGGAGGAAGAGTTCTATTTATAGGCATCAAAAAAGGTAACCGGGGACAATCCCCCGGTATGGGACTGGTGAAACCTTCCCAATATACACATAAACACATAACCCATGTCCTGGAGAAACCGGGTCAGATTCGGAGACAAACGGACCGCCAATTGGAGGTCTCTTTTTACTTGTCCGACCCATTTTCAGATATATTCATTAGTACTTCAATTCGTCACATGGGGTGCATTCTGTTTTGTTATTGGAGTGTCGACCCAAATCTAATTGCCAAAATACTCCTCGTGATGGTTTGGAGTTTCTTGATTTTCAAATTGGCCCTTAGATTTTACATTCGGGTCCCTCTCTTGTGCATCTTAGTCCATAAGTCTTGCAACTTAGTATTTCCTGAAACTCAAACATAAAACTAGTTAGCGTAGCATTGTTTAGGTTCAAGATAATAGATATAAGACACAATTGAATGCATAAAATGAAGTCAATCATTGATCCCAAAGACGAAAACCCCCATGACTGTTGATGACTTTAGGCCAGTTTCACTTTGCAATATAGGTGTATCGATACATGCCAAAGATATTAACTAACCAGTTGAAGGTTATATTACCAAGGCTTGTAGGGGAGACACAAAGTGCCTTTGTCCAAGGAAGGTGGATAAACGACAACATTCTTCTGGCTCACGAAGTTTGACACAACTTGCATTTGGAGAAGTGTTGTGGGATCTTAGGAAAGCATATATTCGGTGTCGTGGAAGTTTCTAGACCAAGTCGTGACACTGTTTGGGTTTTCGGTGAAGTGTCGCAAACTCATTTTGGTTTGCATGAGGGCATCCTTTGTGGTGACCGTCAATGGTGCAAATTCGAATCTGTTCCGGTGAGTAATGGGCTGAGGCAAGGTGACCTACTAGCTCCATATTTGTTTGTTCTTTACATGGAAGTGTTGATTGGAATGATAAAGGAAGCAGTGGCGAGTGGAAGACTACCACCTCTTGTGTTTGGGGATGTGTAAATGTCGCATCTAATGTTTACGGATGATGTTCTACTCTTTACGGATGCTACAAAGGAGAATGCACAAGTCATCAAGAATATCATAGAAGACTTCACTACTTGTTCAGGTCTACATTTCAACGCATCAAAAAGCCAACTTTGTTTGGGAGGAGGGGTGGAACATGGGGAGTGGAAAAGTGACCACCTAGGAATGGCTAGAGTGGACCTACTCGTTACATGTTTTGGGCTGCCATTGTATGTCTCTTGTGAACAAAGTCAAAGTCAAGCTAAGCACTTGGAAGCAATCGTACCTATCTATGGCAGGGAGGGTAGAGCTCGTAAGGATCATATTTGTATTGCTTAGAATGTATTGGACATCCGCGTTCCTCATTCCACGAGGGGTGTTAAAGGAAGTTGAAAGCGTCATGTGCGGGATCACTTGAGGAGGGCAAAGGAAATGGGTTGCGGTGGCTTGGAAGGATGTATGTACCCCAAAAAATGTGAAGGAGGGTTGGGCTTGAGGAGGTTGACAAAGTGGAATGATGTAGGTATGGTGCACCTCTTTTGGCTCGTGGTAGAGAATAAGAACTCGCTTTGCGTCAGGAGTGTGCGAAGAAAGTACTTGAGCAACCGCTCAATATGGCTTACGCACCCCCACTTCGACTTGTTCATGGGTGTGGAGAGCACTCTTAAAAGTCCATGATATTGCAAGGAAGCACATCCAATATCATGTGGGGGATGGAAAAACATAAAGTGCTTTCAATTTCCATGGTGTGGAGAACCATTCCAATGTCTCCAAATGGGGGAAAGGCTTCATTATGACTTGGGGCTACCATGGGATGTCGTGGTCTCTTACTGCATTAAATAGGGGGAATGGAACCTCCCACCTCCTAGGTCGGGTGAAATGTGCGAGCTATAGTCATGAATTGAAGGAATACAAATCCATGAAGGACACGAATATGAGCCAAGAAGGGTCAATGGGAAAGGAGAGAAATTTGAGATGAAGGAGGCATGGAGTGGATCAAACCAAGACACACAAACACCATGTTCAAAAACATGCAATCACCAGTTCGAAAGCAATGCGGGGTCGGTTGTTGACTAAGCACCTTATGGGGCACAGAGGAGAACACCGTGATCCTACTTGTGTCCTATGCAACAAGGAGGAGGAAGACATGGCCCCCCTCTTTTGGAGGTGCGATTTTACTAGGGAAGTATGGGGTCAGATCCTTTGCAAGCTTGGGATGGATGATGGGATGAAACAAAACCGTGAACTCAAGGTGAAGAGGTTACAAAGCGCAAAGGGTGGTTAGATGACGAAAATGACAAGCCAATGGGCATTCAATGCAACTATTTATGAATGTTGGCAGGAACAAAACCGGGGTATCATCGAAGAAGTAGTCGGGCTCGTAAAGGACACGATCCGTGGAATGGGGGTGTGGTTGAAAGACTTAGCCAATGACCATGAGGGGCTACGAAAGTTTGAAGAAGAATGGAACTAAAAACAAGAGAAGACACACACATAGTTAATGAAGTTTGTTCATTTTTCTAATACTCATAGTATTCGAAAGTAGCTAGCAATACTTATAATACTTATTGTTGGTAGAGGCCGGTCTTTTATCTAGCAAGGCTCGCAGACCAAACTTCGGTTTGTATGTTGTACAAAACACTTTACTCAATAATATTCGAGGCTAAGCCTCCCTTTTTGCTTTACAAAAAAAGGATAACGAGATAGGGAACGAAAGAGAAGGAGAAGAGAAAAGGAGAAGCGAGAGAATGTGAGAAGAGGAGAGAGAGAGAAGGGGAGAGGACAGAAAGAAGGTGAGGGGGAGAACAAGGAGAGGAGGAGAAGGAGAAGAGGGAGGAGGAGGAGAGTGGTAGAGAAGAGGGGAAGTGGGAAGAGAGAGAAGAAAAGAGAGAGGGAAAGGGAGAGATAAGAGAGATGGAGAACAAGAGCAAGAGATTGAGAAGGGAGAGAGAAGGAGAGTGGAGAAAAGAGGACAAGAAGAGTAGAGAGAGGAGAAGGAGAAGGAGAAAGAAGGAAGAGGGAGAGAAAACGAGAGTAGAAAAGAGGAGAAAGGGAGAGAGGATAGAGAAGGGAGAGGGAGAGAGACAAAGGAGAGGGACGAGAGAGAAGAAGGGAGAGAGAGCGAGGAAGGAGTGGAGAAGAGGACAAGAGGAAGATAGAAAATGAAGTTGAAGAGGAAAGAGGAGGGAGAGAAGAAGGGGGAGTGGTCGAAAAGAGAGTGACGGAGAGAGGGAAGGAGGAGAAAAGAGGGAAAGAGGAGGACATGGAAGTAGAAGGGAGAAGAAGAGCGAGGGAGAAGAGAGAGGGGGTGAAGGAGGAGTGGGAGAAGAGAACAAGAGGAAGAGAAAATGAAGGAGAAGATGGAAGAGGAGGGAGAGAAGAAGGGGGAAGAGGGAACGAGAGAGGTAGCGCAAAGAGGGATGGAGAGAGGGAAGGAGGGGAGAAGTGGAAACGAGGAGGACATGGAAGTAGAGGGGATAGGGAGAAGGGAGAAGAAGAGAGAGAGGGTGAAGTAATGGGAGAGAAGGATAGAGAGAGGGAGAGGTAGAGCGAGCGAGAGAAGGAGAAGGCAAAGAGGAGGATAGAGAAGGATAGAAGGGGGAGAGAGAAGAAGAAGGGAGAATTATAAGGAGAGAAGAAGGGGAGCGGGATAAGAGGCAGAAAGAGATGAGTTAGGGAGATGAATGAAAGAGAAAAGGGAAGAGTTAGAGAGAAGGAGAGTGGTAGAGGGGAGAGAAGAGAGGGGTAGAGAGGTAGAACGAGAGAGAGAGAGAGAGAGAGAGAGAGAGAGAGAGAGAGAGAGAGAGAGAGAGAGAGAGAGAGAGAGAGAGAGAGAGATGGAGAGAGAGAAGGGAGAGAATGTGATGAGGAGAGAGAGAAGGAGAAGTGAGAGAAGGGAGAGAATAAGAGGGAGAAGGAAAGAGGACAGAACGATAAGAAGAGTAGGATAAGGAGAAGAGGGACAAGGAGAGAGGGAGAGAAGGAAGAGACAGAAAGAGATATAGAAGGTGAGAGAAATGAGAAGGAAGAAAGGAGGTAAAGGAAAGGAAGAATGATAGGTTAGAGAAGAGGGAAAATGGGAAGAGAGAGAAGAAGAAGAAGTAGGGGGAATGAGGGAGAAGGAGAAGCGAGAGGTAGACAACATAAGAGAAGAGAGAAGGGAGTGAGATAGAGAAGGATGGAGGCAGAAAAGAGAGAATAGGGATAAAGATAAGGAGAGAAGAGAGAAGGAGAATAGAAAAGAGGAGAGTGAAAGAAGAGATGAGACAGGAGGGAGAGAGAGAGAAGGAGAAAGAAGAGGTGAAAGATAAGAGGAGAGAAATAGATAGATAAGAAGAGGGTGAAGGAGAGAGGAGAGAGAAGGAAATATAGAAGAGGAGAGGGAGAGGAGGAAATAGAGAAGGGAAGGTGAGAAAAAGAGAGAAGGAGAATAGAAAAGAGGAGAGAGAGAGAAGGGAGAGAAGAGAAGAGACATGAGGGAGAGAGAGCAAGAGAAGGATTTGGTGGAGGAGAGGGATAAGCGGGAGAGAGAAAAGGAGGGGGATAAGAGGGAGATAGAGAAGGAGAAAGAGGAGAGGAGAGAGAAAGAGAGATAAGAAGAGGGAGAAGGAGATCGGAAAGAGAAAGAAATGGTGAAGAGGAGAGGGAGAGGAGGAGATTGAGAAAGGAAGGTGAGAGAAAAAAAGGAGAGGGAGATAAGGAGAAGAGAGGGGGAACGAGAGGAGATGAAGGGATAAGAGGAGAGAATTGGGATCGAGCCATTCACCAAAAAAAGAAAAAGAAAACAAAGTTGAGACAAACTCAATTGTAATGGTAAGTTATAAACACAATAAACACATAAGATCTTAACATAAACTAATAAAATACTAACTTAATCTTTGTTATTTTGTTTTCATTTTTTCTCTTAGGTTCTTCGGTCCATATTCATTCACGAAGACTGTCTTGATTTCAGGTACTCCCTTTGAAAATGGGGGAATTTCTTCAACATCATTGACATCTTCTGGAGAAATAATCTGATTTTTCCTTCTGAAACTACCGACCATTGTTAATCACATGTATCTACTACATAGAAAATCTATTTGGCTTGAGATGCCAAAATAAAAGGATCATTCATGAATCTTTATTTATTAAGGTTGACAATGGTAAATCCCAACTAATTCACTGGAAGCCCATTGTTTTAGTCCACCTACATGCATTTAAATACTGCAACATCAAATTGGGTGAAGTTGAACAACCATATTTCTTCAATTTGAACATAATATAACATTTTCACATATATTGGATTTTATCATTGGAAGTAGAAATATGCAACGATTCAGCTACTAAATTGACTCAGTTGTTCTGCATTGTGCTTTTATCGTTTTACATTTTGGTGTAGAAAGAGTATCCACTAATATTTTGCAACCAGTATAAGTTGTGACAATAGGATTAGGCATATAGGTCAACCACTTCAAATTCTCAGAAACATTACAATAGTACACCATTTCCTTGACCCAATCAACGAAAATTTTGTTGAGCAATAATTATTTATTAATCATTCCACGAAGGATGTTTTTACTTCATTAGGTACATGTGCTCTTCCAGAAAAGGTTGCACTTCGTTAGAATTGCACAACACATAAAAATATGTCTTAAAGAGATCCTTGCCCTTTGGACTTATTAGCTTTACACCACGTGTAATTTTACACCCAACCCTGTATTCATGACGATTCCTAGGAAGTCTCATACTTTTTGTATAACTCAAGCACTCATTACATAACTCAATAACCTCTTGGGCTATGTAGCCTTCAACGATGCTAGTATCAGACCTTCGTTCATTGTTAGAATTAGCCTTCAACACACTCATGTACCGCTCGAAAGGATACATCCACCTGAAAAATACCAGACTAGCTATTTTAATTTCTCTAACTAGATGAACCACCAAATGCACCATAATGTTAAAAAATGATGTCATTTCCGGGTTGTTTAAGACTTGAAATGATTATCGACAACACAATGTATCTGTGTTTCATGCTTAACCACAAAGGGAGAAAGTAAATAAGAAGTAAAATAGGCCACAAACTATATCAAGGTTACTCAAACTACTATAAGAATTAATTCCCTCGGTACACTGACAAAGGCTCAGATTTCTGGATTCTTCACCAAATAAAGGGAAGTCAGAATCAATTTTCTTCCACTGGGGATAATTTGTAGGATGTCAAAACAACTAATCATTCGCCGTCTCTGAAACTGTATTTCATGTCAAGTTCTTTGAGTCCTTAGAACATGCAAACAAATGCCTTAACTTTTGAATTATTGGAAGATACCACAACACCTTTGTAGGATGTCCTTGCAGTTTTTCGTTTTATAATACACTAATATTTTTCTTTTGTTTGTACCATGAGACATTACAAACAGGAAAATAATCCAGATTTTCAAACTGACCCATATATAGTATATAATTATTAGGACGTGCATGTTTTCTCTTATATTGTATCCTCGTTGGACACAATATCTTTTTAGCCTCATAGGTACGATCTCGAAGTATCTCTTTCCAAAGCTTTGGTAAGCTAGTGGATTTGACATCACTCCAACATTTTGTTGTTTCAATGTATATAACCTTAAAATTCCAGACAACCAACAAAAATCGGTGCAACCCGGATACAAAGGTTTTTCATTGTCAGACAATAGACTTCGGGTTTATCAGGAAAATTATCGGCAGAATATTGTATTATATCCTCTAACCGATCACCGTCATTTACATACTCCTGCGACTCACTATGATCACCTTCGTCCTTTGTACTAGACGCATTTTCACCATGCCATATTTAACACGTATATCCTTCATCAAAATATTTCTCGAAGAGATGTGATTTATCTTTTTTACATCTCGTAAGAACGTGTTAAAAAAATATTACATGGACATAAGACATTTCTTTCATTTTTAACATGTGCATTCTTCTGGGCAAACTCTAGAAGTTTATGAACCGCAGTCTCATACTCATCACTCAATCGACTTGGAAAAATCCAATTTGATTCGTATTGTGAAATGTATAGAAGAACCAATATTAATGTACGTTGGATAATTTCGGCAGAACCCTCTCTAAAAGTTCTACTAATAATTTTTTAATACCTTCCAAGACAGTCCAACACAAACAGAACAACACATTCAATTAGATTAAATTCCATTCCATTATACGTTTCAAACAAATTAATTTTGATATCTAAAATCCTCTCCATGAAAGTAATTAAAAAGAGTGTTTTAAAAAAACGCATGTCGAGTAGCCGACCAAGCCACCACCCGACCTACAATTGCCCTCCCGGTCGGCCAAACCGCCGTCTGGCAGGTCCCCCTCCTGGCCAGCATCACACTGGAAGCGTGGCACTGCCCCTCTTACAAACTTGTGGGAGTTTAACTATATCTTGACACACCTTTTACACGCTTTCTGGAGTTCACCGGAGTTTGTCGAACTTCGTCGGAGCTCACTAGAGATCAGCACCTTTAGCAACCCTCCTCTTACCGCCGTGAGCTAAGCCACCATCAAGTCTACCTCTGGCAGTGCTACAAGAGCACTCCTCCACCGTCGGTGAACTCGCCACTTCCCTACTCCTTGCGTCGACGTGGCTCCACCACGCTCAACACCTCAGCAACAACCTCCGGTCAGCAACCTCCACCTCCGGTAGCCACTTCCTCCACCAACAGCAAGGAGGGAGTGTGTGAGGAAGGAGTGTGTGTTGGAATAAGAAGAGAAATAGAAAGAAGTGAAGTGGAGAAAGCAAACTTGGTTTTCTCTTCTTCACCCTAAATATATCCTTCAAGGTGTGCCTACCAAGCCTCCCACGTGGTACTCAATCTCCTTGGTATCCTCCCTAAGGAAGCTCATATCTTTGGCAACTTCCCTAAACACGCTCATTAAGCCACTAACCAAGATTCAGGACCTAAACCTAGATTAGTGTCACACAATCTAATCATGGTTTATGCTCAATAAATCGGATTAGCACTAATCAAGATTAGCCTACTAAACCATTCAAAAAATATCTTCTCAACAAATATCTTCTCCAACTAAAATATCTTCTTCACAAAATATCTTCTCACTAATCAAGGTTTATGTTAATAAACCGGATTAGTCACTAAACATGCTTAGCACCTACTAACATAATCCGAAAAAAATATTATTTCACAAAAGTCATCAAAACAAGATTACCCACCAAACTAACCTAGGTTTATGTTAAAAACCCAATTAGTCACTAAACAGGGTTAGGTCATAACAATCCACCTTCCTAAAGAAATTTCGTCCGTAAAATTTGAAAATAGAAGACTTACTGAATAGCTCTGGGAACTTCTTCCGAACATCCTCCTCATGCTCCCAGGTGGCCTCGCGAGCACTGTGGTGTTGTCATCGGACCTTCACCATCAGAATGGTCCTCCTCCTGAGCTGGTCCTCCAATGTCAGGTCCTACTGAATCTCTGGTACCTTTAACTCGATGATGTGGGACGAGTCTGCCACATACTTCCTCAACATAGATACGTGGAAGACATCGTGAAGACCCAAAAACCTCGGTGGCAAAGCAATCCGGTAGGCAATCTCTCCGACTCGGTCCAGAATCTCGATCGGTCTGACAAACCTCAGACTGAGCTTTCCTTTCTTTATGATCCTCAATACTCCCTTGGCCGTGTAGATCTTCAGAAACACATGATCTCCCCCCTCAAAGCTCAACTCACATGTACGGTTATCAGCATAGCTCTTCTGCCTACTCTGTGCTGATGCTAGCCTCCTCCTGATCACATAACCTTGGCGTCGTACATCTGCACTATCTCAGGCCCAACCAACTGCCTCTCACCGATCACTCTAGCAAACCAATGATCTGCAATGTCTCCCGTACAAAGCTTCGTACGGTGCCATCGCAATACTCTCGTGGAAACTTTTATTGTAGGAGAACTCTATCAGTGGCAAATGATCATCCCAAAGTCCTGTCAAGACCAGTGTGCAAGCTCTAAGCATATCCTCCAAGGTATGAATGGTCCTCTCTATCTGACCATCCGTTTGTAGGTGGAACATTGTACTGAACTTCAGCCGCGTCCCTCAGTCCTTCTCCAGACTCCCCCAAACCTGGATGTAAATCTGAGTTCTCGATCCGAGATGATGCTCACTGGCACACCATGTAGTCTGACTATCTCCTCAATGTACAACTTAGCTAGACCCTCCAACGGCAATGCGGTCCTGATAGCTAAAAGTGTCCCGACTTGGTTAGTCGATAGACAATTACTGATTGAACGTTTTAATTATAGACGCACGTGCATAGCCGCGTTGAAGCGGTGGCAAATATGGGTCGATCCACAGGGAGGTGTGTTGACTCTGGTTTGTTCGAAGGCGAGTGGGAAAGAAAGGAGAGAAAGGATTGATTAAACTATACTAAACTAAACTAGTAAACTAGAAAGGAGGAAATTAAAGCACGAAATGAACTAAACTAAGTAACTAATAACAGAAGATAGAAATCCGGAATAGAAAACCCCTAAGGGGTGGAGTGTGTGTGTGCACATGAAATAAGTGTGGTGAATGCATACAATAAGCTCAAGTGTAGTTAGTTTTTGTTAATGCATAACAAGTTCCTAATGGCAAGACCTATCATTTAAAGCACTAACCTAGGTGATTAATATGAGAATGACAAGTTTGTTATTAAGAACATAAATAACCAGGGAATGTACCTAAACATTATGGCAAAAACCATCAAGTAAAAGTTCTTATTAATTCAAACAATCATACTAACATCTCTCACAAACAACAATGTCTAGCATTCATACCATCTACATAACATGTATACACATCTACTCCACCCCCAAAGGGGATGAAACTACTCACACATATTTAAACTAACATTTATACTAAAGAAAGAAAACATGCTTAAACTAATTATAAGAAGACTAAAACAACAAGTTTAACTAAAAGAACATAAAACTAAAGAAGCATGCAAGACATAAGAAAGGAAATTAAACTAAGAAAGAAAAACATAACCAAAGGAAAACATCTATTATTACTCACTCAATTAAAAGTGGCTTCTCTCCAGCAGGGTTTTTTCTTCAATGCTTTAACTCCTTGTAGAGAGGATGGCCGCCAAGAGCGAGATGGGGTACAAGAGAGGAGGGAGAGCTTTTTTTATAGCCATAGAAAAAGGTAATCCGAGACAATCCCCCGTTATGGGACTAAACATACTCCAGAAATAGACTAAATACACTCTAATACATGACCCAAAGAAATATTAGCAGATCCGAAGCAATCCGGACCGCCAATCAGCGGTCTAATACATTCGCATGTTGGGAAGGGTCACTTTCAACATTGTGTACGTTCTGCCTAGCATGAGCAGGTCGACCCCTGGGATGTACCACAGGTTGACTCGGTAATTAACCCTTCTCGCGTTCATGGAGATGATGTGCCAACTGGCTAACTTGCATTTCCAATGCTTTGACCGAATTATTGCTGGCCTCAAACATGGTTTGTGTGCTCTGCATGAACGCTTGAAGGGTTTGTTCAAGAGTGGGGTCCTTCGGGTCAACCCGTTGGGGTAGTGGAGTGTCGTTAGAATAACCCGACGATGAGGCATGAGGAGGTTTGTAATTATGGTGCTGAGACCTTTGATGGGGCGGTTGGTAGGTCACCGATGGGCGTGGAGGTTGATAAGGTGGAGGTTGAGGTTGAGCATGCGAGCTCTGACCGTGACCCCCACTAGGCCCCCAAGAGAAGTTAGGATGGTTACATCATCCCGGGTTGTCGGAGTGACTGCACGGGTCGTTACGAGGCCTCTGTTGATACATCGCATTTGCATGCTCAATATCCCTTGGAGCGTAAGCGCATTCCAAGTCATCATGGCCCGTAAGTCCACACCTACTACACCCAGGAGTAGCGACCTGAGCTACAGGAGCTCGGTCCAACTCTAAACTCTCAATCCTACAGCATGAGAGCAGCCAATTTCACCTCAGACGTGGCTTTAGGATTTATCGAGTCGTTAGGATGCACCCCAGTTTTCCTTTGGGGGTGAGTAATCATAGGGTTTCAGTGCTCAAACATTCAAAGAAGTCCACCCTGAACCTAGTGAGTCAATAATTCGTGTTTGTTAATTTAGGAAGTTTGTTGTAGTCAAGGACCCTCTTAATCTTGTTGTGAGACATTAGTGTAGGGGTTTTGGTTCATGTGTAGATAAGAAATAAGTGAGTAGATGTTCTCTCTTCTCGCATGGCTCCTATCACTCGGGAAAGTAGGTCTGAGGGGACTTTGTGCCTGGTACTTTCGAGTCATCTGACTTGGGATGCGCTGACCGAACTCCCGTTACACGGGTGGTAGGGATTGCCCTATGTGGAGATTTGGGGAAAGGTGTACGTGATAGTGTAAGTCCTCATGGGCAATGATGCACGAAACCTGTACCTGGGAGAACGAAGCTCCAACTAATAAAAAGAAAAAAAAGAAAAAATTTGTGAAAAGAAACAAAAAGAAAAAAATATTGTAATGCAAATAAGAACCTTAATGGACCTTACACTTTGTATCACTTGAGGATCTTGAGGTTGTCCATGTCTTTCACTTATGTTCTTATTTAACTTGCACGAATGGTTTATTAGGCTAGGTGTGGACTAATTACCTATATAGAGTTGGCCCGTAGGATTACCACGTCCATTGATCGACAAAATATTTCCAACGAGTCGAGGTCTAGATTGAATAATGCATCTTGTTCGGATTTTGTGGGTATATCCGCTGAAAACCCTCAGGAGACAATACTCCTCCTCCTTGGCAACAAAGAGGTTTAACGGCTTGTTGCACGTGCTAAGTGCAACCGTGATTCCTACGAAAGTGAGTTAGGATTTCTTGTTTTTTTGTTTGCTTTTCTCTTTCTTTGTTTTGCTCGGGACTAGCAAAAACTTAGGTGTGGGGGTATTTGATTGACATCATTTCATGCTTATATTTGTATCTTATATCCATTATCTTACACCTAAGCAATGCTACGTGACGAGTTTTATGTTTAGTTTTCAGAAATAAAGAGGTTTGAAGAGAAGAGCCATGAAAGGACCCAAAAGCAGGAAAAAGGAGTTAATTGTGAGACCTGGGGACCAAGATGCAAGACAGAAGGACCTGATCGTAAGACAGAAGGACCTAAGAGCAAACCAGGAAACTCCACACCATCATGGGGTGTATTTTGGCAATTCGATTCGGGTCGGAGCTCCAACAAACCAAGTAGATGCATCTAGGACCAACAAAGACCACCAGCAAAGCCCACAACAAATCCCAGATGAATCCAAAGCTTATAGACCACCAATTGGCGGTCTTGGACCGCTAATTGGCGGTCCATATGTCTCCAGATCCACTAAGATTTGTGTTGGGCATGTATTAGTGTATTCTTAGTCTATTTTTGGTATTGGTTTAGTCCCACATCGGGGGATTGTCCCCGATTAGCTTTTTCCATGCTTATAAATAGAACTCTTCACCTTCCATTGTAATTACCCATTGTTTGGTGGCATTCTCTCTACTAAGGAGTGAGCCTTGAAGCAATAACTCAAGGTGGAGAAGAATGCTGCCTTCAATGTGAGTCATTGTTAATAAAAGTTTATTTGTTTCTTTTAATCTTGTTTTGTTATGTTGCTTGTTTTGTGTGGGTTGCTTTACTTTGTTTAATCTCTTGTTTAGTAATTTTAGTATCTTAGTTAAATGTTTTCTTTACTTAGTCTAATCAGTAGTGTAATGAGTAGTGAGTAGTTCCATCCCCATTTGGGGCTGGAGAAATATGTGATATAATCATGTAGTGTATTAAGTGTGTGTTATCTTTATCCCTTGAGCTTTATATGATTTCCATAACCATCTAATGGGTTTTCACTTTTATCTTTGATATGCTAATGCTCTTGAATGAAGCTTAGCTTATGCTTTGATTAGTGGACCTATTTTATGGGGAATGATAAGGTTAGGATATGGATGAAGTTAATATTGGAAACATAATTTGTAGTGTATGTGCTCTTGTTGCCTTTACCTTAGCTAATGTCTTGTATGTTTTAATGATGTAGTGAAATCTTAATTCATGTAGAGGCATAGTAGGGTATAGTCTTTATACTTGAGTTCATGTAGTTTCATTCCAATTATTGTCTTGTATGTTTTAATGATGTAGTCTTATCTTAATTCATGTATAGGCAAAGTTGGATGTAGTTTTATGATTTCATGCACTACATGTTGTGAGGAGCTTAATCAACACACACACTTCTTTATGTTCACATTATTTCTCTACCCCCTTTGGGGTTTAGTTTCCTTGCTTTTATTCCATTTCCATTTGCACCTTAGTGTAGTTTAGTGTAACCAACCTTTCTTCCCTTTCTTTACCTCTCGCCTTCGCACAAACCAAGTGTCGACACACCTCCCAGTGGACGACCCGTATTTTCCACCGCTTCAACGCGGCCGTGCACTTGCGGTTAAATATAAAACGATCAATCAATAACCTGCCAGACCCACAAACCTCCTGACCTCTGCCACACTCGTCGGGGCTCTCCAGTGCGTAATGGCCTCAACCTTCGCAGGATCTACTGAAATCCCCTCTACTGATATGATGTATCCCAGAAACGCGACATTGCTCAGCTAGAACTCGCACTTCGAAAACTTGGCATACAACTGATGATCCCTCTAAATGCCAAGTACAACTCTCAAGTGCTCTCGATGCTGCTCCACATCCGGCGAGTACACCAAAATATCATCCACGAAGACAATCACAAACCGGTCGAGGTACTGACTGAATGTCCGGTTCATCAAATCCATGAAAGCTGCAGGCGCGTTCGTCAACCCGAAAGACATCACCAAAAACTCGTAATGCCCGTACCTCGTCCTGAAAGCTGTCTTCTGCAAATCTGCCTCTCTGATCCTCAACTAATGATAACCGGATTGCAAATCAATCTTCGAGAACACCTGGGCTGACTGCAACTGGTCAAATAGGTCCTCGATCCTGGGCAAGAGAAACTGATTCCTGACGGTAACCTTGTTCAGCATCCTGTAGTCAATACACATCCGCAGCGATCCATCCTTCTTCTTCACGAAGAGTACCGGTACTCCCCAAGGCGAGACACTGGGGCGGATAAACCCCGTATCCATCAGATCCTGCAACTGCTTCTTCAGCTCGGCCAGCTCAGCAGGTGCCATCTGATACGGCGCCTTCAACTGCGGCGTAGTCCCAGCTACCAAATCGATCCCAAACTCAATCTCTCTCTGAGGCGGCAACCCGGAGACATCATCTGCAAAGACCTCTGGAAACTCCCGGACTATCTCGATGTACTCCAATCTCCTCGCCTCTGGATCTGGAACTACCAAAGTGGCCACGAAAGCTCTGCAGCCCTGCTGCAACAACTTCTGTGCCCTCACTGCCGAGACAACCACTTTGCCTCCTCTATCCTTCGTCTCCCTGATCAGCACATCGGGTAGACCCTTCCTCGGGATCAGAATCTTCTTCTCCCGGCACAATACTCGCACATCGTACCGGGACAGCCAATCCATCCCCAGTATGACGTCGAAGTCCTCCATCGGCAACAAGATCAGGTCAACCGGAAACTCCTGATCTCCCGAAACAATCGTGGCGCTGGGAAGAAAGCTCCCCACAATGCCCACCAGACCCACGGGTGTGCTGACTTCCAACGTGGCAGTCAACATCGCAGGGGTACGGCCCAACACGCTCGAAAATCGCTCCGAGATGAACGAGTGTGTGGCCCCACAATCAGACAGCACTCTCGCACTCACTGCCTCATCAAACGGCCACTCTCGTCTCGTGCCCACACAAACATGCAGAAAGGTGCACACACAAACCAAAACTTTTTTATACAACTAAAATAGAATGTGCATAGAGGAGAAGACGGGAGGACACAGAGGAGAGAGAATGACTCAGGAGAGAAGGGAAGAATTTCTTATGCTACGGTAGATTGGTACCGGTAGAAGCACACAAGCAAACAAGGCTCAAACAATCTTAAGGTCGTTATAGGTCCTTACAGCTAGACGACGCCTAACTGCGAGGTCACACGGCCACAACACGCCTCACCTCCCTACGACGAGGACCACAAAGTCTAGCAAGTGAGTCAAGATCTGGAGATCTCGTCTCTCCTACTATCGACAGAGTGGCCGACGCTGATCAGGCCATGACGGTCGTGACCGGATCACTCTCCTAATGCGCCCGAGATCCTTAGGGTCAATGTCTACTTGATTTTAAAATTAGGCTCGTAATTAATGTGGTTTTTGGGGCGAAGGAAAGGGTGTTTAAATCTCCCACCTTATCTTATATGGGACAGCCCCTCCTTAGTAGCGTTTTGGAGTCTTAATCTAGCAATCAACTCTCCAAATAAATGCTCAACTCACACTTGTTGTAATTCAATTCCTACTAACTAATTCATGTGCATATGAAATGCAAGAATGAGAGTAGGAAATGCGTACCTTACGCCAGCACTCAGCAACTGAAAGTAAAGCTAAAATAAAAGACAATCTACGTGCCTAAGTCGAGTAATGATGCATGACCTAAACAAGAAAGAATGCCTAATATTTTGCTTTGGGTTTTAGGATTCAAGTTGCTTAAAGAGAGATTGATAATTAATCCGGGAGAAATCTAAAAGTCAGAACATACAAAATTGAGTCCCAGATTTCTATCTCAGTTATGTCAACAAAGCAAAGAAACTACAAAGCTATCAGATTACCAGACCGCCAGTTGGCGGTCTCAGGCCGCTGATTGGCTGTCTTGACATCTCTGTTGGCCACCAAACTTCACCAGCTGCCTTCCCTTAAGCATATGAGTCTCCCGCAAGAAACAAAACTACAACACAAAAATTAAATCCACCCGAATCACCCAAACTAGAGTCTGGACTGACACCTCCCCGGCAACGGCGCCAAAAACTTGTTTGTTCGTTTTATATTTAGACCGCAAGTGCACAGCCATAGGTGAAGAAGGGGAAGTATGGGTCGTCCACAGGGAGGTGAGCAGTCTCTGGCTTGACCGAAATCAAGTGGCAAAAAAGGGGAGAAGATTTGTGGATATGCTAATCTAAGTTATGCTAAACTAGTAACAAGAAATGTAAAGGAGAACAACAACTAACGAAGCAAACTAAATTGAAAGAACCTAAAGTAGAATTGCAAATCAGGAAGAGGGAACCCTAAGGGGTGGAGTGAGTGTACACAAGCAAACCGATGGTGAAGAATGCAATCATTAAGCACAAATGTAGGTTGTATTTTCATGTATAGGAAGTGTCTAATGTTTATGGCAAAACCTATTAATCCCATACTAACCTAGTTGATTAACATTCACATATACAAGTTGGTTATTTCAGAACCTAAACAAGCATGAGAGGTGTCTGATATTTGTGGAAAAACTCATCAAATTACAAGTTCTGTCCTAAACAAGCAAGCATACATTTATGTTTATCAACACATTTCATACAAAGCATTCAATTCCATTCTCTTTTGCATGTATAAAACATCTACTCCACCCCCCAAAGGGGATGGAACTACTCACTACCCATTACACTAATTATTATTCTAAGAAAGGAGAACATATTAACTAACTCTACTAAGATTATTGAAATGAAATTAAATTAAGCATGCAATCAACATAAAAGAAGCAACGTAACAATGAAACTTTTATTTATTTCAGACTCACAATATAAGTAGCATCTTCCTACTTTAATATTTGCTCCAAGGTTCCAATTCAAGTAGGAAGAATAGCCACCAAGTACGTAGGGATTATAATGGAAGTTGAAGAGTTCTATTGATAACCATAAAAAAAGGTAATCGGGGACAATCCTCCGATATGGGACTAATACAACACCAGAAATAGATATAATCCTCCATAATACATGATCTGCCTGAAGTGTGTCGGATCTGGAGCCAACCCGACCGCCAAGCAACGGTCCCAGACCGCCAATTCTGGGTTCTTTTGTTCATGTTTGATGCACCAAAGAAAGTTGTTGGAGTTTAGGCCCGACCAGAATTGACAAGATACTTCTGATGATGGTGTGGAGTATTTACATTTGCTCATTGGTCCTTTGATCTTACATTCAGGTCCTTCTCCCTTGCATCTTAGTCCTCAAGTCTCACAACTCAGTCATTTATCCGGCTTTTAGGTCTTTTTCTGCTTCTTCTCCTCAAATTATTTATTCCTGAAACTCAAACATAAAAATTGTTACGTAGCATTGTTTAGGTTGATGATAATGTATATAAGACACAAATGAATGCAAGAAATGATGTCAATCAGCCACCAGCCGCCAGGTCTTCTGGTCGACCTGGATCATATCAAGTTGAGTCAACTATTGCGTCTGAGGCGAAAATGGTTGCTCTCATGCATAGGATTGAGAGTTTAGAGTTGGACCGAGCTCCTGTAGCTCAGGTCGCTACTCCAGAGCTCACAGATGAGTTTGGGGAACTGGCTGTAACATCCTCCTCTATGTAATCAGTCACCCAGATGCAAGCCTCCTGAAGGCAATGGTGATATGATGGGGTCATTTTCGCTACCTCGAGGTTGAGGTATTGGTGCCGTAGCAAGCGCTCAAATCATGTGATGTCCAACATTCCACAAAGTTTGGTCACCAGAGTAGGCAAACAGTGTATTTCATTAAGCTTGGCATTCACCAGAACGTCGAACAATGTTCGACAAATGCAGTAAGGTGAACCATCCATGACACTATACACTATTGGCAAACTACATGTGAAGAATGTGAAGGTCCTCCCTTGGCCCAACACATTCCTACACACCCACCTGGCTACAATGTCCACATTGGAGTAGATGTGCGCATTGGGTATTCCCCCATGAGATGAAATGGGTTGCCCGTGCCCAAGCCTAGATCGATAGAAATTAATGTCACGAGTGGGTCCGAGATCATCGACTAAGATGATCCTAATCGCGTCGGAGATAAAATGGGGTGTCACGGTGTGTTTCATCCATCTGAGGGTGACACTAAACTCGAGTTGAACGATCTAGTTACACTCGAAGTTTAGAATAAAACTCATGTACGAGAGGTGGTACGTACATTGTTTCGTCACTCTCATACAACAGATGATTCCACCCTTTTGCTACGATTCGATCGTAGGAGGGTTCTCCGAAGTCGCAAATCAGGGAGGCAAAATTAACTTCTGGAATTAAATAGGTGTGGGCCATACCTGCACCTACCTTTACAAGCTTTAATGGAGAGGCAAGTGACGGTGGAGACGAACACGACGCACGAAGAATCAAGACTGATGCTCGTCAACGTGAATGACAAATGGCTCCGAAACCAGGAAAACGAACGCAACCGACAATGGTCACACACTGGAGAAGACCCGATCCCAGATTTGCCAACTGGACTGCTAGTCAGCGGTGGCGGAAGGCTGATTGGCGGTTGGATTGGCAGATCTCGCTCCCAAAGTTTGGCAGTGTGGCGGCTAGGAGAGAAACGCATTTTCGTTTGGTTTCTTTGGTGGAATGGGATAAGTAGGGTTGCGAAATAGGTATTTAAGAAGGGGATGTGCAAAATTTGAAGATGGACCTCCTTTTTTTCTTTTTTTAAAAAAGACAAAGATATGTAAAAAAAGGAACGGATTGATCACGCCAAGTGATCACATCCGCACGAAGTTCATGTAAAGACACGACTTCCTCCTCTACCACTATCATGGTCCCCTCCAAGTATGGTTTTAACTGGTGTCCATTAACTTTGAACACGTTGTTGTTACTTTGGTTTTAAATCTCAACTGCCCCGTGAGGGAAAACGGTTAACACGATATAGGGTCCAGACCAACGACTCCGAAGTTCCCCGGGAAACAAGTGGAGGCGAGAGTTATATAATACGACCTTTTGTCCCACTGTTAATGTTTTGATCCGGACCGTGCGGTCGTGGAAAATTTTGGAGCAGGATTTGCAGATCTTGGCATTTTTGTAATCTTCATTTCTCAACTCCAACTCGTTAAGGTCCAATGATTAGTAGCATATTATACATTCTATTCTTACTATATATCCTTTATTTTGCCCCAATTTTGTTCTAGTCGAGTGTGTGTTTATGGTAATTTAGGTATTAGGTAATAAAGAAGAGAAATGAAGAGAAAATGACTGAAATGTAAGAATAAATAGGTTTATGGACCTATTTATGATGCACAATGACCCATCTTCAATTCAGGAAGGACCCAGATGAAATCCAGAGGGACCTGAACGCATGGAAAACATTTAAGGAGCAAAAATCCCCAAAACCATGATCTTCAGGAGTATTTCAAAAATTAAAGACAAACGGGTTCAAACCAGCGGGCCACGAGTGCACCCCACGTGCAAAATACATAACTTAAGCTTCTTGGAGAAAAAGGGGTGGATCGGAGCCAAAAAATCCGCCAGTGGCGGATTTGGATCCGCCATTGCCGGATCAATTTAGTCTGAATACTCTCCAATTTCAAACATTGCTCGAACTTACTGAATTGGGTGCACCAGAACTTACAGAAATTAATTTCAACCGTTGGATTGCTCCCAGAACCATCTACACCAAACTTTCTTCTATAAATAACATGATTTCTTCTCTTTTTTACTTCTTCTCCACTTCCACCATTAGAGTAAGTTACTTTTTACACAATTTGGCTGCAAGTAGAGGAAGGGGGATGAAGATTGTAATTTCACATTTTCTTTAATATAAGGTTGGATTCATGTTCCTCTTGCAGTTAACTTTCTTTCTATGCAATTAGTTTTTGATTTTTTAGTTAGTTTTCTAGTTAGAGTTTTATGCCATGTTTAGTCTTAATCTCTTGCTTTCCATGCTTGTTCTTATGAGTAGTGAGTAGATCCACCCATTTGGGGTGGAGGAAATGCAGTGGATGGTCAAGTGTATGATGGGTTCTTCTTATCTTGTGTTATTTCATGTGCTTAATGTAGATCTATACTTGTAACTTGCTAAAACTTGTATTAGATGGGATAATTGCCACACTAGGTACTTGTCTCATGCTAGATCTAGTGTTTATATTGTTGCTTGTATGGTTTTTCTTTGTATGGAAGTGGTTTGTTATGTATGAATGGTTGATTAGTAGAAAATGCAAGAATGTATTAAGTTGTATGGATTGTTAATTGATGTCCTAATGGTCACAATAGGTACTTAGTGCATCTTAACTTCATGTCTAACTGTATTAGTCGTGTATTCATGTAAATGTAGTTGATATTAATTAGACTCCACACTAGTTTCTAGTTGCTATCACCTAGTTTAAACACTTGCACTTAATGAAATGAAGACTCACTCATGCACACACACCTCACTATTGTACCTCCACTCCAAGGGGTTTAGTTAGATTGTTTTCTTATATCCTTGTTTTGTTTAGTTAGATTAGTCAAAATCTCTCCATCTATTTCTTTTCCCACTCGAGTAAGGTGATAACAACAACGCTCACAATTCCTCATGGAAATGACCCGTACTTGTTGCGTCTTCTCCGACATCGTGCACTTGCGGTTTATTATAACTGATTCGATCATGTTTTTTGCACCGTTGTCGGGGTGTTGGTCGTCGTCGTTGTTGTTTCCACCATTTCAGTGGGTTTTTCTTACGTTTTCTTTTAGTTTTGTTACTTGGCAGGGTACTTAGTAGCCAGGGGAGCTTAACAGAGGGAAACAAGGAGCCAAGAAGAGTTTGGGGACCATATTCCCCAAACAATCCGCCAGTGGCGAATTTGCATCCTGCAGTGGTGGATTTGTTAAGTGTTTTGAAAAATCTGTTTCATATGTGGCTCTGTCTTGGTATTCCTAGTTGATATCCACTATTGTCTATCTCATACATGCTCTGTTGAAGTGTCGAAAATTAATTTGGATTGCATGACCCCTTGTTAAGACAACTTGGACCATAAAACTCAAAGCAAAAGATTATACTAATTGTCGTCTAGGTCATGCATCATTTGTAAACCTTGCACACACATTGTCTTTATTTTGTTTTAAATTTTTGTTGTCGATTGTTTGCGTGAGGTACGTGCAACCGATCTCTCATTCATTCATGTTTAGATCATGCATTAGTTAGTAAGGTGCATTATAACATGAGTGAGGTGAGGGCTTGTTTGGTGAGTTCTTGCTAGCTTAAGATTTCAAAACATCTTTAAGGGACCACCTATAGTCTTAAAGATTTCAAAACATCTTTAAGGGCCACCACCTATAGTCTTAAAGATTTCAAAGCATCTTTAAGGGGCACAACCTAGTTCTAGGGATTCTTCGCTTCTCATCTGAGTTTTCTCCTCCTATATTCTACGAGTAGTCTCCTCCTCTGATTACACCTTCTGATGTGTGTGGTTTTAGAGTCGAGTCGAATGTTTTATGCGGCGTTGGGCTCATTCTCATGAGAGCGCTCATCTTGAGAGAGTGCATTTTTCTGCGATGGACAGTCTAGGTGATCGCCCATCTCCGCCTCGAGCTTCTTTGGAGCGTAAGGTTGAGTCCTCTCGTGGAGATGGGGGAGACCATGTTACATACATGGATTACCTCAGTCCACTCCAACCTCCACGTAAACCTCATTTGCCTCCTCCTCTAACTTGGGAGGAAGAGGGATTCAGTCACAATCGAGCTCTTGGTGCAACACCACCTTTAGCTAGACATGATAGACCGATGACTCTGTGGGAGCGAACCCATCCTGTTCGGGCCGCGTAGCCGTCTTGCATAGTTCTCCCGCCTGCTCACGGGAACAACTAGGAGTTGAAGCCTCAATATGTCAGCATGCTTCCTACCTTCACTGCTAATAAGGAGGATCTGTATATCTTTATACGTGAATTCAAGTAGGTATGCTCCATGTTCACGCTTCAACAACTTGAGGAGGATTTAGTCCGGTTGAGGAAGATTCTTTCGCGTTGAAGGATAACTCGAAGAAATGAATGTACAACATCGTGGCAAGCTCGATTCGGTCTTGGGATGACTTCATGACCATTTTTCTGAAGAGATTCTTCCCTCAAAGGAAGACTCAACAGATACATCAAATGTACCAGACTGAGACTGAATCTTTTCATGCTTTCTTTTAGAGGTTTAAAGACATTTGCCAGCAGTGCCCTCATCATGGAGTTGAGTTATGGCAGTTGTGCCAGATTGTTTATGAGGGCCTCAGCTACAACACACGCAAATTGTTACAGTCATTGTGTCCAAATGAAAGCCATCGATGAGGCTTTGGACATTTTTTATTTAATCGCTCAACGCACCTTTGAGTGGGATACCATGAGAGAGCCACTTGCCGCTAGGTCTTCTGGTCGAGCTGGATCATATCAAGGTGAGTCAACTATCGCGTATGAGGAGAAAATTGCCATTATCATGCGTAGGATTGAGATTCTAGAGTTGGACTGAACTCCTGTAGCTCAGGTCGCTACTCCCGCGTGTATTAGGTGTGGACTTACGGGACATGATGACTTGGAATATTCTTACGCTCCAAAGGATACTGAGCATGTCAATACGATGTATCAACAGAGGCCCCGTAACGACCCGTACAGTCACTCCTACAACCCGGGATGACGAAACCACCCTAACTTCTCTTGGGGGCCTAGTGGGGGACACGATCACAGCTCACACGCTCAACCTCAACCTCCACCTAATCACCCTCCATGTCCATCGTCAACCTACAAACCCCCACATCAAAGGTCTCAGCACCATAATCACCAACCTCCTCAGACCTCACCGTCGGGTTTATTCCAACCATACTCCACTACCCTAACGGGTTTATTCCAACCATACTCCACTACCCAAAGGACACCTCTAGTGATCAAACCCTTCAAGCGTTCATGCAGAGCATGCAAAGTTCGTTCAAAACTTTCGAAATGCAAGTTAGCTAGTTGACTCATCAACACCATGAACGTGAGAATGGTCAATTCCCAAGTCAACCCGAAGTGAATGCCCGGGTACACAATCTCAAAGAAGGCCAGTAGTACCTCAAGCTACCTCTAAACCAACCCATCATGTTAATGTGATTCATACTTTGAGGTCAGGTAAGGAGGTGGACAACGAAATTGGGTTACCTTCTTTGCAATCACCATCTCTTGGTGTCACCAGACCTGCGGTGACACCTGCAACTGTGAGGGAGCTGGATCCTGAGGTTCCCTCAACAAATACTTCCAGGAAGGAGATTGATCCTGAGGTTTCTTCTAAATTTATTTCGACAATGGGGCCGAACTCTAAATTTATTTGAAGTGGTTGATAAAAAGCAGAGGTTGAGGAAAATATACCAGGAAGTGTGGACTTCTAATAGCAATTAAGTCTTGAGGAAAATAAAAGTAAAAATAAAGGAATAAAGTGAGGAAAGCACATTTTGCAAAATGATTACAAAAGTCCAAGCCTTTGAGTCACTGGTCCGTAGGGGTATCTTAAAACCCGGTAACTTGAGTCTGCCAGCTCGGGATTATCGACCAAACTCGCTACATGAATGCAAAAAGGGTAAAAGTGTCAGAAAAAGCAAATGTGTTGAATCACGGAAAAAGAAAAAAAATACTTTAAGATACTCAAGGCCCAAAGCTAAAAGAATGATTCATGTCATGGTTGATCCGAATGATACTTCACCACCAGAGGAGGCGTGCAAAATAATTTAAGTGATAACATGTGTAGAAGGGTTAGTGGTGTGAATATTGGAGGAATGAAGACCAAGTCAGATTTTTTTATGGGTTAGACTTATATAATAAGCATGCAAGAATTCTAAGTAAGATGTATAAGGTTAAGGTGGAGATATTGAGAGCTATTAATGAAATGTTGAATTAAGACTTTGTGGGTGTGTCAACTGAAAACCCTCACGAGACAAAACTCGTCATCTAAGGAAACTTGGGGGTTTAAAGGCTTGTTGCACATGCTAAGTGCAACCGTGATTCCTACGAAAGTGAGTTAGGATTTCCCTATTTTCATTTTTCTTATATTCTGTTTTGCTAGGGACTTGCAAAATCTAGGTGTGGGGGTATTTGATGCATTGCATACATTGCATCATATGTCTTTCATTTAGATTAATTTTAGATCAATAAATACTACTAAGGTATGTGTTTAGTCTTATTTACAGAATACAGGGACCTGAATGAAAATTACCCATATCCCGAGCATAAATGCGTGCAAGAGACTCATTCCTGTCATAAAGACCAAGTTCAAGATTATCGGGATTCAAATGGAAGTTCATCCAAGCATAAACGCATTCAAAGACCTAATTACAAAAAAGACAAGGACTTAAGCACAAAAGTAGCCAGGGACGTAATTGCAAAAAGTCAAGGACCTAATTGCAATTAAGTCCCTGGCTACTTTTGTGCTTAAGTCCTTGTCTTTTTTGTAATTAGGTCTTTGAATGCATTTATGCTTTGATGGACTTCCATTTGAATCCCGATAATCTTGAACTTGGTCTTTATGACAGGAATGAGTCTCTTGCACGCATTTATGCTCGGGATATGGGTAATTTGCATTCAGGTCCCTGTATTCTGTAAATAAGACTAAACACATACCTTAGTAGTATTTATTGATCTAAAATTAATCTAAATGAAAGGCATATGATGCAATGTATGCAATGCATCAGAGGTGGACAACGAAATTGGGTTACCTTCTTTGCAATCACCATCTGTTGGTGTCACCAGACCTGCGGTGACACCTGCATCTGTGAGGGAGCTGGATCCTGAGGTTCCCTCAACAAATACTTCCAGAAAGGAGCTTGATCCTGAGGTTCCTTCTAAATTTATTTCGACAATGGGGCCGAACTCTAAGGCCCTTGTCTCATCATGGGTCAAAGGAATCAGAGTACAGTCCCCACTCATACTTCTACGGAATAGAATGCCGAAGTTCCTTTGAATGACCCTTATGCCCCGAAGGTGCCATTCCATGTGCTCCTTAAAAAGAAAACTTCAGATCAGCATGATAAGATGCTTGAGATCTTCAGCAAGTTAAGGTAAACATCCCTCTGTTGAAGGTGATTCCGCAAATGCCACCTTATGCCAAGGTTCTCAATGACTTGTGCACCAAGAAGAGCAAAACTCATGTTCCCAATAAAGCTTTTCGTGCGGCAAACGTGAGTTCATTGCTGGCACAACCCACGCAAGTCAAATACCAAGACCCTGGTTGTCCTACTATTTCTTGTGTGATTGGTGATGTGTCCATACATCGAGCTTTATTGGACATTGGTGCATCTGTTAATCTTCTGCCGTATTCGGTCTACGTCCACCTCGGTCTTTGAAACCTCAAGTAAACAAAAATCACTCTTCAATTGGCAGATAGGTCTATGAAGAAACCGAGGGGCGTGGTAGAAGATGTTCTGAACAAAGTGGGAGAGTTCATTTATCCAGTCGATTTCTTTGTTTTGGATACTTAACTTGTGCCAAACCTACTTGGACAAATTCTTGTTATTTTGGGACGACCGTTTCTAACGACTTCCAATGCGCTTGACATAGGGCAGTCAGTGCGCTGATTTCAACATCTTCACCATCCGCAAGAAGTCAGGTTCCTTCGATGACCCTTTGGGGTCAACCTTATCCAGGGAACGGATGAGATTGAAGTCGAAGGCACCATAAAGTATTTCAGAGAGTTGTTCAATGGAGATCTTGATGGTGGTGAAGATGTTTCACTTGGGTTGGCACAATATGGTGCCTTATGTTGTGATCATGTGGCCTTTGAGCCACATCCTTTCGATCATGTGGCTCTTGAGCCACAAGATACCATTTTTGTGGCCTCTGGGCCACCTGCTCTTCACTCTGTATATGTTAAGGACCCCATGTGGGTTAACAATCAACCACCTGATACCCTACATTTCAAACAACCAGACAGAGATTCACCTCTCATTCATGTCTCTTATTTTGGTCATTCTCAAGAGGCATCAAATGACCACAATGCTAATAAGGTTGTCACATGGTCAAGCAATTTTGTTTCTGGACTTCGTCATCTGGGTAATAAGTCCAGGGTGTCACCTTGTGTGGATGAAGTGATCCCGGTGCACCCAAATGTTAGTTGGAGGGTATATATTGATGACCCTCAGCTTTGTTGTGGAATGGAAACATATTTGTTTCCATTTCCTTTCACAGACCCTGGTTTTGAGAGGCATGAACCATCATTCGTGGTTCGTAAACCTCTCATTAATCCTCCTGTTTCTAAGGTTGTGAGCCCATGCAGGTGCATTTCTGGCTCAAGAGATAGCGGGTTCTCATTTGATGTCCCTTGACATATAAAGATGGGACCTATTTTTGTACATAGTTATATTTCGAAAAAAAAGACTCCAAGAGTGAGCATTTATTGTTGTGGGCCATATTTTTTCACGTATTTGTCTCCCTTCTTCAGTATTTCACAGGTTTTGAGGAAAATTCAGATTTGTGTCCATCAACATGACCATGAAACTTTCCTTGTGCTTCAAAGTTTGGTGAGATCTTAACTTTTTCATGCAAAATTCATGTAGAATTATGCTCACATTCATTGAGGACAATGCATGAAGTAAGTGTGGGGGGTTGTTTTACGTGTGTACATAGTCGAATCGTTCTCCTTTTCTTTGGTTTTCTTCTATCTTTTTTTGTTTGCATTGTTAGGGTCATGTTAGTGTGTTGCCTTTATTATCGATATATTTGCTTGTCATGATCCTTGGGTGACTTGCCTTCTTTTGCTTGCCTAGTGCTTTAAATTTTCACATTTATTTTATAATCTTCACGTGTTTGCAAAAGAAAATGTTTTGTGGGTTTTGCGTATGTTTAGCATGTGCAAAACTTTTGAGAGGCAAAGTAAAAAGGAAGCTCCCAAAATTGAGATGAACTTGATGCATTAGGATATCTAGTACCCCGACTTTAGGCTTTATCTAGTCGTTAGGATGTACCCTGGTTTTCCCTCGGGGGAGAGAGTAATCATATAGTTTCACTACTCAAACAAACAAAGAAGTTCACCCTGAACCTAGTGAGTTAAATAATTCGTGTTAGTTAGCATAAGGAAGTTTGTTGTAGTCAGGGACCATTAATCTCTTGTTGTGAAACCTTAAGTGTAGGTGTTTTGGTTCATGTGTAGATAACAAATAAGTGAGTTCAGTGTTCTCTCTTCTCGCACGACTCCTTTCACTTGGGAAATTAGGTCTGAGGGGACTTAGTGCCTGGTGCTTTCGAGTCATCTGACCTGGGATGTGCTGACCGAACTCCTATTACACGGGTGGTAGGGATCGCCCTATGTGGAGATGTGGGGAAATGTGTACATAATAGTGTAAGTCCTCATAGGCAATGATGCACGAAACCTGACCCCGGGAGAATTACACACCAACTAGTAAAAAATAAAAATGAAAAAAAGAAGAAAAGAACAATAAGAAAAATAAAAATAAAAGAATTGGCAATGCAAATAAAAACCTTAATAGACTTTACACTTTCTATCACTTGAGAATGTTCAGGTTGCCCATGTCTTTCACTTAATTCCTTAATTAACTTGCACGAATGGTTCCCTAGGCTAGGTGTGTGGACTGGATACATATAGAGAGTCGGCCCGTCGGATTGTCATCCAATGATCGACAAAAATATGTCTAGTGAGTCGTATTGCTAGTTGAATAATGCATTAATGTTCGGATTTTGTGTTTATATCCGTTGAAAACACTCAAGACACACCACTCCTCCTCCTTGGCGACATGGAGGTTTAATGGCTTGTTGCACGTGCTAAGTGCAACCACGATTCCTACGAAAGTGAGTTAGGATTTCCCTGTTTTTGTATGTTTTCCTTTATTTCATTTTTTCTCTTTCTTTGTTTGGCTCGGGACTAGCAAAATGTAAGTGTGGGGATATTTGATTAGTAGCATATCATACATTCTATTCATGTCATATATCCTTTATTTTACCCCAATTTTGTGCTACTCGAGTCTTTGTTTATGGAATTTCAGGTATTAAGTAAAAAAGAAAAGAAAGGAAGACAAAAAGGCTGAAATGTAAGAAGAAAATATTCAAATGAAGCAAAATGGACATGTTTGTCATGCACAACGACCCATCTTAAAATCAGGAAGGACCTAGATGAAATCCAGAGGGACCTGAACGCATGGAAAACATTTAAGTAGCAAAATCCCTCAAAACCATGATCTTCAAGAGTATTTAAGCAATTAAAGACAAACGGGTTCAAACCAGCGGACCACGAGTGTAAGACCCGCTCTCCTGCTATAATATTAATAAGTCAACTCTCCTCGGTTATGCATAAGTTAGTTCTTAGAATGTCAATTTGTGTTATGGTATGTTTGTTTAAGTAGATTTGATTGGATTTCTCGTTGGTCGATTGGGTGCGACACATCGGGCTAGTGCGCGGCGTTGACTCGATCGACTCAATTTGGGCCAGAGTGAGTGTAGGGACGGCTTTGGGCTGAGCCAGGTTGGAGGTGGCGTGGAATTGGAAGGGAGCTTGGGAGTTACACGCATCTTTCAAGGGAGGCTTTTGGGTGTCCTTGCTGGTGCAATTTTTGGCAAGTCTTGAAGTGGCTTGATAGCTAGGAAGTTGGAGAGTTGGATTCAACCTATAAGGCCCTCCCAGCCGTCCTCTTCCTCCCTTTTCCTTCCACACACACGTCACTCCAGACCACTCATTCCTTCCTCTCCAGCCGATTGGTGGGCTGATCTCCGGCGAGTTGGGAGCTACGTCTAGTGCAGCCTTGTGCGGCTAGAAGAGGAGTTTGTGGGCAGAATCTCCGGAAAAGCTCTGGCAATCTTCCTTGCTGATCAGGTATGCTACTGGACCTTTAGTGCAATGGAAAGTAGGGGGTGTTGGATGGAGTTCAGTCCAGCACTAGTGGGCTGGTCGGTCTGAGGTTTGGAGTTGCACAAGTGGAGTTCTACCCGATAGGGTGGACTGTGGTGCACTCTCTGAATTTCAGAGGCTGGCTGGGCTTCCCGCACATCATCACGCCCCTCACCTCATGTTCTTCCTCAGAGGTTTGAGCAAGAAACTGGAAGGGAGGAGGCTGGGCTGTGGGGAGAACGTCGGCAAGGGTGCTTGCATGCATGCTTGCGTGTGGTGCAACTTTCCCTTGTCGTGAGTTGTGATGATTGAGGATTTTTGTTGATGGTGTTCTTAATGCTTATGATATGTGATTTCCTATGATATGTTACTTTTCTTAGATCACATTAGCTTGCATAATTTCGTGACTGGTTATAGTTGTGAATCATCTTGGATTTCAAACCTCGCATCTAAACGTTGTCTAGCTTTTAGGTCCGAATAATGTTGCATGTATCACTTTGAATGTTAAGATAAGTTTGTCATGATTTCATTCCAGTAAAGACTAAACCATGTATATTCTCTGATTGGTAATCACTATAATACAACCCATCTGAGTATAAGTGACATATTTCAATCTAGATGTTAAAGCAATCGGTAGAATGGAGTTGTGTTAATTTCTTAATTTGGTAATCAGCGTGATTTCGTCCAGCAGTAATGACGTCTTATATATGATCTGATTTTCATAAACCGCTACTGATTCACATTGGTATACTCTAGCATGAAGGAAAATTAGAACTCATCCATGATCTATGCAACTCACCATTTAATTTATAGTATAGTAGAACCACGTATGCGTGTGTGTTTTTATGTATATACCTATAGATCCGTCTGGACTGTGAGATCACAAGCATATTTCATTAAGTCATGTTACTGCAACATAGTTGTACACGGCCATATCTTTGCTGATCATGTTTAGAATGGTAAGAGGTAATGTGCATGTGTCTGAAATGGAATATTCATGTAATGTAATGTTCATGGCGTTATTTGTGATATCTTGTTGTATCCCATGTTTTATCTTCATTTCACATGTGTAAGCTTGTGATGTGATTTATTGTTGTGTGGTTATGTTGTGATCATGTAGGACCCTTAGGATATCATACCTTATGACATCCTTATCATGACCCGTAGATGACTCAATGTGTTGTTTACCTTGAATTGCCAATCTGGGTATGTTTGCTTGCTAATTTTGGTTTGGTTCCTGTTGGGATGTTCTGATTTTGTTTTGTTCGGGGCTGTTAGGAGGGTATCCGGATACTCTTCCTTGAGCTCGTTCCGTAGCTTGTAGCTGCATTAGACTTTAGATGTTTAAGTAGCTTGCATTGCATTTAATCTGATTAATAATTCTGGGCACATTCTGTTTTCTGGGCCGACGGGTCACGAGTGGGTCCTCTAGCTCCAGAGGCCATTCGCATAAGACCTTCACGTTGGGAGGCCAGGCGTAAGATAAGTCCTGGGCAGGCGCGCTGCCATTCTGTCTCAGGGTAGGTATTCCCAAGTTCGTGATGCCACCATGTAGGTCAGTTGCCGCGAATTGGGACACTTATCCGGCGCACCGCTTTGTGCCCAGCGGTGGGTCACTGTCGAGTGACCGCCTTTGACCAGCGAGGCTGGTGTTCTGGTTCTTCTCGAGGAATGGATTCGGGTGCGCCCGACCGGCGCGGCTTATGGAGTCGTAGCCTTTTGTTTCACTTGTTGTTTTTTGTTCTGTTTTGGATGCTTTTGTCTTAAGTAGACTCCATGCATAATTCTGTAAAATGTTGTTTTGGCCAGGAGCATACTGAGTTTTCTTAATTGAAAACTCACGCATTTGTTAATGCGGTGCTTGCAGGTACTTAGGTTCCCACAGGGAAGACTGGACGAGCATCGAAGATTCTGTACACGAGGGATACGTCGACCAGATTCTTCAGTTTGTCTTTTGCTTCCGCATTATTTATGATGTATTTCCCTTTTGAATTCGAAGTAATGTATTTGACCTAGTTACCATATATGGATAATCTCTCACTTTTTAGTTATGTTTTATGTTAGTCTATCCATGTATGATCTCTCTATTTATTGTCGAATCATTGTTTGGTCTGTCTTTTGTAACTCCTTTGGTCGTCGCAGAGGTCTCTTATCGTGACACATGTAGTCTTTCCCAGTGTGCGTACCCACGAGATCGGGGGCGTTACAACGAGTGTACCCCACGTGTAAAATACATATCTTAAGCTTCTAGGAAAAAATGGGGCAGATCGGAGACAAAACATCCGCAAGTGGAGGATCAATTTAGTCTAAATGCTCTCCAATTTCAAACACCGCTCGGACTTGCTAAATTGGGTGTACCATAACTTACAGAAATTAATTTCAACAGTTGGATTGCTCCCAAAACTATCTACACCACATTTTCTTCTATAAATAGCATGGTTTCTTCTTCTTTTTCCCTTCTTCTCTACTTCCACCATTAGATTAGGTTAGTTTTTACCCATTTTGGTTGCAATAAAGTAAGGTGGATGAAGATTTAATCTCACATCTTCTTTAATATAAGGTCGGATTCATGTTCCTCTTGTCATTAACTTTCTTTCTATGCAATTAGTTTTTGATTTTGTTAGTTAGTTTTCTAGTTAGATGTTTATGTCAGGTTTAGTCTTAATCTCTTGCTTTCCATGTTTATTCTTATGAGTAGTGAGTAGATCACCCATTTGGGGTGGAGGAAATGTAGTTGATGGTGAAATGTATGATGGGTTCTTCTTATCTTGTGTTATTTCATGTGCTTAATGTAGATCTATACTTGGAACTTTCTAAAACTTGTATTAGATGGGATAATTGCCACACTAGGTACTTGTCTCATGCTAGATCTAGAGTTTCTATTGTTGCTTGTATGGTTATCTTGGTATGGAAGTGGTTTGTTATGTATGAATGCTAGATCTAGAGTTTATCTTATGAGTGGTATGGTTAACGTAGATCTAGAGAATGCATGAATGTATTAAGTTGTATGGATGGTTAATTGATGTCCTAATGGCCACAATAGGTACTTAGTTCATTCTTGAGAACCCAAAGTGCATCCTAACTTCATGTCTAACTATATTAGTCATGTATTCATGTAAATGTAGTTGATGTTAATTAGACTCCACACTAGTATCTAGTTGATGTCACCTACTTTACACACTTGCACTTAATGAAATGAAGACTCACTCATGCACACACACCTCACTATTGAACCTCCACTCCAAGGGGTTTAGTTAGATTGTTTTCTTATATCCTAGTTTAGTTTAGCTAGATTAGTCAAAATCTCTCTATCTATTTCTTTTCCCACTCGAGTATGGTGATAACAACAACGCTCACAACTCCTTGTGGACACGACCCGTACTTGTCGCGTCTTCACCGACGTCGTGCACTTGCGGTTTATTATAACTGATTCAATCATCCAACTTGCGATTGGCACCATCAACATCAAGAATCATGTTAAGATGTTTGATTGCCCATAATGCCCGGTGTTCAAGCTCTACCGGAATATGGAAAGCTTTGCCATTAACTTACCGGTAGGAGGACATGCCATGGTTGGTTTTGAATGCAGTGCGGAAGGCCCACAATGCGTCATTAAGCTTAACCATCCAATACTTCCTTCAAGCATTAACCGTTTTCGCTAGAATTTGCTTGAGTTGATGGTTGGAAACGTCCACCTGGCTACTGGTTTGAGGGTGATAAGGTGTCGTCAACTTGTGCCTAATGGAATATTTCCTCATCACTACTTTGAAGGATTGATTTACAAAGTGAGTCCCTTGATCACTAATGATGCAGCGATATGTCCCAAATCTCGCAAAGATGTGTTCTTTTAAGAATTTTATCACGACTTTGCAGTCGTTAGTGCGAGTGGGGATTGCCTCAACCCACTTCGATACATAATCAACCGCCACAAGAATGTAGGTGTGACCATGGGACATGGGGAAGGGCCCATCAAAGATGTTAATCACTAAGATAGGATTGCGTGGCATCATATCATGTCGTCCAATGAGGCCCACACGTTGACACTGATCGCATGCTTTGCGAAATGCAAAACTATCTTCGAATAACGTGGGCCAGTAAAAGCCACATTGGAGAACTTTCGCAGAGGTTTTCTTGGCACCGAAGTCCCCACCACACACCTCCTTATGGTTGAAGGACAAGACACTGTGAATGTCGTCATGAGGAATGTACCTACTTATGATTTGATCGGCACAATACTTAAATAAGTAAGGGTCATCCCAATAGAAGTGCTTGACTAATGACTTGAACTTAACTTTCTCAATTTGTGTCCAATGAGTCGGCAGCTCTCCGGTTACTAAATAGTTCACAATATCTGCAAATCAAGGGGGTGAGGTGATTGGCATCATTTCATGCATATCTTTGTGTCTTATATCCATTATCTTTCACCCAAAATAATGCTATGTAACGAGTTTTATGTTTAGTTTCAGGAATAAGTAGGTTTGAGAATGAGAGACTATAAATGGACCTAATAGCAAGGAAAAGGACTGAGTTGAGAGACTCAAGGACTAAGATGCAAGGAAGAAGGACCTGAACGTAAGACCAAAGGACGAAAGAGGAAAACAGAAAACTCCACACCATCATGGGGAGTATTTTGGCAATTCGATTCGGGTCGGAACTCCAATAAACGAAGTATATGCATCAAAGACCGACAAAGATATCCAGAAAAGCCCACAACAAATCCCAGCCATATCCAAATTTTATGGGCCGCCAATTGGCGGTCTGGAACCGCTAATTGGCGGTCTGGATCTCTCTCGATCCGCTAAGATTTCTGGAGCGCATGTATTAGTGTTTGTTTAGGCTATTTTTGGTATTTGTTTTATCCCATACCGGGGGATTGTCCCGGATTACCTTTTTCTATGGCTATAAATAGAACTCCTCCTCCTCCATTGTATATGACACATTGCTTGGTGGCATTCTCTCTACTAAGGAGTAAGCCTTGAATCAAAACTCAAGGTGGAGAAGAATGCTACCTTCAATGTGAGTCATTGTTAATAAAATAATTGTTCTAGTTTCTTTTAATCTTGTCTTTTCATTCTTGGATGTTTCTTTAGTTTATGTTTCTTTCAATTAGCTTCTTTATTGTTCCTTTCTTGCTTACTTGAATTTCTTTTCAGTATAATGTTTCATTTTGTTAATGTAATTAGTTTAATTATGAGTGAGTAGTTCCATCCCCTTTGAGGGTGGAGTAGAGGTATGTACATGTTATGTAGGTGGTATGAATGCTAGATATTATTGTTGTGAGAGACATTAGTATGCTTGCTTGAATTGATAAGAACTTTACTTTATGGTTTCTGTCATAGTTAGGTACACTCCATACTCGTTATGTTCTTAATAACGACCTTGCATTGCTCATATTAATCACCTAGCTTAGTGTTGAAAATGATAGGTTTTGCCATGAGGTACTTCTTATGCATTAACAAACACTAACCACACTTGAGCTTATTGTATGCATTCACCACACTTATTTCATGTGCACACACACACTCCACCCCTTAGGGGTTTTCCATTCCTGAGTTTTATCTCCTTTTATTAGTTGCTTAGTTTAGTTTGTTTTGTCATTTCATTTCATGCTTTCTAGGTTCCTAGTTTAGATTAGTGTAGTTTAGTGTAATCAATATTTCTCTCCCTTCTTTCCCACTCGCCTTCGCACAAACCAAAAGTTGACACACCTCCCAGTGGATCGACCCGTATTTGCCACCACTTCAATGCGGTCGTGCACTTGCGGTTTATTTTAAAAGGAATCAATCATGTTTTTGGCGTCGTTGCCGGGGAGGTGCTTTGTCTAGACTTTGGTTTGGACGATTCGAGTGGTTTTAATTTTTTTGTATTTAGTTTTTGTTTGTTTCAGGGGATCTTTGGATCAAGGGGAGGCTACTCGACGAGTTGGAGCACAAAAGCTTCAACAGGGACCGCCAAGCAGCGGTCTTGGACCGCCAATTGGCAGCCTGGTCAGCTTTGCTTCCTCTCAGTTTTGTTCTGGTAGTTGTTTGATTCGACATAGTTGTCTGGGAGCACAATTTGGCATGTTTTTACTTCTAGTTTACTCCCAGAACATTAAACCAATCCCCATTAATCAACTTGGCCTTAAAATCCAAAGCAAAAGATTAGACATTCTTACTTGTTTAGGTCACGCATCATGTACTTGACTTAGGCACGTAGTTGTCTTTTCTTTTAGCTTTATTTTAAGTTGTTGAGCGCTGGCGTGAGGTACGCATTTCCTACACTCATTCATGCATCTTCTATGCCCATGCATTAGTTAGTAGGAATTGCATCAGGACAAGAGTGAGTTGAGCGTTTGATTGGAGCGTTGATTGCTAGATTTAGGATCAAAACGCTACTAAGGAGGGGTTTCCCGTAAAAGATAAGGTGGGGGATTTCATCACCCTTTCCTTCACACCAAAAATCACTCTTAATCAAGCCTTAACTAAAAGCAAGTAGACATTGCCCCTAGGATTTCGGACGCACTAGGAGAGTAATCTAGTTGAGACTGTCATGGCCTGATCGGCGTTGCCTACCTTGTCGATAGTAGGAGGTACTGGATCTCCGGATCTGGTATCACTTGTTGGGCATTGTGGTCTTCGTTGTAGGGAGGTGAGGCGTGTCGAGGCTAGTGACCTCGAAGTTAGGCGTCGTCTAGCCTAAGGATTCATTGTCTTACATTGTTTGAGTCGTGCTTGCTAGTTTGGCTTCTACCTGATCCCATTACCCACGCTAGCTCTAGGATCCTTCCCTTCTCCTCTGAGTCATCTTCTTCTCACCTTCTTCTACGTTATAGTCTCCTCCCCTTTACACTCTCTGTTAGCGTTTTAGGGTCGAGTCGAGCACTTTTTGCGAGCTTAACCTCGTGGTGGTGAGAGTGGTCAACTCGAGAGTTGTTTGTTGAGATGGATGGTTACATGGGCGACCATCCATATCATTGTTTGGACCAGCACAATTCTTTCTGGTATTCCGGACCCATGCAACCTGGGGTGGCTCAGACGAACACCCCGTATGGTTGGGATAATCTTCATTGTGTGACTGAGCAATCTTCATATAGGGGTGATATGAAAGAGGCACCGACTACTAGATCTCCATCTAGTTACGTCGGGTCACATGTTGGTCATCAAACTGAGACATTGCAAGAAAGTTTGGCCTCTTTCATGCGTGCGGTAGACGACATGAGTGCACCGGTGGCTCCAGTAGTCGTACCGTGCGACTGTTGTGGGTTGTGTGGTCATGTTATCGGGGAATGTCCTTATGTTCCCCCAGATCCTGAGTATGAGCATACATTTTCCCAAAACGCTCAATATGACCATTACGCATCCGCATACAACCCGAGAGGGATGGATTCGTGGGGAGACAATTCATATCCAAATTCTTATACTTCATTTTCACCCCAATATCCTCCTCCCGAATACCCTGAATTCTACCAACACCCCACTTCAAATCATTGGACTCATTCTCAGCCCATCAACACCCAACCCCAAAATTTCCTATGCTCTGACTTGGACCTCATAGTTGACCGCATACCAGATTCCTTGAAACAAATTTTCCTTACATTCATGGAAACCACTCAACTGTTCGTACAAAATATGGCACTTCAAGTGAGTCAAATGTCGCGGTAATTACGTGAACGTGAGGAGAGTAATTTTTCTTGTCAACATGAGGATTCATCTTTTGATATCGAACCACCACCACATCCACAAATTCAAAGCACGATCTTTCAAAGTCAAACTCCTAGTCAGTCTGAGGGACTTGGGGTTTCAATTCACGATCACTTGGTGGAGAATTCGATTCCAACTGAGAATAGCATGGATCAGTTCTATTATGAGTCGGCACAGGATTGTGCCTTACCTTTTTGTCTCGTGGCCCTCGAGCCACATGATCTTCATGTTATGCCTCTTACGGACTCACCTCTGGTGGAGCAAGAGCTCCCTAGTACCCTCAATTTCAAACAACCTGATGAGAGTTTGCCTCTCACTATTGTTCCTGATCATCATGGAAATTATGAAACATCAAACAACTACATTGCTAATGAGGGTATTAGGAGTTCCTTGGAGGATACCTTGGGTAAGAGACCCAGTTTTTTTTTGCTTGGTGAGTCGTACATGCCTAAAGAGGTTCTTGACCTCGTTCCGACGCACCAGCCTGTTGGTTGGAGAGTTTGGATTGACGATCATAACTTCAACACTGCAACGGGAGAAAATCTTCTTCCGTTGCCCCATATTTCCCAAACTCTTGAGAGGTTCAAGCTCTTTCGATTTGATCCTTTGAATGAGACGCCTTTGCGTCCAATTCATGAACCTCTCCTTTCATCTTGTGCTCTTTGTGAAGGGGGCCCAAACATGAGTAATCTGGCCCCACGTGGTGTCATGTTCCCTTTCCAAGTGGATTGACCCACTTTTGAGGCTCCCATTTGATGTCTTTTGACAAATGAAGATGGGAACTTATGTTTGTACATAGTTATATTAAAAAAAGTACAATAAAAGACTCCTTCAGTGAGCATCGAATCTTGTGGGCTCTAACCCTTGAGTATTTGGGCCCCATTTCTATCACGTATTTGTATCCCTTCTTTAGCATCTCACAGGTTTTGAGGGAATTCGGGTTTGTGTCCATCAACATAACCGCGAACTTCCCTTTGTACTTCACGTTGGTGAGATCTATCATTTTTCATGCATAAATCCATGTAGTATCTTGCTCACATTCATTGACGACAATGCATGAAGTAGGTGTGGGGGGTGTTTTACGTGTGTACATACTCGAGTCTTTTTCCTTTGATTTTATTTTCTTTTGTGTGCATTGCTAGGGTCATGTTAGTGTGCTGCAGTTAATATCGATATATCTCTTGCCATGATCCTTGGGTGACTTGTCTTCCTTTGCTTGCCTAGTGCTTCAAAATTTTCACAATTCTTTCAAAATCTTCATGTGTTTGTGAAAGAAAATGTTTTGTGGGTTTTGCATGTGTTTAGCATGTGCAAAACCGTTGCGAAAGAAAATGTTTTGTGGGTTTTCAGTGTATTTAGTACAGTGGCTTTAGGACTTACCGAGTCGCTAGGATGCACCCCGGTTTCCCTCGGGGGGCGAGTAATCATAGGGTTTCAGTACTCAAATATTTAAAGAAGTCCACCCCGAACCTAGTGAGTCAATAATTCGTGTCTGTTAATTTAAGGAAGTTTGTTGTAGTCAAGGACCCTTTAAATCTTGTTGTGAGACATTAAGTGTAGGAGTTTTGGTTCATGTGTAGATAAGAAATAAGTGCGTAGTTGTTCCTTCTTCTCATACGGCTCCTATCACTCGGGAAAGTAGGTCAGAGGGGACTTTGTGCCTGGTGCTTTCGAGTCATCTGACTTGGGATGCATCGACCGAACTCCCGTTACACGGGTGGTAGGGATTGCCCTATGTGGAGATTTTGGGAAAGGTGTACCTGATAGTGTAAGTCCTCATGGGCAATGATTCACGAAACCTGACCCACGGAGAATGAAGCTCCAACTAATAATAATAAAAAGAAAAAATGAGAAAAAAAAATGGTAATGCAAATAAGAGCCTTAATGGACTTTACACTTTGTATCACTTGAGGATGTTGAGGTTGTCCATGTCTTTCACTTAATTCCTTATTTAAATTGCACGAATGGTTCATTAGGCTAGGTGTGTGGACTGATTACCTAAATAGAGTCGGCCCGTAGAATTACCGCGTCCAATGATCGACAAAATTTGTCCATCGAGTCGAGTGTCTAGATTGAATAATGCATCTTGTTCGGATTTTGTGGGTATATCCGCTGAAACCCCTCAGGAGACAACACTCCTACTCCTTGGCGACAAGGAGGTTTAACGGCTTGTTGCACGTGCTAAGTGCAACCGTGATTCCTACGAAAGTGAGTTAGGATTTCCCTATTTTTCGTATGCTTTTCCTTTCTTTGATTTTTCTCTTTCTTTGTTTTGCTCGAGACTAGCAAAAGTTAGGTGTGGGGTTATTTGTTTGGCATCATTTCATGCATATATTTGTGTCTTATATCGATTACTTTCACCCCAAACAATGCTATGTAACGAGTTTATTGTTTAGTTTTCAGGAATAAGTAGGTTTGAGAATGAGAGACTATAAATGGACCTAATAGCAAGGAAAATGACTGAGTTGAGAGACTAAAGGACTAAGATGCAAGGGAGAAGGACCTGAACGTAAGACCGAAGGACCAAAGAGGAAAACAGAAAACTCCACACCATCATGGGGAGTATTTTGTCAATTCGATTCGGGTCGGAACTCCAATAAACGAAGTATATGCATCAAAGACCGACAAAGATATCCAGAAAAGCCCACAACAAATCCCAGCCAGATCCAAAGTTTATGGACCACCAATTGGCGGTCTGGAACCGCTAATTGGCGGTCCGGATCTCTCTGGATCCGCTAAGATTTCTGGAGCGCATGTATTAGTGTTAGTTTAGACTATTTTTGGTATTTGTTTAGTCCCATACCGGGGGATTGTCCCGGATTACCTTTTTCTATGGCTATAAATAGAACTCCTCCTCCATTGTATATGACCCATTGCTTGGTGGCATTCTCTCTACTAAGGAGTAAGCCTTGAAGCAAAACTCAAGGTGGAGAAGAATGCTACCTTCAATGTGAGTCATTGTTAATAAAATAATTGTTCTAGTTTCTTTTAATCTTGTCTTTTAATTCTTGCATGTTTCTTTAGTTTATGTTTCTTTCAATTACCTTCATTAATGTTCCTTTCTTGCTTAGTTGAATTTCTTTTCAGTATAATGTTTCATTTTGTTAATGTAGTTAGTTTAATTATGAGTGAGTAGTTCCATCCCCTTTGAGGGTGGAGTAGAGGTATGTACATGTTATGTAGGTGGTATCAATGCTAGATATTATTGTTGTGAGATTTATTAGTATGCTTGCTTGAATTGATAAGAACTTTACTTTATGGTTTCTGTCATAGTTAGGTACACTCCATACTCGTTATGTTCTTAATAACAACCATGCATTGCTCATATTAATCACCTAGGTTAGTGTTGAAAATGATAGGTCTTGCCATGAGGTACTTCTTTTGCATTAACAAACACTAACCACACTTGAGCTTATTATATGCATTCACCACACTTATTTTATGTGCACACACACACTCCACCCCTTAGGGGTTTTCCATTCCTGAGTTTTATCTCCTTTCATTAGTTGCTTAGTTTAGTTTGTTTTGTCATTTCATTTCATGCTTTCTAGTTTCCTAGTTTAGATTAGTGTAGTTTAGTGTAATCAATCTTTCTCTCCCTTCTTTCCCACTCGCCTTCGCACAAACCAAAAGTCGACAAACCTCCCTGTGGATCGACCCGTATTTGTCACCGCTTCAACGCGGTCGTGCACTTGCGGTTTATTTTAAAATGAATCAATCATGAGGCTATTGCCATAAGGTTCTCATCAGGGAAGAACTCGTTCACATGTGGATCCGATGAAAGCTCAACTGGAATACGAGATAGGTGATCCACCACGACATTCTCGTATCCTTTCTTATCCCGTATCTCAAGGTCACACTCTTGCAACAACAAGATCCAACGAAGGAGACGGGGTTTCACATCCTTTTTAGACAATAGGTAGCTAAGAGCTAAGTGATTAGTGTAGATGATGACTTTCGACCCAATGAGGTACTGACGAAAATTTTCCAACGCAAAGATGATCGCGAGAAACTCTTTCTCAGTAACGGAGTAGTTCAGCTGGGTGTCGATGAGAGTACGACTAGCATAATAGGTCATATGAGGCAATTTGTTGACTTTTTGCCCCAAAACGTCTCATATTGCATAATCGGATGCATCACGCATGAGCTCGAAAGGTAGAGTCCACATCGGTGCCCTTATAATAGGAGTGGAAGTCAACTCTTGCTTCAGAAACTCAAATGAGTCATGCACTCGGGTGTGAGTCATCCATGAGAATCTCAAGAAGTTCTCGACCATGTCGGAAAAGATACTCAACAAGCAACAATGGAATGTTGTTGGTGCATTGCATAGTCCGAAAGGCATACGTTTATATGAAAACGTCCCAAAAGGACATGTGAACGTGATTTTCTCTTGATCTTCAATAGCAACTGGGATTTCATTGTACCCCGAATAACCATCGAGGAAACAATAGTAGGCATGCCCAGCGAGTCTTTCTAACATCTTGTCAATGAAAGGCAGAGAGAAGTGATCCTTACGCGTCACCACGTTCAACTTCCTGTAGACAAATGCAGGCTCACTACCCAGTTTGAAGTCGTGTAGGAACAAGTTCATGGTTGTTGTTTTGGACAACAATGATACCAGACTTCTTGGGCACAATCTGGACCGGACTTACCCAAACACTGTTTGAAATGGGAAAAATGATGTCATGATCTAAACACTTGAAGATCTCTTTCTTAACTACTTCTGTCATGGTTGGATTTAAACAGCTTTGTGGGTCACGACGTGGCCGTGCCTCATCTTCCATATAGATGTAGTGTTGCACGACGTCGGGACTTATCCTTTTCATGTCCTTAAGGACCACCCAATGGCTGCTTTGTGCTCCTTTAGGACTTGAATCAAATGTTCTTCCTAATCCTCAGTCAACATCGATGAAATAATCACCGAGAAATGACCTATCGGGACCAAGAAAATATTCTTCATGATGGTATGGAGTTTCTCGATTTGCTTATTAGCCATTTTTGTTTACATCCTGATCCTTACCTCTTGCATCTTCTTTTTTACCTTTGATTACAAGTATTGAGCCTTGATCTTGAACTTGATCTTTCATTTTTTCGATTTGAATTAAGTATACAATAATAATTGAATTAACAAATAGAAACAAACATACTTCGTTTTTCCCTAAAATAACCAATTTATTTATTAATAACTATTGACCCAAATCGAGAAACAATATAAATACATAATTTGTTACATATGAGAAAATCTCGAAGGATAATTAAACCTATGGAATAATGAAAAACCTAGGGGTACTACAAAAAATTTACTCACTAAACATAATGATTTAGTTGATTCGTCTTCAATCTGCATCGTCGTAATTGTCGTTAAGATGCATGTTTTGCATTCTGTCCACAACGTCCATCCAATCTTTCAGGCATACGCTCATCTCGATTGACTTGTCGGATATGCTTTGCCTTTCGTCAGTCAAACACGTTTACCGACGCTAAATGTCGACTTTGACGTCATAGTTGATGTTACGGGACATAACAAGTCTCGTGTCATCAAGGAGACAAGTAGAAACTTACCTGAGTTCTTTCTCCACCAGTCTAAAACATCTAAATCTTTTAACTCATGAGTTCAAAGACGCAATAAATTCATCGTGTGTTTAATTTTGTATTAATCTTAAACTTTTTTTACTATCAGATGGTTGGGATAATAAATTAGCAACATTTGAATTCATTTGATTTACATTACGTAGTATTTCATATTCTTCAAAATATTTGTTTAACAAAAACATACAATTGTCTATATGTTTTTGGAAAATTTCATAATTCATATTTTCAAATAAAAATTCCAAAAAACCATTAAACCATTAATTTTAAATTTAGGATTTATAATAAAAGATAAACAAACACTACATGGAAGATAATTCCAACATTTATCAAACTTAACATCCATTACATTTAATATTTCAACAAAACTTCCCATTAACTTATATTTTGCAAATACTTTAGTAATTAAAAATAATTCATAGATAAATATGTTATAGGTGAGGTAATATTTGTCACTTGATTTATCAGTGAAAGTAAAAAAATCTTGAAAAAGTAATATAATTTTATAATTTTCCCAATCTTTTGGTTTAACACGTAATAATATTGTTTTTCATTATAAAATGTTGTAATTGCAAGATTTTAAGGATAACATTATTTTAACATTTCATATGTAGATTTTCATATATGTGAGACATCTAATTTAAATTTAGTAGGTTTAATATTATTATATACACAATTTTAAACATTCATGATATCTAGATATACGACTACAACTAGGGGTAACAACGGGTATCCGGAATCAGGGAACCCGAACCGAATCCGGTGGTACCAAATCGGAACCGAGACAACGGATATGGGTCAGATCTGGTATACGATTTCAAAACTGACCCGGTTTCGATTCTGATTCAGGTCTGTTCTAGCCACTGGACCTAGAACCGGATCCGAATTCGATATGACCAGTATTTTCCAAATATATGTTACCTATCGTAATTCGAATTTGATCCCCAAGCCAAAGCATATCAGCTTCAACACTACACCAACTCATGTGAGTTGGTTATTAGTGTTCTACTAAATAGATATTGCTTTGGAAAAAACGAATTTAGTGTGGGAATTTAGTCCCACATCGGAAAAAATGAAATTCTCCCCCCCCCCCTAATTGAAACCATATAACCTCAGTAATGGGTATGATCAAAACCGTTTAACCGTCCCAACCAAACCGACGGGTAGGGTCATGGGTTATAAATATCATAATCGTTTAATTAATGGACGGATAAGGGTTGTGAAAATCATAACTGTTTTATAAATTGGTGGATAATGTTTCATGATTTAACTCGTCTGTTTAACCGTTTAACCGCGAAACATAATGAATATATACAATATTTTATTATATATATCAGTGTTCAGGGAACGCCTAGGCAGCCGGGTGCGTCCTGTTGCTTGGGCGATCGCCTAGGCATTTGTGTGACCACCCAGCTCTGGACGGACCTTTTTTTATTATTTTTAATTCAATTAAATTTGATAAAATAGATAAAAAATCGGGAAAAATAGGAAAAATGCACAAATATTATCTAAAAATATCATACATGTTTAGGCTTAAAAAACACCTAGTTCCTCGACCAATGTCTCACTAGGCACTCACCCCCTCTACCCACTCAAACACTTAGGTACAATTTATTGCTTAGCAGTACGATTACAAAGGTAGTTAACTAACTTAGAGTTCAAACAATAGCAGATAAGAGAGAAATTAGAATTACAAGCTAACTCACTAATTCCATTGCACACATTGATTTAATGTCCAACTGGGAACCATATCAAATCCTCGACCACCATCAGTGTCGTCGGAGTGGTTCTCGTTCGGATTGTCGACGTAGCCATCATCTTCTTCAGTTTCTTCATCGTCGGATTGGACATATTGCTCGTCGATGTCCATCGGTGGTTGAGAACTCCATGCACCTGGACCTCCAGAACTAATGTGAACGATGACATCATCCATGCCAACACCTAATAACGGCGTGTCAGATGCAGTGGACGTGGATCGACCAAAGTGTCTCCGTGAAGAAGAATGTCCTAAAGCTGCTTCCTCGGCATCGGCCTATGTAAGCTCCTCTCCAGCGAAGACCGGATCTTCAGTTTCTACCAACCATGGATGCTCGTCGAAGAGATCGTAGTCCACACTGATGGGGTCATAAAATCCGGGTTTTTCCATCCTTTGCTGAAACCTTTGCCTTAATTTTTGGTTGTAGTTCACAAACACCAAGTCATTCATCTTCTTCACAACCAACATGTTCCTTCTCGTTGAGTGCAACTGCTCGAAGACACTCCAATTCCGCTCACAAGCTGATGTCGAGCATGTCAATCCCAACACCCTCAGGGCCAACCTTTGTAATGCGGTCTCTCCCATGTCTGCGCCATAAGATTGTCACCAATCTATAGGTCTTCTATCCTTCCTTTGTCTGACGACCATATCCCTAGAGAACATTCCAAGTGAGTTCTTGTAACGATCAAGTAAACCGCAAATCTTGTCTTGTTCTTCAGGAGTGTGGACGAGACGCTCTACGACATCCATGAATCCAGGCATTTGCTCATTGAAAGCTACATTTCGATCTTGAGGTGGGATGGAGAAGAAGGTAAGAGGGTTGAGTAAGAAACCAGCTGAGTGTAGCGGTGAGGACATCATCTTCCCTGGACCCCACCTAGTGTCGATGAGGTCGATGACTTGCTTGAACAACCTTGGGTTTCCTTCAAAGTTCCTAATGATTTATTCATTGGCTTTCTCCATTGTGTCATGTAGATATCCCATCGGTGGTTTCTCATCGCCGTCAACAAGTCTAAGAACCTGGACCATAGGTTGTGAGGCCTTCAGTGCCTTCGCGACGTTGGTCCAGAAGCCACTTTGTAGAATGGTCTCGGCAACTTCTGTAGAGATCTCCTTCTTTTTCTTGTTCTTTATCCAACTTGCAATAGGATCGTTGTACTCCGGGGAAACAACAAAGGCTCGGTGGCAAATCTCGTGACAGCAGGGCGTAGCAGGTTCCCTTCAATGGCAATTCACATCCTCTTCAACAACATGGAATGGTTGTTGAAATGTTTGACGATCTTACGAGCTAAAGCAATAGTCTTCAAAAACAACTTGCCAATATACTCCAAGATGAGATCGATGCAATGAGCTGCACAGGGAGTCCAAAAAACAATCTCCTTCTTTTTTGCTTCAACATCTTACTGGCAAGTACGTACGCGGCGGCGTTTTCGGTTACCACCTGAACAACGTGTTCTTCACCAATCTCGCCAACTACCTTGTCCATCAACTTATACATGTAGTCTGCGGTGTGAGAGTGACCGGAAGCATCTACAGACCTCATGAATGTGGTACCTGTTGGACAATTTACTAGAAAATTGATTATATTCCTACCGGACCTATCAGTCTAGACATCTGTCATCAACGTGCACTCGTATGTTGCCCAATCTTGTCTGTACGACTCTAGTATACTTCTAGTGTAGTCAATTTCCTGTTTAAGGCACAACTCACTAACTTCATGATGCGTCATGTGTTTAAGTTTGGGTCCGTAAGTACAAGTAGCGGATATTTCTTCCTTCCACTCATGCATCCTTACAGTGTTGAATGATATACCACATCTATAGAAAAGCCTAGACCATTTTTGAAAAATTGTTTTCCTATCTTCTTTTTTAAAGGTTCTTTTGATGGTTGTTTGTTGGGCGCCGGAAACTACGTCCGCAAAATGGTCCCCACAAACGTTGTTTTTGTCTCTTTCGAGCAGTAACGGGGCGAGGACGGGAGATTGGGGTCCGAGCAGAATCGGAACCCGACCCGGTTTCCAGATCAAATTCTATGTTTTCTCTGTCTACATAATCATCAAGACATACATTTTCGTTTTGTAATGTCCTACTGTTTCTAATCATGTATGCAGTTATGTCTTGTTTAACAGAGTCAGGAACTTTATCACAAGGTATAGCATTGCTACCGGGTGTGTGTTCAAGATGTTGTTTGTGACAGGCTATACCACCTCTAGTTTCCTTACAGACAATGCATTTTTTATCATTAGCACTAATGTAATGGGCAGTATTCCAACCGGGGTCATTTGTACAGGTAGGTCTTAGGTCATCGTAACTCTCGTGATGCATGGGAGACTAGTGTCTGGTACGTAGGCCATATCTTAAAACAAGACTAATATAAAAATTTAAACTGATATGAAAATGAAATATTAATTAATTTAATTCTAAAGAGAAGTTAGAAAGAGTGCACTTCATTTTACCGGTCGAAGAATGAAGAACCGGATCAGAGACTTCACTTTCCAACTTCAAAACTAAGCACCAGACCGGAGACTTAATCGCGAAAACTTGATGATTAGGAAACTTGAAGATTAGAATAGAATGATGAAGAATAAGAGAATGAGAGAGGTGAAAAATGAAGAGGTTTGGAAGGGGTTTATATAGGATTTGGGGTACTGGCAATCTTGTAATTTCATAAAAAATGAAAAAAAAAGTCTCCAACGACGGCCGCCTCGGCGAGGCGTCTGCCCATTTCACCCAGCTTTGCTGGGCGAAAAGCGGTGGTCGCCCGGGCGACCACGCCGAGAGGCGGTCGCCTACCGCCTAAGGGACCGCCTACCTGTACACTAATATATATTATATACATATAATTTTTATTATTATTATTGTCATTATGTGTGGATGTTTGATATTTTATATGAATTTGTGGATGTTTCGATTATAGATTTTTAGAGGTTTTGATTATAAATTTATAGATGTTTGATGTTTTTAACAAGTTTGACAAGTTTTTATCTATTTAACCATTTACCCAATTCTTATATCGATTTTAGTAACCATTAAGATTTTAACCATATAAACATTTAACCGCCAAAACCATTTAATTAAATTAAACGGGTAGGATCATGAGTAGTCGTAAAAATAAAAAGATTTCTAACCGAACCGCGAACCGTTTAATTAGGAAGGTAGGATCATGGGTAATCCCTATAACCGACCACAAATCGTCCATTTTACAGTCTTACTCACTATATGTCATTAGTTTCAACTAATCTTTTGGGATGAGTTTACTAACCAAATAAGTAAAGAACCAATTGAAAAATACAAATTTTTGTACCCGATTCTGGGTATTCGTGATCCTAATAGATCTCAAGTTGGGAACCAACCTGGACCTAGTTCGGTTTTGGGTATTTATGTAAAATATGAATATGATTTTCACTCTCCTACTACCCGAACTAAAACCGATCTGTTGTCACCCCAAACTACAACCTAAAAAGACTACATTTCTAATATTTTTTAAATAAGATTTAATTATTTGAACAGTTACGCAACATAAATGATAATTATGTAGACTTGTTCAAACATCATTGCTAAATGTAACATTATTGTTCATTGACGAAGAATAACTAATAATTTATCAATAACGATAGTTAGGTCTACAGAATTTATCAGTTATGACAAAAATAGTTTAAATTACAAATTACAGTAGAGAATTACATTGTTTGGGGTTTTATATATACGTGTTAAATGATATTTTATCACTATTTATAAAATCAACAATTATATATCTACGTTTAATTGAAAAATATTTTCTAAATTTTAAAAGTCGTGAATCTAATACCGAAGATGTTTGTTTATGTTTATATGATTTTAAATGTCTAGTTAGATAATCACTTTGTTCAATTGACTTAGTCGTACGATCTTTACCACATGATCTACAAGTAAAAATATTAGTTGCATTACCCTCAATATCTCATATTTCTAATACCTTTACCATTAGTCTCGGTGGATTAAGAGAAAATTAATATTATTTTCATATTTAGATGATAAAACAGTAAATTAATATATATGCAAACAAAAATTTGATATTTTTTATAAACGAGAAAGTCATAATTATGATTGATAAACTAAAAATAACTACTAAAACATTAGACAGTCAAACGTCCGTTTGTAGCTTTAGGTTCACAATTTAATTCAAACTCGATTCCTTTTAAAAAAATCAGACCAAATAAAGAAATAATAGAAAATACTTGAATAGATTTAGAAGAATTTGAAAAAAGTTGGGGTCAGAAAAAAAATGATTTTGGATTTATATAGAGGGTATTGTTGTAAAAAATAAAAATTGTCCAACAACTATATAATCGTTGGGCCAGTCGGCCATTAACGGGCCAAATCCTAGGCCGATTCAGACGATTAGCAGTTGTATGTAATTGGATAAAACAATGTAAAATTTTATGAATATAAAAGTTTTTGGAACCAAAACGCAACCTCAAATCAACACACGCAAACAAAGTCCCAACTTCATGTTGGAGTTTTGGGAAAAGTTACCAATAACCCAAAATGTTGAAAGGATTGTACCCAAACACGAACTTGCGTTTGGCCTACCTCAACTACAAACCTGTCAAACTAAACATCTCCATGGAAACTCAAGTTTTAGAAACCACAACCCCACCCACATGAGTTCCCAAACAGATTACATACCCAAATTCTTGGGAAAATAAATAGTTAAAATCATTATAAGATACAACGAATTGTTTTACTGGAAAAATAAGAACTCAAATCCTCAAAAACAAAACTTGGAGATCTAATCTTAACAAACCATGCTCTAAGACGGATATTAAAAGCATCTGAAACAGTGAAATCAAGAACTATTAATAGCCTTAAGCTTCAAGCTTTTCAGTAGCATCTTCGATGAGAATGCTCTTGGTCGGCTTTGCCAGGAAATCAGTGTACTCTTGGAATGGAGATTTGGCAAAGCGAGTTTCCCTCCAGAAGTCTGGGGTGAGGAATCCATAGGTCTTCATGAGACAATCAAATGTAGCCTACAATTATAAAGATTACAACATTAATGCCAAACAATACCACAAAAAATAAATGAATAATAAACTACCGTTGATTATAGCTTTGCCAACTCTGAACAAGATATAAAAGACAATTTGCAAGTGATGTTCGGGTAGAAATTTGAATGACAAATCACTCTTAATATGATCATTTTATATAAGTATACATACTCTATTATTTTTCAATGAATGTGTTGGCCGGCTGCAGCTCACTCTGACTTAAGTCAATTGAACTTGCATCAAAAAGGTGTTTGACAAAGTATTTGAAAAGAGTAAGGGAGGAACTGAAATCTAAAATTTGTAGCGCTTAAACAAGTAAACAGAACGGACTTCTGAATCCTTTGATTGTCTTGTTGGTAAAAAAACTTAAAGTGGATTATAACACCTCATGTAATCAAAAATTTCCATAAAAACTCCTATTAAAACAACATACCACAAAACAGACAACCACAGCACCTCACTTGACCACGACAGACGATTCATATCTAAGCCTAAATTTCAAACCGAAGCACAGAAACAATCAAACAAATGGAAAATGCAACAATCAAAACAGAGCAACAAAACAAACCTTGACAAAGTTCCCGAGCGTCTTGGTCGACCCGCGGGACGACGTAAACACATCCTCAATACCAGCAAACTGCAGCACCTTCTTGGGGACCCTAGCGGCAACGATCCCGGACCCACGAGGAGCCGGCACCATCCTGACGAGGACAGATCCACATTTCCCAGTCACCTTACACGGCACAGTGTGCGGCTTCCCAATCTTGTTTCCCCAGTAGCCCCGCCTCACCGGAACAACCGAAAGCTTGGCGAGAATAATCGCCCCACGAATGGCCGTCGCGACTTCTTTGGCGCACTTGACGCCCAGTCCGACGTGGCCGTTGCCGTCGCCGACGACCACAAAAGCCTTGAATCGGGTCCTCTGACCGGCACGGGTCTGTTTCTGGACGGGCATGATCTTCATGACCTCGTCCTTGAGACCCGGGAGGAGGGCGTCCACGATCTGGTGCTCCTTCAAGGGGAGGGAGTGGAGGTAGATGTGCTCCATCGACTTGATGCGCCCGTCCTTCACCAGACGACCTAGCTTTGTGACCGGGACCCACTGCTGCTCCTCTTCGCGACGCCCCCCTCGCCTGCCGCCGCGTCGGTCGCCACGGCCTCGGGAGCCACGGTCGCCGCGTCCGAACCCGCGAGTGAAACCGCCACGCTCACCGCCGCGTTCTGCCATGGTTTGGTTGGAGTTGGATTTGGAGTCGGAAGAGATTGTTCTGGCCTTCTGGGTTAGGGTTTGGGAGTCGTGGCGGCGATGGTGAAGGTTTGTGTTTTTATATGAAGTTGGGCTACGTTAGGGTTGTCGGAGGTGTTGTTGCAGAAAGAACCTCATGGTTTTACTTTATTTATTTTATTGGGGCTGTAAATAAATATAATCCAATCCAAGGTTATATTTGTCCAGAAAATTTTGGTTTCAATTCACCATTCATCCAAACCACTCTAATTTCTTCATTTAAAAATGTTTTGTGCTATACTACCTCCTTTGACTTTACCCCTCCTTTAATATTCTCCCCCCATTAAATCGTCTTCTTCGATATCCCTTTACGTACCTTCCGAATATAATCATTCCTTCAATGACTTGTAATCTTAAATGTATAGTCACTACTAGAAAATCGGTCTATCACTTCGCTCCTAGCACGTCGGACATTTCTAATCCGACGTGAAAAAACCCCTTCAATGTCGGTTTTAGTAATCCAACGTGGTAGGATGGTCTTCTACGTCAGCTTTTAAATAGTCCGATGTGAAAGGATCTATTTTGAAAAAAATCAAACAATTCAGACTGATTAGTGTCATATCATGCACATAACCAGGTCATATATACTCTATTTTGAGCATAAGTAATGTTATGTAACGAGTTTTATGTTTAAGTTTCAGAAATAAACAGGTTTAAGAAGAAGACACAAAAATGACTAAAACGCGAGAAAAGTGACTAATCTATGAGACTTATGGACCTATCTGCAAAAAGGAAAGATCTGATGTAAGCCAGAATGACCAAATAGCAAACTGAAAAACTTCACACCATCATGAGGAGTATTATGACCAGTAAATTCGGACCCAGACTCAAACAACTGTTCAAGGTGCACCCCGTATGGAGAATTGAAGCAATTAAGAATGCATCTGAAACCAGATCGAATCCAACCAATTATGACTGCCAATTTGCGGTCTATTTTTGTCAAAATCCGACCTGACTTCTCGTGGTTGTGTATTATGTCGTTTATCTTCATTTTCGGCATGTTTCAATAGTCTCACACCGGGGGATTGTCCCAAGTTACATTTTTCATGTCCATAAATAGAACTCATATTCTTCCTTTGTAAACAACCCATTACTTTGTGGTCATTCTCTCTACATGGAGTAAGCCTTTGGAGAAAAACTCAAGTGGAGGGAATGCTACTTCTAATGTGAGTCATCAATAAAATAATTTCTTCTAGTTTTATTTTAATGTTGTCTCTTTCGAATGCTTGCATGTTTAGCTTAGTTTTATTTTCTTAATCTTAGTATAATTAGTTATAATTGTAGGATCGTGTGGGTCTATGGGTCCACAATTAAGGTTAATCCTAATTATCTACTTGATTAAGCAATGAACATGCGCAGCGGAATAACAAACAAAAGTAGAGAAAGAAAGATAATGTGCAAACCACAATCAACACGGGGGATTTTTATAGAGGTTCGGCACCCCACCCGGGTCCTAGTCCTCTCTTGTAAGCTCCGCTCGACTCCGCGAGCTCCGCCTACGTCTTCACTAACCACTCCCCGTTTCGGGTCGAGAGAGAACGCCTTTTACAAAACAAACTCCGCGAACAACCTCGCGAGTTTGACTTTCTTCTCTCACAATCCGAGAGGAACACTTCGGGCTTTCACCGAAGTCCTTGCTTCTTGAACAAAGGTTGAGTGGAACAACACTCTCTAAACTTGAGCACACTTGAGTAGGATTAAGGAATTGATCACTAAAGTGTGGAAATTGAGGTTTGGAGTGTTTGGGATTCTCTCTAAAGTTTGGGACAAGTTTGTAGTGGGATAGTTGTGTTAAAATGTGTTTTACAACTCCTTATATAGGCATTAGAGAGAATAGAGCCGCTGGGATTGATTGGGTATGAGTTGATGTGTGATTACACAAAATAGAAACCGCAGGACCCAATTCTGGACAAAATCAGTCGACCGGATTGGGTTGAACGGTCGACCGTTAGGCAGTTTTGCACTAAGTTCGGTCGACCGGTTAAGCAACGGTCGACCGCCCAACGCTACGACTTGGGTACACTTAAGTGATCGGTCGAACACCTAAAGGGGAACGGTCGACCGATATGTACCAGGCACTTTGGGTTTGACAAACAATTTGATATTCGGTCGACCGAAACAGGTCTAGCGGTCGACCGTTTTTCAACAGGAGATTCGGGTTTGTCAAGAGATGGACAAACGATCGACCGATCGTGGTCCTCGGTCGACCGATACATGAAATGTATTTGGGGTATAATTGGTCTAATACAAATACGACCGTTGTGTATATACGACAAAAGTAACGGTCGGGAAAATAAGATCAAACGGTCGACCGAAAGAGAAGGTGCGGTCGACCGAAACTGGACAGGGAAACACAAACTGGATTACTTGATCATCCGGTCAACCGAACGGCATGTTGCGGTCGACCGAATGTGGGCAGACAGTTAGGGTTCAGGTTAGGTGTTTTCCAGTCTAGGTTTGGGTGATATATTGAAGTCCAAATTATGTGAAATTTCGTGTGTGACTTCTACGAGGAACCTAGTGTGTGTTTAAGTTGATTTTAGCTCAAGTATGCTCAAAATACACAAGTTCCTAAAGACTCAAAGAAATACAAAATACATGTCTTCAAATGAGCTTGATTACATGTCTTGACTTGATTTCCTTTCTTCCTTGAGTCTTGATCACCTGTAGAGGTTAGCACAAGGCAATATATGCAATGCAATATGTGTGCTACTCTACATGATCATAATTAAGATTAGGTTAATTAAATCATCAAAACATAGATTAAGGCCAAAAAACCAACAATAATGTATTTTTTTCTTAGTATAATTGTTAGCTAAATGGGTAGTGAATAGTTTCATCCCTGAGAAGTGGAAATGATGTTTATACATGTATGAAGAATGTGAATAAATGTTATTTTTATGCAATATGTGATGAATATGAATGCATGCTTGTTTATTTAAATTAGAATACTTAACTTGATGGGTTTTGCCACAACTTTTAGACACTTCACATGCTTATTTAGGTTTTTAATAACCAACTTGTTTATGCTCATGTCAATAAACTAGGTTAGTGATTGAATGATAGGTTTTGCCACAACCATTAGACACTTCCTATGCAAGAAAACAAAATCTATACTCGTGTCTACCACACGAGGATGACCCAGGTTTTGGACCTACACCAACTGCTGATCCAACAGGTGTGGGTTTACAACTTAGTCAATTGGTTCCCCAGGGTCGCATACCCCTTCACGATCGATGCCCACACCACGACATCGAGTTGTGGTGCCTTTGTCAGATTGTCTACGAGGGTATTCACCTCATAGGACTCCTCTTTCATTCAATTCTTTCGAAGTAATTGGAATTTGATCCTTTTCCTTGTTCGAGAATCTCCTCCCTTCTTCCACTCCGTCTCGAAGAGTAACTAATACCAATTGAGTCACATTTTCATGTTCCAATTGAACATTTTCCATTTTTTATTATGATCAAAGGAGAAGTTCTTCTTTTTACCAAACATCCTGTTGTAAATGCTCCTTGAGTCCATGTGTTAAGGATAGTTCTTAGGAAAGGATGAAATGGAGGCATGAGCTTTCCTAGAAGACCTAACTTAGAAAACCATGCAGCATAGTGTAACAAGTGTGTGAGGGAACCATCACCATCGCCTAGCATAGTGTAAGTAAATCGATCACTAATCTAGATGGTGTGAATAGATTATATTGCAATTTAGCTAAATAATGCACAATTAAAATAGTGAAGAAAAGATTGCAAACAAAAAGACGACTTCAGAGATTTATAGAGGTTCGATCACACCACCATGATCTAATCCTCTCCTCCGATCCTTACTAGAGAATTCACTATTATCTTCGTTCTGTGTCGAAGATAAACCCTCTTACATTCGGATCCTTGCGAACACCCTCACCTTGCTCGGATCTCCTCTCACAACCCGAGATGGTGCTTTCTTAAAGCTTTATAACACAATGGAAGATGAATGAAGTTGTTGAACTCTAACTTGAATGCACTCAAGGATTGGAATTGACCTTGGAGTGAATTTGATTGAAGTTTGAGAGTTGGTGGAGCTTTGTAGACTTGGAGTTTGAGAGCACAAGAGTATGAAAGATTTTTGGCAAGTAAAGTGTAGATTGTGTCTCTTAAATGAAGTTTTTATAGCATTCAAAACAAATAGAGCCATTATGATGAGTTGGTGAATTTTGGACCAATAAATAACAAGTAATGACTTAAGCTCGGGCAGCAGTCAGAGCGTATTCAGTCGACTGGGAAATAAACGGTCGTTCGACAAGATGTGGGTGTATTGATCAGAATGCAAAACTCAGTTGACCGACTAGTCTTTGGATAACCGTTCACCAACTCCCAATAACTTTTTTCTAATTTCGACCAATTAACTTCGGTTGACCGAATACAATTCGGTTCACCATTAAGAGATGGACAATAAAGAATGGTCGGGCTCTGATGATCGAGTTCGGTCGACAGTCGGGTCTTCGGTAGACTGACGTAAGCGTGGGTTTTCCGCTGACACTGTGGGTCAAAAGTTGGTTAACAAATAACGGACAAAAAGTTATATGGAAAAGAGTCGTTACGCTTTGATTAGCAAAAAGGATTTAGTGGACCGAAGAAGACTTGGTAGACCGTTTAGGTACATTTCAAAGGTTGTTGCTAAACGACAAAAGATAAGTCCGTTGAAGAACTTTTTGCCACGTGGGCCAATAGGATCGGGTCGTTAGAATAATAAACGTAGGTCAAGTTCGGATGACCGATATCTATTTGGTAGACCGAAGGGAGATATGCAGAGATGGTTTGAATGCTACTGCAATGAATGGAACAGTTGACCGGTATGCCTTCGCTAGCCCAAACCAAGGATTCCAGGGAAGATCAGGTAGCTACTGGTTCTAAAGAAACGATGCGCCGAGGGAGACTCGGTCGTTCGTTGGGGACAAGTTCGGTAGACCGAAAAGGACATGGTCGACCGATAGAGACGGGTTTTACGCTTTTGTGCATGAAGTGTACATTTGATCCTATGACTCAAATAAATAGAAAATTACATGTAAAGTCCTTGAGCTTTGATTACAAGTCTTGATCTTGAAGTTGATTAGTGAGCACCTACAATGTTTGGAACAAACAATATATAAGAAATTTGACAATATGATTTCTATGATGTTTAATTGGTGTTGTGCATAATATTAGTTTGTTAATCATAAAAATTAAGAGTAATGAGGCCAAAAGTCCAACACATATGAAAACTCGATTAGATCAGGAGCCGTATTTGCTGTGAATACCGTTACGGCAACCAAGGCACGCTTGGAGACCTTAATGAACCGTATATATTCGATCGAGTTCAGAAACCAACAAGGTGTGCCTCATGTGTCTGCATCTGGTCTGGTTCCTTGTTATATATGTGGAAGGGTAGGTCATTTAGGGGATGAGTGTGCATCCATTCCTCCAGAAATGGAGCAAGTTAATGTCTTCTATGATAGACACAGAATGACTCATATTCATCATCTTATAACCCTACATGGAGGAACCATCCTAACTTTTCCTGGAACCAAAACAATGTCCAGGGTGGTCCTTCAAACTTCTCCTGACTACCTAACCGACCATACCAATCTCTTATGCATTCACAATCTTATCAGTCACCCCAAGCTCAACTCGCTAATCCACTAGGTTTCCCAAAGTCCAACAATATGGAAACTCAAATCAATCGCTTGGGATCGTGACTCGTGGACTTGAAAACTCAATTAAAAACTTCATGTCGTCCACAAGTCAAGTTCTCACTTCAAATCAGCAGACCATAAAATGTCTAGAGCTTCAGATAGGCCAATTGACTCAGACTGTACATGAGAGAGAGACGAACACTACTAAGCCAGCTTGAGGCTAATCCCCACATGTACCAGCAACCACATACGCAAAATGAGAGTTCGGTACCTCAAAGGCGGCAAGTGAACCACGTAGAGGAACTTGTTCACCATGTCAATGTCATTGTAACTTTGAGGAATGGAAAACATGTTGAGAATCCCAGTCCGATGTTTAGAAAGTTTCTCCATCGACTCCTAAGGAAGGTGAGCCAGTTTGCCAAAACACGCCCTCATCCTCCAAGACTCCAAGGCAAACATACTTGCCAAAAGCTCTCTATCCTAGTTGGTTAACCAAAAACTAGAGTGACACAATGGATAAGATATTAGAGATCTTTAAACAAGTGAATGTTAACATCCCCTTGTTGGATGTCATCCAACAAATACCTTAGTATGCCAAAGTGTTGAAGGATCTCCACACAATAAAGAGGAAAACCAATGTTCCTAAGAAAGCATTCTTAGTTATGAGTGTGAGCTCACTTTTTTCCAAGCCCACATACACAAAGTACAAGGACCCTGGTTGTCCTACTATTCACTGTATGACAGGGGACACTAGCATGAGTAATTTATTGCTTGATTTAGGATCAGCGCTCAACCACCTTCCATCTTCTATTTTTCAAAAATTGAACTTGGGAGAATTGAATCCAACTAAGATCACCCTCCAACTGGCAGATAGATCCATTCGTGTCCCAGAGGGGATTATTGAAGATGTGCTCATCAAAGTTGGAGATTTTATATTTCCAATAGATTTTTTCGTCATCGATACCAACCGTGTTGCGAACACCTACTCTCAAATACTTTTGATTTTGGGTAGACCATTTTTGGCAACCTCGAACGACTTAATAAATTGTAGAAATTGTCTCATTAAAGCTCTCACTCGGTAACATGAGTGTCGAGTTTCATGTGTTCAACTCTGGTACGCAACAAGAGCCCTTCGACCAACCTGTAAATATCAACCTCATCCGCAAACTAGAGAAAGCACCGTAAAATCAACAAACACCCCCAACACCAACACAATCCATTGGTTATACATGACTTGTGCCTTAATTAGTAAGAGAATTTTTCTGATCATGGGTTGGATTTGTTCCAATTTTGTAAGAGGAGGTTATGAGATAATTACCCCATCGATATATGATTCATTTAGAGTAGCTATTAACAATGGATCATGTGTAAGTGGGTTACACATGATGTGGGTCGGAGGAAGCCCTATAAATAGGTAACTCATTTCTTTCTCGTTTTACATGAATGCAAAAATTCTCCTCTCCATATTTCTCCACCTAATCCATCCAAAAATTCCATTATTAATTGAGTGCTTGAGAGATCAAATTCTTTGGATCATTGAAGGGATAATTAGCTAGATTGTAACCTCGTATTAGAGATTGATTGACTAGCTTCGATCTCTCTAATCTTGTTTAGAGTTTGGTGACCACTTGATGGCATTCCGAGGCAATTCGACGTGCAACTCAACTTCCTATTGGTAAAAGGAATTCGATAATCCCCTAGGTACGATCCAATCTATGTATATCAATATTAGTTAGTATATTAAACATATTGAAATACAATTAGGAATTTTTGTACATGAAATTGTTGAAAAATATGAAAATTGACCCTAATTGTTTTTTTAATATACACAAGTATAGAGCACAAAATCCAACAGTGGTATTAGAGCTTTTTGTTCATATTTTCAATGATTAGGTTATTTAATATATTTAGTTTACCATCTCATTATTGAATAATTCGAGTTTTGCCCCTTTTTCGAGTCCTTTTGAATTTTGATGGATGCATCAAATTGTGATCATGAATTTTTATGTTTCTTATTTTCCTACATTAGTTTGTAATGTTAGAAAATATATAAACCATTAATATCAATGGATTAATTCTGATATTTAAGGTGAATCAAAGAAAATGGGGGGCAAAGTATGACTTTTTTGTCGATTTTGATTCTAATTATTCTTTTGAGTGTTTTAAATATTGTAAAACATGACATATGATTCTTAGAGTCATGTTTTAGACTTATGTCTAATTTTGTAAAATTTCATTTATTTTAAAAGATTATTTTACTTAGAATCGACAAAACAAAATGGGGCAACATCTACATTGCTAACATCTACATGTGATCAAGACTCAAGGAAGAATGCAATGAAGTCCAGACTTGTAATCAAGCTAATTGAAGATGTAATTTTGCCTTTATTTGGAGTCTTAGAAACTTGTGAAACTTGAGCATACAAGAGTTAAAACTTACTGTTAAAACGTTTTAATAATCGCAAGTGCACGATTGCAATGAAGCGGTCGCAAGTATGGGTCAAACCACGGGGAGGTGAGTAGCCTCTGATTTGTCTGAAATCAAGTGGTGAAAAAGGGGAAGTTGATTTGATTATGCTAAACTAAACTAGACTACACTAAATGCAAAAGAAAGCAACAAACGATTGATTAAAACTAAACTAAAAATCTAACAAATAGATTGGAATTCAGGAAGAAAACCCCCTAAGAGTTGGAGTGTGTGCACATATGAAGTGAAATAAGTGATGAATGATGCATGTATGTGTGTGTGTGTGTTTTCATTCATCGGAAGTGTCTAAAGATGTCGCAAAACCTATCAATCCATTCACACAACGTATTTGCAATTATTACATGATTATCATAAGATTAGGCTCATCATGAGAAGTGTCTAAAGATATGGCAACACTCGTCAAAAACCATAAACTCGTATGAAGAAGGTAGAGCAGAACGACTCAGGTAGCATCGATTGCAGTAGGGAATGGGAACCTCGGGACCAATTGTTGAGGTTGTGGACCCCACCTTCTAGATCAGAGGGTGGTGGAGGTCCAAAACATGAGTCGTCCTCGTGTGGTCTACAAGGCGTCATGGTCCCAGGACTGTGTAGGACACATGACGGGGATGTGTTCAAAAAGTCAACAATCGAGGACAGATCAATGTCATTTCTCGTCAAACAACCCACAACGTATCATGACCACACTGGTATGCACAAAGTTGCGCACCCACACGAGTCACACGAAAAAGAAAGAAAACTTTTTAATTTTATTTTAAAAACAATTAAAGCAAAATGGGCGTAGAGGAGAAGACGGGAAGACACATATAAGAAGGAATGACTCATAAGAGAAGGGAAGAAAGCCTTATGCTACGGGGGTAGGTAATAGTAGAAGCACACAAGCAAACAAGACTCAAACAAGGTAAGGTCACTATAGGTCCTTACAGCTAGACGACGCCTAACTTCGAGGTTATGCAACCTCAACACGCGTCACCTCCCTACGACAAAGACCACCAAGCCTAGCAAGTGAGACAACATTTGGAGATCTTGTCTCTCCTACTATCGACAGAGTGGGGCGACGCCGATCAGGCCATGACGGTCGCGACCGGATCACTCTCCTAATGCGCCTGATATCTTTAGGGGCCAATGTCTACTTGATTTTAAAATTATGCTTTTTGAGAGGTGTTTTCTGGAGCCGAAGGAAGGGGTGATGAAATCCCCCACCTTATCTTGAAAACTATAGGTGGTGCCCCTTAAAGATGTGTTGATCCCTTAATCTATCAAGCAACTCACCAATCAAACACTCATCTCACTCTTGTTCCAATGCAATTCCTACTAACTAATACATGGTCATACCAACAAATGCATGAATGAGAGTAGGAAATGCGTACCTCACGACAACAATCAGCAACTGAAAGTAAAGCAAAATAAAAGACAAACTACGTGTCTAAGTTAAGTATATGATGCAAGACCTAAACAAGCAAGAATGCCTAATATTTTGCTATGGGCTTTAGTGGCCAAGTTGATTAAAAGTGGGATTGATTATTGATATGGGATCAAACTACAAGCCATAACATGGCAAATTGAGATCCCAGACCACTAAAACAAAGTACAATCATATGTTTTTCTTCCTCCAATTTCTCCAGCTACCTCTACTGAGTCTTGAGATGTCCTGTCACAAACCAAAACTAAAAACAAAGATCAAATCCACTCGAATTGTCCAAACCAGAGGCGGGACTAAGCACCTCCCCGGCAACGGCGCCAAAAACTTGTTAAAACATTTTAATAACCGCAAGTGCACGGTCGCGATGAAGCGATGTCAAGTACGAGTCGATCAACGGGGAGGTGAGTAGCCTCTGATTTGTCCAAAATGAAGTGGCGAAAAAGGGGAAAGATATTTGATTATGCTAAGCTAAACTAAACTAAACTAAACTAGACTACACTAAATGCAAAAGAAAGCCACAACGATTGATTAAAACTAAACTAAAAAGCTAACAAATAGATTGGAATTCAGGAAGAAAAACCCCTAAAGGGTGGAGTGTGAGCACATATGAAGTGAAATAAGTGATGAATGACACATGTATGTGTGTGTGTCGTGTGTGTGTGTTTTCATGTATAGGTACTGTCTAAAGATGTGGCAAAACCTATCAATCCATTCACACAACATATCTGCAATTATTACTTGATTATCATAAGATTAGGCTCAGCATGAGAAATGTCTAAAGATATGACAAAACTCATCAAAAACCATAAACTCATGTGAAGAACAAAGCTAAGCATTGGAGGTATCTAAATCTTATGGTAAAACTCATCAACACAGTTTCTTCAATGAATCAAGCAAGCAACCACAAATACAAACACTTAACTAACATGTAGCATATTCAACAGGAAATTTCAGTCAATAAACAAGAGGAAACTAAGCATGAGAAGTGTCTAAATATTATGGCAAAACCCATCAAAATCCCCCAACATGTAGATGATTCAAGTACCCCCAATGAACATACAAACATGCAAGTTTACACAATCCAAAATTTATCAAACATCCAAACATCACAACATATATGTACATCATCTCCACCCCCCCAAAGGGGGATGGAACTACTCACTAATCATTAACCTAACTATTATGTTAAGAGAGAAAAACATATTAACTAAGTCTACTAAGATTAATCTAACGAAATTAAGCTAAGCATGCAAGAAGATAAAAGAAACAACATTAAACTAACAAAAAATTCTTTTATTAAATGACACATTACAATAAGCATCTCCCTACTTGAGTTTTTTCTTCAAGGCTTGAATCTAAGTACAGGGATTGGCTACTAAGCAATGAATAAATACAAAGGAGAAAGAAGAGTTCTATTTATAGGCATGAAAAAAGGTAACCGTGGAGAATCCCCCGGTATGGAACTAAAAGCATACCATAAATGGACTTAATACAACCTAATAGAATACTCGACTAAAGGATGTGTCATTTGGAGACAAATGGACCGCCAATTGGCGGTTTGGGAAAGCCAATCGGCGGTCTGGATTGGCCTGATGGGGTCTGGTTTTGGGTGGCTGGTTTCTGACTTGATTTCTTCATGTTTCGGGAACCTGATTGGTTGTTGATGTTTGGGCCCGAATCTAATTCCAAAAATGATCCTCATGAAGGTGTGAAGCTTCTTGATTTGCTCTTTGGGCCTTTTGGTTTACATTCGGGTCATTCTCTCTTGCATTTCAGTCCATAAATCTCACAATTCAGTCATTTCTCTTGCTCTTAGGTCCTTTTTGTGTCACTTTTTCTCACTTGTTTTATTCCTGAAACTTAAACATAAACTCATTATGTAGCGTTGATTAAGTTAAAAATAGAGGATATAAGACACAAATATAGGCATGATATGATGTCAATCACTTACTCACATACACACTAGGTTCATTGTAGAAGTCACACACAAAATTTCACTTCAATTGGACTTCAATAGGTCACCCAAAACTTAGCCGGAAAATCACTTAAAAAAATCTAAATTGCCTGTGTCTACTGGTCGACTGAAACCCATTTTTTGTTCAACTTTTTATAACAGATTCTCTAAGTGATTTTTCTAGTTCAACCGGTCGACCATCCTTGACATTTCGGTCAACTGTTCCTATATTTTTGGATGACCGTTAACTTTGTCGTATTATACAACGGCCGTATTCGTATAAATTTACCTAAGCCCTAAAATCCTTTTGGACACCGGTCGACCATCCTTGACATTACCTAACACACTCTAACTTGAGCACACTTTGAGTAGATTAGGAATTGATCTGTGAGTTGATTAGAAATTGATCAAAGGTGTGGAAGTTTTGGCTTGAAGAGTAGGATTTGGGGAATTGAAGATTAGGAGTTTTCTCATAGATGTATATGACAATCAAAAGTGTAAGAGGTTATGAAATAAGGTTGGAATACATCTATTTAGAAGCTCCTAAGGTGTTATAGTCGTTGTGATTAATATGGTAAATGATTGTGTAAGAAGCACAAACCAGAAGAGCACAATACACTGTTTAGGACACAATTCGTCGACCGAAATGGGTTGACCGGTCGACCGTTTCCATAAAGGTGAGGAAACGTTTGAACCAACTCACGAACAGTCGAACCAATTTGGCTATAAGTTAAGTTATCAGTCGACCAAAAAATACCAGGAAGTTCTGGGCTCCAAGAAATTCTATGTTTGGTCGACCTTTTGCTTGGCAACGTTCAACCAAAAACTTACAGGCACTTTTGGAAGATGAAAAGTCTTCATCCGGTCGACTTCCAAGAAGGCATCGTTTGACCGGTGGCCACATCAATTTTAGGGGTTTGGAAAATCCGACCGTTGTATAATACAACAAGTCTAACAGTCAAATGACACGTGTAGATGGTCAACCAAAAATGTCAAAACGATCGACCGATCGAGCTGGATAAATCACTATTGGTTAACTGATCCAACTAATCCAATTGGTCAAACTGAGAACTCGTTCGGTCGACCGATTGGCACAGACAATTAAGGTTATGGTTTAACTGATTTTCCGGTATAAGTTTGTGTGATCTATTGAAGTCCAAATGATGTGAAATTTTGTGTGTGACTTCTATAGGTTCCCTAAAGTGTATGTGAATATATTTTAATTCTTGTATGCTCAAGAATACATAAATTCCTAAGACTCAATTTGTAGTGTATGGATATGGATGGAATTTATATTGGAAACACAATTTATAGTGTATGTACTCTTGTTGCCTTTATCTTGGTTAATGTCTTGTATGTTTTAATGATAATGTGTTATCTTAATTCATGTGGAGGCATAGTAGGGTCAAGTCTTTATACATGAGTTCATTTAGATTCATTCCAATTATTGTCTTGTATGCTTTAATGATATGATCTTATCTTAATTCATGTGGAGGCAAAGTTGGATTTAGTTTTATGATTTCATGCACTACATGTTGTGATGAGCATAATCGAACACACACACACACACACATCTTTTATATTCACATTATTTCTCTACCCCTTTTGGGGTTTACTTTATTGCTTATCTTTCATTTCCTTTTGAATTCTAGTGTAGTTTAGTGTAATCAATCTTTCTCTCCTTTCTTTACCATGTGTGTGTGTCCCTTAAAATTTTCACATTTCTTTCAAAATATTCATGTGTTTGCGAAATAAAATGTTTTGTGGGTTTTGTGTGTGTTTAGCATGTGCAAAACCGTTGAGAGGCAAAGTAAAAAGAAAGCTCCCAAAAATGTCTTGAACTTGATGCATTAGGATATCTAGTACAGTGGCTTTAGGATTTATCGAGTCGTTAGGATGCACCCCAGTTTTCCCTTGGGGGTGAGTAATCATAGGGCTTCAGTGCCCAAACATTTAAAGAAGTCCACCCTGAACCTAGTGAGTCAATAATTCGTGTCTGTTAATTTAAAGGAGTTTGTTGTAGTCAAGGACCCTTTAAATCTTGTTGTGAGACATTAAGTGTAGGGGTTTTGGTTATTGTGTAGATAAGAAACAAGTGAGTAGGTGTTCTCTCTTCTTGCACGGCTCCTATCACTCGGGAAAGTAGGTCTGAAGGGACTTTGTGCCTGGTGCTTTCGATTTATCTGACTTGGGATGCACCGACCGAACTCCCGTTACACGGGTGGTAGGGATTACCCTATGCGGAGATTTGTGGAAAGGTGTACGTGATAGTGTAAGTCCTCATGGGCAATGATGCACGAAACCTGACCCTGGGAGAATGAATCTCAAACTTATAAAAAGAAAAGAAGAAAAAAAAGAAAAAAAAAGAAAAAAAAAAGTAATGCAAATAAGAACCTTAATGGACCTCTTACACTTTGTATAACTTGAGGATGTTGAGGTTGTCCATGTCTTTCACTTAATTCCTTATTTAACTTGCACGAATGGTTCATTAGGCTAGGTGTGTGCACTGATTACCTATATAGAGTCGGCCCGTAGGATTACCGCGTCCAATGATCGACAAAATATGTCCAACGAGTCGAGTGTCTACATTGAATAATGCATCTTGTTGGGATTTTGTGGGTATATCCGCTGAAAAACCTCAGGAGACAACACTCCTCCTCCTTGGCAACAAGGAGGTTTAACGGCTTGTTGCACGTGCTAAGTGCAACCGTGATTCCTACGAAAGTGAGTTAGGATTTCTTGTTTTTCGTATGCTTCTCTTTCTTTCTTTTGCTCGGGACTAGCAAAACTTAGGTGTGGGGGTATTTGATTAACATCATTTCATGCTTACATTTGCATATTATATCCATTATCTTTCACCTAAACAATGCTACGTAACGAGCTTTATGTTTGAATTTCAGAAATAAAGAGGTTTGAAGAGAAGAGGCATGAAAGGACCCAAAAGCAGGGAAAAAAGAATGAATTGTGAGACATGGGGACTAAGCTGCAAGGGAGAAGGACCTGAACGTAAGACCGAAGGACCAAAGAGCAAAACAGAAAACTCCACACCATCATGGGGAGTATTTTGGCAATTCGATTCGGGTCGGAGCTCCAACAAGCGAAGGAGATGCATCCAAGACCAACAAATACATCAAGAAAAGCCCAGAATAAAAACCAACTCGATATGGATCCTGTAGACCGCCAATTGGCGGTCTGGAACAACCAATTGGCGGTCCGGATCTCCCCGGATCCGCTAAGATTTCTGGAGCGTATGTATTAGTGTTTGTTTAGGCTATTTTTGGTATTTGTTTAGTCCCAAATCGGGGGATTGTCCCGGATTACCTTTTTCTATGGCTATAAATAGAACTCTCTCTCCTCTCATGTACCCCATCTCCTCTCTTGGTGGCAATCTTCTCTACTAAGAGTGAAGCCTGGAAGAAAAACTCTGGTGGAGAAAGAGGCTACTTGTAATTGAGTGAGTAATAAATAGATGTTTTACTTTAGTTGTGTTGTTTCTTTCTTAGTTTCATTTCCTTTTATATGCTTGCATGCTTGTTTTGTTTTATGTCATTTTAGTTCTTTAATATTTCTTGCTTGGTTAGTATAGTTTCATTTCAGTAGAATGTTTCATTTTGTTAATGTAGATAAAGCAATCAGTAGTGAGTAGTTCCATCCCCATTTGGCGGGTGGAGAAATGTGTGATATGATCATGTAGTGTATTAGGTGTGTGTTATCTTAATCCTTTGAGCCTTATATGATTTCCATAACCATCTAATGGGATTTCACTCTTATCTTTGATATGTTAATGCTCTTGAATGAAGCTTAGCTTGTGCTTTGATTAGTGGACCTATTTTATGGAGAATGATAAGGTGAGGATATGGATGGAATTTATATTGGAAACACAATTTGTAGTGTATGTACTCTTGTTGCCTTTACCTTGGTTAATGTCTTGTATGTTTTAATGATATAGTCTTATCTTAATTCATGTGGAGGCATGGTAGGGTCTAGTCTTTATACACGAGTTCATTTAACTTCGTTCCAATTATTGTCTTGTATGCTTTAATGATAAGATCTTATCTTAATTCTTATGGAGGCAAAGTTGGATTTAGTTTTATGATTTCATGCACTACATGTTGTGATGAGCATAATCGAACACACACACACACACACACATATTATATATTCACATTATTTCTGTACCCCCTTTGGGGTTTAGTTTTATTGCTTATCTTTCATTTCCTTATGCATTCTAGTGTAGTTTAGTGTAATAAATCTTTCTCTCCTTTCTTTACCACTCGCCTTCGAACAAACCAAAAGTCGACACACCTCCCTGTGGATCGACCCCTATTTTCCACCGCTTCAACGCGGCCGTGCACTTGCGGTTTAATATAAAACGAATCAATCACATATCAATCAAGTTTTTGGCATCGTTGCCGGGAGGTGCTCTGTCCAGACTTTGGTTTGGACGATTCGAGTGGTTTTAATTTTTTGTTTTTCATTTTGGTGTGTTTCAGGCATTGTGAGGAACAAGGGGAAGCGACTGGAGGAATTTGAGAGCGAAAGACCCAAAAGTGGCCGCCAATCAGAGGTCTGAGACCGCCAATTGGTGGCCTGGTGAGCCTCAATCTCTCTTGATTTTGTTCTGGTTGTTGTTTTGTTCATTGTAGTTATCTAGGAGCATTATTTTGCATGCTTTGACTTCTAGTTTGCTCACAGATTAAAAATCAATCCCCTTTAATCAACTTGGACCATAAAACTCAAAGCAAAAGATTAGACTTCTTGCCATCTAGGTCATGCATCATTTGTAGACCTTGCATGCATTTGTCTTTTCTTTGGTTTACAATTTGTTGTTTATTGTTAGCGTGAGGTACGTGCACCCAAATTTCTTATTCATGCATGTTTCGATCATGCATTAGTTAGTAAGGTGCATCAGGACAAGAGTGAGTTGAGTGTTTGATTGGAGCATTGTTTGCAAGATTTAGGATCAAAACGCTAAAAAGGAGGGGCTGTCCCATACAAGATAAGGTGGGGGATTTCATCACCCTTTCCTTGGCCCCAAAAATCAGTCTTAATCAAAGCCTTAATTCAAAAAGCAAGTAGACATTGGCCCTAAGGATTGCGGACGCACTAGGAGAGTAATCTAGTTGAGACCGTCATGGCCTGATCGGCGTAGCCTACCTTGTCGATAGTAGGATGTACTGGATCTACGGATCTGGTATGACTTGCTGGGCATTGTGGTCTTCGTTGTAGGGAGGTGAGGCGTGTCGAGGCTAGTGACCTCGAAGTTAGGCGTCGTCTAGCCTAAGGACCCATTGCCTTACATTGTTTGAGCCGTGCTTCCTAGATTAGACTTCTACCTGATCCCATTACCCACGCTATTTAGGGATTCTTCCCTTCTCCTCTGAGTCATCTTCTTCTCACCTACTTCTACGTTCTAGTCTCCTATCCTTTACACTCTCTGTTAGCATTTTAGGGTCGAGTCGAGCACTTTTTGCGAGCTTAGCCTCGTGGTAGTGAGAGTGGTGGACTCGAGAGTTTTTGTTGAGATGGATGGTTACATGGGCGACCATCCATATCATTGTTGGGACCAGGACAAGAAAAAAAAAAGAAAAAAGAAAAAAAGTACAATAAAAAACTCCATCAGCGAGCATTGATTGTTGTGGGCCCCAACACTTGTGTATTTGGGCCCCATTTCTTTCACGTATTTGTATCCCTTCTTTAGCATCTCATAGGTTTTGAGGGAATTCGGGTTTTTGTCCATCAACTTAACCTTGAACTTCCTTTTGCGCTTCATATTGGTGAGATCTTTCCTTTTTCATGCATAAATTCATGTAGTATTTTGCTCACATTCATTGAGGATAATGCATGAAGTAGGTGGGGGGGGGGGGGGGGTTTACGTGTGTACATAGTCGAGTATTTTTCCTTTGATTTTATTTTCTTTTGTGTGCATTGTTAGGGTCATGTTAGTGTGCTGCATTTAATATCGATATATCTGCTTGCCATGATCCTTGGGTGACTTGTCTGCTTTTGCTTGCCTAGTGTTTCAAAATTTTCATATTTCTTTCAAAATCTTCATGTGTTTGCGAAAGAAAATGTTTTGTGGGTTTTGTGTGTGTTTAGCATGTGCAAAACCGTTGAGAGGCAAAGTAAAAAGAAAGCTCCCAAAATTATCTTGAACTTGATGCATTAGGATATCTAGTACAGTGGCTTTAGGACTTATCGAGTCGTTAGGATGCACCCCAGTTTTCCCTCGGGGGCGAGTAATCATGGGGTTTCAGTGCTCAAACATTTAAAGAAGTTCACCCTGAACCAAGTGAGTCAATAATTCGTGTCTGTTAATTTAAGGGAGTTTGTTGTAGTCAAGGACCCTTTAAATCTTGTTGTGAGACATTAAGTGTAGGGTTTTGGTTCATGTGTAGTTAACAAATAAGTGAGTAGGTGTTCTCTCTTCTCGCATGGCTCCTGTCACTCGGGAAAGTAGGTCTGAGTGGACTTTGTGCCTGGTGATTTCGAGTCATCTAACTTGGGATGCGTCGACCGAACTCTCGTTACACGAGTGGTAGGGATTGCCCTATATGGAGATTTGGGGAAAGGTGTACGTGATAGTGTAAGTCCTCATGGGCAATGATGCACGAAACCTGACCCTGGGGGAATGAAGCTCCAACTAATAAAAAGAAAAGAAGAAAAAAGAGAGAAAAGAAAAAAAAGGTAATGCAAATAAGTACCTTAATGGACCTTACACTTTGTATCACTTGAGGATGTTGAGGTTGTCCATGTCTTTCACTTAATTCCTTATTTAACTTGCACGAATGGTTCATTAGGCTAGGTTTGTGCACTGATTACCTATATAGAGTCGGCCCGTATGATTACCGCATCCAATGATCGACAAAATATGTCCAACGAGTCGAGTGTCTAGATTGAATAATGCATCTTGTTCGGATTTTGTGGGTATATCCGCTGAAAACCCTCGGGAGACAACACTCCTCCTCCTTGGCAACAAGGAGGTTTAACGGCTTGTTGCACGTGCTAAGTGCAACCGTGATTCCTACGAAAGTGAGTTAAGATTTCTTGTTTTTCGTATGATTCTCTTTCTTTGTTTTGCTCGGGACTAGCAAAACTTAGGTGTGGGGGTATTTGATTAACATCATTTCATTCTTACATTTGTATATTATATCCATTATCGTTCACCTAAACAATGCTACGTAACGAGCTTTATGTTTGAATTTCAGAAATAAAGAGGTTTGAAGAGAAGAGGCATGAAAGGACCCAAAAGGTGGGGAAAATGACTGAATTGTGAGACCTGGGGACTAAGATGCAAGGGAGAAGGACCTGAACGTAAGACCGAAGGACCAAAGAGCAAAACAGAAAACTTCACACCATCATGGGGAGTATTTTGGCAATTCGATTCGGGTCGGAGCTCCAATAAACGAAGTATATGCATCAAAGACCAACAAAGACATCCAGAAGAGCCCACAACAAATTCGAGTTGGATCCAGAACCGATAGACCGCCAATTGGCGGTCTGTTTGGCTCTGAATCTGCTAAGCTTTTGTGGACATGTTTATTAGAGTTTGTTTAGGCTATTTTTGGTATTTGTTTAGTCCCATACCGGGGATTATCCCGGATTACCTTTTTGTATGGATATAAATATAACTCTTCACCTTCTATTGTAAACTACCCATTGCTTGGTGGCATTCTCTCTACTTGGAGTAAGCCTTGAAGCAAAACTAAAGGTGGAGAAGAATGCTACCTTCAATGTGAGTCATTGTTAATAAAATAATTGTTCTTAGTTTCTTTTAATCTTGTCTTTTAATTTTTGCATGCTTCTTTAAGTTGTGTGTTGAAGAATGCTACCTTCAATTCCTTTTAGTTTTTTTAATATTCCTTGCTTGCTTAGTCTAATTTTATTTCAGTAGAATGTTTCATTTTAATGTAGGTTGTAGTGTAACGATTAGTGAGTAGTTCATTCCCCATTTGGGGGGTGGAGAAATATGTGCTATGATCATGTAGTGTATTAGGTGTGTGTTAACTTAATTCCTTGAGCCTTATATGATTTCAATAATCATCTAATGGGATTTCACTCTTATCTTTGATATGCTAATGCTCTTGAATGAAGCTTAGCTTATGCTTAGATTAGTTGACCTATTTTGTGGGGAATGATAAGGTGAGGATATGGATGGAATTAATATTGGAAACACAATTCGTAGTGTATGTACTCTTGTTGCCTTTACCTTGGTTAATGTCTTGTATGTTTTAATGATATTGTGTTATCGTATTTCATGTGGAGGCATAGTAGGGTCTTGTCTTTATACATGAGTTCATTTAGCTTCATTCCAATTATTGTCTTGTATGTTTTAATGATATCATCTTATCTTATTTCATGTGGAGGCAAAGTTGGTTTAGTTTTATGATTTCATGCACTACATATTGTGAGGAGCATAATTCAACACACACACACACACACACATCTTTATACTCACATTATTTCTCTACCCCTATGGGGTTTAGTTTTATTGCTTATCTTCAATTTCCTTTTGCATTCTAGTGTAGTTTAATGTAATCAATCTTTCTCTCCTTTCTTTCCCACTCGCCTTCGAATAAACTAAAGTCGACACACCTCCCTGTGGACGACCCGTATTTGTCACCACTTCAACACGGTCGTGCACTTGCGGTTTAACTAAAACATATGAATCACTGCTCGACCGCCATCTCAGAAATGTCGGTGTTAAAGAGCGTTCCTGAGCTCACAGACGAGCTTGAGGAACTGCCTTTAACATCCTCCTCCATTTAGTCAGACACCCATGCCTCAGGAAGGCATTGGCGAAATGACGGGGTCATCTTCGCTACCTCGAGGTCGGTGCCTTGGCGCCTCAGCATGTGCTCAAATCGTGGGATGTCCAACCTGCCACACAATTTGGTATCCATAGTAGGCAAACAGTGTATTTCTTTCAGCTTAGCGTTCACCAAAACGTCGAACAATGTTCGACAAATGCAGTGAGGTGAACCATCCATAAGACTATACACGATTCGCAAACTAGGTGTCAAAAATGTGGAGGTCCGCTCTTGGCCCAACACATTTCTACACACCCACCTGGCTACAATGTGCACATTGGAGTAAATGTGCGCATTAGGTACTCCCCCATGCGATGATATAGGTTACCCGCGCCCAAGCATAGATCGGTAAAAATTAATGTCGTGGGTAGGCACGAGCTCATTGACTAAGGGGATCCCAGTCACGTCGGAGATTAATTGGGGTGTCACGGTGTGCTTCACCCCTCTGAGAGTGATACTAAACTCGAGTGGTCCGGTCTGGTCACACTCGAGTTTAGTGAAGAACTCATGTACGAGAGGCTCTACGTACATGGATTCGTCACCCTCATACAACAAATGGTACCACCCTTTAGCTACGATTCGATCGTAGAAGGGTTCTCCGAATTCACGAATCAGGGAGGCAAAATTGAGTTCTAGAATTAAATGGTTGCTTGCCATACCTACACCTACCTTGGCGAGCTTTAACAGGGGAGCACACGACGACGAAGATGTATACGTCGCGAGAGGAGAGGAGACCACCGCACGCCGACCCCAGCAGCAAAACAGAAACCCGACCACGCAACAAACAGAACACCCAAAAGCACACACCCAGATGAAGAGAAATTGAAAACCGAGCACAACAGACCGCTGATTGGCGGTGCAAAACCGCCGATTAACGGTCTGTTCGTGCGATTTGGGGGTGGAATTTTGGTGGAGGCGAAAGCAAAGGGAAAGACTCATTTTCGTCTGCTGGAGAAATGCGTAGGGCAAGGGAATCACGCGTTATTAATAAAGGAAAGTAAAAATATCAAAAAGGCCTTCCAATTTTTTGTTTTTCTTCATTTTGTTCATCATTTTTTTCTTTTCAACAAAACAATGATACGTACAAACAAATGAAGGGATGGATCACATCAGGTGACCACATCCGTGGGGAGTTCGTGCAAAGACACGAGTTCCTCCTCGACCTCTGTCGTGGTCCCTTCCAAGTACAGTTTGAGGTGTTGAACATTTTATATTAAACCGCAAGTACACGACCACGTTGAAGCGGTGGCAAATACGGGTCGTCCTCAGGGAGGTGAGCAGCCTCTCGTTTGCACGAAATCAAGTGGCAAAATAGGGAAGAGAGTTGATTATGCTACGCTACGCTACACTACACTACGATGTATGAAATGCGAAAGAAAGCAACAAACGATTAACTAAAAACATAACTAAGAACGAAAGAAGAGTGCTCGAATTCAGAAGTGGAAAAACCCCTAAGGGGTGGAGTAAGTGCACACATGCAAAGAGGTGAGTGTTGAACACATTCTTTAAGCACAAATTAAGGTGGTGTTATCATGCATAGGAAGTGTCTAAATGTTATGGCAAAACCTATCAATCTATTCACCAACCTAGTTGATTTACATTTGCATATGCAAGTTGTTTATTTCAGAACCTAAACAAGCATGAGAGGTGTCTAATCATTTTGGCAAAACTCATCAAGTTATAAATTCTATCCTAAACAAGCAAGCATACATTCATGTTTTATCAACACATTGGAAATAAAGCATTCATCCCATTCTCTAATGCATGTATGAACATCTACCCCACCCCCCAAAGGGGATGGAACTACTCACTACACATTACACTAATTATTGAACTAAGAAAGGAAAGCATATTAACTAAGCTACTAAAACTAATGAAATGAAATTAAACAAAGGAAAGCAAGCAAAATGAAACTAATAACATAACAAAGAAACTTTTATTAACAAATGACTCACATTTCAAGTAGCATCCTCCGACTTTAGTGTGTGCTTCAAGTCATCACTTCTAGTAGGAAGAGTAGCCACTTAAAATATGGAGTGATTACATTAGAATGTGAAGAGTTCTATTTATAGCCATAGAAAAAGGTACTCCGGGACAATTCCCCGATGTAGGACTAAACCAATACCAAAAATAGCCTAAACAATCACTAATACATGTCCAGGAAAAATCTTAGCGGATCCGGGAAGGTCCAGACCGCCAATTGGCGGTCTATAAGATCCGGATCCATCTGGAATTTGTGCTTGGCTTTGCTTAGTGTATTTGGTGGTCTTGGATGCATCTACTTCGTTTATTGGAGCTCCGACCAGAATAGAATTGCCAAAATACTCCCCATGATGGTGTGGAGTTTTCTGTTTTGCTCTTAGGTCCTTCTGTCTTGCGTTCAGGTCCTTCTCCCTTGCATCTTGGTCCCCAGATCTCACAATTCAGTCATTTTTCCCAGCTTTTGGGTCCTTTTATGCTTCATATCTTCAAACCTATTTATTCCTGAAAACTAAACATAAAACTTGTTACATAGCATTGTTTAGGTGAAAGATAATGGATATAAGATACAAATATAAGCATGAAATGATGTCAATCAAATACCCCCACACCTAACTTTTGCTAGACCCGAGCAAAACAAAGAAAGAGAAAAGCATACGAAAAAACAAGAAATCCTAACTCACTTTCGTAGGAATCACGGTTGCACTTAGCACGTGCAACAAGCCATTAAACCTCCTTGTCGCCAAGGAGGAGGGTGTTGTCTCCTGAGGGTTTTCAGCGGATATACCCACAAAATCCGAACAAGATGCATTAATCAATCTAGCTACACGACTCGTTGGACTTATTTTGTCGATCATGGGACGCGGTAATACTACAGGTTGACTCTATATATGTAATCGGTCCACACACCTAGCTTAATGAATTATTCGTGAAAGTTAGTTAAGGACTTAAGTGAAAGACATGGGCAAGCTTAACTTCTGAATGTGATACAATGTGTAAAGTCCATTTTGGTTCTTATTTGACTCTTTTTTTCTTTTTCTTTTTTCTTTTTTTTCTTTTTCTTGGAGCAGTTTATTGGTTGGTGTCTGATTCTCCCAGGGTCGCGTTTCGTGCATCATTACTTATGAGGGCTTACACTATCACGTACACCTTCCCCCAAATCTCCACATAGGGCGATCCCTACCACCCGTGTAACGGGAGTTCGGTCGGTGCTTCCCAAGTCAGATGACTCGAAAGCACCAGGCACAAAGTCCCCTCAGACCTACTTTCCCGAGTGATAGGAGCCGTGCAAGAAAAGAGAACACCACTTATTTATTTATCTATATGGGAACCAAAACCCCTACACTTAAGTTTCACAAAAAAGAGATTAAGGGCCATTGACTACGACAAACTTCCTTATACTAACAGACACAAATTATTTCACTCACTAGGTTCAGGGTGGACTTTTTTAACGTTTGAGTGCTGAAACCCAATGATTACACGCCTCCCGAGGGAAAACCGGGGTGCATCTTAATGACTCGATAAGACCTAAAACCAGTAAATTAGATATCCTAATGCATCAAGTTGAAGACAATTTTGGGAGCTTTCTTTTTACTTTGCCTTTCAACGGTTTTGCACATGCTAAACACACACAAAACCTACAAAAACATTTTCTTTCTCAAACACATGAAGATTTTGAAAGAAATGTGAAGGCTTTAAAGCACTAGGCAAGCAAAAGAAGACAAGTCACCCAAGGATCATGGCAAGCAGATATATCGATATTAAATGCAACACACTAACATGAGCCTAGCAGTACAAACAAAAGAAAACAAACTCAAAGGAAAACGACTCGACTATGTTCACACGTAAAGCACCCCCCACACCTACTTAATGCATTGTCCTCAATGAATGTGAGCATGATACGACATGGATTTATGCACGAAAAATGGAAGATCTCACCAACATGAAGCACAAAAGGAAGTTCATGATTATGTTGATGGACACAAACCCGAATTCCCTAAAAACTAGTGAGATACTGAAGAAGGGAGACACATACGTTAAGAAATGGGGCCCAAGTACACAAGGGTTGGGGCCCACAACAATCAATGCTCGCTGAAGGAGTCCTTTATTACTCACTCTTTTTTTTAACTGATATATACAGCAACAACGATATTCTCATAATTATTTGGTCAAAGAACATCAAATGAGAACATCAAGTCGTGAGGACCAGAGACTTGTCGAGATGGGCAAACTTCACCGGTACTCTGAGGTGTCATGAGGGGTGAAAGGTCAAATCTGAAAGGCTCGAACACCTCATGATATTGGTTGGGTGTGGGCAACTGATTGACATCATTTCATGCTTATATTTGTATCTTATATTCATTATATTTCACCTAAACAATGCTATGTTACGAGTTTTATGTTTAGTTTTCAGGAATAAATAGGTTCGAAGAGATGAAGCACAAAAGAACCCAAAAGCTGGGAAAAAAGACTGAATTGTGAGATCTGGGGACTAAGATGCAAGGGAGAAGGACCTGAATGTAAGACAGAAGGACCTAATAGCAAAACAGAATACTCCACACCATCATGGGGAGTATTTTAGCAATTCGATTCGGGTCGGAGCTCCAACGAACCAAGTGAATGCATCCAAGACCAGCAAATATACCAAGCAAGGCCCACAACACAAATGAGCAGGATCTGAACCATATACACCGCTAATTGGCGGTCCACGACCGCTAATTGGCGGTCCATTTTGGCCCAAATCCGCTAAACTTTCTCCAGCACATGTATTAGAGGATGTTTAGGCTATGTTTGGTACCTGTTTAGTCCCACATCGGGGGATTGTCCCGGTTTGCCATTTTCCATGGCTATAAATAGAAGTCTTCACCTTCCATTGTAATCACTCCATATTTTAAGTGGCTATTCTTCCTACTAGAAGTGAGGCCTTGAAGCACACACTAAAGTAGGAGGATGCTACTTTTAATGTGAGTCATTTTAATACAAGTTTTCTTTATTATGTTGTTTGTTTATGTTTCTTGTTTTGCTTTGCTTAATCTCATTTCATTAGTTTTATTAGCTTAGTTATTATGCTTTCTTTGTTTAGTTTAATAATTAGTGTAATGTTTAGTGAGTAGTTCCATCCCCTTTGGGGGGTGGAGTAGATGTGCATACATGCAAATGAGAATGGATTGAATGCTTTATTTCCAACGTGTTGATAAAACATGAATGTATGCTTGCTTGTTTAGGATAGAATTTATAACTTGATGAGTTTTGCCAAAATGATAAGACACCTCTCATGCTTGTTTAGGTTCTTAAATAAACATCTTGCATATGTAAATGTTAATCAACTAAGTTGGTGAATAGATTGATAGGTTTTGCCACCACATTTAGACACTTCCTATGCATGATAACCCCACCTTAATTTGTGCTTAAAGAATGTGTTCAACACCCACCTCTTTGCTTGTGTGCACTCATTCCACCTCTTAGGGGTTTTCCCATATCTGTATTCCAGCATTCTTCTTTTGTTCTTAGCTTAGTTTTCATTTCATTGTTTGTTTCTTTCGTTCGCATTCCATACTTCTTAGCGTAGTTTAGTGTAGAGTAGCATAATCAATCTTTCTCCCCCAATATTTGCCACTTGATTTATGATAAACAACAGGCTGCTCACCTCCCTGAGGACGACCCATACTTTCCACAGCTTCATCGCGGCCGTGCACTTGCGGTTTTAATTAAAACGTTCAACAAGTTTTTGGCGCCGTTGCCGAGGAGGTGCCAGTCCAGACTTGTTTGGACGATTTGAGTGGATTTAATTTTTTTCTTGTAGTTTTCTTTGTTTCAGGAGACTCACATGGAGAAGGGGAAGCATCTGGTGAAGTTTGGAGGCGGTCAGAGAGAAGAAGACCGCCAATCAGCGGTCTACAACCGCCAACTGGCGGTCTGGTTGTTTCATTTCACCTCTAAATTTCTGTGGAGTATTGCTTTATATGATATAGTGATCTGGGACTCGATTTGTCATGTTTTGACTTATAGTTTGTCCCCAGATCAATAATCAAACCTCCTTTAAGCAGCTTGGAACCTAAAACTCAAAGCAAAAGATTAGGCATTCTTGTTGTTTAGGTCATGCATCATGTATGTGACTTAGGCATTGAGATTGTCTTTTATCTTAGCTTTATTTTCTGTTGCTGAGAGCTGGCGTGAGGTACGCACCTTCTACTCTCATTCATGCATTTCGTATGAACATGCATTAGTTAGTAGGAAGTGCATTGAACCAAGTGTGAGTTGAGCGTTTGTTTGGAGAGTTGATTGCTAGATCAGGACTCCAAAACGCTACTAAGGAGGGGCTGTCCCATAAAAGATAAGGTGGGGGATTTCATCACCCTTTCCTTCGCCCCACAAACCACACTAATCAAGAGCCTAATTTTAAAATCAAGTAGACATTGGCCTTAAGGAATTCAGACGCATTAGGAGAGTGATCCGGTCCCGACCGTCATGACCTTATCGGTGTTGCCCACTTTGTCGATAGTAGGAGAGACGAGATCCCCGGATCTTGGCTCACTTGCTGGGCTTTGTGGTCCTCGTCGTAGGGAGGTGAGGCGTGTTGAGGCCGTGTGACCTCACAGTTAGGCGTCGTCTAGCTGTAAGGACCTATAGCGACCTCAGGATTACTTGAGCCTTGTTTGCTTGTGTGCTTCTACCTGTACCCATCCGCCGTAGCATAAGGACTTCTTCCCTTCTCTCCTGAGTCATTCTTTCTCTCCTGTGTTCCCCCGTCTTCTCCTCTACGCACATTCTTTGAAAAAAAGGTTTTTGTTTGTGTGCGTGCACCTTGGTGTATGCTTTCGTGGACACGAGACGAGAAGGGTCGTTTGACGAAGAGCGTGGTCAATCCAGCTTCGGTCATCGATTTCTCGACACCTTCCTCCTCCTGTGTCGCACGAAGTCAGGGTTCAATGGCTGCTAATTTCCGTGAGGAGGAGCAGTTGCTGGACCCACCTGCTCCACCAATGCTTCCAGTTGTCGGTCCCATACCTCTACGCGATCGATGCTACCCGAGCCGTACAGCTCTACCCTCATGCAACGTATTACCAGAGGCTAATGAGAACCATTTTGAGGTTAAGCCTCAGTTTATTTCCATGCTCCCTCACTTCACTGGGAAAGGTGACCCCTATATCTTTCTCAGGAAATTTGAGGAGGTCTGTGCTATGTTGAAGCTGCAACAACTTAGCACAGACTCCATCCATCTTAGGCTTGTCCCCTTTGCGTTGAAGGATGATGCCAAGAAGTGGTTGTACAGCAACCAGGCGAATGCCTTTACGACGTGGGATGAGTTTCAATCTGCATTCCTCAAGAAGTACTTCCCAAATCACCGGACTCAAAAATTGAGGAACGAAATCAATTCGTTCTATCAACATGAGACCGAAACATTCCATGCATACTTAGAGAGGTTCAAGGAGCTACTATCCTCTTGCCCTCACCATGGCATCGAGTTGTGGCTCCTTTGTCAGATTGTTTACGAAGGTCTTCACACCCGTCCCGAATGCTCCTTGAGTCCATGTGTCAAGGAGAGTTCTTGGGAAAGTATGAAAGGGAGGCATGGGCTTTCCTTGAAGACATTGCTGAGAAAACCATGCAATGGAAGAGTGTGAGGGAACCACCTGCATCATCTAGTCTAGGAGCGAGGATCACAAATGCAAACTCGACTAGATCGGGTGCCGCATTTGCTATCGATACTACTACAGCAACCGAGGCACGCATGGCGGCCTTAATGCGCCGTATGGATTTGATTGAGCTCCAAAACCAACAAGGTGCACCTCACATGTCCACATCTGGTCCAGTTCCCTGTCATTCATGTGGTAGGGTAGGTCATGTAGAAAGCGAGTGTGTGTCTATTCCTCCTGAGATGGAGCGTGTCAACGCCATCTATGGCAGAGCTAGGAATGACCCATACTCATCATCTTATAATCTTGGATGGAGGAACCACCCCAATTTTTCATGGAACCAAACTAATGCCCCGGGTGGTCCTTCAAACTCCTCTAGACCACCTTACCAATCACACCAACCTCCCATGCATGCACAATCTTATCAGCAACCCCAAGCGCGAACCAGTAATCAACCCGGTTTCCCAAATTCCAACAACATGGAAACCCGATTGAATTCGGTTGAGACCTTGACTCGTGGACTTGAAAACGCAATGAAAATTTTAATGTCAACCACGAGTCAAGTTCTCACTTCAAATCAGCAGACCATCAAATCTCTAGAGCTTCAGATGGGCCAATTGGCTCAGTCTGTACATGAGAGAGATGGTCTTTGCCTAGCCAGCCTGAGGCTAACCCCCGTATGTACCAGCAACAACACATACAAAATGAGAATGTGGTACCTCGGGGGAGGCAAGTGAACCATGTGGAGGAACCTGTTCACCATGTCAATGCCATTGTTACCTTAAGGAATGGAAAACAGGTTGACAAGCACATTTCCTTGCCACACCCACCACCATCTATGCAGCCCCTCAGTGGGAATGGTGGTGAAGAAGAGGCTGAGGGTGAGGGTAATACACCAACGCTTCCTTCTTCTCAGGCACCGCAGAAAACCTACTTGCCAAAAGTTCCCTATCCAAGTAGGTTAACCAAAAAGCAGAGTGACAACATGGATAAGATATTAGAGGTATTTAAGCAAGTAAAGGTTAACATCCCCTTGTTGGATGTCATCCAACAAATACCTCAATATGCCAAAGTGTTGAAGGATCTCTGCACAACCAAGAGGAAGACCAATGTTCCTAAGAAAGCATTCTTGGCTGCAAATATCAGCTCACTTTTGTCCAATCCCACCTACGCAAAATACAAGGACCCTGCGTGTCCTACTATTCAGTGTACGATAGGGGACACTAGAATGAGCAATGTTTTGCTTGATTTAGGATCAGCGGTCAACCTCCTCCCATTCTCTGTTTATCAACAGTTAAACTTGGGAGAATTGAAACCAACTAAGATCACCCTCCAATTGGCGGATAGATCCATTCGTATTCCCATGGGGATTATCGAGGGCGTGCTTATCAAAGTTGGAGATTTTATATTTCCAGTCGATTTTATTGTCCTCGATACCAATCCTGTTGCTAACACCCACTCTCAAATACCTTTGATTTTGGGTAGACCATTTCTGGCCACCTCCAATGCCTTGATTAATTGTAGAAATGGTCTCATGAAGCTCTCATTCGGTAACATGAGTGTCGAGTTTCATGTGTTCAACTCGGGTAGGCAACAGGAACCCATGGATGAACCTTTAAATTTAAATCTCATCCGCCAATTGGAGAAAGCACCAGAAAATCAACGAACACCCCTAACCCCAATGCAACCCAGTGAGAATGTTCGTGGGCCCAGCGAAATCTCATTGCCTGTCTTCGCAATGCAACAGAGTGAGCTGGCCTCGAACAAGAATGTCCAAAGGGAGTGTTCGTTGCATGATTCAGTTGAGAGTACTAGTGAGAGTGAGACACCTCATCATATGCCTATACCAGAAGGTGTCTCTACCTCATGTCCCATGGCCATTGAGCCATTTGAGCTTCATATTGACTCCAACAAGGACCCACCTATGACCGAGCTTATGCTTGATGATTTAAATGATGGTGGGAGGTCCTTGTTGTATGACTTGGGGAGAATCCCCATTCTTAGTGATGCAAGTCTGCTGCACCCATCGAATGAGCCTGAGGAACTCATTCCGATGCACCCTCCTATTGGTTGGAGGATTTTCTTCGATGAGCAATTAAACCCTAGTGAGAAAACACAACTTCATTCTTTGTTGCACACACCCAACCAATATCATGAGGTGTTTGAGCCTTTCTGCTTTGACCTTTCACCCCTCATGACACCACAGAGTACCAGTGAAGTTTGCCCATCTCGGGAAGTCTCTTGTCCTCAAAACTTGATGTTCTCATTTGATGTTCCTTGACCAAATGATTATGAGAATATCTTGGTTGATGTATATATCATGTAAAAAAAACAAAAACAAAACAAAAAAAACAAAAACAAAAAAAAACAAAAAGTGTGTAATAAAATACTCCTTCAGTGAGCATCGATTGTTGTGGGCCCCAACCCTTGTGTACTTGAGCCCAATCTCTTCACGTATTTATCTCCATTCTTCAGCTTCTCACAGGTTTTGAGAGAATTTGAGTTTGTGTCCATCAACATGACCCTGAACGTCCCTTTGTACTTCATGTTGGTGAGATCTTTCCTTTTTCATGCATATATCCATGTAGTATCTGCTTCACATTCATTGAGGACAATGCATGAAGTAGGTGTGGGGGGTATTTTACGTGTGTACATAGTCGAGTCTTTTCTTTTGATTTTTTGTTTTCTTTTGTGTGCGTTGTTAGTGTCATGTTAGTGTGCGGCATTTAATATCGATATATCTGCTTGCAATGATCCTTGGGTGACTTGTCTTCTTTTGCTTGCCTAGTGCTTTAAATTATAACATTTCTTTCAAAATCGTCATGTGTTTGCGAAAAAAAATGTTTTTAAAGGTTTTGCGTGTGTTTAGCATGTGCAAAACCGTTGAGAGGCAAAGTAAAAAGAAACCTCCCAAAATTGTCTTGAACTTGATGCATTAGGATTTCTAGTTTACTGGCTTTAGGTCTTATCGAGTCGTTTGGATGCACCCTGGTTTCCCTCGGTGGCGTGTAATCAAAGGGTTTCAGCACTCAAACATTTAAAGCAGTCCACCCTGAACCTAGTGAGTCAAATAATTCGTGTATGTTAGTATAAGGAAGTTTGTCGTAGTCAAGGGCCCATAATCTATTTTTGTGAAACTTAAGTGTAGGGGTTTTGGTTCCCCTGTAGATAAACGAATAAGTGGTGTTCTCTCTTCTCGCACGGCTCCTATGACTCGGTAAAGTAGGTCTGAGGGGCCTTTGTGCCTGGTGCCTTCGAGTCATCTGAATTGGGATGCACCGACCGAACTCCCGTTACACGGGTGGTAGGGATCGCCCTATGTGGAGATTTGAGGAAGGTGTACGTGATAGTGTAAGCCCTCATAAGTAATGATGCACGAAACCTGACCCTGGGAGAATCAGACACCAACCAATAAACTGCTCCAAAGAAAAAGAAAAAAAAGAGTCAAATAAGAACCAAAATGGACTTTACACATTGTATCACATTCAGAAGTTAAGGTTGCCCATGTCTTTCACTTAAGTCCTTAACTAACTTTCACGAATAATTCATTAGGCTAGGTGTGTGGACTGATTACATATATAGAGTCAACCCGTAGTATTACCGCGTCCCATGATCGACAAAATAAGTCCAACGAGTCGTGTAGCTAGATTGATTAATGCATCTTGTTCGGATTTTGTGGGTATATCCGCTGAAAACCCTCAGGAGACAACACTCCTCCTTGGCGACAAGGAGATTTAACGACTTGTTGCACGTGCTAGGTGCAATCGTGATTCCTACGAAAGTGAGTTAGGATTTCTTGTTTTTTTCGTATGCTTTTCTCTTTCTTTGTTTTGCTCGGGACTAGCAAAGGTTAGGTGTGGGGGTATTTGATTGACATCATTTCATGCTTATATTTGTATCTTATAGCCATTATTTTTCACCTAAACAATGCTATGTTACGAGTTTTATATTAGTTTTCAGGAATAAATAGCTTTGAAGAGATGAAGCATAAAAGAACCCAAAAGCTGGGAAAAAGGACTGAATTGTGAGATCTGGGGATTAAGATGCAAGGGAGAAGGACCTGAATGTATGTTAGAAGGACCTAATAGCAAAACAGAATACTCCACACCATCATGGCGAGTATTTGAGCAATTCGATTCGGGTCGGAGCTCCAACAAACCAAGTGAATGCATCCAAGACCAACAAATATACCAAGCAAACCCCACAACAAAAATGAGCAGGATCTGAACCATATAGACTGCTAATTGGCGGTCCATTTTGGCCCAAATCCGCTAAAATTTCTCCACCACATGTATTAGAGGATGTTTAAGCTATGTTTGGTATCTGTTTAGTCCCACATCGCGGGATTGTCCCGATTTGAGTTTTCTATGGCTATAAATAAAACTCTTCACCTTCCATTGTAATCACTCCATATTTTAAGTGGCTATTCTTCCTACTAGAAGTGAGGCCTTGAAGCACACACTAAAGTAGGAGGATGCTACTTTTAATGTGAGTCATTTTAATACAAGTTTTCTTTATTATGTTGTTTGTTTATGTTTCTTGTTTTGCTTTGCTTAATCTCATTTCATTAGTTTTATTAGCTTAGTTAATATGCTTTCTTTGTTTATTTTAATAATTAGTGTAATGTTTAGTGAGTAGTTCCATCCCCTTTGGGGGGTGGAGTAGATGTGCATACATGCAAATGAGAATGGATTGAATGCTTTATTTCCAATGTGTTGATAAAACATGAATGTATGCTTGCTTGTTTAGGATAGAATTTATAACTTGATGAGTTTTGCCAAAATCATAAGACACCTCTCATGCTTGTTTAGGTTCTTAAATAAACATCTTGCATATGTAAATGTTAATCAACTAAGTTGGTGAATAGATTGATAGGTTTTGCCACCACATTTAGACACTTCCTATGCATGATAACCCCACCTTAATTTGTGCTTAAAGAATGTGTTCAACACCCACCTCTTTGCTTGTGTGCACTCATTCCACTGCTTAGGGGTTTTCCCATATCTGTATTCCAGCATTATTCTTTTGTTCTTAGCTTTGTTGTCATTTCATTGCTTGTTTCTTTCGTTCGCATTCCATACTTAGCGTAGTTTAGTGTAGAGTAGTTTAGTCTTTCTCCCCCAATTTTTGCCACTTGATTTCTGATAAACAAGAGACTGCTCACCTCCCTGCGGACGACCCGTACTTGCCACAGCTTCATCGAAGCCGTGCACTTGCGGTTTTCATTAAAATGTTCAACAACTACAAAGAATGAAGTTGTGTTGCCTCACTAGGGTTTAGTTGCTCATCGAACAAAACCCTCCAACAAGTAGGTGGGTGCATCGGAATGAGTTCCTCAAGCTCATTCGATGGATGCAAAGGACCTACATCACTAAGAATGTGGCTTCTCCCCAAGTTATCCAACAAGGACCTCCCACCATCATTTATATCATCAAGCATAAGCTCGGTCGTAGGTGGGTCCTTGTTGGAGTCAAGATGAAGCTCAAATGACTCAATGGCCATGGGACATGAGGTAGAGACACCTTCTGGTATTGGCATATGATGATGTGTCTCACTCTCACTAGTACTCTCAACTGAATCATGCAACGAACACTCCTTTTGGACATTTATGTTTGATGTCAGCTTACTCTGTTGCATTGCAAAGAAAGGCAATGAGTTTTCGGTGGGCCCACAAACATTCTCAATGGGTTACATTGGTATTAGGGATTCGTTGATTTTGTGGTGCTTTCTCCAATTGGCGGATGAGATTTAGATTTAAAGGTTGCTCCATGGGCTCTTGTTGCCTACCAGAGTTGAACACATGAAACTCGGCACTCATGTTACCGAAAGAGAGCTTCATGAGACCATTTCTATAATTATTTAAGGCGTTGGAAGTTGCCAGAAATGGTCTACCCAAAATCAAAGGTATTTGAGAGTGGGTGTTCACAACAGGATTGGTATCGAGGACAACAAAATCGACTGGAAATATAAAATCTCCAACTTTGATAAGCACGTCCTCGATAATCACCTTTGGAATACAAATGGATCTATCCGCCAATTGGAGGGTGATCTTAGTTGGTTTCAATCCTCCCAAATTTAACTGTTGATAAACAGAAAATGGGAGGAGGTTGACCGCTGCTCCTAAATCAAGCAAAACATTACTCATGCTAGTGTCTCCTATCGTACACTGAATAGTAGGACACCCAGGGTCCTTGTATTTTGTGTAGGTGGGAATTGACAAATGTGAGCTTACATTTGCATCAAAGAATGCCTACACACCTCTAATATCTTGTCCATTGTGCCACTCTGCTTTTTGGTTAACCTACTTGGATAGGGAGCTTTTGGAGGTAGGTTTTCTGCGGTGCCTGAGAAAGAAGCCTTGGTATATTACCCTCACCCACACCCTCTTCTTCACCACCATCCCACTAAGGGGCTGCATAGATGGTGGTGGGTGTGGCAAGGAAATTTGATTGTAAACCTGCTTTCCATTCCTTAAGGTCATAATGGAATTGACATGGTGAACAAGTTCCTCCACATGGTTCACTTGCCTCCCCCGAGGTTCCACATTCTCATTTTGCATGTGTTGTTGCTGGTACATGCGGGGGTTAGCCTCAGGCTGGCTAGGAAAAAAACCCTCTCTCTTTCATGTACAGACTGAGCCAATTGGCCCATCTGAAACTCTAGAGATTTGGTGGTCTGCTGATTTGAAGTGAGAACTTTACTTGTGGATGACATAAATTTTTTCATAGAGTTCTCAAGTCCATGAGTCATGTTTTCAAGCGAATTAAACCGGGTTTCAAAGTTGTTAGAATTTGGGAAACTTGGTTGGTTGGTGCTTGGAACTTGGGGTTGCTGATATGAATGAGCATGCATGGGAGGTTGGTGTGGTTGATTAGGTGGTCGAGAGGAGGTTGAAGGACCACCCGGGGCATTATTTTGGTTCCATGAAAAATTAGGGTGGTTCCTCCATCCAGAATTATAAGATGATGAGTATGGGTCATTCCTAGATTTGTCATAGATGGCGTTGACACACATTCCATCTCAGGAGGAATGGACACACACTCGCTTTCTATATGACCTATCCTACCACATTAATGACAAGGAACTCGACCAGATGTGGACATGTGAGGTGCACTTTGTTTGTTTTGGAGCTCAATCGAATCCATACGGCACATTAAAGCCGCCATGCGTGCCTCGGTGGTTGTAGTGGTATCGACAGCAAATGCGGTACCCGATCTAGTCGAGTTTGCATTCGCGATCCTCGCTCCTATACTGGATGATGCAGGTGGTTCCCTTACACTCTCCCATTGCATTGTTTTCTCAGCAAGGTCTTCTAGGAAAGCCCATGCCTCCCTTTCATCCTTTCCTAAGAACTCTCCATGACACATGGACTCAAGGAGCGTTCGGGACGGGATGTGAAGACCCTCGTAAACAATCTGGCAAAGACACCACTGATTGACATCATTTCATGCTTATATTTGTATCTTATATCCATTATCTTTCACCTAAACAATGCTATGTCACGAGTTTTATGTTTAGTTTTCAGGAATAAATAGGTTTGAAGAGATGAAGGATAAAAGGACCCAAAAGCTGGGAAAAAGGACTGAATTGTGAGATCTGGGGACCAAGATGCAAGGAAGAAGGACCTGATTGCAAGACAGAAGGACCTAAGAGCAAAACAGAATACTCCTCACCATCATGGGGTGTATTTTACCAATTCGATTCAGGTCAGAGCTCCAACATGCAAACTAGATGCATCAAGTACCAACAAAGCCTTCCAGAAAAGCCCACAAGAAATTCCAGAGCGATCCGGACACTGTAGACAGCTAATTAGCGGTCCAAGACCGCTAATTGGCGGTCACTTTTGGCCCAAATGCGCTCAAATTTCTCCAGCACATGTATTAGAGGATGTTTCGGCTATGTGTGGTATCTGTTTAGTCCCACATCGGGGGATTATCCCGGATTAGCTTTTTCCATGCCTATAAATAGAACTCTTCACCTCCTTTTGTAATCACTCCATATTTTAAGTGGCTATTCTTCCTACTAGAAGTGAGGCACACACTAAAGTAGGAGGATGCTACTTTTAATGTGAGTCATTTTATCAATAAAGTTTTGTGTTTCTTTCATTGTTTGTTTTATGCTACTTTTATTGTTTGTGCATGTTTTAGTTTAATCGTCTTTTAATTCTAGCTTAGTTTTAATATGCTTTTTTTCCATAGTTTAATAATTAGTGTAATGTTTAGTGAGTAGTTCCATCCCGTTTGGGGGGTGGAGTAGATGTACATACATGCATTAGAGAATGGGATGAATGCTTTAATTTCAATGTGTTGATTAAACATGAATGTATGCTTGCTTGTTTAGGATAGAATTTATAACTTGATGAGTTTTGCCAAAATGATTAGACACCTCTCATGCTTGTTTAGGTTCTGAAATAAACAACATGCATATGTAAATGTTAATCAACCAAGTTGGTGAATAGATTGATAGGTTTTGCCATAACATTTAGACACTTCCTATGCTTGATAAACACCACCTTCATGTGCTTAAAGAATGTATTCGACACCCACCTCTTTGCTTGTGTGCACTCACTCCACCCCTTAGGGGTTTTCCATTCCTGAAATTCCAGCACTTCTATTTTGTTCTTAGCTTAGTTTTTATTTGATCGTTTATTTCTTTGTTTCTCATTTCGTACTTCTTAGCGTAGTTTAGTGTAGAGTAGCGTAACCAACTCTCTTCTCCATTATTTTCGCCACTTGATTTCGTGCAAACAAGAGGCTGCTCACCTCCCTGAGGACGACCCGTACTTGCCACCGCTTCATCGCGGCCGTGCACTTGCGGTTTAAATTAAAACGTTCAACAAGTTTTTGGCGCCGTTGCCGGGGAGGTGCCAGTCCAGACTCTTGTTTGGACGATTCGAGTGGATTTAATTTTTGTTTTGTAGTTTTTCTTTGTTTTAGAAACACTTGGAGTGGAAAGGAGAGGCATCTGGAAAAATTTGGAGGAAAGCTGGGCAGTTTGGACCGCCAATCAACGGCCTAAGACCGCCAATTGGCGGTCTAGTGAGCTGCTTTTGCCTTCTTATTTCTTTGTCGTGTTGCCATAATTGATCTAGTAATCTGGGACTCAATTTTGCATGTTCTGACTTATAGTTTGTTCCCAGATCAATAATCAAACCTCCCTTAAGCAACTTGGACCCTAAAACTCAAAGCAAAAGATTAGGCATTCTTTTTGTTTAGGCCATGCATCATGTATGTGACTTCGGCATTTATATTGTCTTTTATCTTAGCTTTATTTTCTGTTGCTGAGAGCTGGGGTGAGGTACGCACCTTCTACTCTCATTCATGCATTTCGTATGATCATGCATTAGTTAGTAGGAAGTGCATTAAAACAAGTGTGAGTTGAGCGTTTGTTTGGAGAGTTGATTACTAGATTAGGACTCCAAAACTCTACTATGGAGGGGTTGTCCCATAAAAGATAAGGTGGGGGATTTCATCACCCTTTCCTTCACCCCAAAAACCACACTAATCAAGAGCCTAATTTTAAAATCAAGTAGACATTGGCCTTAAGGAATTCGGACACATTAGGAGAGTGATCCGGTCCTGACCGGCATGACCTGATCGGCGTTGGCCACTTTGTCGATAGTAGGAGAGACGAGATCCCCAGATCTTGGCTCACTTGCTGGGCTTTGTGGTCCTCGTTGTAGGGAGGTGAGGCGTGTTGAGGCCGTGTGACCTCGCAGTTAGGCGTCGTCTAGCTGTAAGGACCTATAACGACCTTAGGATTGCTTGAGCCTTGTTTGCTTGTGTGCTTCTACCTGTACCCATCCGCCGTAGCATAAGGACTTCTTCCCTTCTCTCCTGAGTCATTCTTTCTCTCCTGTGTTCCCCCGTCTTCTCCTCTACGCACATTCTTTGTTAAAAAAGAAAAAAAGAAAAAAAGAGTTGTGGTTGGTGTGTGCACCTTTGTGCATGCTTTCGTGGACACGAGACGAGAGTGGCGTTTGACGAGGAGCGTTGTCAATCCGGCTTCGGTCATCGATTTCTCGACACCTTCCTCCTCTCGTGTCGCACGCAGTTCGGGTCCAATGGCTGCTAATTTCCGTGAGGAGGAGCAGTTGCTCGACCCGCCTGTTCCACCTGTGCTTCCAGTTGTTGTTCCCATACCTCTTCGTCATCGATGCTACCCGAGCCGTACCGCTCTACCCTCATGCATCGTATTACCAGAGGCTAATGGGAACCATTTTGAGGTTAAGCCTCAATTCATTTCCATGCTCCCTCATTTCACTGGGAAAGGTGACCCCTATATCTTTCTCAAGGAATTTAAGGAGGTCTGTGCAATGTTCAAGCTGCAACAACTTAGCACAGACTCCATCCATCTTAGGCTCGTTCCTTTTGCACTAAAGGATGACGCCAAGAAGTGGTTGTACAGCAACCAGGCGAATTCCTTTAGGACTTGGGATGAGTTTCAAACTGCATTCCTCAAGAAGTACTTTCCTAATCATCGGACTCAAAAATTGAGGAACGAAATCAATTCATTCTATCAACATGAGACCGAACCATTTCATGCATATCTTGAGAGGTTCAAAGAGCTACTATCATCGTGCCCTCACCATGGCATTGAGTTGTGGCGTCTTTGTCAGATTGTGTATGAGGGTCTTCACATCCCGTCCAGAACGCTCCTTGAGTCCATGTGTCAAGGAGAGTTTTTGGGAAAGGATGAAAGGGAGGCATGGGCCATCCTAGAAGACCTCGCTGAGAAAACCATGCAGTGGGAGAGTGTGAGGGAACCACCTGCATCATCTAGTATAGGAGCGAGGATCGTGAGTGCAAACTCGACTAGATCGGGTGCCACATTTGCTATCGATACCACTACGGCCACCGAGGCACGCATGGCGGCCTTAATGCGCCGTATGGATTCGATTGAGCTCCAAAACCGACAAAGTGCACCTTACATGTCCACATCTGGTCCAGTTCCTTGTCATTCATGTGGTAGGATAGGTCATGTAGAGAGCGAGTGTGAGTCCATTCCTCCTGAGATGGAGCGTGTCAACGCCATCTATGACAGAGCTAGGAATGACCCATACTCATCATCTTATAACCCTGGATGGAGGAACCACCCCAATTTTTCATGGAACCAAAATAATGCCCCGGGTGGTCCTTCAAACTCCTCTAGACCACCTTCCCAATCACACCAACCTCCCATGCATGCACATTCCTATCAGCCACCCCAAGCACAAACGACCAATCCATCGGGTTTCCCAAATTCCAAGAATATGGAAACCCGATTCAATTCGCTTGAGACCTTGACTCGTGGACTTGAAAACTCAATGAAATTTTTTATGTCTACCACAAGTCAAGTTCTCACTTCAAATCAGCAGACCATGAAATCTCTAGAGCTTCAGATGGGCCAATTGGCTCAGTCTGTACATGAGAGAGAGAGGGTCTTTTCCTAGCCAGCCTGAGGCTAACCCCCGCATGTACCAACAACAACAAATGCAAAATGAGAATGTGGTACCTCGGGGGAGGCAAGTGAACCATGTGGAGGAACCTGTTCACCATGTCAATTCCATTGTGACCTTAAGGAATGGAAAACTGGTTGACAATCACATTTCCTTGCCACACCCACCACCATCTATGCAGCCCCTCAGTGGGAATGGTGGTGAAGAAGAAGCTGAGGGTGAGGGTAATACACCAAAGCTTTCTTCTCAGGCACCGCAGAAAACCTACCTGCCAAAAGCTCCTTATCCAAGTAGGTTAACCAAAAAGCAGAGTGACAACATGGACAAGATATTAGAGGTATTTAAGCAAGTGAAGGTTAACATCCCCTTGTTGGATGTCATCCAGCAAATACCTCAATATGCCAAAGTGTTGAAGGATCTCTGCACAACAAGAGGAAGACCAATGTGCCTAAGAAAGCATTCTTGGCTGCAAATATCAGCTCACTTTTGTCCAATCCCACCTACACAAAATACAAGTACCCTGGGTGTCCTACTATTCAGTGTACGATAGGGGACACTAGACTGAGCAATGTTTTGCTTGATTTAGGATCGGCGGTCAACCTCCTCCCATTCTCTGTTTATCAACAGTTGAACTTGGGAGAATTAAAACCAACTAAGATCACCCTCCAATTAGCGGATAGATCCATTCGTATTCCCATGGGGATTATCGAGGACGTGCTTATCAAAGTTGGAGATTTTATATTTCCAGTCGATTTTGTTGTCCTCGATACCAATCCTGTTGCGAACACCCACTCTCAAATACCTTTGATTTTGGGTAGAGCATTTCTGGCAACCTCCAATGCCTTGATTAATTGTAGAAATGGTCTCATGAAGCTCTCATTCGGTAACATGAGTGCCGAGTTTCATGTGTTCAACTCTGGTAAGCAACAAGAACCCATGGATGAACCTTTAAATCTAAATCTCATCCGCCAATTGGAGAAAGCACCACAAAATCAACGAACACCCCTAACCCCAATGCAACCCAGTGAGAATGTTCATGGGCCCAGCGAAATCTCATTGCCTGTCTTCGCAATGCAACAGAGTGAGCTGGCCTCGAACAAGAATGTCCAAAGGGAGTGTTCGTTGCATGATTCAGTTGAGAGTACTAGTGAGAGTGAGACACCTCATCATATGCCTATACCAGAAGGTGTCTCTACCTCATGTCTCATGGCCATTGAGCCATTTGAGCTTCATATTGACTCCAACAAGGACCCACCTATGACCGAGCTTATGCTTGATGATCTAAACGATGGTGGGAGGACCTTGTTGAATGACTTGGGGAGAAGCCCATTCTTAGTGATGCATGTCTGCTGCATCCATCGAATGAGCCTGAGGAACTCATTGCGATGCACCCGCCTATTGGTTGGAGGGTTTTCTTCGATGAGCAATTAAACCCTAGTGAGGCAACACAACTTCATTCTTTGTTGCCCACACCCAACCAATATCATGAGGGGTTCGAGCCTTTCAGCTTTGACCTTTCACCCCTCATGACACCTCAGAGTACCAGTGGAGTTTGCCCATCTCGGTAAGTCTCTGGTCCTCATGACTTGATGTTCTCATTTGATGTTCCTTGACCAAATGATTATGAGAATATTTTGGTTGATGTATATATCTTGTAAAAACAAAAAAAAACAAAAACAAAAACAAAAACAAAAACAAAAACAAAAACAAAAAAAAACAAAAACAAAAAAAAACAAAAAAAAGTGTGTAATAAAAGACTCCTTCAGTGAGCATCGATTGTTGTGGGCCCCAACCCTTGTGTACTTGGGCCCAATCTCTTCACGTATTTATCTCCCTTCTTCAGCTTCTCACAGGTTTTGAGGGAATTTGGGTTTGTGTCCATCAACATGACCCTGAACGTCCCTTTGTCCTTCATGTTGGTGAGATGTTTCCCTTTTCATGCATATGTCCTTGTAGTATCTTGCTCGCATTCATTGAGGACAATGCATGAAGTAGGTGTGGGGGGTGTTTTACGTGTGGACATAGTCGAGTCTTTTTCCTTTGGTTTTATTTTCTTTTGTTTGTACTGCTAGGGTCATGTTAGTGTGCCGCATTTAACATTGATATATCTGCTTGCCATGATCCTTGGGTGACTTGTCTTCTTTTGCTTGCAGAGTGCTTTAAAATTTTCACATTTCTTTCAAAATCTTCATGTGTTTGTGAAAGAAAATGTTTTTGTGGGTTTTGCGTGTGTTTAGCATGTGCAAAACCGTTGAGAGGCAAAGTAAAAAGAAAGCTCCCAAAATTGTCTTGAACTTGATGCATTAGGATTTCTAGTTTATTGGCTTTAGGTATTGTCGAGTCGTTAGGATGCACCCTGGTTTTCCCTCAGGGGGCGTGTAATCATAGGGTTTCAGTACTCAAACATTTAAAGAAGTCCACCCTGAACCTATTGAGTCAAATAATTCGTGTCTGTTAGTATAAGGAAGTTTGTCGTAGTCAAGGGCCCTTAATCTCTTTTTGTGAAACTTAAGTGTAGGGGTTTTGGTTCCCATGTAGATAAATAAATAAGTATTGTTCTCTCTTCTCGCACGGCTCCTATCACTCGGGAAAGTAGGTCTGAGGGGACTTTATGCCTGGTGCTTTCGAGTCATCTGACTTGTGTTGCACCGACCGAACTCCTGTTACACGGGTGGTAGGGATCGCCCTATGTGGAGATTTGGGGGAAGGTGTACGTGATAGTGTAAGTCCTCATAGGCAATGATGCACGAAACCTGACCCTGGGAGAATCAAACACCAACCAATAAAATGCTCCAATGAAAAAAAAATGAAAAAAAGAAGAAAATAAAAAAAAGTCAAATAAGAACCAAAATGGACTTTACACATTGTATCACATTCAGAAGTTAAGGTTGCCCATGTCTTTCACTCAAGTCCTTAACTAACTTTCATGAATAACTCACTAGGCTAGGTGTGTGGACCGATTACATTTATAGAGTCGACCCGTAGTATTACCGCGTCCCATGATCGACAAAATGAGTCCAACGAGTCGTGTAGCTAGATTGATTAATGCATATTGTTCGGATTTTGTGGGTATATCCGCTGAAAACCCTCAGGAGACAACACTCCTCCTCCTTGGCGACAAGGAGGTTTAACGGCTTGTTGCACGTGCTAAGTGCAACCGTGATTCCTACGAAAGTGAGTTAGGATTTCTTGTTTTTTCGTATGCTTTTCTCTTTCTTTGTTTTGCACGGGACTAGCAAAAGTTAGGTGTGGGGGTATTTGATTGACATCATTTCATGCTTATATTTGTATCTTATATCCATTATCTTTCACCTAAACAATGCTATGTCACGAGTTTTTTGTTTAGTTTTCAGAAATAAATAGGTTTGAAGAGATGAAGGATAAAATGACCCAAAAGCTGGGAAAAAGGACTGAATTGTGAGATCTGGGGACCAAGATGCAAGGAAGAAGGACCTGATTGCAAGACAGAAGGACCTAAGAGCAAAACAGAATACTCCTCACCATCATGGGGAGTATTTTACCAATTCGATTCGGGTCGGAGCTCCAACATGCAAACGAGATGCATCAAATACCAACAAAGCCTTCCAGAAAAGCCCACAAGAAATCCAGAGCGATCCGGACACTGTAGACCGCTAATTAGCGGTCCAAGACCGCTCATTGGCGGTCACTTTTGGCCCAAATGCGCTCAAATTTCTCCAGCACATGTATTAGTGGATGTTTAGGCTATGTGTGGTATCTGTTTAGTCCCACATCGGGGGATTGTCCCGGATTAGCTTTTTCCATGCCTATAAATAGAACTCTTCACCTCCTTTTGTAATCACTCCATATTTTAAGCGGCTATTCTTCCTACTAGAAGTGAGGCACACACTAAAGTAGGAGGATGCTACTTTTAATGTGAGTCATTTTATCAATAAAGTTTTGTGTTTCTTTCATTGTTTGTTTTATGCTCCTTTTATTGTTTGTGCGTGTTTTAGTTTAACCGTCTTTTCATTCTAGCTTAGTTTTAATATGCTTTCTTTCCATAGTTTAATAATTAGTGTAATGTTTAGTGAGTAGTTCCATCCCGTTTGGGGGGTGGAGTAGATGTACATACATGCATTAGAGAATGGGATGAATGCTTTAATTTCAATGTGTTGATTAAACATGAATGTATGCTTGCTTGTTTAGGATAGAATTTATAACTTGATGAGTTTTGCCAAAATGATTAGACACCTCTCATGCTTGTTTAGGTTCTGAAATAAACAACTTGCATATGTAAATGTTAATCAACCAAGTTGGTGAATAGATTGATAGGTTTTGCCATAACATTTAGACACTTCCTATGCTTGATAAATACCACCTTCATGTGCTTAAAGAATGTATTCGACACCCACCTCTTTGCTTGTGTGCACTCACTCCACCCCTTAGGGGTTTTCCATTCCTGAAATTCCAGCACTTCTATTTTGTTCTTAGCTTAGTTTTTATTTGATCGTTTATTTCTTTGTTTCGCATTTCGTACTTCTTAGCGTAGTTTAGTGTAGAGTAGCATAACCAACTCTCTTCTCCATTATTTTCGCCACTTGATTTCGTGCAAAATAGAGGCTGCTCACCTCCCTGAGGAGGACCCGTACTTGCCACCGCTTCATCGCGGCTTTGCACTTGCGGTTTAAATTAAAACGTTCAACAACCACAACTCAATGCCATGGTGAGGGCATGAGGATAGTAGCTCCTTAAACCTCTCTAGATATGCATGAAATGTCTCGGTCTCAAGTTGATAGAACGAATTGATTTCGTTCCTCAATTTTTGAGTCCGATGATTTGGAAAGTATTTCTTGAGGAATGCAGATTGAAACTCATCCCAAGTCCTAAAGGCATTCTCCTGGTTGCTGTACAACCACTTCTTGGCGTCATCCTTCAGCGCAAAGGGGACAAGCCTAAGATGGATGGAGTCTGTGCTAAGTTGTTGCAGCTTGAACATAGCACAGACCTCCTCAAATTCCCTGAGAAAGATATAGGGGTCACCTTTCCTAGTGAAGTGTGGGAGCATGGAAATAAACTGAGGCTTAACCTCAAAATGGTTCCCATTTGCCTCTGGCAATGCAATGCATGACGGCAGAGCAGTACGGCTCGGGTAGCATCGATCACGGAGAGGTATGGGAACGACAACAGGAAGAACATGTCGAACAGGTGGGTCCAGCAACTGCTCCTCCTCACGGAAATTAGCAGCCATTGAACCCGGCCTGTGTGCGACACGAGAGGAGGAAGGCGTCGAGAAATCGATTACCGAAGCCGGATTGACAACGCTCCTCTTCAAACGACCCCTATCGTCTCGTGTCCACGAAAGCATGCACAAAGATGTACACACACAAACCAAAACCTTTTTTTAACAAAGAAAGTGCGTAGAGGAGAAGACAGGGGGACACAGGAGAGAAAGAATGGCTCAGGAGAGAAGGGAAGAAGTCCTTATGCTACGGCGGATGGGTACAGGTAGAAGCACACAAGCAAACAAGGCTCAAGCAATCCTATGGTCGCTATAAGTCCTTACAGCTAGACGAAGCCTAACTGTGAGGTCACACGGCCTCAACACACCTCACCTCCCTACGACGAGGACCACAAAGCCCAGCAAGGGAGCCAAGATCCGGAGATCTCGTCTCTCCTACTATCGACAAAGTGGGCAACGTCGATCAGGTCATGACGGTCGGGACCGGATCACTCTCCTAATGCGCCCGAAATCCTTAGGGCCAATGTCTACTTGATTTTAAAAATTAGGCTCTTTATTAGTGTGGTTTGTGGGGCGAAGGAAAGGGTGCTGAAATCCACCACCTTATCTTTTATGGGACAACCCCTCCTTAGTAGCGTTTTGGAGTCTAAATCTAACAATCACCTGTCCAAACAAACGCTCAACTCACACTTGTTTCAATGCACTTCCTACTAACTAATGCATGTTCAAGCGAAATGCATGAATGAGAGTAGAAGGTGCGTACCTCACGCCAGCACTCAACAACTGAAAATAAAGCAAAAATGAAAGACAATCTATATGCCTAAATCCCATACATGATGCATGACCTAAACAAGAAGGAATGTCTAATCTTTTAATTTGGGTTTTAGGGTCCAAGTTTCTTAAAGGAGGTTTGATTATTGATCTGGGAACAAACTATAAGTCAATACATGCCAAATCAAGTCCCAGATAACTGCATCAATTATGCAAACAGACCAAAGAAATGAGAGAGCAAATTGAGGTTACCAGACCGCTGATTGGCGGTCTACAATGCCCAGCTTACCTCAAAATTTCTCCAGGTGTTCCCCCGCGTGCCTCCAAGTCTCCTTAAATAAAGAAAAACTACAAAACACAAATTAAATCCACTCGAATCGTCCAAACAAGAGTCTGGACTTGCACCTCACCGGCAACGGCGCCAAAACTTGTTGAAAATTTTATATTAAACCGAAAGTGCACGACCATGTTGAAGCGGTGGCAAATACGGGTCATCCTCAGGGAGGTGAGTAGCCTCTCGTTTGCACGAAATCAAGTGGCAAAATAGGGAAGAGAGTTGATTATGCTACGCTACGCTACACTACGAAGTATGAAATGCGAAAGAAAGCAACAAACGATTAACTAAAAACTTAACTAAGAACGAAAGAAGAGTGTTGGAATTCAGAAGTGGAAAAACCCCTAAGGGGTGGAGTGAGTGCACACATGCAAAGAGGTGGGTGTTGAACACATTCTTTAAGCACAAATTAAGGTGGTGTTATCATGCATAGGAAGTGTCTAAATGTTATGGCAAAACCTATCAATCTATTCACCAACCTAGTTGATTTACATTTGCATATGCAAGTTGTTTATTTTAGAACCTAAACAAGCATGAGAGGTGTCTAATCATTTTGGCAAAACTCATCAAGTTATAAATTCTATCCTAAATAAGAAAGCATACATTCATGTTTTATCAACACATTGGAAATAAAGCATCCATCCCATTCTCTAATGCATGTATGAACATCTACTCCACCCCCCAAAAGGGATGGAACTACTCACTACACATTACACTAATTATTGAACAAAGAAAGGAAAGAATATTAACTAAGCTACTAAAACTAATGAAATGAAATTAAACAAAGGAAAGCAAGCAAAATGAAACTAATAACATAATAAAGAAACTTTTATTAACAAATGACTAACATTTCAAGTAGCATCCTCCTACTTTAGTGTGCGCTTCAAGGCCTCACTTCTAGTAGGAAGAGTAGCCACTTAAAATATGGAGTGATTACATTAGAAGGTGAAGAGTTCTATTTATAGCCATAGAAAAAGGCACTCCGGGACAATTCCCCGATGTAGGACTAAACCAATACCAAAAATAGCCTAAACAAACACTAATACATGTCTAGGAAAAATCTTAGCGGATCCGGGAAGGTCCAGACCGCCAATTTGCGGTCTATAAGATCCGGATTCATCTGGAATTTGTGCTGGGCTTTGCTTAGTGTATTTGGTGGTCTTGGATGCATCTACTTCGTTTATTTGAGCTCCGACCCGAATAGAATTGCCAAAATACGCCCCATGATGGTGTGGAGATTTCTGTTTTGCTCTTAGGTCCTTCTGTCTTTCGTTCAGGTCCTTCTCCCTTGGATCTTGGTCCCCAAATCTCACAATTCAGTCCTTTTTCCCAGCTTTTGGGTCCTTTTATGCTTCATCTCTTCAAACCTATTTATTCCTGAAAACTAAACATAAAACTCGATACATAGCATTGTTTAGGTGAAAGATAATGGATATAAAATACAAATATAAGCATGAAATGATGTCAATCAAATACCCCCACACCTAACTTTTGCTAGTCCTGAGCAAAACAAAGAAAGAGAAAAGCATACGAAAAAAACAAGAAATCCTAACTCACTTTCGTAGGAATCACGGTTTGCATTTAGCACGTGCAACAAGCCATTAAACCTCCTTGTCGCCAAGGAGGAGGAGTGTTGTCTCCTGAGAGTTTTCAGCGGATATACCCACAAAATCCGAACAAGATGCATTAATCAATCTAGCTACACGACTTGTTGGACTTATTTTGTCGATCATGGGACGCGGTAATACTACGGGTTGACTCTATATATGTAATCGGTCCACACACCTAGCCTAATGAATTATTCGTGAAAGTTAGTTAAGGACTTAAGTGAAAGACATGGGTAACCTTAACTTCTGAATGTGATACAATGTCCATTTTGGTTCTTATTTGACTCTTTTTTTTGTTTTCTTTTTTTTCTTTTTCTTTGGAGCAGTTTATTGGTTGGTGTCTGATTCTCCCAGGGTCGGGTTTCGTGCATCATTGCTTATGAGGGCTTACACTATCACGTACACCTTCCCCCAAATTTCCACATAGGGTGATCCCTACCACCCGTGTAACGGGAGTTCGGTCGGTGCATCTCAAGTCAGATGACTCGAAAGTACCAGGCACAAAGTCCCCTCAGACCTACTTGCCCGAGTGATAGGAGCCATGCAAGAAGAGAGAACACCACTTATTTATTTATCTATATGGGAACCAAAACCCCTACACTTAAGTTTCACAAAAAAGAGATTAAGGACCCTTGACTACGACAAACTTCCTTATACTAACAGACACAAATTATTTGACTCACTAGGTTCAGGGTGGACTTTTTTAAACATTTGAGTGTTGAAACCATATGATTACACGCCCTCCGAGGGAAAACAGGGGTGCATCCTAACGACTGGATAAGACCTAAAGCCTGTAACTAGATATCCTAATGCATCAAGTTCAAGACAATTTTGGGACCTTTCTTTTTACATTGCCTTTCAACGGTTTTGCACATGCTAAACACACACAAAACCTACAAAAACATTTTCTTTCGCAAAGACATGAAGATTTTGAAAGAAATGTGAAATATTTAAAGCACTAGGCAAGCAAAAGAAGACAAGTCACCCAAGGATCATGACAAGCAGATATATCGATATTAAATGCAGCACACTAACATGACCCTAGCAGTACAAACAAAAGAAAAAAAACTCAAAGGAAAACGAATCGACTATGTAGACACGTAAAGCACCCCCCCACACCTACTTCATGCATTGTCCTCAATGAATGTGAGCATGATACCACATGGATTTATGCATGAGAAATGGAAGATCTCACCAACATGAAGCGCAAAAGGAAGTTCGTGGTTATGTTCACGGACACAAACCCGAATTCCCTCAAAACCTGTGAGATACTGACGAAGGGAGACACATATGTGAAGAAATGGGGCCCAAGTACACAAGGGTTGGGGCCCACAACAATCAATGCTCGCTGAAGGAGTCTTTTATTACTCGCTCTCTTTTTTAACTGATATATACAACAACAATGATATTCTCATAATTATTTGGTCAAGGAACATCAAATGAGAACATCAAGTCATGAGGACCAAACACTTGCCGAGATGGGCAAACTTCACCGGTACTCTGAGGTGTCATGAGGGGTGAAAGGTCAAAGCTGAAAGGCTCGAACCCCTCATGATATTGGTTGGGTGTGGGCAACAAAGAATGAAGTTGTGTTGCCTCACTAGGGTTTAGTTTCTCATCGAACAAAACCCTCCAACAAGTAGGTGGGTGCATCGGAATGAGTTCCTCAAGCTCATTCGATGGATGCAGCAGACCTACATCACTAAGAATGGGGCTTCTCCCCAAGTTATCCAACAAGGACCTCCCACCATCATTTATATCATCAAGCATAAGCTCGGTCGTAGGTGGGTCCTTGTTGGAGTCAAGATGAAGCTCAAATGGCTCAATGGCCATGGGACATGAGGTGGAGACACCTTATGGTATAGGCATATGATGAGGTGTCTCACTCTCACTAGTACTCTCAACAGAATCATGCAACGAACACTCCTTTTGGACATTTATGTTTGATGCCAGCTCACTGTGTTGCATTACAAAGACAGGCAATGAGTTTTCACTGGGCCCACAAACATTCTCAATGGGTTGCATTGGTGTTAGGGGTGTTCGTTGATTTTGTGGTGCTTTCTCCAATTGGCAGATGAGATTTAGATTTAAAGGTTGCTCCATGGGCTCCTGTTGCCTACCAGAGTTGAACACATGAAACTCGGCACTCATGTTACCGAATGAGAGCTTCATGAGACCATTTCTACAATTATTTAAGGCGTTGGAAGTTGCCAGAAATGGTCTACCCAAAATCAAAGGTATTTGAGAGTGGGTGTTCGCAACAGGATTGGTATCGAGGACAACAAAATCGACTGGAAATATAAGATCTCCAACTTTGATAAGCACGTCCTCGATATTCCCCTTTGGAATACGAATGGATCTATCCGCCAATTGGAGAGTGATCTTAGTTGGTTTCAATTCTGCAAATTTAACTGTTGATAAAGAAAAAATGGGAGGAAGTTGACTGCTGCTCTTAAATCAAGCAAAACATTACTCATGCTAGTGTCCCTTTTCGTACACTGAATAGTAGGACACCCAGGGTCCTTGTATTTTGTGTAGGCGGGATTGGACAAAAGTGAGCTTACATTTTTTGCATCCAAGAATGCTTAAACACCTCTAATATCTTGTCTATTGTGTCACTCTGCTTTGTGGGTAACCTACTTGGATAGGGAGCTTTTGGCAGGTAGGTTTTCTGCGGTGCCTGAGAAGGAAGCCTTGGTGTATTACCCTCACCCTCACCCTCTTCTTCACCACAATTCCCACTAAGGGTCTGCATAGATGGTGGTTGGTGTGGCAAGGAAATGTGATTGTCAACCTGCTTTCAATTCCTTAAGGTCACAATGGAATTGACATGGTGAACAAGTTCCTCCACATGGTTCACTTCCCTCCCCCGAGGTACCACATTCTCATTTTGCATGTGTTGTTGCTGGTACATGCGGGGGTTAGCCTCAGGTTGGCTAGGAAAAAAACCCTCTCTCTTTCATGTATAGACTGAGCCAATTGGCCCATCTGAAACTCTAGAGATTTGGTGGTCTGCTGATTTGAAGTGAGAACTTGACTTCTGGATGACATAAAATTTTTCATAGAGTTCTCAAGTGCACGAGTCATGTTCTCAAGCGAATTAAACCGGGTTTCAAAGTTGTTAGAATTTGGGAAACTTGGATGGTTGGTCCTTGGAACTTGGGGTTGCTGATATGAATGAGCATGCATGGGAGGTTGGTGTGGTTGATTAGGTGGTCGAGAGGAGGTTGAAGGACCACCCGGGGCATTATTTTGGTTCCATGAAAAATTAGGGTGGTTCCTCCATCCAGGATTATAAGATGATGAGTATGGGTCATTCCTATCTCTATCATAGATGGCGTTGACACATTCCATCTCAGGAGGAATGGACGCACACTCGCTTTCTATATGACCTATCCTACCACATTAATGACAAGGAACTCGACCAGATGTGGACATGTGAGGTGAACTTTGTTTGTTTTGGAGCTCAATCGAATCCATACGGCCCATTAAAGTCGCCATGCGTGCCTCGGTGGCCGTAGTGGTATCGATAGCAAATGCGGTACCCGATCTAGTCGAGTTTGCATTCGCGATCCTTGCTCCTATACTGGATGATGCAGGTGGTTCCCTTACACTCTCCCATTGCATTGTTTTCTCAGCAAGGTCTTCTAGGAAAGCCCATGCCTCCCTTTCATCCCTTCCCAAGAACTCTCCTTGACACATGGACTGAAGGAGCGTTCGGGACGGGATGTGAAGACCCTCGTAAACAATCTGGCAAAGACACCACAACTCAATGCCATGGTGAGGCATGAAGATAGTAGCTCCTTGAACCTCTCTAGATATGCATGAAATGTCTCGGTCTCAAGTTGGTAGAACGAATTGATTTCGTTCCTCAATTTTTGAGTCCGATGATTTGGAAAGTATTTCCTGTGGAATGCAGATTGAAACTCATCCCAAGTCCCAAAGGCATTCGCCTGGTTGCTATACAACCACTTCTTGGCGTCATCCTTCAGCGCAAAGGGGACAAGCCTAAGATGGATGGAGTCTGTGCTTAGTTGTTGCAGCTTGAACATAACACAGACCTCCTCAAATTCCCTGAGAATGATATAGGGGTCACCTTTCCCAGTGAAGTGAGAGAGCATGAAAATAAACTGAGGCTTAACCTCAAAATGGTTCCCATTTGCCTCTGGCAATACAATGCATGAGGACAGAGCAGTACGGCTCGGGTAGCATCGATCACGGAGAGGTATGGGAACGACAACACGAAGAACATGTCGAACAGGTGGGTCCAGCAACTGCTCCTCGTCACGGAAATTAGCAGCCATTGAACCCGACCTGTGTGCGACACGAGAGGAGGAAGTCGTCGAGAAATTGATTACCGAAGCCGGACTGACAACACTCCTCGTCAAACGACCCCTCTCGTCTCGTGTCCACTAAAGCATGCACAAAGGTGCGCACACACAAACCATTTTTTTTCTTTCTTTTTTTAACAAAGAATGTGCGTAGAGGAGAAGACAGGGGGACACAGGAGAGAAAGAATGACTCACTAGATAAGGGAAGAAGTCCTTATGCTACCTCGGATGGGTACAGGTAGAAGCACACAAGCAAACAAGGCTCAAGCAATCCTAAAGTCGCTATAGGTCCTTACAGCTAGACGACGCCTAACTGCGAGGTCACACGGCCTCAACACGCCTCACCTCCCTACGACGAGGACCACAAAGCCCAGCAAGGGAGCCAAGATCCGGAGATCTCGTCTCTCCTAGTAACGACAAAGTGGGCAACGCCGATCAGGTTATGACGGTCGGGACCGGATCACTCTCCTAATGCGCCCGTAATCCTTAGGGCCAATGTCCACTTGATTTTAAAAATTAGGCTCTTTATTAGTGTGGTTTGTGGGGCGAAGGAAAGGGTGATGAAACCCCCCACCTTATCTTTTATGGGACAACCCCTACTTAGTAGCGTTTTGGAGTCTAAATCTAACAATCAACTCTCCAAACAAACGCCCAACTCACACTTGTTTCAATGCACTTCCTACTAACTAATGCATGTTCAAGCAAAATGCATGAATGAGAGTAGAAGGTGCGTACCTCACGCCAGCACTCAGCAACTGAAAATAAAGCTAAAATGAAAGACAATCTATATGCCTAAATCACATACATGATGCATGACCTAAACAAGAAGGAATGCCTAATCTTTTGCTTTGTGTTTTAGGGTCCAAGTTGCTTAAAGGAGGTTTGATTATTGATCTGGGAACAAACTATAAGTCAATACATGCCAAATCAAGTCCCAGATAACTACATCAATTATGCAAACAGACCAAAGAAATGAGAGAGCAAACATGGGTTACCAGACCGCTGATTGGCGGTCTACAATGCCCAGCTTACCTCAAAATTTCTCCAGGTGTTCCTCCGCGCGCCTCCAAGTCTCCTGAAACAAAGAAAAACTACAAAACACAAATTAAATCCACTCGAATCATCCAAACAAGAGTCTGGACTGGCACCTCCCCGGGAACAACGCCAAAAACTTGTTGAACGTTTTATATTAAACCGAAAGTGCACGACCGCGTGAAGCGGTGGCAAATACGGGTCATCCTCAGGGAGGTGAGTAGCCTCTCGTTTGCACGAAATCAAGCGCAAAATAGGGAAGAGAGTTGATTATGCTAGGCTACGCTACACTACGAAGTATGAAATGCGAAAGAAAGCAACAAACGATTAACTAAAAACTTAACTAAGAACGAAAGAAGAGTGCTGGAATTCAGAAGTGGAAAAACCCGTATGGGGTGGAGTGAGTGCAAACATGCAAAGAGGTGGGTGTTGAACACATTCTTTAAGCATAAATTAAGGTGGTGTTATCATGCATAGGAAGTGTCTAAATGTTATGGCAAAACCTATCAATCTATTCACCAACCTAGTTGATTTACATTTGCATATGCAAGTTGTTTATTTCAGAACCTAAACAAGCATGAGAGGTGTCTAATCATTTTGGCAAAACTCATCAAGTTATAAATTCTATCCTAAACAAGCAAGCATACATTCATGTTTTATCAACACATTGGAAATAAAGCATCCATCCCATTCTCTAATGCATGTATGAACATCTACTCCACCCCCTAAGGGGATGGAACTACTCACTACACATTACACTAATTATTGAACAAAGAAAGGAAAGCATATTAACTAAGCTACTAAAACTAATGAAATGAAATTAAACAAAGGAAAGCAAGCAAAATGGAACTAATAACATAATAAAGAAACTTTTATTAACAAATGACTCACATTTCAAGTAGCATCCTCCTACTTTAGTGTGTGCTTCATGGCCTCACTTCTAGTAGGAAGAGTAGCCACTTAAAATATGGAGTGATTACATTAGAAGGTGAAGAGTTCTATTTATAGCCATAGAAAAAGGCACTCCGGGAGAATTCCCCGATGTAGGACTAAACCAATACCAAAAATAGCCTAAACAAACACTAATACATGTCTAGGAAAAATCTTAGCGGATCCGGGAAGGTCCAGACCGCCAATTTGCGGTTCCAGACCGCCAATTGGCGGTCTATAAGATCCGGATCCATCTGGAATTTGTGCTGGGCTTTGCTTAGTGTATTTGGTGGTCTTGGATGCATCTACTTCGTTTATTGGAGCTCCGACCCGAATAGAATTGCCAAAATACTCCCCTTGATGGTGTGGAGTTTTCTATTTTGCTCTTAGGTTCTTCTGTCTTGCGTTCAGGTCCTTCTCCCTTGCATCTTGGTCCCCAGATCTCACAATTAAGTCCTTTTTCCCAGCTTTTGGGTCTTTTTATGCTTCATCTCTTCAAACCTATTTATTCCTGAAAACTAAACATAAAACTCGATACATAGCATTGTTTAGGTGAAAGATAATGGATATAAAATACAAATATAAGCATGAAATGATGTCAATAATGAGGAATTGTCCATTAACATTGAACACATCCCCATTCCTTGGATTCCGAATCTCAACCGCCCCATGAGGGGAGACGGTTAAAATAGGAAAGGGCCCTGACCAACGACTCCGAAGTTTCCCCGGAAACAAGTGGAAGCGAGAATTATACGACAAGACCTTTTGTCCCACCTCGAAGGTTTTGATTCGCACCAAGCGGTCGTGAAAAGTTTTAGTGTGGGACTTGCAGATCTTGGCATTCTCATAAGCTTCATTTCTCAACTCCTCCAACTCTTTGAGCTCTAACTTGCGATTGGCACCGGAAACATCAAGACTCATGTTAAGATGTTTGATTGCCCATAATGCCCGGTGTTCAAGCTCTACCGGAAGATGGCAAGCTTTGCCATAAACTAGCCAGTATGGGGACATGCCAAGGTTAGTTTTAAATGCAGTGCGGAAAGCCCACAATGCATCATTAAGCTTGACCGACCAATCTTTCCTTGAAGCATTAACCGTTTTCTCAAGAACTTGCTTGAGGTGACGGTTGGAAATTTCCACCTGGCCACAGGTTTGAGGATGATAGGGTGTGGCCAACTTGTGCGTGATGGAGTATTTCCTCAGCACTGCCTCAAGGGATCAGTTCACAAAGTGTGTCCCCCGATCACTTATGATACAACGAGGTGTCCCAAACCTCGTGAAGATGTGTTCTTTAAGAAATTTGATCACAACCTTGCGATCGTTAGTGCGAGTGGGGATTGCTTCAACCCACTTTGACACATGATCAACCGCCACAAGAATGTAGGTGTGACCATGGGACACGGGGAAAGAACCCATGAAGTCAATTCCCCAAACATCAAAGATGTTGACCATTAAGATAGGATTGAGTGGCATCATATCTCGTCTGCCAATGCGGCCACACGTTGGCACCTATCGTATGCTTTGCAAAATGCAAAAGCATCTTGGAACAACGTGGGCCAGTAAAAACCGCATTGCAGTACTTTGGCAGCGGTTTTCTTGGCACCGAAGTGCCCACCACATGCCTCCTTATGGCAAAAGGACAAGACACTCTGAATCTCATCGTCAGGAATGCACCTCCTTATGATTTGATCGGCACAATACTTAAATAAGTAGGGATCATCCCAATCGAAGTGCTTGACTAACGACTTGAATGTCGTTGTCTCACTGTGTCTCCAATGAGACGGCACCTCCCCCGTTGCTAAATAGTTCACAATGTCAGCAAACCAGGGGGGGTGAGGCTATTGCCATAAGGTTCTCATCAGGGAAGAACTCGTTCACCGGTGGATCCGGTGAAAGATCAACTGGGATGCGAGATAGGTGATCAGCCACGACATTCTCGTATCACTTCTTTACCTGTATTTCAAGGTCGAACTCTTGTAACAACAAGATCCAACGCAGGAGACGGGGTTTCACATCCTTTTTAGACAAAAGGTGGGGGAGAGCTGAGTGATCAGTGTAGATGATGACATGCGACCCAATGAGGTACTGGTGAAATTTTTCCAACGCAAATATGATCGCGAGGAACTCTTTCTCAGTAATGGAGTAGTTGAGCTGGGCGTCATTGAGAGTACGACTTGTATAGTAGATCACATGAGGCAATTTGTCGACTTTCTGACCCAAAACCGCTCCTATCACGTAATCATATGCATCACATATCAGCTCGAAGGGTAGAGTCCACACCGGTGCCTTAATAATAGGAGCGGAGGTCAACTTACGCTTCAGAAACTCATACACAGTCATGCACTCAGGTGTGAACTCAAAAGAGGTACCTTTAGCAATCAAGCTCGTCAAGGGGCGAGCTATTTTGCTGAAATCCTTAATAAATCGCCGGTAAAAACCGGCATGTCCAAGGAATGAACGGATTTCTTCTACCGAGGTGGGTGGCGGAAGCTTAGAAAAAATCTCAATTTTTTCCCTATCCACCTCGAAACCATCCCGAGAAACCACGTGACCCAACACGATGCCTTTTGTAACCATGAAATGACACCTTTCGCAATTAAGGGCTAAGTTCGTTTCCGAACACCTTTTGAGAACAAGGCTCAGGTAGTGCAAGCACTCATCAAAGGAGGTGCCATGAACCGGGAAATCATCCATGAAGATCTCAAGGAAGTTCTCGACCATATTGGAAAAGATACTTAACATGCAACGTTGGAATGTTGCCGGTGCATTGCATAGTCCAAAAGGCATCCGTCTATAACCAAATGTCCCCAAAGGACAAGTGAACGTGGTTTTCTCCTAATCTTCGGGGGTGACTGTGATTTGATTGCACCCTGAATAACCATCAAGGAAATAGTAATAGGCGTGCCCGGCGAGTCTCTCCAACATCTGGTCGATGAAAGGTAGAGAGAAGTGGTCCTTACGCGTGACCGCATTCAACTGCCTATAGTCAATACAAACTCGCCACCAAGTTTGAAGTCGTGTGGGTACAAGCTCATTGTTGTCATTCTGGACAACAGTGATACCTGACTTCTTGGGCACAACCTGGACAGGACTTACCCAAGTACAGTCCGAAATGGGGAAAATGATGCCATTATCTAAACACTTTATGATCTCTTTCTTAACTACTTCTGTCATGGCTGGATTTAAACGCTTCTGTGTGGTCACGACGTGGTCGTGCCTCATCCTCCATAAAGATGTGGTGCTACACGACGTCGGGACTTATCCCTTTGATGTCCCTCAAGAACCACCCAATGGCTGATTTGTGCTCCTTTAGGACTTGAATCAGACGTTCTTCCTGATCACTAGTCAACATCGATGAAATAATCACCGGAAATGACTTGTTGGGACGGAGAAAAACGTGTTTCAGTTCCTTAGGGAGTTCTTTAAGCTCAGCTGTGGGTGGTTCCTCAAGGCAAGGCGTGATATCTAGCTCGAGATGTAAGATGGGAGGAGCTCGCATGTACTGAACAACATGCACATCATTGCTCAACTCGCCCCCGTCCTCTTCATGATCGGAATCGTCCATGATGTAAGCACTTATATTTTCATGAATCAGGGGGCACTCTTCTTCTATTTCTTCTTCCAAGTCTCAGATAAGAATGACTTCCATGGGGTCCTCGAAAGATGCCGGCTGCCTAGACATATTGAACACATGGAATGTCGCGGTCAAGTTCCCGAACGGCAATTTCATGAGTCCAATATGATAATTGATCAAGGCATTTGACGTCGCCAAAAAAGGTCTACCCAAAATCAATGGAATCTGAGAGTGGGTAGTCTTAATTGGTTCGGTCTCAAGGACGATGAAGTCAACAGGAAATATAAAATCACCGACCTTAATTAGGACATCTTCAATGACCCCCAACGGGACTTTGATCGAACGATCAACCAACTGCAAAGTTGTTTTCGTAGGCTTGAGAGTGCCTAGGCTTAATCGTTTATACACAGAAGCTGGTAAGAGGTTAACCGCCGACCCTAGATCTAGCAAAACATTATTAATGCGAGAGTCTCCAATGATACATGAAATTGTTAGACTACCCGGGTCCTTCAATTTTACGTATGTAGGGTTCGAAATGATCGAGCTCACATTAGCCGCCAAAAAGGCTTTGCTAGGGATGTTGGTTTTCCTCTTAGTTGTACAGAAATCCTTCAAGAATTTTGCATACGGAGGTATTTGTTGAATCATGTCTAACAAAGGAATGTTGACATTCACTTTCTTAAATATCTCCAGCATTTTATCCACACTGTCACTCTGTTTCTTAGACAACCTACTAGGATAAGGAGCTTTTGGTAGGTATGTCTTGGGCGGAGCCGGAGAAGGAGGCGTTGGTGTATTACTCTCACCCTCGGCCTCTTTCTCACCATCATTCCCACAAGGGGGCTGCACAGATGGATTTTCTGGCAAGGACACGTGGTTGTTGACCTGCTTCCCATTTCTCAGGGTCACAATGACATTAACATGGTCCACAGGTTCTTCCACGTAGTTCACTTGCCCCCCTGTGGTCTTGAACTTGCATTTTGCATGTTCGAGTGTTGTTGAACACGGGGGTTAGCCACAGGTTGGCTAGGCAGACTCCCTTTCTCTATCTAATGTACAGACTGAGCCAATTGGCCCATCTGAAGCTGAAGAGATTTGATGGTTTGCTGATTCGAAGTGAGGACTTGACTCGTGGACGACATAAAGTTTTTGACAGAGTCAACCCACTAGGACAAATTCCTGTGATCCGTGGGAGGCCATTTCTTGCGACATCTAATGCTTTGATCAATTGTTGCAATGGCTTGATGAGGTTGTCTTTTGGAAACCTCACGGCGGATTTCCGCATCTTTACTCTTGGTAAGCAACCCGGGCTCTTCGACGATGCAGTCGGAGCTAATTTCATTCAAGACACGGATGAGCCCGAGTCATTAGGCATGTTCGACTCACATCGACATATTATTGAGGTGCCTAATGACCAGGTTGCGCGTGAAGAGGATCTTGAGGAATCGGCCAGCGTATCTCTGGACGAGGAGGCACATCTGGGTGCTTGATCCTCTTACCCCGTGGCCCTTGAGCCACTTGAAAGTAGCTCTGAATCCGACAAGGACCCACCTCTGGTCGAGCTTAAACCGCTCCCTGATAACCTAAAGTACATCTTTTTAAGGGATAATGAGACCTTGCCACTTATTATTGCTTCTGATCTTGCACAAGATCAAGAGGTTGCCCTCAAAAGAGTACTCTTTGAAAACAAAGAGCCGATCGGGTGGTCCTTGAAGGATATCAAGGGAATTAGCCCTTGTATTGTTAAGCATCGGATCCACATGGAATAGGATTCTAGGCCCCACAGGGACCCACAACGAAGATTGAATCCTGTACTGAAAGAAGTCGTCCGAAAGGAGGTTCTTAAGTGCTTGGATCATGGCATAATCTATCCTATCTATGATAGTTCGTGGATGAGTCCTGTCTATGTGGTTCCCAAGAAGTCAGGCGTGACGGTTGTGGAGAATGAGCATAATGAGCTTATCCCGACACGCCTACAAACTGGCTGGCGAGTTTGCATTGATTATCGCAAACTCAATGCGGCTACGTGGAAAGATCATTTCCCGTTGCCATTCATTGATCAGATGTTGGAAAGGTTGGCCGGACATGAGTATTATTGTTTTCTTGATGGATACTCCGGTTACAACCAAATTCCCATTGCCCCCGAGGATCAAGAGAAAACCACATTTACTTGTCCCTTTGACACGTTTGCCTACCGTCGCACGCCCTTTGGGTTATGTAATGCGCCGACAACATTTCTAAGGTGTATGATCAACATCTTCTCCGATATGGTTGGGCGTTTCCTTGAGATCTTCATGGACGACTTTTCCATATTTGGCGCTTCCTTTGATGAGTGCCTTCCTCACTTGAGCCTTGTCCTCAAGTGATGCCGTGAGAAGAACCTCGCTCTCAATTGGGAGAAATGTCACTTCATGGTGAAGCGAGGGATTGTACTTGGACATGTGGTCTCAAGTAGGGGAATTGAGGTTGATCCCGCCAAAGTGGGTCTTATTGCTAATCTCCCACCGCCACGTAATGTGAAGGATATCTGCTCCTTTTTGGGGCATGCTGGATTCTATCGGTAGTTCATTCAGGATTTTAGCAAAATTAATCGACCTCTCACCGCCTTGTTGGCTAAGGATGCCATTTTTGAGTTCACACCGGATTGCCACCATGCATTTTTGACCTTGAAGAAAGAGTTGACTTCAGCTCCCATTATTAAGGCACCAGTGTGGACTGAACCCTTTGAGTTAATGTGTGATGCATCTGAGCAATGCTTGGGCAACGATTGGACAAATTGCCTCATGTGATCTACTATGCCAGTAGAACACTCCATGATGCCTAATTGAACTACACTTCGACCGAGAAAGAATTCTTAGCGATCATATTTGCTGTGGCGAAATTCCAGTCGTACTTGATTGGCTCCCACGTGATTATCTATTATAATCACACAACCATCAAGCACCTCATGGCGAAGAAAGATGCAAAATCCTGACTCTTGAGATGGATCTTGTTGTTACAAGAATTTGATCTCGAGATTCGGGACAAAAAAAGGGTGTGAAAATATTGTAGCAGACCACCTGTCTCGTCTAGAGACGACCAACCCACAGGACCAAATTATTGATGAAAACTTTCTTGAGGAGAAGTTGTTCACGATCGAAGATAACCCTTGGTTTGCCGACATCGTGAACTACCTCGTGATCGAGCAACTTCCTGTGGGTTGGTCAAAATCTGACCAAACCAAATTTAGATCTTATGTCAGATTCTTTCACTGGGACGCCCCCTATCTATTCAAATACTGCTTCGGCCAAATTTTCAGGCGGTGCGTCCGAAATACCGAGTTCCAAAGTGTGCTCCATTTCTGCCACTCTAAGACATGTGGAGGACACTTTGGAGCAAAGAAAACTGCCGCCAAGGTGCTCCAATCTGGATTCTACTGGCCTTCTCTTTTCAACGATGCTTACGACTTTTGTAAGCAATGTGATAGGTGCCAGCGCAAGGGCAGGATTGGTCGAGGTGACATGATGCCTTTGCAAAATGTCCTTGTTGTCGACATCTTCGATGTGTGGGGCATCGACTTTATGGGTCCCTTCCCGAACTCGTTCGGGAATATTTACATTATGGTGGCCGTTGACTGTGTGTCTAAGTGGGTCGAGGCTATACCCACAAAGTCCAATGACAACAAGGTGGTCACCAAATTCTTAAGGGACATTTTTGCGCGATTTGGTACTCGTACCATAATCAGAGATAGGGGTACCCACTTCTGCAATCGCTCCTTTGAAGCACTTATGAGGAAATATTCGATCACCCACAAGCTTGCAACCCCATACCATCCGCAAACTAGTTGGCAGGTCAAAATCTCTAACCGTCAATTAATGCAAATTCTTGAGAAGACGGTTAATTCCTCGAGGAAGGATTGGTCAACCAAGTTGAATGACGCGTTGTGGGCTTTCCGCACCGCGTACAAGACCAATTTGGGTATGTCCTCATATCGGGTAGTGTACGGCAAGGCTTGCCACCTACCCCTCGAGCTTGAGCATCGTGCTTTCTGGGCGATCAAGAACCTGAATATGGATCTTGATCAAGCAGGAGTACAACGTAAGCTCGACATTGTGGAATTGGAAGAGCTACGCAATGATGCGTACGAGAATGCCAAAATTCATAAGTCCCGAGCCAAGATGTTTCACGAACGCAAGATTATGCGAAAGGTGTTTACGGCCGGGCATAAGGTGTTGCTCTACAATTCCCGGCTTCATCTGTTTGCGGGTAAGCTCCGCAGTCGCTGGTCTGACCCTTTTATTGTCCAAACCGTATATCCTCATGGAGCGGTTGACATCTTGAACCCAGGGAATGGGGACGTGTTCAAAGTTAATGGACAACGCCTCAAACCCTACTTGGAGGGGGCACCAGCCGAAGTCGAGGAGGTCATGTTCCTTCATGAACCTCTCTCGCACTCAACCAGCTCCTACATGAATGGTTGAGCTTTCATGTTTTTATAAAGTTTATTTGAAAAAAAAGAAAGCAAGAAAAAAGAGAGAGAAGACTCCTTCAGTGAGCATCGTTTGTTGTGGGCTCCAACCCTTGAGTATTTGGGCCCCCTTTCTTTCACGTATTTGTATGCCTTCTTTAGCATCTCACAGGTTTTGACGGAATTCGGGTTTGTGTCCATCACTATAACCATGAACATCCTGTTGTGCTTCACGTTGGTGAGATCTTTCCTTTTTCATGCATAACTCCATGTAGTTTCTTACTCACATTCATTGAGGACAATGCATGAAGTAGGTGTGAGGGTGTTTTTAGGTGTGTACATAGTCGAGTCTTTTCCTTTGATTTTTGTTTTCTTTTGTGTGCATTGTTAGGGTCATGTTAGTGTGCTGCATTTAATATCGATATATCTGCTTGCCAAGATCCTTGGGTGACTTGTCATCTTTTGCTTGCCTAGTGCTTAAAAATTTTCACATTCCTTTTGATGCATTGCATACATTGCATCATGTCTTTCATTTAGAGTGTTTTTGTATAAATAAATGCTACTAAGGTATTGTTTTGAGCAATTGTGCAGAATTCAGGAATTACAATGCAATTTACCAATATTCGAGCTAAGACACGTGCAATGGACTTAGATGGATCACAGAGACCAATTAGATAGAGATTCAAGCTCAAGTTGAAGTCCAATTGATTGCATAAGAAGCCAGGGACTTGATCGCAAATTAGAAGGACTAAAAAGTTATTTTGGAGGAGTATTCAAGAAGAAATCAAATTCGGATCTCCAAAGATATGCAATAATTGATTTATATGCGTGGAGGCCACCTACAACATATCCAAAACACACCCACAAAAGCACGAATTAATCTGGACCATCCATGCGGCGGAATCGCCGCATCTAAAGGTCAATATGCGGCGGAATCGCCGCACGGCTTGCGATCCGTGCCTCCCAGTTTCGTCCAATTGTGTAATCACACGTGTCCTTCCTGATGCATACTTAGGGTTTCTTGTATTGGCTATAAATAGCCACGAAATTGTGTTGTGAGGGGAACTTTTTTGTATTACATTCTATGCAATAAAATTCTGCCCATTTATTTCTCCATTGTCCTTTTCTTTTGTAAGCTTAGTTTTAGATTAATATTTCATGTTCGTAATTTCAGTAGAGTAAATAATTTAGTTGTTCTTTATTCTTCTCTTAGAATAATTTGTTGTATGTTTAGAATAATTGTATTTGTTTTCGTAGATCGTAGTTTAGTATAATATTTCTTTCTTTTTGTTTTCATAGTCTCTCGATGATCTCCATGACCCCTTCTCCTCATCTTATCCCCATGGGTTTCTAAAACCCTCCAAAGGGTGGGGGTGACGGATTTAGGGTTAGAGAAGAGAGATCGTTTTTATTTTAATTTCTTGTTAGTGTTTTGATCATATGAGTTTTTGTTAAATCAATTATCATATGATGCTTAATATCTCACTTGATTTATAATAATTTTCGTAATCTCTAATCTAACTTGAAGATTCATAACTCCCACCCACTGGACTCTCATCCATAGTTATTTCTTCTTAGTTTTTGTTCTTGTTGTTCTTGCTTTAGAAAGATAAAAGAAATAAATCCAAAAATCTCAAACCAACACTATTTCTCTTTTGCTTTCCTTAATCAAAGAAAATCACAAAAATATAAGAATCTCTCCCTCCTTGTGTTCGACCCGTACTTGCCACCGCTTCAACGCGGCCGTGCACTTACGGTATAAATAAAAATCTCAGCAAGTTTTTGGCGCCGTTGCCGGGGAGGCGACGAGAATTTTAAGTTTTTTTGTGATTTCATTTTGTTTGTTTTGTTTGTATTTTGGTTTTCGCGATCTAATGTTTTCTCTGTGCCTTTTCCTCGTAATTTCCATTTTCGGAAAATTTCCTTTTTGGTAGAATTGCATGTGTAGGGAAAACTTCCATAATTGGCACTAATGATCGAGTGACCTAAAATTTTGCAAAATTAGAAAGGCCTTAGTGCATGCATCATTTAAAGATTTTCTCGCATTATGTATGCTAAATTTTGCAAATCAATTCATTGTTGAAGAGTGCTGGAGGCAAGGTACGTGCGCGGTTTTTATTGATTGCATTTAAGCATATAATTTAGTTTGCATACAACCTTGCAATTGTCCCCCACTAAAGACCAATGTTTGACTATCTTTGCTAGATTTAAGTTAAACTATCTTAAGGGCAACTCCATAGGAAAAGATACGGTGGGGATTTCATCACCCTTCCGTGGCCCACAAATAACAATCCCAAAGTGTCACCCAAGCCTTAATTTAAAATCAATTAGACATTGCCCCCTAAGGATTCAGACTCAATTAAGGAGAAGATTGGTTTGACTTGCTATGACTTGAAGCTGATCGAATTAAATTTGGTGTCTAGAAAGTGTTTTTGTGTTGACGTAAGTCTTCCAAGCGAAGTGGTTGTCTAATTGGCACCGACTCTGTCGGAAGCGCCCCCACTAGCTATACACGGCCTGGCCAACCAAGCGAATCAATTCGACTCAACCAGTTAGGAGTCGTCTAGACTTAAGCTACACTAGGTCTAGGATTGTTTGAACCGTGCTTGTTTAGGAAACTTCTGACCAACCCTCTCATCTATCTTTTAGAGTAAAGTTTCCCTTCTCATCTGAGTCTTCTTTCTCTTCTCACCTCAATGCTCTAGATTAGGATTCCTTTCTCATCTTTTCTACTTCTATTGTTTGTTTCCATTTATTTTTTAAAAATTATTACAAAAAAAAAATCAATTGATTCTTGAATTTGAATTTGGAATTTAAATTTGGAATTTGAATTCAAAAATTAATTCAAACCGGTGCACTCAGATTTGGGTTCGGGACTTGAGCAATCGACTCTCACGAGTTCATCTAGATTCCAGTCTAGAGCTTAGCCCCAATCTACCTCTTGCACCACCTCACCCGGATCCAATGGGTGAGAATGTAGTGGACCCACCTGTTGCACCACCTATGACTCTGAGGGATCGGTGCTACCCAACGATGGCTGCTCAGCCATCGTGCATCGTTATGCCCACCATACCGGGTCGCGAATTCGAACTCAAGGCACAATACCTGAGTACGTTGCCTAAGATCCTCTAAGGAAGATCCATATCTCTTCCTTAGAGAATATTAGGAAATCTGCTCCTTTATGCAATACCAGCATATCCCTGAGGAGGCAGTGCGTCTTAAATTCGTGCCTCTAGCACTGAAGGATGACGCTAAAAAATGGCTATATAGTCTAGCCGAAAGATCCATTTGGAGTTGGGCTGAGTTTGTTCAAGTGTTTTTAAAGAAATATTTCCCCAACCATAAGACTATTAGGATTAGGAATGAAATTTGTGCATTCGTTCAATCTGAGAGCGAGCCATTCTATTCCTTCTTGGAAAGATTTAAGCACCTTCTGACCTAATGCCCTCATCTTGAAATTCCAAGATGGCAATTGTGCCAAATTATCTATGAGGGATTGACACCTACATCTAGAGTTATGCTAGAATCTGTAAGTCAAGGAAGCTTTATGTCCAAAAATGAGAATGATGCTTGGACTTTTCTTGAAGACTTGGCTGATAATAGTATGCAATGGGACACTGCTAGGGCACCGACCAACCCAAGTATTGGATCTAGAATAGCAAATCAATCCAGATCTGGTGTCTTAGATGTAGATGCTTCTATAGCTGCTGAAGCGAAATTAGCCACCCTTATGCGTAGGATGGAAACTCTAGAGCTTCAAACCCGACCCCTAGTAAATCAAATGTCTTCTGTTTCTTGCTCTAGGTGTGGTCAAACTGGTCATGTTTTGGAGGAGTGTGCACACATTTCTTCGGACATGGAACAAGTTAAAGCTGCATTTAATCGTCCTAGAAATGACCCTTATTCGTCAACCTATAATCCAGGGTGGCGCAACCATCCTAATTTTTCATGGAGCCAAGGGAATTCAAATCCTGCACCCATTCCTCAGCAAGGCCAACCATCTAGACAACAAATGTACTCAAACAACAACAACAATAATAGTGATGGCCGATTAACAGATTTGGAAAACTTAATGAAAACATTTGTTCAAACAACTACTCAATCTTTTCAATAGCTAGAGACTCAAGTAAGTCAATTAGCACAAGTTGTAGGTGAAAGAGAAAGAGGAAGATTCCCAAGCCAACCCGAGGTGAACCCAAGAATTAACAATCCACATAATCAACATATGGCATATCAACCACATCAACATATGCCATATCAACTGATTGACATCATTTCATGCTTATATTTGTATCTTATATCCATTATCTTTCACCTAAACAATGCTATGTTACGAGTTTTATGTTTAGTTTTCAGGAATAAATAGGTTTGAAGAGATGAAACATAAAAGGACCCAAAAGCTGGGAAAAAGGACTGAATTGTGAGATCTGGGGACCAAAATGCAAGGGAGAAGGACCTGAACGCAAGACAGAAGGACCTATGAGAAAAACAGAATACTCCACACCATCATGGGGAGTATTTTAGCAATTGGATTCGGGTCGGAGCTCCAATAAACAAAGTAGATGCATCCAAGACCACCAAATACACAAAGAAAAGCCCAACACAAATTCCAGATGGATCCGGACCTTTTTGACCGCCAATTGGCGGTCCAAGACCGCTAATTGGCGGTCTGTTTTGATCCAAATCTGCCAAGTTTTCTCCTGGACGTGTATTAATGTTTGTTTAGGCTATTTTTGGTATTGGTTTTGTCCCACATCGGGGGATTGTCCCGGTTTGCCTTTTTCCATGGCTATAAATAGAACTCTTCACCTTCCATTGTAATCACTCCATATTTTAAGTGGCTAATCTTCCTACTAGAAGTGAGGCCTTGAAGCACACACTAAAGTAGGAGGATGCTACTTTTAATGTGAGTCATTTTATCAATAAAGTTTTGTGTTTCTTTCATTGTTTGTTTATGCTTCTTTTATTGTTTGTGCATGTTTTAGTTTGATCGTCTTTTATTTCTAGCTTAGCTTTAATATGCTTTCTTTGCTTAGTTTAATAATTAGTGTAATGTTTAGTGAGTAGTTTCATCCCCTTTGGGGGGTGGAGTAGATGTACATACATGAATTAGAGAATGGGATGAATGCTTTATTTTTGATGTGTTGATAAAACATGAATGTATGCTTGCTTGTTTAGGATAGAATTTATAACTTGATGAGTTTTGCAAAAATGATTAGACACCTCTCATGCTTGTTTAGGTTCTGAAATAAACAACTTGCATATGTAAATGTTAATCAACCAAGTTGGTGAATAGATTGATAGGTTTTGCCATAACATTTAGACACTTCATATGCTTGATAAACACCACCTTCATGTGCTTAAAGAATGTATTCTACACCCACCTCTTTGCTTGTGTGCACTCACTCCACCCCTTAGGGGTTTTCCATTCCTGAAATTCCAGCATTCTTGTTTTGTTCTTAGCTTAGTTCTTATTTCATCGTTTGTTTGCTTCTTTCACATTTCATACTTCTTAGCGTAGTGTAGCATAGGTTAGCATAATCAATCTTTCTCTTCCCTATTTTGCCACTTGATTTCTGATAAACAAGAGGTTGCTCACCTCCCTAAGGACGACCCGTACTTCCCACCGCTTCATCGCGGCCGTGCACTTGCGGTTTAATTCAAACGTTCAACAAGTTTTTGGCGCCGTTGCCGGGGAGGTGCCAGTCCAGACTCTTGTTTGGACGATTCAAGTGGATTTAATTTGTGTTTTGTAGTTTTGCTTTGTTTCAGGAGACTTGGAGTCGTCAGGAGGAACGCCTGGAGAAGTTTGGAGTCAAGCTGAGAACTTCAGACCGCCAATCAGCGGCCTGAGACCGCCAATTGGCGGTCTGGTAAGCTCTGTTGGCTCTCTTATTTCTTTGGTATGTTTGCATAATTAATGTAGTGATCTGGGATTTAATTTGGCATCTTTTGACTTATAGTTTGTTCCCAGATCCATAATCAAACCTCCTTTAAGCAACTTGGACCCTAAAACTCAAAGCAAAAGACTAGGCATTCTTTCTTGTTTAGGTCATGCACCATGTATGTGACTTAAGCATTTAGATTGTCTTTTATTTTAGCTTTATTTTCAGTTGTTGAGTGCTGGCGTGAGGTACGCACCTTCTACTCTAACTCATGCATTTCGTATGACATGCATTAGTTAGTAGTAAATGCATTGCAACAAGTGTGAGTTGAGCGTTTGTTTGGAGAGTTGATTGCTAGATTAGGACTCCAAAACGCTACTAAGGAGGGGTTGTCCCATAAAAGATAAGGTGGGGGATTTCATCACCCTTTCCTTCGCACCACAAACCACACTAATAAAGAGCCTAATTTTTAAAATCAAGTAGACATTGGCTCTAAGGATTTTAGGCGCATTAGGAGAGTGATCCGGTCCCGACCGTCATGACCTAATCGGCGTTGCCCACTTTGTCGATAGTAGGAGAGACGAGATCCCCGGATCTTGACTCACTTGCTGTGCTTTGTGGTCCTCGTTGTAGGGAGGTGAGGCGTGTTGAGGCCGTGTGACCTCGCAGTTAGGCGTCGTCTAGCTGTAAGGACCTATAGCGACCTTAGGATTGCTTGAGCCTTGTTTGCTTGTGTGCTTCTACCTGTACCCATCCGCCGTAGCATAAGGACTTCTTCCCTTCTCTCCTGAGTCATTCTTTCTCTCCTGTGTTCCCCAGTCTTCTCTTCTACGTACATTCTTTGTTTGAAAAGAAAAAAAGAAAAAAAAGGGTTTTGGTTTGTGTGCGTGCACCTTTGTGTATGCTTTCGTGGACACGAGACGAGAGTGGTCGTTTGACGAGGAGCGTTGTCAATCCGGCTTCGGTCATCGATTTCTCGACACCTTCCTCCTCTCGTGTCGCACGTAGTTCGGGTCCAATGGCTGGTAATTTCCGTGAGGAGGAGCAGTTGCTGGACTCGCCTGCTCCACCTGTTCTTCCAGTTATCGTTCCCATACCTCTTCGTGATCGATGCAACCCGAGCCGTACCTCTCTACCCTCATGCATCGTATTACCAGAGGCTAATGGGAACCATTTTGAGGTTAAGCCTCAATTCATTTCCATGCTCCCTCGCTTCACTGGGAAAGGTGACCCCTATATCTTTCTCAAGGATTTTGAGGAGGTCTGTGCTATGTTCAAGCTGCAACAACTTAGCACAGACTCCATCCATCTTAGGCTCGTTCCTTTTGCACTAAAGGATGACACCAAGAAGTGGTTGTATAGCAGCCAGGCGAATGCCTTTAGGACTTGGGATGAGTTTCAATCTTCCTTCCTTAAGAAGTACTTCCCAAATCATCGGACTCAAAAATTGAGGAACGAAATCAATTCGTTCTATCAACTTGAGACCGAGACATTTCATGCATATCTAGAGAGGTTCAAGGAGCTACTATCCTCATGCCCTCACCATGGCATTGAGTTGTGGCACCTTTGTTAGATTGTGTACGAGGGTCTTCGCATCCCGTCAAGAACGCTCCTTGAGTCCATGTGTCAAGGAGAGTTCTTGGGAAAGTATGAAAGGGAGGCATGGGCTTTCCTAGAAGACCTTGCTGAGAAAACCATGCAATGGGAGAGTGTGAGTGAACCACCTGCATCATCTAGTATAGGAGCGAGGATCGCGAATGCAAACTCGACTAGATCGGGTACCGCATTTGCTATCGATACCACTACGGCCACCGAGGCACGCATGGCGGCCTTAATGCGCCGTATGGATTCGATTGAGCTCCAAAACCAACAAGGTGCACCTCACATGTCCACATCTGGTCCAGTTCCCTGTCATTCATGTGGTAGGGTAGGTCGTGTAGAAAGCGAGTGTGAGTCCATTCCTCCTGAGATGGAGCGTGTCAACGCCATCTATGACAGAGCTAGGAATGACCCATCCTCATCATCTTATAATCTTGGATGGAGGAACCACCCCAATTTTTCATGGAACCAAACTAATGCCTCGGGTGGTCCTTCAAACTCCTCTACACCACCTTACCAATCACACCAACCTCCTATGCATGCACAATCTTATCAGCAACCCCAAGTTCCAAGCACCAACCAACCAGGTTTCCCAAATTCTAACAACTTCGAAACCCGGTTTAATTCGCTTGAGAACTTGACTCGTGGACTTGAGAACTCTATGAAAAATTTTATGTCGTCCAAAAGTCAAGTTCTCACTTCAAATCAGCAGACCATCAAATCTCTAGAGCTTCAGATGGGCCAATTGGCTCAGTCTGTACATGAAAGAGAGAGAGGGTCTTTTCCTAGCCAGCCTGAGGCTAACCCCCGTATGTACCAACAACAACACATGCAAAATGAGAATGTGGTACCTCGGGGGAGGCAAGTGAACCATGTGGAGGAACCTGTTCACCATGTCAATTCCATTGTGACCTTAAGGAATGGAAAATAGGTTGACAATCACATTTCCTTGCCACAACAACCACCATCTCTGCAGCCCCTCAGTGGGAATGGTGGTGAAGAAGAAGCTGAGGGTGAGGGTAATACACCAACGCTTCCTTCTTCTCAGGCACCGCAGAAAACCTACCTGCCAAAAGCTCCCTATCCAAGTAGGTTAACCAAAAAGCAGAGTGACAACATGGACAAGATATTAGAGGTGTTTAAGCAAGTAAGGTTAACATTCCCTTGTTGGATGTCATCCAACAAATACCTCAATAAGCCAAAGTGTTGAAGGATCTCTGCACAACCAAGAGGAAGACCAATGTTCCTAAGAAAGCATTCTTGGCTGCAAATATCAGCGCACTTTTGTCCAATCCTACCTACACAAAATACAAGGACCCTGGGTGTCCTACTATTCAGTGTACGATAGGGGACACTAGATTGAGCAATGTTTTGCTTGATTTAGGATCAACGGTCAACCTCCTCCCATTCTCTGTTTATCAACAGTTGAACTTGGGAGAATTGAAACCAACGAAGATCACCCTCCAATTGGCGGATAAATCCATTCCTATTCCCATGGGGATTATCGAGGATGTGCTTATCAAAGTTGGAGATTTTATATTTCCAGTCGATTTTGTTGTCCTCGATACCAATCCTGTTGCGAACACGCACTCTCAAATACCTTTGATTTTGGGTAGACCATTTCTGGTAACCTCCAATGCCTTGATTAATTGTAGTAATGGTCTCATGAAGCTCTCATTCGGTAACATGAGTGCCGAGTTTCATGTGTTCAACTCTGGTAAGCAACAGGAACCCATGGATGAACCTTTAAATCTAAATCTCATCCGCCAATTGGAGAAATCACCACAAAATCAACGAACACCCCTAACCCCAATGCAACCCATTGAGAATGTTCGTGGGCCCAGCGAAAACTCATTGCCTGTCTTCGCTATGCAACAGAGTGAGCTGGCCTCGATCATGAATGTCCAAAGGGAGTGTTCGTTGCATGATTCAGTTGAGAGTACTAGTGAGAGTGAGACACCTCACCATATGCCTATACCAGAAGGTGTCTCTACCTCATGTCCCATGACCATTGAGCCATTTGAGCTTCATATTGACTCCAACAAGGACCCACCTATGACCGAGCTTATGCTTGATGATCTAAATGATGGTGGGAGGTCCTTGTTGGATGACTTGGGGAGAAGCCCCATTCTTAGTGATGCAAGTCTGCTGCATCCATCGAATGAGCCGGAGGAACTCATTCCGATGCACCCGCCTATTGGTTGGAGGGTTTTCTTCGATGAGCAATTAAACCCTAGTGAGGCAACACAACTTCATTCTTTGTTGCCCACACCCAACCAATATCATGAGGGGTTCGAGCCTTTCAGCTTTGACCTTTCACCCCTCATGACACCTCAGAGTACCAGTGGAGTTTGCCCATCTCGGCAAGTCTCTGGTCCTCATGACTTGATGTTCTCATTTAATGTTCCTTGACGAAATGATTATGAGAATATCTTGGTTGATGTATATATCTTGTAAAAAAAGACAAAAAAAAGAAAAAAAAGAGAAAAAAAGTGTGTAATAAAAGACTCCTTCAGTGAGCATCGTTTGTTGTGGGCCCCAACCCTTGTGTACTTGGGCCTGATCTCTTCACGTATCTATCTCCCTTCTTCAGCTTCTCACAAGTTTTGAGGGAATTTGGGTTTGTGTCCATCAACATGACCCTGAACGTCCCTTTGTACTTCATGTTGGTGAGATCTTTCCTTTTTCATGCATGTATCCATGTAGTATCTTGTTCACATTCATTGAGGACAATGCATGAAGTAGGTGTGGGGGGTGTTTTACTTGTGTACATAGTCGAGTCTTTCTCTTTTGATTTTGTTTTCTTTTTGTGTGTGTATGTTAGGGTCATGCTAGTGTGCCGCATTTAACATTGATATATCTGCTTCCCACGATCCTTGGGTGACTTGTCTTCTTTTGCTTGCCTAGCGCTTTAAAATTTTCACATTTCTTCCAAAATCTTCATGTGTTTGTGAAAGAAAATGTTTTTGTGGGTTTTGCGTGTGTTTAGCATCTGCAAAACCGTTGAGAGGCAAAGTAAAAAAGCTCCCGAAATTGTCTTGAACTTGATGCATTCGGATTTCTAGTTTATTGGCTTTAGGTCTTATCGAGTCGTTAGGATGCACCCCGGTTTCCCTCGGGGGGTGTGTAATCATTGGGTTTCAGTACTCAAACATTTAAAGAAGTCCACCCTGAACCTAGTGAGTCAAATAATTCGTGTCTGTTAGTATAAGGAAGTTTGTCGTAGTCAAGGGCCCTTAATCTCTTTTTGTGAAACTTAAGTGTAGGGGTTTTGGTTCCCATGTAAATAAATAAATAAGTGGTGTTCTCTCTTCTCGCACGGCTCCTATCACTCGGGAAAGTAGGTCCGAGGGGACTTTGTGGCTGGTGCTTTCGAGTCATCTGACTTGGGATGCACCGACCGAACTCCCGTTACACGGGTGGTAGGGATCGCCCTATGTGGAGATTTGGGGGGTGTACGTGATAGTGTAAGTCCTCATAGGCAATGATGCACGAAACCTGACCCTGGGAGAATCAAACACCAACAAATAAAATGCTCCAATGAAAAATAAAGAAAAAAAAAGAAGAAGAAAAAAAGAGTCAAATAAGAACCAAAATGGACTTTACACATTGTATCACATTCAGAAGTTAAGGTTGCCCATGTCTTTCACTCAAGTCCTTAACTAACTTTCACGAATAACTCATTAGGCTAGGTGTGTGGACCGATTACATATAGAGAGTCGACCCGTAGTGTTACCGCGTCCCATGATCGACAAAATGAGTCCAACGAGTGGTGTAGCTAGATTGATTAATGCATCCTGTTCGGATTTTGTCGGTGTATCCGCTGAAAACCCTCGGGAGACAACACTCCTCCTCCTTGGCGACAAGGAGGTTTAACGGCTTGTTGCACATGCTAAGTGCAACCGTGATTCCTACGAAAGTGAGTTATGATTTCTTGTTTCTCGTATTCTTTTCTCTTTCTTTGTTTTGCTCGGGACTAGCAAAAGTTAGGTGTGGGGGTATTTGATTGACATCATTTCATGCTTATATTTGTATCTTATATCCATTATCTTTCACCTAAACAATGCTATGTTACGAGTTTTATGTTTAGTTTTCAGGAATAAATAGGTTTGAAGAGATGAAACATAAAAGGATCCAAAATCTGGGAAAAAAGACTGGATTGTGAGATCTGGGGACCAAAATGCAAGGGAGAAGGACCTGAACGCAAGACAGAAGGACCTAAGAGCAAAACAGAATACTCCACACCATCATGGGGAGTATTTTAACAATTGGATTCTGGTCGGAGCTCCAATAAACAAAGTAGATGCATCCAAGACCACTAAATACACAAAGAAAAGCCCAACAAAAATTCCAGATGGATCCGGACCTTTTTGACCGCCAATTGGCGGTCCAAGACCACTAATTGGCGGTCTGTTTTGGCCCAAATCTGCCAAGTTTTCTCCTGGACGTGTATTAATGTTTGTTTAGGCTATTTTTGGTATTGGTTTTGTCCCACATCGGGGGATTGTCCTGGTTTGCCTTTTTCCATGGCTATAAATAGAACTCTTCACCTTCCATTGTAATCACTCCATATTTTAAGTCGTTATTCTTCCTACTAGAAGTAAGGCCTTGAAGCACACACTAAAGTAGGAGGATGCTACTTTTAATGTGAGTCATTTTATCAATAAAGTTTTGTGTTTCTTTCATTGTTTGTTTATGCTTCTTTTATTGTTTGTGCATGTTTTAGTTTAATCGTCTTTTATTTCTAGCTTAGTTTTAATATGCTTTCTTTGCTTAGTTTAGTAATTAGTGTAATGTTTAGTGAGTAGTTTCATCCCCTTTGGGGGTGGAGTAGATGTACATACATGCATTAGAGAATGGGATCAATGCTTTATTTTTGATGTGTTGATAAAACATGAATGTATGTTTGCTTGTTTAGGATAGAATTTATAACTTGATGAGTTTTGCCAAAATGATTAGACACCTCTCATGCTTGTTTAGGTTCTGAAATAAACAACTTGCATATGTAAATGTTAATCAACCAAGTTGGTGAATAGATTGATAGGTTTTGCCATAACATTTAGACACTTCATATGCTTGATAAACACCACCTTCATGTGCTTAAAGAATGTATTCTACACCCACCTCTTTGCTTGTGTGCACTCACTCCACCCCTTAGGGATTTTCCATTCCTGAAATTCCAGCATTCTTGTTTTGTTCTTAGCTTAGTTCTTATTTCATCGTTTGTTTGCTTCTTTCACATTTCATACTTCTTAGCGTAGTGTAGCGTAGGTTAGCATAATCAATCTTTCTCTTCCCTGTTTTGCCACTTGATTTCTGATAAACAAGAGGTTGTTCATCTCCCTGAGGACGACCCGTACTTGCCACCGCTTCATCGCGGTCGTGCACTTGCGGTTTAATTAAAACGTTCAACATCAACCACCTCAACCATTTAATCCTCAATCATTCAATCCTCAACACATTAGGCCTCCACCTAATGTACCACATAATGCACCACCTCCTAATGTGAACAATAACAACAGACCAGTTCATATGGTTCAAGAAGAAGAGCAAAATCAACACATTAATGCTATACTTACATTAAGATCTGGAAAATATGTTAATAACAATGTCACTCACCCCTTGGCTAATGAGCCTAATAATTCTGTCACACCTGTGCCATCCAATGAGCCACCAATTCAATCTGAGGAACCAAATGAAATTGAACCCACTGAACCTGAAAGAGTATTCATTCCTAAAGCACCATTCCCTAATAGACTTAATAAGAATCATACAAATCAAATGGAGAAAATGTTGGAAGTCTTTAAGCAAGTAAAGGTAAACATCCCTTTATTAGAAGCTATTCAACAAATTCCACCTTATGCAAGATTCTTAAAAGACTTATGCACCAAGAAAAGGAAAACACAAGTACCAAAAAGAGCCTTCTTAACTGCAAATATAAGCTCTGTGTTAACCCAACCCACACAAATCAAATATAAAGACCCTGGTTGTCCAACTATTTCATGTGTAATTGGTAACACCTTAATCAATAGGGCCTTGCTGGATTTGGGTACTAGTGTTAATCTGCTTCCCTACTCTGTATATAAAGAATTGGATATATGAGACCTTAAACAGACTAGGACCACACTCCAATTGGCTGATAGATCTGTTAAGATTCCTAGAGGTGTGGTTGATGATGTTCTGATCAAAGTGGGTGAATTCATATTTCCTGTGGACTTTGATGTCTTAGACACGGAGCCTGTTGCTAACCCTAGCAATCAAATTCCTGTCATCTTAGGAAGACCTTTTTTAGCCACTTCCAATGCCCTCATCAATTGTAGGAATGGATTGATGAAATTGTCATTTGGGAATTTGACTGCTGAGCTAAATATTTTTAACTTAGGGACGCAACCTGGAATTTTCTCTGATGAATCGAGTGAATTGAATTACATTCAGGATTGTAGTGAAGATGATTTGATTTCGGATTACTTAAATTTCACCCAATTGGATGAAGTTGATTTTCAAAAGAACCTGAGTGGTGAGGCCACAATTTGTGACCAAATCAATCATATAGGTTCGAATCGATCTTCACCCAATTGGTCAGCCTTAGGTGGACTTTTAGCCGAACCAAGACCTCAATCCAAACCCTCACTACAAGAACCACCATCACTAGAGTTGAAGCCTCTCCCTACTACACTGAAGTATGCATTTTTAGGACCCTCATCCACCCTCCCAGTTATCATAGCATCGGATTTGACCCCCAATCAAGAGAAGGAATTGTTGAGAGTCCTCAGTAGGAATGAAGAAGCTATTGGATGGACCATGACCGATATCAAGGGGATTAGCCCATCTATAGTCCAACATAGGATCCATTTGGAAGATAATACTCAACCCCGTAGGGATCCGCAAAGGCGGCTTAACCCGGTCCTAACTGAGGCGGTCAAAAAGGAAATACTTAAGTGGTTGGACAATGGAATTATATACCCTATATCCGATAGTGCTTGGGTTAGTCCTGTTCAGGTTGTCCCTAAGAAATCTGGAGTTACTGTAGTTGAGAATGAGCTTAATGAGTTAGTCCCGACCCGTATCCAAACCGGTTGGAGGATTTGCATTGACTATAGGAAACTGAATTCTGCAACCCGTAAGGACCACTTCCCTCTTCCTTTCCTAGATCAAATGTTAGAACGGTTGGCCGGATATGAGTATTATTGTTTTCTAGATGGATATTCCGGCTATAACCAAATTCCTATCGCTCCTGAGGATCAGGAGAAAACTACCTTCACGTGCCCATTCGACACGTTTGCTTTCCGTCGCATGCCCTTTGGCTTGTGCAATGCTCCTGCCACATTTCAAAGATGTATGGTTAGCATCTTCTCTGATATGGTGGATAATTTCATGGAAATTTTCATGGATGATTTCTCTGTCTTTGGTCCCACTTTTGCCAATTGTTTGAACCATTTGGAATTAGTACTAGTAAGGTGTAAGGAGAAGAACTTGACCTTAAATTGGGAAAAATGTCATTTCATGGTTAAGAATGGAATAGTGCTTGGTCACATTGTGTCTAAGGATGGCATTCAAGTGGATAAAGCCAATGTGGATTTGATTAAGCATCTCCCTCCACCAACAAATGTCAAAGAGATTCGTTCATTTTTAGGGCATGCCGGATTCTATCGAAGGTTTATCAAGGACTTTAGTAAGGTGGCTAGACCATTGACTGAATTATTAGCGAAGGACTCTAAGTTTGAATTTTCTGATAAATGTTTGGAGTCCTTTAACCACCTTACGTGGGAATTAACGTCGGCACCCAATATTCATTCACCCGATTGGACCCAACCCTTTGAGATAATGTGTGATGCATCGGATTACGCCATAGGTGCGGTGTTGGGTCAGAAAATTGAAAAGAAACCTCACGTGATATATTATGCTAGTAAAACATTGAATGATGCCCAATTGAACTACACGGTAACTGAGAAAGAATTTCTAGCAGTCATTTTTGCCTTGGAAAAATTTCGACAATATTTGATAGGCACACATGTGATTATTTACACGGATCATGCGGCCATAAGATATTTAGTGAACAAAAAGGATGCCAAGCCGCATTTAATGCGCTGGATCCTACTACTGCAAGAATTTGATGTCGAAATCCGTGATAAAAAGTGTTGTGAAAATGTAGTCGCCGATCACTTGTCTAGAATTCCTCTTAGCCCAGTGAATAACACACCAGTGAATGAGAACTTTCCGGATGAACAAATTTTGGTTGTGTCTGGCGAACCATGGTTCGCCGATATAGTCAATTTCTTAGTAACTGGTGTGACCCCGACTGAATGGTCTAAGAACGATCAAGCCAAATTTAGGTCCCTAGTGAAGAATATTTATTGGGATGACCCAAATCTTTTCAAATATTGTTCGGATCAAATCATTAGGAGATGTGTTCCTGAGGAGGAATTTGCAAGTATTCTATCTTTTTGTCATGACCAAGCATGAGGAGGACATTTTGGAGCTAAGAAAACCGCGGCCAAAGTTTTACTGTGTGGATTTTATTGGCCCACCCTATTTAAGGATGCATTTGCATTTTGTAATTCTTGCTCTAGATGTCAAATGCTAGGAAAACTCTCTCGTAGAGACATGATGCCTCTGCATCCTATTCTCATAGTTGATATCCTCGATGTTTGGGGCATCGATTTTATGGGCCCGTTTCCAATGTCTTTTGGGAAGGAGTATATCTTGCTAGCTGTGGACTATGTGTCAAAGTGGGTTGAGGCTATCCCCACAAAATCCAATGACAACAAAGTTGTTGTCAAATTTCTGAAGGAGAATATTTTCTCCCGATTCGGTACTCCACGTACCATTATCAGTGACCGGGGTACTCATTTTTGTAATTGATCATTTGAAGCTTTGATGAGAAAATATTCCATAACTCATAAGTTAACTACCCCGTATCACCCTCAAACAAGTGGACAAGTTGAGGTTTCCAATAGACAAATCAAGCAAATTCTGGAAAAAAACGGTTAATGCCTCACGTAAGGATTGGTCTGTAAGAATTAATGATGGGTTGTGGGCCTATCGGACCACTTTCAAGACCAATTTAGGAATGTCCCCTTACCGGTTAGTCTATGGAAAAGCATGCCACTTACCGGTCGAATTGGAGCATAGAGCCCTTTGGGCTATTAAGCAAGTGAATATGGATTTAGAGGCAGTTGGTAATGCTCGAAAAGTGGATTTAGTTGAGCTTGAGGAAATAAGAAATGAGGCGTATGAGGATGCTAAAATTTATAAGGAAAAGACCAAGGTTTTTCATGATAAATCCATCGTTAGGAAATCTTTTTCTCCTGGACAGTTGGTCCTTCTCTATAACTCTCGCCTTCATCTCTTTTCCGGCAAACTCAAGAGTCGTTGGACCGGCCCTTTCATGATCAAAACTGTTTTCCCTCACGGAGCGGTCGAGATCAGTAATCTGGAGAACGGTGAAAACTTTAAACTTAACGGGCATCGATTGAAGCCCTACTTAAATCGTCCCTCCAATGTTGCAGAGGAAGTCGTGTTTTTACATGCAATTCCTCATTCTGATTTAGTTTTAGTTTATTTCTCAAAAAATCAAAAAAAAAATCAAAAAAAAGGAAAAAAACGGAATTTTTTTTGTTTTGTACATGACTTATTTTGGAAAACGGTGGAACTACATGACTTATTTTTCTAAATCTAACGTATACCACTTTAGCAGTATTCTATCACCATGGTGTTTCCTGAGAAGAACTTCCACCCGTTGCTTGTTAGTGATCAAAACGGCACCCACTTTTACGATGAAATCATAGCACGGAGTTGGAGCTACTTGGTCCATAATAACAATGATGTGTACTGCCCTAGCTTAGTGGAGGAGTTCTATAGCAGTATCACTAACATAGACCTGGACAGTGGGTACATTTTACTGAATTGGAGAAACAAAGTCTGGGCGATTGACCTCCACATCATCTCCAACTTGACTGACATACCACAAGGGGCCTCCACTTTGCCATCCGAGGAGCTCAGTTTCTAACGGTCACTCATGGGACCAGATTGTGTGCTTAGTCGTGATCGGGGTATCAAGGGCACATCCATGTACCGGAATGTCTTTACAGCATGTAGGTGGGCATGCCAAAATGTCATGAGTAATACCCACAACACTTCTTTTCGCACCGTTGAGATGGGCATCGTTCACTCCCTGATGACCCGTGATCGCACTTACTGTATGTGCCGACGGCTTCTGACCACCATTGCAGAAGGCCACCAACGCAACTCCCAACCTCTGCCATGCCTTGTCACCACTATCTGCAAGCACTTCATGGCCTATGAGTCTTTCTGGGTGTACGAAGCCGACATGCTCCCTTGTACAGTGGAACGAGAGACATCCTCCTACCGTGGCACTATAGCGGACCTGTGGACACCTCCAGAAATGGAGGATGCTATGCAATCAAGTGAGTCGTCTGAAGACTCCGCAACATTCTGGGCTCAGTAAACCCCAGAAAACTCTGACGAGCATAGGTCCCGAATGTGGGGCGGGATGAAGCGCCTCAATAGCAAACTGAACAAAGCACTCTCCGACCGTGGAGAGTCGTCATCCCGAAGGTGGTAGCTTTATTTTTCTTGCATGTCCTATATTATTTAATTTTGCATACATTGGGGACAATGCATGGAATAGGTGTAGAGGGTTGACTAGTATCTACCTATCTGTTTTATTTTTATTTATCAAAAAAAAAGTTTCATGACATAGCTTAAGATTGAACTACCAAAACCCGAGTACAACTTGCATTGAGTCTTTGTTCCTTATTATATTGTTCTGCTTATAGATTTTATGACATAAATCTAAGTTCCAAAGAAATAACTCATTACCCTTTAAGACATGTATGCACTTAAATTGGATGAATCAAATCTTTGAAGTGGTTGATAAAAAGCAGAGGTTGAGGAAAATATACCGGGAAGTGTGGACTTCTGATAGCAATTAAGCCTTGAGAAAAAAAATGCAAAAAAAGGGAATAAAAGTGAGGAAAGCATATCTTGCAAAATGATTACAAAAGCCAAAGCCTTCGAGTCACTGGTCCGTAGGGGTATCTTGAAACCCGATAACTTGAGTCTGCCAGCTCGGGATTATCGACCAAACTCGCTACACGAATGCAGAACGGTAAAAGTGTCAAATAAGCAAATATGTTGAATCACGGGGGGGAATTATTACTTTAAGATACTCAAGGACCAAAGCTACAAGAACGATCCATGCCATGGTTGATCCAAATGATACTTCACCACCAGAGGAGGCGTGCAAAATAATTTAAGTGATAACATGTGTAGAAGGGTTAGTGGTGTGAATGTTGGAGGAACAAAGACCAAGTCAGAATTTTGATGAGTTAGATTTATATAATGAGCATGCAAGAATTCTAAGTGAGGTATATAAGGTTGAGGTGGAGATATTGAGAGTTATTAAGACTTTGTGGGTGTGTCAACTGAAAACCCTCACGAGACAAAACTCGTCCTCTAAGGAAACTTAGGGGTTTAAAGGCTTGTTGCACATGCTAAGTGCAACCGTGATTCCTACGAAAGTGAGTTAGGATTTCCCTACTTCCATACTTTTAGTTTTCATGTTTTGTTTTGCTCGAGACTAGCAAAATCTAGGTGTAGGGGTATTTGATGCATTGCATACATTGCATCATGTGTTTCATTTAGAGTGTTTTTGTATAAATAAATGCTACTAAGGTATTGTTTTGAGCAATTGTGCAGAATTCAGGAGTTACAATGCAATTTACCAATATTCGAGCTAAAACGCGTGCAATGGACTTAGATGGATCACAAAGACCAATTAGATAGAGATTCAAGCTCAAGTTGAAGTCCAATTGATTGCATAAGAAGCCAGGGACCTGATCCCAAATTAGAAGGACTAAAAAGTTATTTTGGAGGAGTATTCAAGAAGAAATCAAATTCGGATCTCCAAAGATATGCAATAATTGATTTATACGCGTGGAGGCCACCTACAACATATCCAAAACACACCCACAAAAGCACGAATTCATCTGGACCATCCATGCGGCGGAATCGCCGCACGGCTTGCGATCCGTGCCTCCCAGTTTCGTCCAATTGTGTAATCACACGTGTCCTTCTTGATGCATACTTAGGGTTTCTTGTATTGGCTATAAATAGCCACGAAATTGTGTTGTGAGGGGAACTTTTTTGTATTACATTCTATGCAATAAAATTCTGCCCATTTATTTCTCCATTGTCTTTTTCTTTTGTAAGCTTAGTTTTAGATTAATATTTCATGTTCTTAATTTCATTAGAGTAAAATAATTTAGTTGTTCTTTATTCTTCTCTTAGAATAATCTGTTATATGTTTAGAATAATTGTATTTGTTTTCGTAGATCGTAGTTTAGTATAATATTTCTTTCTTTTTGTTTTCATAGTCTCTCGATGATCTCCATGACCCCTTCTCCTCATCTTCTCCCCATGGGTTTCTAAAACCCTCCAAAGGGTGGGGGTGACGGATTTAGGGTTAGAGAAGAGAGATCATTTTTATTTTTATTTCTTGTTAGAGTTTTGATCATATGAGTTTTTGTTAAATCAATTATCATATGATGCTTAATATCTCACTTGATTTATAATAATTTTCGTAATCTCTAATCTAACTTGAAGATTCATAACTCCCACCCACTGGACTCTCATCCATAGTTATTTCTTCTTAGTTTTTGTTCTTGTTGTTCTTGCTTTAGAAAGATAAAAAAAATAAATCCAAAAATCTCAAACCAACACTATTTCTCTTTTGCTTTCCTTAATCAAAGAAAATCACAAAAATATAAGAATCTCTCCCTCCTTGTGTTCGACCCGTACTTGCCACCGCTTCAACGCGGCCGTGCACTTGCGGTATAAATAAAAATCTCAACACCTTTCAAAATCTTCATGTGTTTGCGAAACAAAATGTTTTGTAGGTTTTGGGTGTGTTTATCATGTGCAAAACCATTGAGAGGCAAAGTAAAAAGAAAGCTCCCAAAATTGTCCTGAACTTGATGCATTAGGATATCTAGTTTACGAGCTTTAGATCTTATCGAGTCGTTAGGATGCACCCCGGTTTTCCCTCGGGGGCGTGTAATCATAGGGTTTCAGCACTCAAACATTTAAAGAAATCCACCCTGAACCTAGTGAGTCAAATAATTCGTGTCTGTTAGTATAAGGAAGTTTGTCGTAGTCAAGGGCCCTTAATCTATTTTTGTGAAACTTAAGTGTAGGGGTTTTGGTTCCCATGTAGATAAATAAATAAGTGGTGTTCTCTCTTCTAGTACGACTCCTATCACTCGGGAAAGTAGGTCTGAGGGGACTTTGTGCCTGGTGCTTTCGAGTCATCTGACTTGGGATGCACCGACCGAACTCCCGTTACACGGGTGGTAGGGATCGCCCTATGTAGAGATTTGGGGGAAGGTGTACGTGCTAGTGTAAGTCCTCATAGGCAATGATGCACTGCTTGATCGGTGTGGTTGATTAGATGGTCGAGAGGAGGTTGAAGGATCACCCGGGGCATTATTTTGGTACCATGAAAAATGGAGAAGATACTTGAGTATGCTACGCTACGCTATGCTACACTACGAAATACGAAATGTGAAAGAAAGCAACAAACGATTAACTCAAACTAAACTTAGATCGAAAGACGAGTGCTGGAATTCAGAAATGGAAAACCCCTAAGGGGTGGAGTGAGTGCACACATGCAAAGCGGTGGGTGTGGAACACATTCTTTAAGCACAAATGAAGGTGGTGTTATCATGCATAGGAAGTGTCTAAATGTTATGGCAAAACCTGTCAATCCATTCACCAACCTAGTTGATTAACAATTACATATGCAAGTTGTTTAGTTCATAACCTAAACAAGCATGAGAGGTGTCTACTCATTTTTGAAAAACTCATCAAGTTATAATATCTATCCTAAACAAGCAAGCATACATTCATGTTTTATCAACACATTGTAAATAAAGCATTCATTCCATTCTCTAATGCATTTATGAACATCTACTCCACCCCCCAAAGGGGATGTAACTACTCACTAAACATTAAACTAACTATTACACTAAGCAAGAAAAGCATATTAACTAAGCTCCTAAAACTAATGAAATGAAATTAAACAAAGTAAAACAAGCAAAATGAAACTAATAACATAACAAAGAAACTTTTATTAACAAATGACTCACATTTCAAGTAGCATCCTCCTACTTTAGTGTGTGCTTCAAGGCCTCACTTCTACTAGGATGAATAGCCACTCAAAATATGGAGTGATTACGTTAGAAGGTGAAGAGTTCTATTTATAGCCATAGAAAAAGGCAATCCGGGACAATCCCCCAATGTGGGACAAAACAAATACCAAAAATAGACTAAATACAAACTGATACGCGACCCACCAAAATCTTAGCGGATTTTGGCGAAAATAGACCGCCAATTGGCGGTCTATATGGTCCGGATCACGCTGGATTTTATTGTAGGCTTTTCTGGATGTCTTTGGTGGTGTTGGATGCATCTACTCCACTTGTTGGAGCTCCAACCCGAATAGAATTACCAAAATACTCCCCATAATGGTGTGGCGTTTTCTATTTTGCTCTTTGGTCCTTTGGTCTTACGTTCAGGTCCTTCTCCCTCGCATCTTAGTCCCCAGATCTCACAATTTAGTCTTTTTTCCCAGCTTTTGGGTCCCTTTATGCTTCATCTCTTCAAACCTATTTATTCCTGAAAACTAAACATAAAACTCGTTACATAGCATTGTTTAGGTGAAAAATAATGGATATAAGATGCAAATATGAGCATGAAATGATGTGAATCAGGCACCTCATCATATGCCTATACCAGAAGGTGTCTCTACCTCATGTCCCATGGCCATTAAGCCATTTGAGCTTCATACTGACTCCAACAAGGACCCACATATGACCAAGCTTATGCTTGATGATCTAAATGATGGTGGGAGGTCCTTGTTGGATGACTTGGGTAGAAGGCCCATTCTTAGTGATGCAGGTCTGCTGCATCCATCGAATGAGCTTGATGAACTCATTCCGATGCACCCACCTCTTGGTTGGAGGGTTTTGATCGATGAGCAACTAAACCCTAGTGAGGCAACACAACTTCATTCATTCATGTTGCCCACACCCAACCAATATCATGAGGGGTTCGAGCCTTTCAGCTTTGACCTTTCACCCCTCATGACACCTCAGAGTACCGGTGAAGTATGCCCATCTCGGCAAGTCTCTAGTCCTCGTGACTTGATGTTCTCATTTGATGTTCCTTGACCAAATGATTATGAGAATATTGTTATTGCTGTACATATCATGTTAAAAAAACCCTAGTGAGGCAACACAACTTCATTCATTCATGTTGCCCACACCCAACCAATATCATGAGGGGTTCGAGCCTTTCATCTTTGACCTTTCAGCCCTCAAGACACCTCAGAGTACGGGTGAAGTTTTCCCATCTCGGCAAGTCTCTGGTCGTCATGACTTGATGTTCTCATTTGATAATCCTTGACCAAATGATTATGACTCCATGAGCGAGCATTGATTATTGTGGGCCCCAACCCTTGTGTACTTGGGCCCCATTTCTACACGTATTTGTCTCCCCTCTTCAGTATCTCACAGGTTTTGAGGGAATTCGGGTTGGTCTCCATCACTATAACCATGAACTTCCTGTTGCGCTTAATGTTTGTGACATCTTCCCTTTTTCATGCATAAATCCATGTAGTATCTTGCTCACATTCATTGAGGACAATGCGTGAAGTAGGTGTGTGGGGGGTGTTTTACGTGTGTACATAGTTGAGTATTTTTCCTTTTATTTTGTTTTCTTTTGTGTGTATTGATAGGGTCATGTTAGTGTGATGTATTTAATATCAATATATCTGATTGCCATGATCCTTGGGTGACTTGTCTTCTTTTACTTGCCTAGTGCTTTAAAATTTTCACATTTGTTTCAAAATGTTCATGTGTTTGTGAAAGAAAATGTTTTTTGTAGGTTTTGCGTGTGTTTGGCATGTGCAAAACCGTTGAGAGGCAAAGTAAAAAGAAAGCTCCCAAAATTTTCTTGAACTTGTTGCATTAGGATATCTAGTTTACTGGCTTTAGGTCTTATCGAGTCGTTAGGATGCACCCCGGGTTTCCCTCGGGGGCGTGTAATCATAGGGTTTCAGCACTCAAACATTTAAAAAAGTCCACCCTGAACCTTGAGTCAAATAATTCTTGTCTGTTAGTATAAGGAAGTTTGTCGTAGTCTAGGGCATTTAATCTCTTTTTGTGAAACTTAAGTGTAGGGTTTTGGTTCCCATGTAGATAAATAAATAAGTGATGTTCTCTCTTCTCGTACGGTCCTATCACTCGGGAAAGTAAGTCTGAGGGGACTTTGTGCCTCGTGCTTTCGAGTCATCTGACTTGGGATGCACCGATCGAACTCCCATTACACGGGTGGTAGGGATCGCCCTATGTGGAGATTTGGAGGAAGGTGTATGTGATAGTGTAAGGCCTCATAGGCAATGATGCACGAAACCTGACCCTGGGAGAATCAAGCACCAACCAATAAACTGCTCCAAAGAAAGAAAAAAAAAGTCAAATAAGAACCAAAATGGACTTTACACATTGTATCACATTCAGAAGTTAAGGTTCCCCATGTCTTGTTGACTTTTTGGCTAATAATCGTTAATCCGTTTTGATGATTAATCAACTTCTCAATAAAAACATGTATCAATTATTATTACTTGCATATATATATGTGTTATCTAACATTTCAGGATTCAAGTTTGAGTTAAACTAAAGATGAAGATCGAAGAGTAGCTAGGTTTCAATTCCATGTATTTAGGCTCTAAATGTAACTTGGCACTTGAAACTCATGATTCATTGCATTACACATCACTTAGGATACTTATAGAAGTCTCACATTATCTTCCATATATCCTAGACTTCATTAGAAACTCAACCAAACTCATTAGAACCAAAGAACAGGAAAACTGAACTAAAACGGTCGACCGGTAGAACCATTTGGTTCGACCGTTTTTCTCCAGACCTTCCCAGGCAACAAAATTTGTCTCACAACGGTCGACCCAATTACTTCATCCGGTTGACCGTTCTGCCTATCAATTTTGCCTGTTAGAAATCGGTCGACCAAACTCCTTCATCCGTTCGACCGTTTCTTCATATCCTGTTTTACTGTTATATTTCGGTCGACCGAAATATATGTTCTGTTCGACCGTTTGACCTTGTCGAGTGAGAAATTATTTTACCAAATACAAATCCTTCAGCCTATCTCATTTCGACACGTGTCCTCTGGGTAGGACTTTCGGTCGACCGAAAGTTCATATCCGTTCGACCGATTGATTTCCGTATTTGTATGTATTATGACCGTTATACTTGTCGTATACTCCAACGGTCGTATACACATTTTTCTAACTAACCTAAGTTTGGATTTAGTGTTCCGGTCGACCGGACTTCCCATTACGGTCGACCGAATCATGTTTCTTCCCCGTCTCTTTTCTACTGGGCAGATTCGGTCGAACGTTGCACTTACCTCGTTCGACCGATTACACTTGTTTTATCGGGTCTCAAATCAAACATGCCTACCGATCGACCGAAACTCTTTTCACGGTCGACCGAACCTTAAGTCTTTTCCAGACCCAGAGTTACTGTCTCTTTTCGGTCGAACTGGTATTCTAAACCGTTCGACCGATCACTTAAGTTCGAGCCCAGTTGGATTGACCGTTATCATTTGCGGTGTGACTCGATCCGGTCGACCGTCTGTTGCCAGAAATCTGTCCTGTCTTTTCTGACTTTGTGTTTTCTTACACATCTCTCCATCACTTAATCCCCAACGGCTAGAACTTGTTTGGAGCATATAAATAGAGCTTAGAACACTCTTTCAAAGTCACCAATCTTTCTCTAAGCTCAAAATCTCATTACTATTTCCAAAGTGCTCTAAACCCTTGTGCTCACAAATCTTCTCACTTGAAACCATCCTCACTAGATTGCATCATCCTTTTCAAGTGCCAAGATTAATTGCTGTAGTTTTATTCTCAAGAGTTGTACAAGCTTCCGGAGTGAAGCTCTTCTCGGGTTGTGAGAAGGTGGTCCAAGCTAGGCGAGGGTGTTCGCAAAGCTTGTGGTGTAAAGGCGTGATCTCGGCCCGCAACGGAGATCAGATTAGTGGAGGACGCGAAGTTGCTCGAGTAAGAGCAATTCGTAAGAGAGGACTAGGATCCGGTGGTTGGATCCAAACCGCTATACACCCGGAGTAGTGGTTTGTTTGTTCATCTCTTTTACATTATTGTCTTATATTTTGGATTTGGCATAGTTATCACTAATACCGTAATTAGTCTATTCACCCCCCTTTAGACTAAGTTTAGGGGCTAGTAGATTCTACATGTCTTTCACTTAAGTCCTTAACTAACTTTCACGAATAATTCATTAGGCTAGGTGTGTGGACCGATTACATATATAGAGTCGACCTGTGGTATTACCGCGTCCCATGATCGACAAAATAAGTCCAACGAGTCGTGTAGCTAGATTGATTAATGCATCTTTGTTCGGATTTTGTGGGTGTATCCGCTGAAAACCCTCAGGAGACAACACTCCTCCTCCTTGGCGACAAGGAGGTTTAACGACTTGTTGCACGTGCTAAGTGAAACCGTGATTCCTACGAAAGTGAGTTAGGATTTCTTGTTTTTCGTATGTTTTTTCCTTTCTTTGTTTTGCTCGGGTCTAGCAAAAGTTAGGTGTGGGGGTATTTGATTGACATCATTTCTGGCTTATCTTTGTATTTTATATCCATTATCTTTCACCTAAGCAATGCTATGTTACGAGTTTTATGTTTTAATTTCAGAAATAAATAGGTTTGAAGAGATGAAGCATAAAAGGCCCCAAAAGTTGGGAAAGAGGACTGAATTGTAAGATCTGGGGACTAAGATGCAAGGGAGAAGGACCTGAATGTAAGACCAAAGGACTAAAGAGCAAAACAAAAAAACTCCACACCATCTTGGGGAGTATTTTGGCAATTAGATTAGTGTCGGAGGTCCAATAAACAAAGTAGATGCATCAAAGACCGACAAAGGAATCCAGAAAAGCCCAGAATGAAATTTAGCCGGATGCAGATCTTATGGACCGCCAATTGGCGGTCTTGGACCACCAATTGGCGGTCTGGATCCTTCTGAATCCGCTCAAATTTCTCCAGCACATGTATTAGAGGATGTTTAGGCTATTTTTGGTATTTGTTTAGTCCCAAATCGGGGGATTGTCCCGGATTGCCTTTTTCTTTGGCTATAAATAGAACTCTTCACCTTCTATTGTAAGGACTTCACATTTTGAGTGGCTATTCTTCCTACTAGAAGTGAGGCCTTGAAGAACACACTAAAGTAGGAGGATTCTACTTGAATTGTGAGTCATTTTAATAAACATTTCTTTATTATGTTGTTTGTTTCATGTTGCTTGTTTTACTTTGTTTAACTTCATTTCATTAACTGTAGTTTCTTAGTTAATATGCTTTCCTTACGTAGTTTAATAATTAGTCTAATGTGTAGTGAGTAGTTCCAACCCCTTTGGTGGGTGGAGTAGATGTTCATACATGCATTACAGAATGGAATGAATGCTTTATTTACAATGTGTTGATAAAACATGAATGTATGCTTGCTTGTTTAGGATAGAATTTATAACTTCATGAGTTTTGCCAAAATGATTAGACACCTCTCATGCTTGTTTAAGTTCTGAAATAGACAACTTGTATATGTAAATGTTAATCAATTAGGTTGGTGAATGGATTGATGGTTTTGTCATAACATTTAGACACTTCCTATGCATGATAACACCACCTTCATTTGTGCTTAAAGAATGTGTTCAACACCCACCTCTTTGCATGTGTACACTCACTCCACCCCTTAGGGGTTTTTCATTTCTGAATTCGAGCACTCTTATTTCGTTCGTAGTTAAGTTTTAGTTAATCGTTTATTGCTTTCTTTCACATTTCGTACTTTGTAGTGTAGTGTAGCATAGAGTAGGATAATCAATTCCCTTCCCTATTTTTGCCACTTGATTTCGTGCAAACGAGAGGCTGCTCACCTCCCTGAGGACGACCCGAATTTTCCACCGCTTCAACGCGGCCGTGCACTTGTGGTTTAATTAAAACGCTCAACAAGAAGAATTCTACTTGTAATGTGAGTCATGTAAATAAAATAATTCTTCTTAGTTTGTTTTAATGTTGTCTTTGTTTTAATGCTTGCATGTTTAGCTTGTTTGTTTTCTTTATCGTTGTGTAATTAGAGTGTCTCCTTTTCTTAATGTAGTTTCATCCCCATTTGGGAGGTGGAGATGGTGTTTATACATGCAATAAAGAATGGAAATGAATGCTTTATTTTGAATGTGTTGATAAATGTGAATGTATGCTAGTTTGTTTAGAGTAGAACACTTCACTTGATGGGGTATCCCTAGGGGTGAGTAGAAAAATCCGAATAATCGGATAACCGCATTTCCGATCTGGTATCCAGTTTATTAAACCTGAAAAATCGGATATCTAATCCTAATATTCTGGATTGGGTATCCGATCCGCTTTCCTACACATTTTCAGACCGGATTCAGATTAAATTTTGGGAAAATTCGGATACCCGGCGGTACCGTTCTCTCCCCTTTTACACCTTCGAATTGTCATTTTTGGTCTCGTTTGGGTCATTTCGGGTTGGGTGTTTTGTTTTTGTGTTTTTTCTCTGAATGAATATTTATAAGAAAAGTAGAGTTCTGATCTGAGTGGGTGTTTTAACAATTCATAGGAACACAATTTCAGAAATTGAATTTGGTGCCACTTAAGATGTTATAAGAGAACTTGATTCAAAAGTTTCCGGCTTTCTGTTGGATTTATAGTTACCATGTGTTTTTTAACAATGGGTTTCAGGATCGTGTATGGGAATTTATGTTGTTTTTAGTATAGTAGTTAGGTTTTGTAAGAAGTGCTGCTTAGATGTGGATCATGCAACAAGTTCGTAAATAGGGTAACCGGAAGAGAGAATAATCATAATCTATAATTGGCATTTCAATTCTTCATCTTATGTTTGTCAAAAACTGTGTTACAGATTAAGAAATTAAATTATTATGCAATCCTAGGTTGATAGGCTTTACAAACTTTTTGTTGGTCTTGAGCTCTTGATAATGATTTATGATTATATGTAGGTTGAAATAGTGTCATCAAGTTTAAATGACAATCATGAAAGGGTGGAGGATGATAGGATGGATGGTACGTTCACTGAAGCTAGTGACATTCAAATCATTGAAGAAGAGTAGATTTCAAGAAAGGAAAAACCACCACGTGCCCCCAAGTCCAAGTCCATGTCCAAATCCAAAGTAAGTAATAGCAACTCTTCTATTGGTAAAAGAAAGAAAGAATCTCCATGGTGGTCTCACTATAACAAAGTAAAGGATTAACTTTTTATTGAGTGCAAGTATTGTAAAGCTATGATTAGTTGTGATTCAAAAAATGGGACTAGTGTGTTAGCAAATCATACAAAGAGGTGTAAGAAGTTGCAGGAAAATCTAGATAAAAAACAAAAGCTCATTCCCGTTGATGCAAAAACTGTTGTTAACAAGGATGGCACTCTTGAAATTGTTCATGTTCCAAAACTGTGGCAACATGATCAAGATTTCATTAGAAAAAAACTTGCTAGAATGTTGATATTGGATGAGCTACCTTTTATGTTTGTAGAGCGAGAGGGTTTTCTTGGTTTTTGTGAGGCTATGAATCCACAATTTGATGTTCCATCCCGTTTTACTGCTGCTAGAGATTGTTATTCTCTTTATATTGAGGAAAGTGTTGACCAGGACCTTCGCCCAGTTGACTTTACCACTCTACTAAAAGCAATTGCTGTTAGTGAGGGGGTCAACTAAACTATTCTTCCCCCGGTAGCGCAGAGCCCCAAAGTAAGCGTCGGGTGGACATGAGGGGCTGCACGTTTGTGCCAACGAGCTGGGATGTTAAACCCATGAGCCCAAGAAATTGCTGGGGCCCATACCCCAACAGAAAGGAGGAAGTTGTTTGATTTCTTTAAGAAGCTGCCTTCCAAAATTAGCCTCGCTACTAATTCGTGGACTTCTGGGCAGAATTTAAGTTACATGTGTCTTACATCACACTTTATTGATGATGATTGGAATTTGCATAAAATCATGATTGGAATTCAACTTACTTAATGCTTGACTATGCTTTAAAGTTTAGAAAGGCATTTTCTAGTCTAATTATGAGAGATCTAGGTCTTGTAAAAAAATGAGGAAGGTTGGTGGTGAGCCTACAAATCATGAATGGGACCAAGTGAGTTGTTTTTTTGTCAATTTTGAAAATTTTCCATGATGCCACATTGAAGTTGTCGGGTTCTCGGTATGTGACTAGCAATGCATATGTAGATGATATATTTGGTGTTGGTCTCATACTTTCTCGTCCATGTGAAAGTGAAAATGAAAATGAAGGCATTAGGAAAATGGCATCACAATTGAAAGTGAAATATGATAAGTATTGGGTTAATATTCACAATCTTAACTTGTTGTTATTTGTATCTGTGATACATGACCCAAGAAAGAAGTTTCCATATGTTGATTGGATGGTGAAGAACACTTACATGGTTGATAATGCTAGCCTATTGTCTAAGAATATGAAGTATACTTTCCGTTCCCTGTTTGAGATGTATGGGACCTCCTCCTCCTCCATGCCACAATCAAAGAGCATGCAAGATCCTTCTTCAAGCTCCACCTCTTCCTATGCCTCTACTAGTAATTTGGGATATAATACGAAGAAGAATAGTGACATGATTGATTTTGGGCAATTGATTGAATAGTCAATATCAAATGGAAATGGCTAGTAATGTGGCTGACAACAAAAGTGAGTAGGAGAAATACTTGGATGATGCATTTGAGTCTATGGGTATGGCTATGGATCAATCTTTTAACATATTGCAATGATGGGAAGACAATAAAAAAGATATTCCATTGTAGCAAAAATTGCAAGAGATGTATTAGCTATTCCAGTCTCCATAGTTGCTTCCGAATCTACTTTAGCACGGGAGGACGAGTTCTTGATTCATTCCGCACTTCTTTGACACCAAGGATGGTGGAAGCTCTTATTTGTTCACAAGATTGGGTGCAAATTTCTCATGGTTCACTTATAATAGAGGAGAATTTACTTGACTTAGAGATATTTGAAGAAGGTGGTTTCATTTCCAATAATTTAGTTGTTCTTTTGTTTTGTTTTGTTTTTGCATTATGGGGTGTATAACATGTACATATTTGTTGTAGGTTTGAAAGACTTGAGATTGAAGAAATCGATGGTTGTTATTGATGAGACAATTGATACATCTGAATCTGATGAGTGAATCGTGTGGTTGTTTTACACTTTTACTATAAGATCACTATTAGAAAATTGACTTTGTATTGGATTCCTGAATTCCAAATTAACTTTGTGATTTTTATTTGTTACGAATCATTTGATCTTTTCGTGTTTATGGTGGAGAATCCATTTTGTGAATGTTTTGGTGATTATGATTTCTTTATCCCTGCATAATTATTGATACAGTAATTATTTTTATTATTTTGGAGTGGAATTTGGATTGGAAAGCTTAGAGAATGTGTGAAAATATATGCAGGTATTTATGGGAACAATAACCGGATATCAAATTTTCGAATATCGAATATCTGAATTTTTGTTTATACTCGAAATCCGGATATCCAGTTTCATCTGGATCGGATCCGGAATGATATTTAGGTGATCCAGAAAACCGGATATCCGGATTTCGGGTATCCAAAAATTCGGATATCCGGTTTTGCTCACCCCTAGTTTTGCGACAACTATTAGACACCTACCATGCTTGTTTAGGTTCTGAAATAACCAACTTGTGTATGTGAATGTTAATCAACTATGTTAGTGATTGATTGATAGGTTTTTGTGCACTTACTCCACCCCTAAGGGGTTTTTCATTTCTGAATTCGAGCACTCTTATTTCGTTCTTAGTTAAGTTTTAGTTAATCGTTTGTTGCTTTCTTTCACATTTCGTACTTTGTAGTGTAGTGTAGTGTAGCGTAGAGTAGGATAATCAATTCTCTTCCCTATTTTTGCCACTTGATTTCGTGCAAACGAGAGGCTGCTCACCTCCCTGAGGACGACCCATATTTGTCACCGCTTCAACGCGGCCGTGCACTTGCGGTTTAATTAAAACGTTCAACAAGTTTTTGGCGCCGTTGTCGGGGAGGTGCCAGTCCAGACTCTTGTTTGGTCGATTCGAGTGGATTTAATTTGTCTTGTGTAGTTTTCTTTGTCTCAGTAGACTTGGAGTGTCGAGGATAAGCAGTAGAAGAAGTTGGAGGCCAATCTGGGCACTTTAGACCGCCAATCAGCGGTTTGAGACCGCCATTGGCGGTCTGGTGAGCTCAGTTTTCCCTCTATTTTCTTTGTTGTGTTGCCATAATTGATGTAGTGATCTGGGACTTGATTTGGCATGTTTTAACTTATAGTTTCTTCCCATATCAGTAATCAAAACTCCTTAAGCAACTTGGACCCTAAAACCCAAAGCAAAAGATTAGGCATTCTTTCTTGTTTAGGTCATGCATCATGTATGTGACTTAGGCATTTAGATTGTCTTTTATTTTAGCTTTATTTTCAGTTGCTGAGTACTGGCGTGAGGTACACACCTTCTACTCTTATTCATGCATTTCGTATGAACATGCATTAGTTAGTAGGAAGTGCATTGAAACAAGTGTGAGTTGAGCATTTTATTTGGAGAGTTGATTGTTAGATTAAGACTCCAAAACGCTACTAAGGAGAGGCTGTCCCATATAAGATAAGGTGGGAGATTTCATCACCCTTTCCTTCGCCCCAAAAACCACACTAACAAAGAGCCTAATTTTAAAATCAAGTAGACAATGGCCCTAAGGATTTCGGGCGCATTAGGAGAGTGATCCGGTCCCGACCGTCATGACCTGATCGACATTGCCCACTTTGTCGATAGTAGGAGAGACGAGATCTCCGGATCTTGGCTCACTTGCTGGGCTTTGTGGTCCTCGTCGTAGGGAAATGAGGGGTGTTGAGGCCGTGTGACCTTGCAGTTAGGCGTCGTCTAGCTCTAAGGACCTATAGCGACCTTAGGATTGCTTGAGCCTTGTTTGCTTTTGTGGTTCTACCTGTACCCATCCGCCGTAGCATAAAGACTTCTTCCCTTCTCTCCTGAGTCATTCTTTCTCTCCTGTGTTCCCCCTTCTTCTCCTCTACGCACATTCTTTGTAAAAAAAATGTTTTGTTTTGTGTGTGTGCATCTTTGTGCATGCTTTCGTGGGCACGAGACGAGAGTGGTCGTTTGATAAGGCACATTGTCAACCCTGCTTCAGTAGTCGACTTCTCGACGCCTTCCTCCTCTCGTGTGGCACACAGTCCGGGTTCAATGGTTGCTAATTTCCGTGAGGAGGAGCAGTTGCTGGACCCACCTGTTCCACCTGTTCTTCCAGTTAACGCTCCCATACCTCTCCGTGATCGATGGTACCCTAGTCGTACAGCTCTACCCTCATGCATCGTATTGCCAGAGGAAAATGGGAACCATGTTGAGGTTAAGCCTCAGTTTATTTCCATGCTCCCTCATTTCACTGGGAAATGTGACCCCTATATCTTTCTCAGGAAATTTGAGGAGTTTTGGGCTATGTTCAAACTGCAACAACTTAGCACATACTCCATTCATCTTAGGTTTGTCCCCTTTGCGTTGAAGGATGATGCCAAGAAGTGGTTGTACAACAACCCTGACGAATGCCTTTAGGACTTGGGATGGGTTTCAATCTGCATTCCTCAAAAAGTATTTCCAAATCATCGGACTCAAAAATTGAGGAACGAAATCCATTCGTTCTATCAACATGAGACCGAATAATTCCATGCATACTTAGAGAGGTTGAAGGAGCTACTATCCTCATGCCCTCGCCATGGCATCGAGTTGTGGCGCATGTGTCAGATTGTTTACGAGGGTCTTCACATCCCGTCCCGAACGCTCATTGAGTCCATGTGTCAAGGAGAGTTCTTAGGAAAGGATGAAAGGGAGGCATGGGCTTTCCTAGAAGACCTCGCTGAGAAAACCATGCAATGGGAGAGTGTAAGGGAACCACCTGCATCATCTAGCGTAGGAGCGAGGATCGCAAATGCAAACTCGACTAGATCGGGTGCCGCATTTGTCGTCGATACCACTACGACCACCGAGGCACGCATGACGACCTTAATATGCCGTATGGATTCGATTGAGCTCCAAAAAAAACAAGGTGCACCTCACATGTCCACATCTGGTCCAGTTCCCTGTCATTCATGTGGTAGGATAGGTCATGTAGAAAGAGAGTGTGCGTCCATTCCTCCTGAGATGGAACTTGTCAACGCCATCTATGACAGAGCTAGGAATGACCCATACTCATCATGTTATAATCTTGGATGGAGGAACCACCCCAATTTTTCATAGAACCAAAATAATGCCCCGGGTGGTCCTTCAAAATCCTCTCGACCACTTAATCAATCATACCAACCTCCCATGCATGCACAATCTTATCAGCCACCCCAAGCTCCAATTACCAATCAATCGGGTTTCCCAAATTCCAATAATATGGAAACCCGATTCAATTCACTTGAGACCTTGTGATTGACATCATTTCATGCTTATATTTGTATCTTATATCCATTATCTTACACCTAAGCAATGCTACGTGATGAGTTTTATGTTTGAATTTCAGAAATAAAGAGGTTTCAAGAGAAGAGCCATGAAAGGACTCAAAAGTAGGGAGAAAGGACTGAATTGTGAGACCTGGAGACTAAGATGCAAGGGAGAAGGACCTGAACGTAAGACCGAAGGACCTAAGAGCAAAACAGAAAACTCCACACCATCATGAGGGAGTATTTTAACAATTCGATTTGGGTCGGAGCTCCAATAAACAAAGTAGATGCATCCAAGACCAAGCAATACTTCAAGCAAAGTCCAGCACAAAAACCAAATGGATCTGAAGCTTATAGACCGCCAATTGGCGGTCTGGGACCGCTAATTGGCTGTGCAGATAGCTCTGGATCCGCCAATATTTCGGGAGCACATGTATTAGTGTATGCTTAGTCTATTTTTGGTATTTGTTTAGTCCCACATCGGGGGATTGTCCCGGATTGCCTTTTTCTTTGACTATAAATGGAACTCTTCACCTTCTATTGTAAACTACCCATTGCTTGGTGGCATTCTCTCTACTAAGGAGTAAGCCTTGAAGCAAAACTCAAGGCGGAGAAGAGTACCTTCAATGTGAGTCATTTGTTAATAAAATAATTCTTCTAGTTTCTTTTAATCTTGTCTTTTAATTTGTGCATGCTTGTTTAGTCTTTCCTTTCCTTTCCTTTTAAGCTTCTTTAATATTTCTGCCTTTCTTAGGGTAATTTCATTTCAGTATAATGCTTCATCTTGTTAATATAGTTAGTGTAATGAGTAGTGAGTTGATCCATCCCCATTAGGGGGGTTGAGAAATATGTGATATAATCATATAGTCTATTAAGTGTGTGTTATCTTAATCCCTTGAGCTTTATATGGTTTCCATAACCATCTAATGAGTCTACACTCTTATCTTTGATATGCTAATGCTCTTGAATGAAGCTTAGCCTATGCTTTGATCAGTGGACCTATTTTATGGGGAATGATAAGGTTAGGATATGGATCGAATTAATATTGGAAACACAAGTTGTAGAGTATGTACTCTTGTTGCCTTTACCTTGGTTAATGTCTTGTATTTTTAATGATATAGTCTTATCTTAATTCATGTGGAGGCATAGTAGGGTCTAGTCTTTATACTTGAGTTCATTTAGCTTGATTCCACTTATTGTCTTCTATGTTTTAATGATGTGATCTAATCTTAATTCATGTGGAGGCAAAGTTGGATTTAGTTTTATGATTTCATGCACTACATACTATGAGGAGCTTAAGGAACACACACACACACACTTCTTTATGTTCACATTATTTCTCTACCCCCTTTGGGGTTTAGTTTCTTGCCTCTTTTCCATTTCCACTCGCACCTTAGTGTAGTTTAGTGTAACCAACCTTTCTCTCCTTTCTTTACCACTCGCCTTCGCACAAACCAAAAGTCGGCACACCTCCTAGTGGACGACCCGTATTTGCCACCGCTTCAACGCGGCCATGCACTTGCGGTTTAAATAAAATGATTAATCACCTTGACTCATGGACTTGAAAACTCAATGAATTTTTTTATGTCAACCACAAGTCAAGTTCTCACTTCAAATCAGCAGACCATCAAATCTCTAGAGCTTCAGATGGGCCAATTGGCTCAGACTGTACATGAAAGAGAGAGAGGGTCTTTTCCTAGCCAGCCTGAGGCTAACCCCCACATGTACCAGCAACAACACATGCAAAATGAGAATGTGGTACCTCGGGGGAGGCAAGTAAACCATGTGGAGGAACCTGTGCACCATGTCAATTCCATTGTGACCTTAAGAAATGGAAAGCAGGTTGACAATCACATTTCCTTGCCACCACCACCACCATCTATGCAGCCCCTCAGTGGGAATAGTGGTGAAGAAGAGGCTGAGAGTGAGGGTAATACACCAACGCCTCCTTCTCAGGCACCGCAGAAAACCTACCTGCCAAAAGTTCCATATCCAAGTAGGTTAACCAAAAAGCAGAGAGACACAATGGACAAGATATTAGAGGTGTTTAAGCAATTTAAGGTTAACATCCCCTTGTTGGATGTCATCCAACAAATACCTCAATAAGCCAAAGTGTTGAAGGATCTCTGCACAACCAAGAGGAAGACCAATGTTCCTAAGAAAGCATTCTTGGCCGCAAATGTAAGCTCACTTTTGTCCAATCCCGCCTACACAAAATACAAGGACCCTGGGTGTCCTACTATTTAGTGTACAATAGGGGACACTAGCATGAGTAATGTTTTGCTTGATTTAGGATCAGCGGTCAACCTCCTCCCATTTTCTGTTTATCAACAGTTAAATTTGGGAGAATTGAAACCAACTAAGATCACCCTCCAATTGGCGGATAGATCCATTTGTATTCCAAAGGGGATTATCAAGGACGTGCTTATCAAAGTTGGAGATTTTATATTTCCAGTCGATTTTGTTGTCCTCGATACCAATCCTGTTGCGAACACCCATTCTCAAATTCCTTCGATTTTGGGTAGACCATTTCTGGTAACTTCCAACGCCTTAATTAACTATAGAAATGGTCTCATGAAGCTCTCATTTGGTAACATGAGTGCCGAGTTTCATGTGTTCAACTCTGGTAGGCAACAAGAGCCCATGGATCAACCGTTAAATCTCAATCAAATCCGCCAATTGGAGAGAGCACCACAAAATCAACGAACACCCATAACACCAATGCAACCCATTGAGAATGTTTGTGGGCCCAGCGAAAACTCGTTGCATGTCTTTGCAATGCAACAGAGTGAGCTGGCATCACACATAAATGTCCAAAAGGAGTGTTCGTTGCATGATTCAGTTGAGAGTACTAGTGAGAGTGAGACACTGTTGAACGTTTTAATTAAACCGCAAGTGCATGGCCGCGTTGAAATGGTGGCAAATACGGGTGGTCCTCAGGGAGGTGAGCAGCCTCTCGTTTGCACGAAATCAAGTGGCGAGAAAAATGGAGAAGATACTTGAGTCACCGACGTTGTGCACTTGTGGTCTAAACTTAATCGATTTAAACAAGTTTTTGGCGTCGTTGCCTGGGAGGTGCTCAGTCCAGACTCTGGTTTGGACGATTCGAATGGATTTAATTTTTTTGTTTGTAGTTTTGTTTGTTTCAGGAGACTCTGAGGATCAAGGGAAGCCACCAGAAGAAATTAGGAGGAGAATAAAGCCACTTGGACCGCCAATCAACGGTCTGAGACCGCCAACAAGCGGTCTGGTGAGCTCCATTTTCCTTCTGCTTTCTTTCGTTTACTTCTACATTTGAATAGTTGTCTAGGGCTCCATTTGGCATGTTTTGACCTGTAGTTTGCCCCCAGATCAATAATCAATCCCCTTTAATCAACTTGGACACTAAAACCCAAAGCAAAAGATTTGGGATTCTTGTTTGTTTAGGTCATGCATTATATACTTGACTTAGGTACGTAGTTTGTCTTTTATTTTAGCTTTACTTTCAGTTGTTGAGCGCTGGCCTGAGGTATACATTTCCTACTCTCATTCATGCATTTCATATGACCATGCATTAGTTAGTAGGACTTGCATTGCAACAAGAGTGAGATGAGTGTTTGATTGGTGAGATGCTTGATAGATTAAGGAATCAAAACATCTTTAAGGGGTAGCACCTATAGTTTTCAAGATAAGGTGGGGGATTTCATCAACCCTTCCTTCATCCCCACAAACACCTCTCAAAAAGCCTAATTTTAAAATCAAGTAGTCATTGGCCCCTAAGGATCTGAGGCGCATTAGGAGAGTGATCCGATCATGACCGTCATGGCCTGATCGGCGTCGCACACTCTATCGATAGTAGGAGAAGATCTCCAGATCTTGGATCACTTGCTGGGCTTTGTGGTCTTTGTCGTAGGGAGGTGAGGCATGTTGAGGCCGCGTGACCTCGCAGTTAGGCGTCATCTAGTTGTAAGGACTTATAGTGACCTTAGGTTGTTTGAGTCTTGCTTGCTTGTGTGCTTCTACCAGTACCTACCTTCCGTAGCATAAATACTTATTCCTTTCTCTCCTGAGTCAGTCCCTCTCATCTGAGTCTTCCTATCTTCTCCTCTATGCACCTTCTATTTTGATTGTTTTGAAAAAAAAGTTCTTTATTTTTCGTCTGACTCGTGTGGGTGCACAGCTTTGTGTATGCTAGTGTGGTCACGAGACATTGCAGGTCGTTTGACTAGATACGACATCGATTTGTCTTCGATTGTTGACTTTTCGAACACATCCCCGTCCCGTGTCCTGCACAGTCCCATGACCATGACGAGTCGTGGACCACACGAGGGCGACTCAGGTTTTGGACCTCCACCACCCTCTGCTCAAGAAGGTTGGGGTCCACTACCTCATCAATTGGTTCCCCAGGTTCTCATTCCCCTCCACGATCGATGCTACCTGAGTCGTACTGCTCTACCTTCTTGCATCGTATTGCCAAAATGACTTGGGATATCCATGCTCCCTCACTTCACTGGGATTGGTAACCCCTATATCTTTCTCAGGGAAGTTGAAGAAGTGGTTGTACAACAAACAGGCAAATGCCTTTAGGACTTGGGATGAATTTCAATCTGCATTCCTCAAGAAGTACTTTCCAAATCATCCACACAGAAATTGAGGAACGAATTCAATTCGTTTTATCAACATTAGACTGAATCATTTCATGCATACATAAAGAGGTTCAAGGAGCTACTATCCTCATGCCCTCACCATGGCATCGAGTTGTGGTGCCTCTGTCAAATTGTGTACGAGGGTATCACATCCCGTCCCAAATGCTCCTTCAGTCCATGTGTCAAGAAGAGTTCTTAGGAAAGGATGAAAGGGAGGCATGAGATTTCCTAGAAGACCTCGCTGAGAAAACCATACAGTGGGAGAGTGTGAGGGAACCATCACCATCATCTATCATAGAAAAGAAGATCGCATATGAAAATTCGGCTAGATCGGGTGCCACATTTGCTGTCGATACCACTACGACCACCGAGGCACGCATGGCGGCCTTAATGCGCCTCATGGATTCGATTGAGCTCCAAAACCAGCATGGTGTGTCTCATGTGTCTGCATCTGGTCTTATTCCTTATTATTTGTGTGGTAGGATAGGTCATGATGGATATGAGTGTGCATCCATTCCTCCTGAGATGGAACAGGTCAATGCCATCTATGACAGACCAAGGAATGACCCATATTCATCATCATATAACCCTGGATGAGGAGTCACCCTAACTTTTCATGGAACCAAAACAATGCCCAGGGTGGTCCTTCAAACTTCTCTAGACCACCTAATAGACCAAACAAACCTCCCATGCATTCACAATCTTTTCAGCCACCCCAAGCCCAGATCACCAACCAATCGGGTTTCCAAAATTCCAACAATATGGAAACCCGATTCAATCCGCTTGAGACCTTTACTCGTGGACTTGAGAACTCAACTAAATTTTTTATGTCATCTACAAGTCAAGTTCTCACTTCAAAAAATAAAAACAAAAAAAGACCATCAAATCAGATCTCTTGAGCTTCAAATGGGTCAATTGGCTCAGTCTGTACATGAGAGAGAGAGAGGGACTCTGCCTAGCCAGTCTGAGGCTAATCCACGAATGTACGGACAACCACACTTGCAAAATAAGAGTTTGGTACCTCGGGGGTGGCAGGTCAACCATGTGGAGGAACTTGTTCACCATGTTAATGCCATTGTAACCTTAAGGAATGGAAAGCAGGTTGACAATTACATTTCCTTGCTGCCACCACCATCTGTGCAGCCCCCTCAGTGGTAATGATAGTGGGTAATATACCAATGCCTCATTCTCAGGCACTGCAGAAAACCTACCTGCCAAAAGCTCCATATACTAGTAGGTCAACAAAAAAGCAGAGTGACACAGTAGATAAGATATTAGAGGTATTCAAAAAAGTGAAGGTTAACATCCCCTTGTTGGATGTCATCCAACAAATAGCTAAATATGTCAAAGTGTTGAAGGATCTCTGCACAACAATGAGGAAGACCAATGTTCCTAAGAAAGCATTCTTAGCTGCGAGTGTGAGCTCACTTTTGTCCAATCCCACATACACAAGTACAAAGACCCTGGTTGTTATCTCCGGGTTGAATCCAGGGATGCCCGAGCGTGCACCATACCGGACCGAGTTCGTGAGCTTGGACCATCACAAAGAACTACGAAGCACACAAGGCGAACCAAATGTGAGCGCGTGAGGTTAGCAACGGGGTAGCCCAAGTACTCCCCTGAGTTTGCAGGGCAAGCGGCATGGAGATTCAAGATGCGCAGGCATGCGCACATGCGAGGCAAGGCGTAAAGGGGATCGAGTGGCAGGCAGCGGCAAAGTGCGTGCGAGGATGCTAGCAGCTGAGGCTACGAGCAAGGAGTGGAAAGCCTAGTCCGAGGACTTGCGTGGTAGCACGGGCGCGAGGAAGCTATGCTCGGACGACATGCGTGCGCACGGGGCGCATGCATGGGCGAGCGAGGCGAAGACACGGATGTTCTAATGCCTATAGCATGATTGGTGGCTTGGAACGCAAGGGTACGTGGAAGAGCACCAATGCTTGGAATATGAGGATGTCCAAGGGAGGTCAAGGAGCATCAGCAAGCATGGCGCAAGCGTGCCACTTGCGAAGTGCATCCTCTCATGCCGGCAGCCAAACGCGTGTGAGAAGCGCGAGGTGGGGCTATGGCTATGAGGGGGCGCGCTAGACATTGCCCGGGCATCACATAGGCGCGCCTTGGAGGCGTGCGTGGGCATGCAATGCCTAGGAGTTGAAGGCGCGGATATTTGGGAAGCCAATACACATGCGTGTGGGTCAGCAAGGACTGAGAACAAGTCAAGGGAGGTGTCTGATCGTGTGGGAACGGTTCGGCAAGCTCTCCTTGAAATTAGTATTCGGTTATGGAACAGGTCCGTAACCGAATCGGGGAAAATTAGGTTGGCCAAAATTGTTCTCCTTAAAAATAGGGATCAGTTACACTTGTCCTTAAAAATAGGAATCGGTTATACTTGTCCTTAAAAATAGGAGTCGGTTGTGGAATGGGTCCATAACCGAACAGAGGTGGCATGAGTGGGCTGACCGGGTCAAGCCCCACTAATGCATCCTTCTCCAACATGTTCTCCACGTTCTGGTCAAGGATGACCATATCCATAACCGTTTGGCTCGGTTATGGCCCCATGCGTTATAAATAGAAGGCACTAGAGAGTGGCCTTAGTGGGGAGAGTGGGCATTCGGTTTTGCCCCACTCCTCCACAACCAAAGCAGAGTTAGAGGTGATAGTGGGGATCATGGATCCCAACGTGTACATGTAGTGGGAGGCTCGCAACATGTATAAAAGGGGTGCACCTCCAACCTGTGGAAACAGCGTCACCATTAGGATATAATTTCTATTGGTCCTTGTGTTTGTTTCCTTCCTTCCTCCACCCCTTTAGGGATTGTAATTCTATTGTTTATGGGAATAAAAGAGTTCAATTCCGCCAACGTTGTTATTGTGTGTGTTTTCGTTTGTGCATGTTTACTCTACGGGAAACCGAGGGAGTTGTACGGTTGTGTTGGTGTTTTCGGTCTTTCCTTGCGGGGATAGAGCATTTGGCCGGGCCAAAGCTCGAAAAAGTCAAAATTTGAGAGTCTCTAAAGGACTCCTAACACGACCGGTGACAGTTGTCCTACTATTAAGTGTATGATAGGGGACACTAGCATGAGAAATGTATTGCTTGATTTACAATCAGCGGTCAATCTCCTCCCATTTTCTATTTATCATCAGTTGAACTTGGGAGAATTGAAACCAGCTAAGATCTCTCTCCAATTGGCGGATAGATCCATTTGTCCCAAAGGGGATTATTGAGGACGTGCTCATCAAAGTTGGAGATTTTATATTTCCAGTAGATTTTGTCGTCCTCGATACCAACCCTGTTGTAAACACCCACTATCAAATACCTTTGATTTTGGGTAGACCATTTCTGGCAACCTCCAATGCCTTAATTAATTGTAGAAATGGTCTCACGAAACTCTCATTCTGTAACATGAATGCCAAGTTTCATGTGTTCAACTCTGGTAGGCAACATGAGCCCTTGGAACAACCATTAAAGCTCAACCTCACCCACCAATTAAAGAAAGCACCGCAAAATCAACACACACCCCTAACACCAATGCAACATGTTGAGATTGTTTGTGTGCCCAGAAAAAACTCATTGCCTATCTTTGCAATGCAACATAGTGAGCTGGCATCAAACATGAATATACAAAGGGAGTGTTTGTTGAGACTATTAGTGAGGGGGACATACGCCTATACTAGAATGTGTCTTCACTACATGTCCCATGGCCATTGAGCCCCTTGAGCTTCATATTGATTCCAACAAGGACCCACCTGCGACCGAGCTTATGCTTCATAATATAAAGGAGGTTGGGTGGTCATTGTTGGATGACTTGGGGAGAACCCCACTCATAGTGCGACTAGTGTGCCACATTCTTAGAATGAGCTTGAGGAACTCATTCCGATGCACCCACCTATTGCATGGAAGGTTTTGTTCGACGAGCAACTAAACCCTAGTGAGGCAACACAACTCCACTCATTCCTGTTGCCTACGCCCAACCAATATCCTGAGGGGTTCGAGCCTTTTTGTTTTGACCTTTCACCCGTCATCATACCTCAGAGTACTAATGAAGCGAGACCATCTTGCCAAATCTCTGGTCCGCAGGACTCGATTTTCTCATTTGATGTTCCTTGACCAAATGATTATGAGAATATCTTTGGTTATGTATATATCTTGTTTAGAAGAAAAAAAGAAAAAGGAAAAACAAAAATAACAAAAAAAACCCACAAGTGAGCAGTGGTTGTTGTGTCCCCAACCCTTGAGTATTTGGGCCCCATTTGTTTGATGTATTTTCTCTCTTCTTAAGTATCTCACGGGGTTTTGGGAATTCGGGTTTATGTCCATCAACATGACCATAAAACTTTCTTTATGCTTCACGTTGGTGAGATCTTTTCATTTTCATGCAAAACTCCATGTAGTATCATACTCACATTCATTGAGGATAATGCATGAAGTATGTGTGGGAGGTGTTTTACGTTTGTACATAGTTTACATTGTGTTTTACCAAGGTAACAAAGTTTACACAAGTCACCTCTCAAAGACTTAAACTACCAAATTATGATCCTAATTCTCAATCTTCAATGTACTCCACTTGAGGCTCTTCATCTTCTTCGTCATCTGTGTCATCTTGAGAATCATATTGACCTTCGTTGAATGGTAGACTTCTTCTTGATTCGAGATCTTCATTTTCTCCCAAGGCCATTCCAACCATACCCATGAAAAATGTTCCTCTTGAGAGACACCATCAACATCATCTTTTCCACGAGAAGTGCATTCGTTGATATGGTCTTTCCCGTTTGAACCAATTGGACCGATTCCCTTTTTCTTTCTTACGTTCGTTCGAGCAACTTAGCATTGAAATGAACATAAACCAAGTCATTCAGTTTCTTGACTTCAAGGTGATTCCTTTTTTTAGTGTGGATTTGCAAATACAAGACTTTTTATCAAATGAGATACAAGACAAGAAATGCTAAAAAAACTAAATAATGAAGTAAAGAAACATTACTCCTTCATAACAACTCCAATTTCTTTCACATCCAGAAGAGCTTGGAATCAAATTTAAAATTTTGGTTGCCATGACTTGTAAATTAGGCGTTTCCGATCCATACATCGACCACCAATGTGCTATTTTGTTGCAATAATTTGGTTAGAAAAAACTAGCAACAATATTGTGAAATTCGTTAGCATATAAAAGAAATGTTACCTGGTTTTATGAAGCAGTGTTTGTTGAACAAAGTTTTTTGGCCAATTTATCACTAAAAAGTCCTTATGCATTCTTGTACGAGCCTATTTCATTTTGCACTATTGTTTCTTGAACTTCTTCATTTGGGAAAAAGTGGTTAATGCACTTCAACAAACCTTTAATCACCAAGGTATTCCTCTCAATTGTTGATGGGTCTTTGTAGTAGTAAAATGGATTAAGAAAGTATGTCGTCGTATGCAGTGGACTATCTAATCTTCCAACCGACTTGACACGAATAGCATCAATGTAGGGCTTGTACAAAGACTCGGCATTCTTGCAGTTCTCCTTTATGACTCTTTTTTCGTCCTCAAGGTTACCATAAATAAATCCCATTCCAGGGGTCGCATCACCGTCTGCAATTCGAAGAACATGCACCAATGGCTTGAAAACTTCTGTGGCCAACATTTCTTCAAAAGTGGGTATTAAATACCGTTGATCGAACTACTTCCCCAGTCTTAGTCTTAGACCACTTGCATTTGTTCCATTCGTCACTTGAAAACATAAGCCTGAATTTCTCTTTCTTATCCATTATGCTTTGTAAAGTGAGAAATGCAGTAGCAAATCGAGTCTTTTCTGATCTAACAATTTCTCTTTTCTGAGTGTATTTGTGCATCATGTTAACAGTTTTTGTGTGACTATAAATAAAAACTATAAGAACTCTAGCACTGGCAATTGCACTCTTTATTTTGTTCTCTTTAGAAATTTCCTCAAGCATGATATCAACACAATGAGCTGCACAAGATGTCCAAAACAGACGAGGATACTTGACTTTCAACATTCTCCTAGCCGCCACATTATTAGATGCATTATCAGTAACCACTTGCACCACATTTCTTTCACCCACTTCTTCTATACACTTTTCAACTACATCAAAAATGTATTCAGCAGTGTGGGTTGCTGCAGAGGCATCCAATGATCTCAAAAAACTGATTCCCAAGTGACAATTAACGCACAAGTTCATAATACTTCTTCCACGACAATCTGTCCATGCATCTGTCATTATTGAACAACCATTATTCTCCCAAGCATTTCTATGATCCTTTAGATCTTCTTTTGTCTTCTGAACCTCCTTCTTTAACAATGTCTCACTCAATTCATGATATGTTGGAGCTCTATACCCTCGGCCATATTGACCTATTGCTTCACACATCATCTAGAATGATGGCAAGGTGATAACATTAAAAGAAATTCCAGCTTGATAGAAAAATCTGGCAACATATTCAATTACTTTGTCTCTTTGATCCTTATCAAAACATATCCTTCAAATTGCTTTTCTTGAACTTGCCACGTTTGAGCCATCTGAGCTGGCCCCGGGAACAAATTATGACACTTCATCAAGACGTGGTTTTTTAAAGTTTGAGCTGCCAGGATCACTTTCTTCAATATTAACAGACGATCTCAAGTCAAAGAAGTCCTCTACTTTCTTCTTTTTCTTTTCACAAATGTCTTGCAATACTTTTCGCAGCTCAGCTTTGATTTCCTCAGAAATGTTTTTACACTTTGCTACATTGCCTGTAGAATGGGCCAAGTGATGCTTCAACCTATTAATTCCTCCATTTGAAATGATTTTACCACTACTACAGAAATCAAAATATACGTCGGATGTACGGGGTATAGACGTCTGATATAAGCACTCCCAGATTTGACGTCTATGTGTGTGTCGTCTATACATAGACGTCGGATGTGAGAAATCCGACGTCTATGCTTAAAAAATAGACGTCGGCTCTATGTATCAGCCGATGTCTATACTTAAAGAATAGACGTCGATGAAATAAAGGACGACGTCTATTCTTTAAGCATAGACGTCGGCCTTTAACTAAGACCGGCATCTATTCGTTAAGTATAGACGTCGGCGAACTAACGGACGACGTTTACTCCTAAAGTATAGACGACGGAGCATACCTAAAGCCGACGTTTATTCCTTTCTTCAGAGGAATAAACGTTGGCTAATAAAACATCCGACGTCTATTCTAAAACCTGGATAAAAAAATAGCATCCTGCAAACTTGTATTTAGTCATCGTATTCGTGCACATACAACCTGCACCAAATTCATTCACAGATGCTCACACTTTCATCCACATGTACATACAAGCACAAACACACAAGCATACATGCACAAACACAAGCATACAACCATACATGCACAAACACAAACATACAAGCATACGCAACCATTCAACACACTTGCAATTAATTCATTAACAATTGGCATTCATTCTAAAATTGAGGCGTATATTAAGGCATAAATTTTAGGTTTGTAATACAAGTGCACTTGTTAACTAAATTACAAAAAATGCTAGTGACAGGAGAACCTTTTAGTTCATCAACATGTTTTTGATAAAATAGCGAGCCCATCGGTCGCGAGTTTCATCGAGCTCCTATTGCGAGATGGGATCACTACTTTTTGGGAAGACCTATCAAAAAATACAAGTAAATTTTTTAATAACTAAATATTGAAACTACAACTATACAATTGAATAACGATCTACATTACCTCGGATAGGCATACGTCTTGAGTTGCCAATTCGAGGATTTCCTCCATGTATCTCATCATGTAGTAATCACATTCCGTATTTCCAACTTGCTTCCTGTACTACAAACATAGAAATTCGCTAAATATATGTTCCTAACTTAATTAACAAAAATGGGACATAACGTACTCTCATTCCATGTCATGTTATTCCTGCTTTTGTGGTTGTTCTCCTGCCACCTAAAGCTCTATAAACCTTAATTGCCTTGAGTAGGACAAGTTAAACTTTCATTCAATAATACTAATAAAAATCCACGAACTACAAATACGATGACTAAAACGAACTTACAAATTTAGAAGTTTCTTTATTGAGTCCCTTGGTTTATTCGACCCCAACGGATCAAACCAATATGCCGAATTAGTCGTGGGGCATACAACGACAAGCATCCAATGAGCCATGTTATATATATAATGGTCTTAAACGACATTCATGCCATAACGGTCTTAAACGGTTTCCTTTCCTTAATGCATCCGAAAATCCTAGTGGCCAACGTCTAATTGATTTTATTAAGGCCCTTTTATTAAGTGATTTTTGGGCCATAATAGGTGATTGTCCCCTAAGTGTTTTTCAACCCTTAATCTAACAAACAACACACGAAACAAAAACTCACCTCACTCTTGTTCCAATGCAAGTCCTACTAACTAATGCGTGCTTTCTAATGAATGATGAGTGAAAGATATTACGTACCTTATGCCAGCAATCTACGACAGAAATCATAAATAAATAATAAATAGGATGAATGCAAATCCTATATGATGAAGGACTTAGAAAATATTGTCTAATCTCTTGCTTTGGGTTATTAAAGGCCAAGTTACTTAAGGGGGTTGATGAGTTAAACATTAAAACTTTTATAAATAAAAGAATATCTTAAGCATAAATAAACATTTAACTAAATAAACATGTAACTAAATAAACATGTAACTAAATAAACATTTAACTAAATAAACATGTAACTAAGAATTGAATGTTAGGGTCGCATTTCAATCCAAGTTACAAGTAATTGTTTCAAAATTACTTTAGATACACTACAAGAATTTAATGTTTTAGCGACGGTAAAAATCCGTCACTAAAACCTATCATCCGTGGCAATACACTTTCAGCCACGGATAAGTTCCGTCATTGTTGCCGTGGTCACTAAATCCAATTAGCGACGGATGTTGTGACGAATAGTAACTGTCACAACTTAGATTGGGAGGGAAGAAATGGCGGGAAAAATAAACCTTTTAGCCACGGATAATTCCCATGGCTAAATGGTTTATTTGCCAAAAAAAATATAATTCGCATTCGTTGTGTTTCTCGTTCCCTAGTACAAACTACTAACAACCAATACATTCACATATTCATCCCAAACACCACCACAAAGTCAATAAACACAGCCATCCACAGCACCACCACAAATACACAAGCACATTAACATCAAACAATCAAAATTATCACAATAATCATCACATAATAAATGTATTCCATAATAACTTCGGACAATTACATAAAAGAAAACTTGAGAATTAACTTTTGCATAATGATATATAAGTACCATGTGCAGCTACACTCCAGAATAACATCAATCATTTTTGAAACCAATTCCACTACCAATTCCTCTACCTCCTAGATGCCATTTTCTGAAATCTGGTCAAAAGAGAAAGAAAAACATGTAAAACTTGAGGTGATAATTATATAATTCACATTAAAATGTAACTGCATGTAAGAAACAAAAACCTCAGGATTTCACAAACTATGAAAAAACATATAAGCATTAGCTAGGGTCGCATTTGATTGATCGTTTAGACATTTGAAGCAATATAAGCATTAACTATGAAAAAACAATCTACTTTAGACATTTTACTTTAAAAATTGATTGATCGTTTTATATTTAACCGCAAGTGCACGGCCGCGTTGAAGCGGTGGCAAATACGGGTCGTCCACTGGGAGGTGTGTCGACACTTGGTTTGTGCGAAGGCGAAGGGGTAAAGAAAGGAGAAAAAGATTGGTTACACTAAACTACACTACAATGCTAAACTAGAATGCAAAAGGAAATGAAGATAAGCAATAAAACTAAACCCCAAAGGGGGTAGAGAACTGATGTGAACATAAAGATGTGTGTGTGTGTGTTCAATTAAGCTCCTCACAACATGTAGTGCATGAAATCATAAAACTACATCCAATCTTGCCTCTACATGAATTAAGATAAGACTACATCATTAAAACATACAAGACAATGATTGGAATGAAGCTACATGAACTCAAGTATAAAGACTAGACCCTACTATGCCTCCACATGAATTAAGATGACTACATCATTAAAACATACAAGACATTAGCTAAGGAAAAGGCAACAAGAGTACATACACTACAAATTGTGTTTCCAACATTAACTTCATCCATATCCTAACCTTATCATTCCTCATAAAATAGGTCCACTAATCAAAGCATAAGCTAAGCTTCATTCAAGAGCATTAGCATATCAAAGATAAGAGTGGAGACCCATTAGATGGTTATGGAAATCATATAAAGCTCAAGGGATAAAAATAACACACACTTAATACACTACATGATTATATCACATATTTCTCCACCCCCCAAATGGGGATGGAACTACTCACTACTCATTACACTAACTCTATTAACAGAAGCAAACATAATACTAAAATGAAACTATCTAATCAAGCAAGAAACATTAAAGAATCATAAAACAAAACAAGCATCAAAGCAAAAACATTAAAGGAATTAAACTAAGCAAGCATTAACAAACTAATGAAAACTTTTATTATGAACTCACTCAGATTACAAGCAGCCCTTCCTCCACTAGAGTTTTGCTTCAAGGCTTCACTCTTAGTAGGGAAGGAGGCCACCAAGAGAGAGATGGATACAATGGGAGGTGAAGAGTTCTATTTATAAGTATGGAAAAAGCTAATCCGGGACAATCCCCCGATGTGGGACTAAACCAATACCAAAAATAGCCTAAACGAACACTAATACAAGTCCAGGAGAAGTTGGGGCGGATCTTGCATGATCCAGACCGCCAATTGGCGGCCTATAAAGCCCAGATCCGTCTGGGTCTTCTGGTGGGCTTTTCTTGGTGTGTTTCTTGGTCTTGGATGCATCTAACTTGTTTAGTGGAGCTCCGACCCGAATCGAATTGACAAAATACTCCTCATGATGGTGTGGAGTTTCCTGTTTTGCTCTTAGGTCCTTCTGTCTTACGATCAGGTCCTTCTCCCTTGCATCTTGGTCCGTAGGTCTCACAATTAGGTCCTTTTTCCTGCTTTTGGGTCCTTTCATGGCTCTTCTCTTCAAACCTCTTTATTTCTGAAAACTAAACATAAAACTCGTCACATAGCATTGCTTAGGTGTAAGATAATGGATATAAGGTACAAATATAAGCATGAAATGATGTCAATCAAATACCCCCACACCTAAGTTTTTGCTAGTCTCGAGCAAAACAAAGAAAGGAAAAAGCATACGAAAAACAAGAAATTCTAACTCACTTTCGTAGGAATCACGGTTGCACTTAGCACGTGCAACAAGCCGTTAAACCTCCTTGTTGCCAAGGAGGAGGAGTGTTGTCTCCTGAGGGTTTTCAGAGGATATACCCACAAAATCAGAACAAGATGCATTAATCAATCTAGCTACACGACTCGTTGGACTTATTTTGTCGATCATGGAATGCGGTAATACTACGGGTCGACTCTATATATGTAATCAGTCCACACACCTAGCCTAATGAGTTATTCGTGAGAGTTAACTAAGGAATTAAGTGAAAGACATGGGCAACCTTAACTTCTGAATGTGATACAACGTGTAAAGTCCATTTTGGTTCTTATTTGACTCTTCTTTTCTTTTTCTTTTTTTTTCTTTTTTTTTTCTTTTTCTTTGGAGCATTTATTGGTTGGTGTTTGATTCTCCCAGGGTCAGGTTTCGTGCATCATTGCCTATGAGGACTTACACTATCACGTACACCTTCCCCCAAATCTCCACATAGGGCGATCCCTACCACCCGTGTAACGGGAGTTCGGTCGGTGCATCCCAAGTCAGATGACTCGAAAGCACCAGGCACAAAGTCCCCTCAGACCTACTTTCCCGAGTGATAGGAGTCGTGCGAGAAGAGAGAACACCACTTATTTATTTATCTACATGGGAACCAAAACCCCTACACTTAAGTTTCACAAAAAGATATTAAGGGCCCTTGACTACGACAAACTTCCTTATACTAACAGACACGAATTATTTGACTCACTAGGTTCAGGGTGGACTTTTTTAAATGTTTGAGTACTGAAACCTTAGGATTACACGCCCCCTGAGGGAAAACCAGGGTGCATCCTAACGACTCGACAAGACCTAAAGCCAGTAAACTAGAAATCCTAATGCATCAAGTTCAAGACAATTTTGGGAGCTTTCTTTTTACTTTGCCTCTCAACGGTTTTGCACATGCTAAACACACGCAAAACCCACAAAACATTTTCTTTCGAAAACACATGAAGATTTTGAAAGAAATGTGAAAATTTTGAAGCACTAGGCAAGCAAAAGAAGACAAGTCACCCAAGGATCATGGCAAGCAAATATATCGATATTAAATGCAGCACACTAACATGACCCTAAATGCAAACAAAAGAAAACAAAATCGAAAGAAAAAAAACTCGACTATGTACACACGTAAAACACCCCCCCACACCTACTTCATGCATTGTCCTCAATGAATGTGAGCAAAATACTACATGGATGTATGCATGAAACAGAAGAGATCTCACCAACGTGAAGTACACAAGGAAGTTCATGGCTATGTTGATGGACACAACCCAACTTCCCTCAAAACCTGTGAGATGCTAAAGAAGGGATACAAATACGTGAAAGAAATGGGGCCCAAATACTCAAGGGTTGGGGCCCACAACAATCGATGCTCACTAAAGGAGTCTTTTTGTTTTTTTTTTGTTTTTTTTTGTTTTGTTTTTTTTAACTATGTACAACAATGGGCTCCCATCTTCATATATCAAGGGACATCAAATGGGAACCCACCATCTCTCGAGCCAGAAATGCACCTGTATGGGCTCGCAACATACAAAACAGAATTGCTTGACCATCTGACACCCTTATTAGCATTGTGGTCGTTCGATGCCTCTTGAGAGTTAACACAAGAGGAGGCATGAATGAGAGGTGAACCTCTACCAGGTTGAAGGGTATCAGGTGGTTGATTCTTAACCCACATGGGGTCCTCAGCAGATATAGAATGAAGATCATGTGGCCCAGAGGCCATAAAAAGGGTATCTGGTGGCTCAAAAGCCACGTGATCGAAAGGTAGTGGCTCAAGGGCCACGTGATCAAAAGAATGTGGCTCAAGGGCCACACGATCACAAGGATGTGGCTCAAGGGCCACAAGATCAAAAGAATGTGGCTCAAGGGCCACAAGATCATAAGGATGTGGCTCTGAGGCCACATGATCAGAACATAAGGCACCTTCTTGTGCCAGCCCAGGTGAAACATCTTCACCACCTTCAGGATCTTCATCGAACAATTCTCTGAAGTACTTGAAGGTGCCCTCAACTTCACTCTCATCCATGCCCTGGATAAGGTTAACCCCAACAGGGTCATTGAAGGCATCTGGCTTCTTGCTAATGGTGAAGATGTTGAAATCAGCGCATTGACTACCATAAGTCAAGCGCATCAGACCATTGCGACAATTGATCAAGGCATTGGAAGTCGCAAGAAATGGTCGCCCCAGAATGACAGGAATTTGTCCAAGTGGGTTTGGCACAGGTTCAGTATCCAAGACAAAGAAGTCGACTGGATAAATGAACTCTCCCACTTTGATCAACACATCTTCCACCACACCCCTCGGTTTCTTCATGGACCTATCAGCCAATTGAAAAGTGGTCTTTGTTTGTTTGAGGTCTCCAAGACCGAGGTGGACGTAGACAGAATATGGCAGAAGATTAACAGATGCACCAAGGTCTAATAAGGCTCGATGTATGGACACATCACCAATCACACAAGAGATAGTAGGACAGCCAGGGTCCTTGTACTTGACTTGCATGGGTTGTGCCAACAAAGAACTCACGTTAGCCGCAAGAAAAGCTTTCTTTGGAACATGAGTTTTTCTCTTCTTGGTGCATAAGTCCTTGAGAACCTTGGCATAAGGTGGCATTTGTTGAATCACCTCCAAAAGAGGGATATTCACCTTAACCTGCCGAAACATCTCAAGCATCTTGTCATGCTGATCAGAGGTTTTATTTTTAAGGCGCTCAGGGAATGGCGCCTTCGGGGCATAAGAGTGCGAAGGAACCTCAGAATCTGGTTCCTTCGACACAAGAGGAGACAAAGGGACCTCAGGGTTCGGCCCCTTTGTGGAAGGAAATGTAGAAGGAACCTCAGGATCTGGCTCCGTCCTGGAAGTATTTGTGGAGGGAGCCTCAGGATCCGGCTCTCTCAAAGATGGTGATGACAAGGAAGGCACCCCAATGTGGTTGTCCACCTCCTTACCAGACCTCAAAGTATGAATCACATTAATATGATGGGTCGGTTCAGAGGTAGCATGAGGTAAAGGTGTCCTTCCTTGCGAATGGGTACCCCGAGGATTCACTTCGGGTTGACTCGGTAATTGGCCCTTCTCGCGTTCATGGAGCTGATTAGCCAACTGGCTCACTTGCATTTCCAATGCTTTGACCGAATTGTTGTTGGCCGAAAGCATGGATTGCGTGCTCTGAATGAACGCGTGACGGGTATGCTCAAGAGTGGAGTCCTTAGGGTCAACCCGTTGGGGTTGTGGAGTCTGGTTAGAATAACCCGACGATGAGGCATGAGCAGGTTGGTAATTTTGGTGCTGAGACCTTTGATGTGGGGGTTGGTAGGTCGCCGATGGGCGTGGAGGTTGATAAGGTGGAGGTTGAGGTTGAGCGTGCGAGCTCTGACCTTGGCCTCCACTAGACCCCCAAGAGAAGTTAGGATGGTTACGCCATACCGGGTTGTAGGAGTGACTGTACGGGTCGTTTCGGGGCCTTTGTTGATACATCGCATTTGCATGCTCAGTATCCCTTGGAGCGTAAGCGCACTCCAAGTCATCATGTCCCGACAGTCCACACCTAGTACACCCGGGAGTAGCGACCTGAGCTACAGGAGCTCGGTCCATCTCCAAACTTTCTATCCTGCGCATGAGAGCAGCCATTTTCACCTCAGACGCGATAGTTGACTCAACATGATATGATCCAGCTCGTCCGGAAGACCTGGCGGCTGGTGGCTCTCTCATGGTGTCCCACTCGAAGGTACGCTCAGCCATGGACTCAAAAGTGTCCCATGCCTCCTCGATGGGTTTCATTTGGAAGTCACCCTGACACATTGACTCCAACAATGTGCGGGTGTTGTAGTTGATGCCCTCATAAATAATTTGGCACAGCTGCCATAACTCAAATCCGTGATGAGGGCACTGCTGGAGAAGGTCCTTGAACCTCTCAAAGAAACCATGAAACGATTCGGTCTCGGTCTGATACATTTGATGTATCTGGTGCCGTATCTGTTGAGTTTTCCATTGAGGGAAAAATCTCTTCAGAAAGACGGTTACAAAGTCATCCCATGACCGAATCGAGCTCGCCGGGAGGCTATACATCCATTTCTTTGCATTATCCTTCAATGCGAAAGAAATCATCCTCAACCGGACAGAATCCTCGTCAAGCTGTTGAAGCTTGAACATGGAGCATACTTCCTCGAATTCGCGTATAAAGATATACGGATCCTCCTTATTGGCAGTAAAGGTTGGAAGCATGCTCACATACTGAGGTTTCAGCTCATAGTTGTTCCCGCGAGCAGGGGGAACAACTATGCAAGAAGGCTGCGCGGCCCGAACAGGATGGGTCCGCTCCCACAACGTCATCGGCCTATCCTGTCGAGCTAAAGGTGGTGGTGCACCTACAACTCGATCCTGACCGAATCTCCCTTCCTCTCGAGTCAGAGGAGGAGGACAAGGAGGTCTACGTGGTGGTGGAAACGGACCGAGGTAGTCCATGTATGGCACCTGGTCCCCCTCGCCACCACGAGACGACTCGGCCTCTTGCTCCATAGGAGCACGAGGCGGAGATGGTCGGTCACCAAGATCTTCCATCTCAGAAATAAGCACTCTCTCGAGTCGAGCGCTCTCACCAGAACGAGCCCAACCTCGCATAAAAATGCTCGACTCGACTCTAACAAACACACAACAGAAGGTGTACTAGAGGAGGAGACTAAACGTAGAGAATAGATGAGGAGATGACTCAGGTGAGGAGAGAAGAATCCCTAGAGCTAGCGTAGGTAACGGGATCAGGAAGAAGCCTAACTAGCAAGCACGGCTCAAACAATGTAAGGCAATGGGTCCTTAAGCTAGACGACGCCTAACTTCGAGGTCACTAGCCTCGACACGCCTCACCTCCCTACAACGAGGACCACAATGCCCAGCAAGTGATACCAGATCCGGAGATCCAGTACCTCCTACTATCGACAAGGTAGGCAACGCCGATCAGGTCATGACGGTCTCGACTAGATTACTCTCCTAGTGCGTCCGAATTCCTTAGGGCCAATGTCTACTTGCTTTTAGTTAAGGCTTTATTAAGAGTGATTTTTGGGGCCAAGGAAAGGGTGATGAAATCCCCCACCTTATCTTTTATGGGACAACCCCTCCTTAGTAGCGATTTGATCCTAGATCTAGCAATCAATCGCTCCAATCAAACGCTCTCTCACTCTTGTCCCAATGCACCTTACTAACTAATGCATGAAAGAAACATGCATGAATGAGGGATGTGGGTGCACGTACCTCACGCCAGCAATCAACGACAAAATGAAAAGCAAAGAAAAGACAAATGCATGCAAGGTCTACCAATGGTGCATGACCTAGATGGCAAGAAGTCTAATCTTTTGCTTTGAGTTTTATGGTCCAAGTTGATTAAAGGGGATTGAAATTAAATCTGGGAGCAAACTAAAGATCACAACATGCAAAATTGGGCTCCCAGATAACTAAAGTGAACAACATAATAACTGGAACAAATTTGAGAGCAATTGAGGCTCACCAGGCCGCTGATTGGCGGTCACTTTGGGGTCTTTTGCTCTCCAATTACTCCAGTCGCTTCCCCTTGATCCTCAGGTTCCCTGCCACTAAGAAAAACTGAAAACAAAAAATTAAAAACCCCTCGAATCGTCCAAACCAAGGTCTGGACAGAGCACCTCCCCGGCAACGGCGCCAAAAACTTGATTGATCGTTTTATATTTAACCGCAAGTGCACGGCCGCGTTTAAGCGGTGGCAAATATGGGTCGTCCACTGGGAGGTGTGTCGACACTTGGTTTGTGCGAAGGCGAAGGGGTAAAGAAAGGAGAAAAGGATTGGTTACACTAAACTACACTACAATGCTAAACTAGAATGCAAAAGGAAATGAAGATAAGCAATAAAACTAAACCCCAAAGGGGGTAGAGAACTGATGTGAACATAAAGATGTGTGTGTGTATGTGTTCAATTAAGCTCCTCACAACATGTAGTGCATGAAATCATAAAACTACATCCAATCTTGCCTCTACATGAATTAAGATAAGACTACATCATTAAAACATACAAGACAATGATTGGAATGAAGCTACATGAACTCAAGTATAAAGACTAGACCCTACTATGCCTCCACATGAATTAAGATGACTACATCATTAAAACATACAAGACATTAGCTAAGGAAAAGGCAACAAGAGTACATACACTACAAATTGTGTTTCCAACATTAACTTCATCCATATCCTAACCTTATCATTCCCCATAAAATAGGTCCACTAATCAAAGCATAAGCCAAGCTTCATTCAAGAGCATTAGCATATCAAAGATAAGAGTGAAGACCCATTAGATGGTTATGGAAATCATATAAAGCTCAAGGGATAAAAATAACACACACTTAATACACTACATGATTATATCACATATTTCTCCACCCCCCAAATGGGGATGGAACTACTCACTACTCATTACACTAACTCTATTAACAGAAGCAAGCATAATACTGAAATGAAACTATCTAATCAAGCAAGAAACATTAAAGAAGCATAAAACAAAACAAGCATCAAAGCAAAAACATTAAAGGAATTAAACTAAGCAAGAATTAACAAACTAATGAAAACTTTTATTATGAACTCACTCAGATTACAAGCAGCCCTTCCTCCACTAGAGTTTTGCTTCAAGGCTTCACTCTTAGTAGGGAAGGAGGCCACCAAGAGAGAGATGGATACAATGGGAGGTGAAGAGTTCTATTTATAAGCATGGAAAAAGCTAATCCGGGACAATCCCCCGATGTGGGAGTAAACCAATACCAAAAATAGCCTAAACGAACACTAATACAAGTCCAGGAGAAGTTGGGGCGGATCTTGCATAATCCAGACCGCCAATTGGCGGCCTATAAAGCCCAGATCCGTCTGGGTCTTCTGGTGGGCTTTTCTTGGTGTGTTTCTTGGTCTTGGATGCATCTAACCTGTTTAGTGGAGCTCCGACCCGAATCGAATTGACAAAATACTCCTCATGATGGTGTGGAGTTTCCTGTTTTGCTCTTAGGTCCTTCTGTCTTACGATCAGGTCCTTCTCCCTTGCATCTTGGTCCCCAGGTCTCACAATTAGGTCCTTTTTCCTGCTTTTGGGTCCTTTCATGGCTCTTCTCTTCAAACCTCTTTATTTCTGAAAACTAAACATAAAACTCGTCACGTAGCATTGCTTAGGTGTAAGATAATGGATATAAGGTACAAATATAAGCATGAAATGATGTCAATCAAAAATGTAACTACATGTGAGAAACAAAAAGCTCAGGATTTGACAATCATGTTGGACGCTTTTTTCTGCATTAAAAAAATTAATTAACCTGAATGATTCATATTGCAACAGTAAAATCAGACATTGGTTTGCAAAGTGCATGCCGAGGTTGACGTTGTTGTCCGAATTCGACGTTAGCAACTACCATAAATGTAAATTTTTCTGCATACCATGTAAAATTTCTACCATAAATTTATATCATGCATTTATCATCTCAAACGAAAAACGAATACCAAATCAAATAGAAAACCAAAATGTCAAGTTGAACTACAAATCACGAAAATACGAATATAATCAAGATAAAAATCAAAAAATCGAAATGTTGGATTCACCAACAATAAACGAGAGCAGAACTTTACTAACATAGAAAAGAATTGTGAAGGAATGTGGAGGAAGACGGAGGAAGAAGGAGAAGAGTGCCGGAGAAGGGGAGGAGAGGTTGGGACGTCGCTACGGTGCCGGAGATGGTGCAGATCGGTCGGAGATTGGTCACGGAGGAGGTTTCGGTCGCGGGACGGCTAGGGTTTGGTTTGGTTTTCGTCTGAAATGAATGACAGAAAACACGACTGTTCGATTTCTTTAAGACCTATAGACGTCGGATGTTATATACAGTCGACGTCTATACCCCTTTGTCTATATGCATGAGGTATAGACGTCAGATTTATATAGCATCCGACGTCTAAAGGTCGACGTCTATAAGCTATAGACGTCGGATGCACAGGGTATTCTAACACCCGACATCTATCGTTCGACGTCTATACCATATAGACGTCGGATTAACTCGGTATTCCACTAGCCGACGTCTATAGTACCACATAGACGTCGGCCATAGTAACGACTAACATCTATGCTATCTTCTCCCTACTAGACGTCGGCATTTATAATGGTCGATGTCTATTTGGCGACGAGTAAAACCTATTCTGCACTAATGTACAAAGCTTGAAACACACTTTGTTTTTGTTTCCGGGATTTGGCAAGAAACAATACTTCCAAGCCGGATCATTTGATTTAGGTGGTATGTGGAAGGAAGGTACCCCTGGATCTTGTCGATTATGCCTGAGTCACCTAACATGGCACTTGAAGTGCAAGATGCAACCGACCACAGAATGTGACAACAAAAGTAAGAATCTACTGTTATATTCAAAAGAAATCATAATACCATTTAAAATTTAAGAAAAATTTGAGAACCGAAATTTCTAAATCAGATTTTTATGTAATTGTGTGTTCTCAGATAAAAACTCTATGGACTCACAGAAGGAAAAAATGCAAGTTTGACACCACTTCACTTCAAAACCACCAAGTTTTAGTTTTGCTGATAAACAACAAGCATGTTGATTTTTTCGTTTTAAATACCGCAAGTGCACGACATCGGTGAAGACGTGGCAAATACGGGTCGTGTCCCCAAGGGTGTGTCAACCTTGGTTCTTCAGAAATCGAGTGGGAAAAGAGGGGAGAAGGAATTGATTACACTAAACTATGCTACGCTACACTAGTAAGCAACAAACAAAGAAGATGAAAGCAAGAATGAAACTAAACTAACTAATAAAGAAAGATGGAATTCAGGAAGAGAAACCCCTAAGGAGTGGAGTGTGTGTACACATGAAATAAGTGGTGATGAATGCATTCAATAGAGCACAAGTGTAGGTAGTGTTGCTATGCATAAGAAGTACCTCATGGCAAGACCTATCATCCAAATCACTAACCTAAGTGTTTAATATGAACATGAACAAGTTTGTTATTAAAAACCTTAACAAGCATGGAATGTACCTAAAGATTATGGCAAAATCCATCAAGTTAAGTATTCTGTTTAATTCAAACAAGCATACTCACATTTCTAACATAAAACAACATATAGCATTCATTCCATTCTACATGACATGTATAAACATCAACTCCACCCCAAAGGGGGATGGAACTACTCACTACTCATTAAACTACAAACTACATTAATAAAAGGAAACATTCTAATTACTTCTACTAAGATAAAACAATATTAAGCTAAGTAATCAAGAATTAAATGAGAAGACAACATTAAAACAAACTAAAAAATTATTTTATTTACATGACATACATTACAAGTAGCATTCTTCTCCACTTGAGTTTTGCTCCAAGGCTTTACTCCAAGTAGAGAAAATGCCACCAAGCAATGGGTAAATACAAAAGAGGACGAATAGTTCTATTTATAGTCATAGAAAAAGGTAACAGGTGACAATCCCCAATGTCGGACTAATGAAACATTCCCAGAATAGACATAAACACATAACTCATATTTGGGCAAAACCGAGTCAGATTCCAAGAAAACGGACCGCCAATTAGCAGTCACTTTTGTAGGATTGATAAAGGTCTCTAATCTAATCACTTTTAGGTTTACCTAGAACTATACTTGGTCAATCAAATATGCACAGCGGAATTTAAAACAAAAACAAGTAAAGATAGAAATATGCAAACCACAAAGAACACGGGGGATTTTTATAGAGGTTCGGCACCCACACCCGGGTCCTAGTCCTCTCTTGCAAGCTCCCCTTGAATCACCTAGCTCTGCTCACAACTTCATTATCCACTCCCCGTTCCGGGCCGGGAGAGAATGCCTTTCTTCAAGCTCGCGAACAACACTCACCGTGCTGGGCTCCTCCTCTCACAATGCGAGAGTCATGCTTCGGCCTTTCACCAAAACCTTTACAAGACTTTGGACGTAAAAAACTTGAGTGGGACAATCACTCTCTAAACTTGAGCACACTTGAGAAAGATAAGAATTGATCTTAAGTGTGGAAATTGAGGCTTGGAGTGTTTGGAATGATCTCTCTAATGTACGAGGAAAATATGTGTATGAGAGTTCTGTAAATGTATCTTGGACAACTCTATTTATAAGCTCTAAGTGAGTTATAGCTGTTGGGATTAAATGGGTAACTAATTGTGTAAGAAACACAAAGTAGTGAAGTACAGGTCACATTTTAGGACTAATATGGTCGACCTAAATGGGCATACCTATTATGTCCCTAACCGTGATTAGGAGATAAGGGTGATTAGGAAGGAGGTTTAGCATGGGGAAGTGGAGGTGAACAGTGGGTGCATGGGGAAGGGAAGGTGTAGGGTGATGGTGTAGGGGTGGTGATGTGATGGGTGGTTTTGGGTTTTGGTTTAAAAGCTAAAATCTCTCTCTCTCTACCTCACACTTGCTCTCTCTCACTATCTTCTTTTCGTGGTCCGGCGAGCAGCGAAGGAGGAGGAGATCCGGTGGCGTGAGGCGTACGGAGGTTGGCACGCGAGGAGGTCTACGGAGGCGACGTACGCGAGCGAGGCTCCGGCGAGTTTCGTCGTTTCGGGAAGGTATGCCGGTTCTTAGTGTGTTTGGTTGTTGCTCACCGTCGTGGGAGGGCTTTGTTGGTCGGTCGGGGGAGGTCGGAGGCCTCTCCGACGACGTGGTTGCGTAAATCCTCAGCTGGCGCAAGGTTGAAGACGACCAACGGTCGACCGGGTCGCTTCGGGCGGTCGACCGATGTAGTGTATTTACCTGAGTTTAACCTTCACCGGTAGAACGATGCCTTGTGGCGGTAGACCGGTATAGCATTTTGCTGGTGAGTTGGGATTGCCTGTTGTGTTTCGGTCGACCGGGTCCATGGGTCCGTTTGACCGGAACTTAAGTGTAATGGATTATTTCGCATGATTGTTCGACCGTTGTTATGATTGTGTTCGACCGTTATATGACTTAGAACTGCTAGGATGCCTTGGTAGTTTTCGGTCGACCGAGACCCCTGAGTCGGTCGACCGATAGTTTGAATTGATGTTGACCAGACTCCGGATTTTGACCTCATATGGGTCGACCGGGTTTAGATCTCTGTTCGACCGTTGGGACTTAAGTTTTGCGCAAAGAGTTCGACCGTTACAGACTTTCGGTCGACCAATTCCCTTGAGGATGTGGTCGACCGTGTTGCCTCTTTCGGTCGACCGTTTTTGCATAGGACTGAACTCCTGGTCCCGTTTAGGATGCCAACTCTGTCCACGGAAACCTGTGTCCTCGCCTTGTGCGTGAGCCGGGAGGTGACGGTGGGCACGTTCTGCGTGCCTGCCCAGGGACCACCGTGTAGAAGAGTGTGGGTGTTCGGGACACATCACCTCCGTGTATGGATGGCGACTTGATGTGATGGATTGATTGGACTCATTGTAGAGTAGCAGACCTGAGGGATCGCTGATCCCAATGAATGATGATTGTGCGAGCACGCAACTGTCATTGGGTGAGGTGACTACCGGCCTTGATGGCTACGGAGGTCGCTGCCCTGCTTTTATAACGGCGCGGTTGGTGTTTGCGGCTCGTGGAGCTTAATGACCTGGAAGACTTCGGTCTTGACCCGTCCGATGTTGTGCCGGACGTATTCATGGACCACCGATGGTGTTCCGGTGATGCCGCCAATGTTGTTCCGACGATGATGATTGATGGGCCGATGTTGTTCCGGCTATGTTCCTCAGATGGGCACCTTCTGAGATGATGATTGATGGACCGACCGAGCGACGGCTCCGTTGGTGTGGTTTCGACTACGAGGTTACAGATCTGTTTCTTATGGCGCAGACTTGGCGGATGCCACTTGCCGAACCCCATGATTAGTGTAGCCGTGTGTGGGGAGTGTCACGTCAGGTTCCGTTGGACCGTATGTGCCTACGGTAGGTCTCCTAGGGAGACCCAATGATGATTGTCGGACTATGTCCTTTGTTACCCTTCGGGGGAACTGTTTTCCTTACTGTTTATGACATGACATGCTACTAGTATGATAGGTTCATTTGTACTTCTGCATGCATATAGGTGAGCTTGGCATACGGGGTTTCCTTATGGAAACTCAGGCATTGTTGTTACATCTTTTCATGACCACAGTAGGTCCAGTTGGGTGGCGATCAGCGGGCGCGCGCATCTTGGGATCGGATCCTGTCTTTCGGACCATTGAGGTCGACATGATTACTTTTACCTCCCTTTGTTGTTCTGTTGTAATCATGTATCGTTTTGAAAAACTCTGATGTAATATGGTGCACCGCTTATATATTTGATGAGAAGTTACAGTCCCGTCTTTGATTATTGGTCTCTAATGTCTTATTAATGATTTTTAAATTTCTGCTGTTTCGGGATGTTATAATACCGGTCAACCGGTTGGTCAAAACTGGCTATAACTTAAGTCACTTAAGTGAACGGTCCAACAAAGGTTGTGGATGGGTCGACCATCCGGGGGTTTCGGTCTGGTAAATGATGGATCGGTTGAACTAAGCAAATGGTCGGTTCGACCGGAAATATCCAGGCACTATTGGGATTGGGAAGAAATTGAGTTTCGGTCGACCAACGTCTAGGAGACGTTCGACCGGAAATTTCCAAAGTGTTCAGAGCAACCAAGTTTTGTTTATTCGGTCGACCGCTAGGTAAGTTTCAGTCGACCGGAAGTTTGGTAAAATTGGGGTTTTGGGAAATTCGACCATTGAAGAATACGACAAGTCTAACGGTCATGTCACACGTGTAGACGGTCGAACAAAAGGTATGAAATAGTCGACTGGTTTAACACTTGAGTCTGTAACATAATAAACAAACCTAATCAGTCGAACGAAGAACTCGTTCCGGTCGACCGATTTTGTCCTGGCAGTTCAAGTTTGGTTTAAGTGTTTTCCGGTTCTAGTTTGGGTGATCTATTGAAGTTCAAATGTTGTGAAATTGCGTGTGTGACTTCTATAGGGAACCTAGTGTGTGTTTGAGTTGATTTTAGCTCAAGTATGCTCAATTACACATAGTTCCTAAGACTCAAAATAAATCAAGATTACATGTTTTCAAATGAGCTTTATTACATGTTTTGACTTGAATTCCTTTCTTCCTGTAGTAATGATCACCTGTAGAAGTTAGCACAAAGCAATATATATGCTATGCCATGTGTGTGTTACTCTACATTGATTACAATTAAGATTAGGTTGATTAAATCATCAAAACATAGATTAAGGCAAAAAGGCAACAACTTTTTCCCAGATCTGACCCATTTTCAGATACCTTCTTGAGTTCTTTAATTCTTCACATGAGTTGCACTCAGATCAGATATTGGAGTTTAGGCTCAACTCTAATTGCCAAAATACTTCTCATGATGGTGTGGAGTTTCTTGATTTGCTTATTGGTCCTTTCGGTTTACATTCGGGTCCTTCCCTCTTGCATATCAGTCCATAAGTCTCACAACTCAGTTCTTTTTCTTGCTTTCAGATCCTTTGCGTGTTTCTTCTTCTCACTTGTTTTATTCCTGAAACTTAAACATAAAACTCGTTATTTAGCATTCCTTACGTTAAAAATAGAGGATATAAGACACAAATATATGCATGATATAATGTCAATCACCTGTTATTAGCAAAATGATGGCAAATTTCAGAAGCATGTTTGGCCAACTAAACAACTAATCATATAATAATTTGGGTGGTTAAAATTATGTATGGTAATATCAACAAAAATTACCTTTATGACCGACCTTAAAGAGAAGAAACCCAAAAATTACTACATGGAAGCAAATAGCAAAGATCTTCTTTGACTTGAACAAGCAAAAAAAACACTAGAAATAAAAGCATCCTTTTTACTCGGAAGCAACATTTTACAACAAAAGCACACAAACAACTTCACAAGCCAACCCAACTGATTCCCACAATAATGTATTGAATATCCACTTGTATTTCAAGCAAGCAAAGTAATTAAGGTTGAGAAATCTTACTCTCACGAGTCTCACACTCTCACCCAATCTGTCGGCAACCAATTGATCCCGGACTCCGGGAAAGATCGAGTCGCGTGCGATTGGAATGGCACGAGGAAGGGGATTGCAGGAGTGGGTGTGGTGCGATTGGAGTGGTGCAAGGCAGGGGACTGCAGGAGGGATCGTATGGTCGTATAGAACGCCTACGGCAGTCGGAATTTGGGACAGCGCGAATTGGGGATCACGGATTCAGGGTGGGAAATTTGGGGATGGTTTTTTGTTTGTAAAATTATTGAAAAGATTTTTTTGTTTGCAAAATAAGTTAATGGGTAATCGAATATTCGGATTTTGGATCCATTTAAGTCGGAAATGTCTATTTGATATGTGTCACATATGCGAGACATAATGCGGTCCGCATATTGGAGGCCGCATCCTTGGGATGTCATGCGGATCTCGGCCGTATCGAACCCGCAACCGCATATGCGGTCGCATCTAGCGACATATCAAAAACATTGGCTATATCTACATACAATGTCGGATTATTGGCCGACGTGATATCTCCTCCCTTACCACGTCCCCGCGGACAGACATCTGTCAGCTAGGGTTAGTCAACCAGACGTTATATGAATCACCCAATTCTGCAACAATGGAATTTTGGATATTTGGTGTGTCTTGTTTCGGAAATTGGCAAGACAAATTTTCCAGCAGAATCGACCTTGGCATATTCCCCAGATCATAAAGAAATGTTTTGTTGGATCGTAATGGCCCTAATTAATCTAACCAAATTTGTCTAATCTCTACTAAACAAGCAGCGGGAAACAATTTAAAACAAGTAGAGAATAAGCAATGCAAACCACAAGTGGACAACGTGATTTTTATAGAGGTTCGGCCTCCCACCTTCTTCTCTCTTGCAAGCTCCGCTCGACTCCGCGAGCTCCACCTACGTCTTCACTATCCAATCTTGTTCTAGGCCAAGATCAAGCCTTTACACCACGAACTTGCGAACAATCCTCGCCGAGCTTGATTTCCTCCTCTCACAATCCAAGAGGGACATTTCGGGCTTTCACTGAAATCTTTACAAGTTGCCTCAGGCTTTCACCCAAACCTTTGCTTCTTGACAACAATTGGTGAGTGGGTCACAACACTCTCTAACTTGAGCACACTTTGAGTATGATTAGGATTTGATCAAAGGTGTGGAACTTTTGGCTTGGAGAGTAGTATTTGGGATTCTAGGAGTTTGGAGGATACTCTCTAATATTTGTTTGAGATTATAGTGGGAGAGATGTGTTAATAAGGTGTATGAACCTTTATTTATAAGCTCCTAAAGATTTCTAGCCATTGGGGAAGATTTGGTTGAAGTTTGTGTAAGATACACAAAATAGAAAACTTAAGTTCAGCAAATTTGTCCAAGTCGGTCGACCGGTCGACCGGTACGGGAAGATCAGTCGACTATTTCCCTGAAATTTAGGAAACATTCGAACCGACAAGTCATCGATGGAACCTAAATGGCTATCACTTACGTGAACGGTCGCACTAAAACTGGGGGACGGTCGACCGTTTTGACCATGATAAAGGTAATCAGTCAAACACAAAGAAAGGATTTGTTCGACCGAAAATAACAAGCACTTTTGGTGAATGAAATTCTCTCCATTCAGTCGACCTCCAAGAAGGCATCGTTCGACCAGTGGCCAATGTATTTTGGGGTATAGGAAAAATATACGAATACGATTGTTGGAGAATACGACAAGTATAACAGTCGTCCGAAAAATACAGACTGATTGGTCGACCAGAAGGTCAACATCGGTCGACTGTTGAGGTTAGGTAAAAACACTATTTGGTAAAACTGTTAATTGTTAGAACCCATCGAACAGAAAACTTGTTTCGGTCGACCATTCAACAGAGGCATGAAGAGGTTTGGATAAGTGATTTTCCTACCTAAGTTTTGGTGACCTATTGAAGTCCAAATGAACTCAAATTTTGTGTGTGACTTCTACAAGAAACCTAGTGTGTATATGAATAGATTTTAACCCTTGTATGCTCAAGTTCACATAAGTTCCTAAGACTCAAATAAAAGGTAAAATTACGTCTTCAATTAGCTTGATTACATGTCTTGACTTCATTCCATTCTTCCTTGAGTTTTGATTACCTGTAGATGTTAGCACAATACAATATATGTTCTATGTGTAATGTGTGCTACTCTATATTTGATTATGATTAAGATTAAGTTAATCAAATCATCAAAACATGGATTAAGGCCAAAAAGACAACATGCTTGACCCTATAGAAAGAATCATTCTCCCTTCTTTCTCCCACTTCTTCCGTCGTCCATTATTGTGGTTAGTTAAGTTGCCAAACTGAGTTGTAACTTGAGGAGGAGGTTGAAGCATGTAATGGTGGTGTTTCCTTGATCGAAGCATAGATTCTTGTTCTTTGTCACGAATGATTTCCCTTGAAGTAAGCTTCATCCATTGGTAAATTTCTACTTAATTAGTTTCTAATGATGTATAGATTTAATGTTTGTAGTTTCCTTTTCCGTAGCATGTGTAGGGAGTAGATCCACCTTTATGGCTGGAGGTAGACGGAGATTTGGATTTCTTTTTGTTGTATGTTGCACTTTTGTAGTTATTCCATATTATGAAGGATAGGTATATAGCTATGTTTTGTTGATGCTTGGGTAGGATGAGTTAAGGAACACTTACAATCTTGATTCAAACTTGGTTTCTTCTCATGCTTGTATGGTTCTATATCTTATAGTTGGAATGGTGGATGTGTATGGATCTCTCTTTATATTCCTTTAAGGGGTAGACACGTTAGTACCACAAAGGAAAAATAATATAGGATAACCTATTGGGTGCTTGGGTATGAGAGTATAAGTAGATCTTGGCCTATCTTGAGAAGGTTAATAGATTAGAATGCAAGATATGATAAGAAAAATGTAGAATTAGAAGTAGAGAATGCCGAAATGCAAACCACAAAACGAATGTAATTTATAGATGTTCATACGAAAATGCCATGTCCTAATACGCTCCTTCAATCTCGCTTTTCTGCTTCAGTGCCACTCAAGTACCCATTAATCAATCTTCTTCAGAGTGAGATTAAAGATATGTTGGCTTTTGGGCCTTAAACAAGTGTTATTTTGATGATTTAGTGAACGTAATCTTAATCACAATCAAATTGGGTCAAACACATTCCATGCATTGCACACCTACTTGTATTATTCATACGTTTATCCTAATAAATGATCAAGACTGAAGAAGAAAGAATTGAAGTCAAGACATGTAATCAAGCTCCTTGAACACATGTAATTTTATCTTTATTTGAGTCTTTAGATACCTTTGTAAACATGAGAAAACTTGTTGGGATATCCATCCATATTCACTCTAGGTTTCACCTTGAAGTCACAAAAAAATTTCACGTTATTTGGACTTCAATACATCACCCAAACTTTAACCGGAAAACCACCCAAACTCAACTTCAGTTAGTCTAGGAAAAACAGTCGACCAAAACTTAAATTTCGTCTGACCATTTGTAAACATCAATTTCTTGGTTCAATAGTTGACCATTCCGAGGTTTTTCAAATGTCCTTTTTGAGATGTTTCTTGGCGTTTTCCCCCAACAACTATCTTGAAGAACGCACCTTTACCCAATTTGGACTTCAGGGTATAGGTCGATTGTATCTTTTTTAGAGATTGAGTGCAGGTGAAGTGTCAAGGAAGATCATGCTACAAAATGAAAAGATGACACATGATAATGCAGACTGAAATTTCCTTCAACTGGTCGTAGTTTTAAAAATACGGTCGACCAGTCGGGATTGCTTCTTGTTCAAGATTCTTCTATTTTGACAAAATCTTGAAAATTTGGTTATCGATTTCTTACAATCTGATTTGATTGTAATTGTCGGCTTCCCTATGTATTGAAGTCAATAAATAGGGGGTATTTTCGTACGTTTTAAGAACCTATACATTAACCACATGTGTAACAGTTAAGTGCACCATATGCACCCAAGAGGGCTGCAATGGAAGTGTGACATGGGTTGTCAACAATGGCCCAAGGAGAAGTGTTAAGGTTTACATAAGGGATTGAAATGAATGTCAACTTTCTCTAATCAACAAGATCTGTAGATGTGTTTATGTTGGACCGCAGTTTTCCTTCTCGGGTGGGTGCATTCGTGCTTGTGGATGAAACTCTATTGTTGGGGTGATTGGGACACATTCAAATGGTTGATTTCCTAACAATATGATATAAGAGATTTCGATTGTAACTCCAGGACAAGAGTATGTGGTGAAGAAGTAGAAAAAGAAGAGGATTATGCGTACACAGAATAAAAAATGAGGCTCAACTCAAGTTGTACTCGTCAAGCTCTTTAAGGGGGAATGCCTCGAGGTGGTGTTTTTCTACCAAGAGAACAAGACGTAAAAGCATGAATGATGATCAGCATGGATGAACGATGCACGTTCGGAGTGCTTCAAGCTAAGTTCGCGACCGTGAAAAAGTCATCTCTTGCATGGAACCCGGACATGCTTAATTAAATAATTATTGCATGCATCATCATGCACAATATGATCGTGGAGGATGAACACGATTCTTACAATCATTTGGCCGATCATCCAGGATCGGCCTACAAACATTAGCAGAAGTTCTAATGAGGAACATTTTCAGTATTCCACCGATCGTATCGTAGATATTAACCAATATCTGGATAATAGAGGCCGAGTTCATGATAAATAGAAACAATTGGCTTTGAAATCCGATTTGATCAAGAATATATGACAACGTAATGGAGGCAATGCAAATTAACAATGTTTTTGCAATATGTATTTAATATTTTAATTTTTGTTGTATATAGTTGTCAATTATTATTTATCAATAATATATTTATTGTTTTAATCGAAATACTTGTTATTTAATTGGATTAAGTAATTACAAAATAATTTATTATGTAGTTTGTGGATTGTTGTGAAAGAATAATTAAAAATGTAAAAAGAAATAATGTGGAGGAGAGAGAGTGTTGATATGTTGAGTTGTGATACTGGAGGGTTTTTGTGTTGAGTTTCATAAATAGTTGGATTAATGGTTGTGCTCACGTGGCAGAGAGAGACATGTTGGTTTGGGTTGGCTTTGGGGTTGTGATAGTGGATGACCTTGGTGAGAGCGTGTTATGTGTTATGTAGGGTGGACGGAGCGAAGATGAGATGTCACGAGACATATAATGCAACATATAAGAGGACAACTAAGGTGGTCAAAGTTACTTGTGTCGACAAGGACACAAAAATACACTTTCGTGTTGATGGTTGCATGTGACTAAAATGGGAAGATCTCAAATCGACTGTGACAGCCGTCGGGTGAAGAATTTATTCAACACAGGATGTGCTTCGAAGTAAAAGCGCAACACAAAAGGTAATGAAGGGAGTAGTAATGGGGGACGTCTTGGGTCGGGGTGTTACCTGAGGACATGTGACAACCTGGGAGTTGTTGTTATATCCTAAACCTTAATTAGGAGGTTGGGTATGTGTTAGTGGGGTTAATGGTTGCTTTGACTTTGGGGTTGTTGGAGGAGGAATCGGTTGAAGTGATGGAGGTATGGGAGGTAAGGTGGTAGTGGTTGAAGGCATGGGTTGGGTTGCCTTCGGTTGGTGGTGGTATGGGCTTTGAAGAGAAACACATCTCTCCCTCTCCCTCTCCCTCTCCCTCTCCCTCTCCCTCGTTCTTTACTTAAATCCCTCCCCTTTCCTCATGTCTCTCTTTTTTTCTCTTATTTCCATCATTTCTTCTTCCATCCTTCACTTTCCTTCCCTCTACAAGGTGGGCTGCCAGAGGTGGTGTGGAGGTGGCTTTTGGTGGTGGAGTGAAGAGGTTGAACGGTGTGGTGGTCGAAGTGGATGAGGCGTGCTAGCGAGCATGTTTGACTTGGAGCAGTGCAAGGAGGCATGAGGAGGTGGCTGCCTACGAACACCGGTGATCACAACAAATGGTATGCCAAGTTCATTGCATTAGAGGTTGCTCACACAAAAGTGTGTAAAGAAAGTGTGTGAAGTTTTGCTTGTCGCCGGAGGTCGCGATGAGGGACAACAAGTTGTACCTGGCAAGGCTAACTAGTTGTTGGCTAACGGTTGACCGGTGCTTGTTTACGGTTGACTGGTTTTACTAAAATTCTCCAAGTTTACCCAGCACTAGTCCAACGATGCCTTGCGGTGGTCGACCGGTTGGGTATATTTGTTGGGTTGGAGAGTCTCTGATATTTCCGGTAGAACGGGGCCTCAGAGTCGTTCAACCGTTGCCTTGTAATTTTAGTCTGGACCGAGCGTTGACCATCTAAACGTTCGACTGCTCTTGACTTTCATCCAACCGGTAAACATAAGTGTACCACTTGTTGGTTCGACTGATTGAAGCCTTGGTTTGACCGGTAGCGATTATGCGAACGTGGGAAAGTCTCTGATTTCAGTTGAGCAGGGGCCCTAAGCCGTTCGACCGTTGCCTTCATGATTTAGTCTTCGTCTGGGTGTTGACCATCTAAATGGCCGATCTCCCATATGATCTTGTTCGACCGTTGGGGCATAAGCCTTGAGCCCAGTGTTAGACCGTTGTAGGCATCTGTTCGAGCATCTTCCTATTCTTCGGGAGTGGTCGACCAGTTTGCCTTTTTCGGTCAACCGTTTGTACTCAGGACTGAACCCTTGTCTTTTTCGAGTGTCAACTCTGTCCATGAAAGCCCGTGTCCTCGCCTAGAGCATGAGTCGGGAGGTGACGGAGAGTGCGTTGATTGTGCCTGCCCAAGGACCGCCGAGTGGAAGAGTGTGGAAACTTGGGACATGTTACCTCTGTATTATAGGCTGTGGTGTAGCTTAAAGATCGCATTTACTCTTATTATAATAGTAGACCTGAGGGATCACGGATCCCAATGCACGATGTGGCACGACTCTACGAAGAAGGATGACCCTGTGGACTTCAGTCCAGATGAGTCGATTGGCCGGCATTATGGGCGATGAATACCTTTGATTGGCTTTATTGGCGATGATGTGATCCGCGTGATCTTGATGGCGGCGATGTTGGTAGTCTGTGCTGAGAGACATCTAGGTGAGGATTCCTCCACACGACCAATTGGCGGAGGAGAGGATCGCACGACCTAAATGGCGGCGGTGACTGACCGACGATGTATTCCGGTAGGTAGCTTGGCTGTGGCACGGCCAGGTGAGTTGGCCGACCTGAGCGATGGCACCGTCGGATAGATGTTGACCTTGAGATTCAACTGATTCTACTGATGTGGAAGTGAGGGCGCCCCTCATCGAACCCCATGATTAGTGTAGCAGCGTATGGGGTGCATTGCGTACTAGTCGTAAGTGTTGGATTTCGTGCCCCTATATATGTATATTTTTTTTAAATTATACATGCATATCGATTTCCATAATTTCATATACATTGTTTTACATTTATTCTAATATCATATTATTCACATATATATTAAAACAAATGTAGGAAGATCATACCCAAAGGTGCTCTAAAACCTTTATGAAGATCCGGAGTTGCGTCGTACGTCAAATCTGTAGGATTTCGTGTCCCTATGTATGTGTTTATTTAAAAAAATTTAATACAAACATACATGATCGATTTCATATTGTCATTGATTTTACGTACATGTATCTATTTATCCTAATATCATGCATTCCTACACATATTAAAATAAACAAAAGAGAGAGGATCATACCCAAAGGTTCTTTAAAACCTTTCAGAAGATCCGGTGTTCCGTTGCTCGTCGAATCGCCCGCTGATTCGCCTCCAAGTGTTCACCAAACTCTAAACAAGATTAGAGAGTAAGGAGCTAGCCAATCAATCTCTAATTAAGCTTAGAATCTAGCTAATAACCCCTCTTTAAGCTCCTGAGATTTCTATCCCCAAAACTTAAAACTGTTAAGAAATTTTCGTGGTGATTAAGGAAGGGATTAGAGAGAGAGAATTATATTGCATGTCTTTAAACAAGTAGGATAAGGGGTCCTTTTATAGGCTCTCAAAACATCCATATGAAGAACTATTCTCTAGTCATGATCTCTTGCTTTTTCTCTCCTAAAATTAATCCCAAAGTGACACATAAGCATCCTAAAAAACGTTTGATCAGATCTGGAATTAATCCAACCCATGATCTAATTATTCTATTAATAATTCAGGCAAAAATCGAGTTGTTCAGTTAACCGAGAATTATTCTCGGTCAACCAAACCATTCGAATTTAACACATGTTCAGATGACCGTGAGCTAGACGGTCGACCGAATATACATTAGAAAAATTCACTGGAAATATTCAGAAGATCCGCGTCTAGCTCCAGTCGACCGTTGACCCACAAAAATTTCTGCTAGCGAATTTCTTCGGACGACAGTGTCACGTTCGGTCTACCGAAAATATCCGAAGATAGCTCCTGGATAATATCTCTTGGTTGACCGTTCAAGCCCGGTTGACCGATCCCAATTGCCCAGGCAGTCCAGACAATTTCGGTCAACCAAATGCGTTATATGTTCCCCTTTCGGTTGACCGTTCCGAAGACACCTCGGTCGACCGAACCCTAAACAGTTTACCGTGATGACCCTGATTTTGCCTTTGTCAAATTTTGGATTTATATCAAACAACATTTGATCTTTTGGGGTTTTTAGCAAATTCATATCTTAGGTAATATATTATCTTATGTAATATTAAATTATTACACCCCATAATATATACACCTCATATGAATTTCTCCATGATTCTAATTATGTCTATTCTCATGACATATTTATTTTATTGATTCACCACATGTGTCCCTTTTTACATGAAACCCGACACATCTTTTCAACTCAAAATTAAGCTTCTTCTTTCCCAGTTTTGTGGTGTGACCTATAGGAGGATCTAAGCAAAATTGACAGCAATATCAAACACTTAATATCTCAAACTATAAGCGGTATCTAGCTACACATTATAATTACCCAATTAGCATAGATGTCTTTTTTGCACTCGAACTAAACACGATCCATTTAGTGATGTAGTGCACCACTTGTGTACGTCCATTGCCTCATGATATTAAGAATATATACAAAGTAGAAATGTGTCACATTTGTATTATATTCATTTCTTGATCTCTTTAAGCTAATTATAACTATGTAACTTAACTCAAGTTTCATTGTGCACATTATAATTTTACTTTATCAAGGGACCACTAATATCATCACTCAATTAAGAGGGGCAATGATAATCGTTTGACTAGCTATCTTTTCCAGCACAAGTCATGTTCAACCAACTATTGTCTTTATCACTATACTCATTGATAGCTTTTGACAATAATCAAATGAAGCACTTCTTGAGTGAAAAGACATAAGTCTCATATCTTAGGATCCAAGACACAGTAAAACATTAATGACACGAAATACAATTCCATAATGTTTTACTTGTTAGGTCTATTCAATATATAAAAGTAATTTTTTCCTCTTTTATATACTCGTGTCATCAATTATTTGTAGAGCTACAACAATCGATGACCAACACGACAATCTTATCTCGGTAACTAATGTTCCATGTCAATTACCATGATTGTGAATAGCTTTTGCTTTATGTAAACCATTATCTTTTAGATCTCTACGGTTAGGGACCAGGCGTCCCTTCCTTACACTTTCAAAAGACGAATACCATAATCAAGGAACAAAATGTTTGCACATCCAATTCATAATAATTGACATATAGAAGTAAAAAAATTAGAACACATTCCTTTCAAAATCGCCGGTTGATTAGCCTCCAAGTGTTCACTAAACTCTAAACAAGATTCTAGAGAAATGAGCTAGTTAATTTAATATCTAAATCAAGCTTAGAATCTAGCTAATAACCCCTCTAAAGCTTTACGAGAATCAATCTCCAAAAGCTCTAATTAATTAATTAAGAGAAATTTTGATGGATTAGTGGAGAGTTTAGGGGGGGACAGAATTTTGCATTAACCTTAAACAAGTAGGGAGAGGAGACCTATTTATAAACTCTCCCAACACCCACATCATGGGTTAACCATTAATCCATGATCTCTTACTTTTATCTCCCTTAAACCAATCACAAATTGACGCATAATCATCCTTACAAACGCTTGACCATAATTGAAATAAATCCAACCCATGATCAACACTAATCTCTTAATAACTCCAGGCAGAATCGTGTCAAACGGTCGACCAAAATCACCACTCAGTCGACCGAATGGTTAATTCTTTAACAAGTTCGGTCGGACCGCGATCTAGACGGTTGACCAATATTCACGAGAAAGTCCCTGGAAAATTTTGGTCGAACCACGTCTCACTCCAGTCGACCGTTTACTTACCAAAATTGCTCCAGGTAAATTTTGGTCGACCGTGTCCCTATACCGGTCGACCGTTATATCACCAAAATATTTCCTGTAGATTTCAGTTGACCGCGTATTACACCCGGTCGACCGATCCTATTATCAAGAGACATCCTACTAATTTTCGGTCAATCCATGCGCATCCGATCTTTGTCCGGTCGACCGTTCCGAAGTAACCAGTCGACCGATCTCAAAACGGTCTACCGTTTTGACTCAACTTTTGCCTTTGTCAACTTTTGGATTTACATCCAACAAAATTTGATCCTTGGGGTTTTAGCAAAATCATATATCATGTAACATATTATCTTATGCAATGTCGAACTATTACACCCCACAATACATACATCTCATATGAATTTATTTATGATTCTAATTATGTCAATTTTCATGACATATTGATTTAATCGATTCACCACGTATATCTCATTTCACATGAAACCCAATACACCATATCAATACAAAATCATCTTTCTTGTTTCCCAGTTTTGTGGTGTGACCTATAGGAGGATCTAAGCTATATTGGCAATAATATTAAACACTTAATATCACAAACTATAAGCGGTATCTAGCTACACATTATAGTTACCCAATTGGCATAGATGTATTGTTCACTAAAACTAAACACAATCTATTTAGTGATGTGGAGACATCATTTGTGTCTATCCCTTGCCTCATGATATTAGGAATATTTACAAAGTAGAAATTTGTCACCTTTGTATTATATATTAATTTCTTGATCTTTAAAGCTAATTATAAATATGTAACTTAACCCAAGTCACATTATGCACATTATAATTTTGCTTTATCAAGGGCCCCACTAATATCATCACTCAAATTAAGAGGGACAATGATAATCTTTTGACTAGCTATCTTTTCCAGCACAAGTCGAGCTCAACAAACTATTGCCTTTATCACTATGTTCATTGATAGCTTTTGACAATAATCAAATTGAACACTTCTATGTGAAAAAACATAAGTCTCGTATCTTAGGATTCAAGACATAGTGAAAACATTAATGACACATAACACAAATCTATAATGTTTTACTTGCTAGGTCTATTCAATATATAAAAGTAACTATTTTCCTCTTTTATATACTCGTGTCGTCAAATATTTGTCGAGCTACAATAATCGATGACCAACACGACAATCTTATCTCGGTAATTAATGTTCCATGTTAATTATCATGATTGTGAATAATTTTTGATTTATGTAAACCAATATCTTTTAGAGCTCTACAATTAAGGACCAAGAGCATCTTCCTTAACACTTCTAAAAGATGAATACAATGATCAAGGGACAAAATGTTTGCACATCTAATTCATAATAATTGACATATAAAAGTAAAACTTTTAGAATACATTCCTTTCAGTAAGACTGTATCTGCCTACGGTAGGACTTAGTGAGAGACCCGATGTTGGATTGTAGGATAGATGTCCTTTATTACCCTTGGAGGGAGATGTTTACTGATTGCATTATATCTTGTCATGCTATACTAGTATGAGAGGTTCATGTCTTTATATTTAGCATGCATTTAGGCGAGCTTGGTATACGAGGTTTCCTCATAGAAACTCAGGCATTGTTATATTTGCATTTCAGGACCACAGTAGGTTCTAGCGGGTGGTGACCGATGACGATGACACTTTGGGATCGGATCCTCCTTCTGCCTCTTTTAAGGTTGATTATGATTACATGTATTCATATCCTTTGTATCTTGATGTAATCATACTTTTGACAAACTCGTATGTAATGGTGCACCGTATATTTAGGTCTACTATTAGTAATGTCCCCACTCTCGATGGTCTGAATCTCTGTGATCCTTCATTTTTACCTTCTTAAATTTTCCACTATTCGGGGATGCGACAGTTGTCCCATTGTAGAGATACACCACGAGAAAGCCTCCGATGGGGGTTGCTATTTTAGGAGCATGTGGCGAAATGAGGACGCGTGGGAGTGTTTTAAGGTGAAGATGCAAGTGGAAGATCATTAATTTGGTGTCGATTTAGTGATGGATGGTAAAGTCAAATAAGTGTATTTTCGTGAAATTTTTAAGTGTCAAGTCAATAGATGTAACAACAATTAATATATATACCGATAATAATTTATGTAATAATATTTGTCTGTGTATAAATATTCAATAATTACATTATTAAAATATTTTACAAATATCTCTAAGTATTAATATATATATGCATAAATATATCAATACGAAAAGTGTAATAACCTAAACTAAACATCTTAATTAACTAAACCTAAACTTAATTAACTCTAATTAATCTTGCATGAAGAGCAGGAGGTGTTGAGAGGAGAGAGAGAGTGTTGGCTGGTTATAATTGGAGAGGTTTAGGTGAATGGTGATTGGAGGATGGGGAGGTGAGATAAGATTAGGTTTTTAGTATAAATAGGGGTGTTAGATTAATTGCAAACGTTTTCTCCCTCATTTCTACTTTTATCAGAGAGTGATTGAGATTCTCGGAGAAGAGAAAGAGGCAGTAAGAAGAAGGAGAGAAGAAGAAGAGGAGAAGAAGGTGAAGTGTTAGGTGGAAGTAGCCAAAGCTCGGGAGACATCTACAACCGTCAAAAAGGTATGCCAAATCTTCATTATAACTCACATAAGCCTTGTGAGTGTTGGGGATCGACGTTGGTGTCGAATTCCCCGTCGGAATTCAACCAATTCAGAGGTTGAAGACGACGATCGGTCGACCGGTGCCTGTGGGCAGTCGACCGATCCTATTATTATATTGATATTTACCCGCGAACGGTCGAACGATGTCGTTAGACGGTCGACCGTTATGCCAGATTTGTGCGGGAAAAAGGGGATATACTGTTATCGGTCGAACGGGACCACTTAGCCGGTCGACCGAATAACGATGAGAATGGGTCGGTTGGGGATTTTGACTTATTAAACGGTCGAACGTCCTTTACCTTGTTCGACCGATCCATTCGATGCTAAGTCGGTTGGGAGCTTTGACCATCAAAACGGTCGACCGCTCTTTAACTCTCGGTCGACCGACTGAGCATTTAATTAAGCGGTAGAGTGCTTGTGTTGATTCGGTCGAACTGTATTTCAGTTCCGGTCGACCGAATGAGACTTGAGCAAATTATTGAAATCCCTGTTATCGGTCGAACGGCCCCTTGGTTCGACCGGTCGGCTATATATATTATATAAAATTGTATAGCGTAGACCTTCCAAACGGTCGACCGCTAGATGACTTTTGTTCGACCGATTGGTCGGTAATTCGGTTGGCGTGGTTCGACCGGTAGATTTGTTTGTACAGTACTGTGTACTGTGTGGGGGACCGGTCGACCGGTGTGCTTGTAGCGGTCGACCGATCTGCCGCAGGTTGGTGGATTTATCCACACGCGATCCGTCGATGTCAGGTCGACTACCGGCTCCGAGGCGACGGTTGATTACCGGCTTTGAGAGCTACGGATTTCACCTTCGACGAAGGCGTATTATTGTTGTACTTTTTCCTCTCTTACCGAGCGGGGTGTGAGGGATGTGTACCGTAAACCTTGGGCTGTTTGCGAGGGTTTAGCGGTAGGCCGAGGATGTTCCGGCAGGGTGCGCGCTAGGCGACTCTTGGGGGAGCAGTGGCTGTCGTCTGACCCGAGTTGTGTATTCGGCAGGCTGACTCGCTCCTTGGGTGCGGCGTGTACCGGGGGTTCCTTCCTGCACTTTTGGGGAGCAGTGGTGTCGACTGACCCTTGTGAGGCAGCGGTGGACTGACTTGACCCTAGTGGCAGGAGTGGTTCAGTGCCGCGGAGGCGGTGAGGGCATTATTGTGGGCCCGAGGCGGATGATCATGTGCATAGCATTGCATTGTCTTTAATTCCTTTTTATATTTTTAGGAGGTTTGGTATACGGGGTTCCTGCAGGGAACTCAGGCATGCTTGTTGTTTGCATTTCAGGTAGCGAGCAGGGTTAGAGTTTGAGGTGGTGACCGAGGACGGTGCCCCCGAGATCAGATCCTGTAGTTGTCAGTCTTTTCCTTTTGAGGTGATTACTTATTGTATAGCTTTTGTCGTAATCACAGTCAGTTTGTATATTTGACTTCCACGTGGATCATATTTATATTATATATGTCGGTTTGTTTCCCGTGACGTGCCCAGTGTTGACCGTTGACGGTCTTTATTATTGTTTAAATTTTCCGCTGTTTTCGGGTACGTTACAATTTGGTATCAGAGCGTTGATCTCGGCGTACTTGTCTAAAGAAACCACCTTTGAGTTAGGAGTTAGGTCTAGAGGATCATGCATGCACAGATTATATTGATATTGTCTTGTTTCCTTTGGCAGATGCCTCCTAGACGGGGGAAGGCGGTTGCCCATACTCGCGGTGAGAGTGAGACTGCGAGGGATGAGGCTTGGGAGGATGAGCGTCGGACGTCTGACAGAGATGCTACAGCAGCAGACAGCACAGACTGGGCAGACGGGGACTGGCGCTATGCATGACCGGTTTATGCGCCAGCATCCGCCTACCTTTCTGGGGCAGTACGACGCAGAGGCTGCGGAGGAGTGGATCTTCACGATGCAGAAGATCTTCAGTGCTATTGGTTGTCCTCCAGAGGCGAGAGTGGGCCTGGCTACTTATGTTTTGGGCGGTGCTGCGTCCAACTGGTGGAGGTCCACATCTGCAGTGGTGTTTGCGGACAGAGATGATATAGCCTGGGAGGAGTTCGTTGGCGAGTTCAACGTGCAGTATTTTCCGCAGCATGTCCAGGATCAGAAGAGGGAGGAGTTTCTGAGTCTTCAGCAGGGAGACATGACCCTAGCAGGCTACATCGGGAAGTTCAACGCCCTTGAGCGTTACTGTCCCGAGATGTATGTTACACAGGAGCAGAGGGCAGGGAAGTTCGTCCGAGGGCTCTGGAAGCAGTTGAGGACGAAGGTGCTGACACACATGCCGAGCACGTTGGCCGATGCAGTGAAGAGTGCCTATGTTCTTGATCGTGACTACAGGGAGAACTACCAGGATGAGAGGAGGCCATCTGGTAGGTTCTCTGGGAGGCCAGGAGGTCAGACTGGAGGGAATCCGGGCAAGAGGCCCCGATACGAGGGGGCAGGAGTTGCAGTACCACGACCTGAGCCTTGTGGTACTTGTGGGAGGTTTCACTCCGGGCCGTGCTTCACCCCCGGAGCGTGTCATGGTTGTGGCCAGATGGGTCACTTTATCAGGAGCTGTCCGAGCCGAGGAGCTGGGCCGAGCAGACCACCGGGTTTACCCGCACCAGGCAGAGGAGGAGGCGGAGGTAGACCACCTTTCAGACCCCAGCAGGGGCAGCGCACTGGCAGAGTTTTCACCATCCAGGCAGAGGAGGCTCGGGATGGAGGCGCTGTCGTGGAAGGTACACTTCTTGTCGCAGGTTCAGTAGCTAGGGTGTTATTTGATTGTGGCGCGACACACTCGTTCATCTCAGAGCGATTTGCGGGAGTGTTGGGCTGTACCCTTGCGATGTTGACTGCCACTTTGGAGGTCAGCACACCCCTGGGTCTGGTGGGCACTGTGGGGAGATTTGTCCCCGGCGCCACGGTTGTTTCGGGAGATCAGGAGTTTCCGGCAGACCTGGTCTTGCTACCGATGGAGGACTTTGATGTCATACTGGGGATGGATTGGCTGTCCCAATATGATGTTCGAGTCTTGTGCCGTGAGAAGATGATTTTGATCCCGAGGAAGGGTTTGCCTGATATTCTGATTAGAGGGATCAGAAGCAGAGGGGGTCGCATTATTGTATCTGCTGTGAGAGCTCCGAGACTGTTACAGCAGGGATGTGCAGCTTTTCTGGCGACACTTGTAGTTGCGGAGGCAGAGTCTCAGAGGCTAGAGGACATTGAGGTGGTGCAGGAGTTCGCGGATGTTTTTCCAGCAGAGATTCCAGGTTTACCACCACACCGGGAGTTGGAGTTCGGCATTGAGTTGGTAGCCGACACTACACCACAGTCGAAGGCTCCATACCGGATGGCACCTGCTGAGTTGACAGAGTTGAAGAAGCAGTTGCAGGAGTTGATGGACTCTGGATTTATCAGACCGAGCGTCTCACCTTGGGGTGCACCAGTTTTGTTTGTGAAGAAGAAGGACGGATCCTTGAGGATGTGCATAGACTACAGGATGCTGAACCAGGTGACGGTGAAGAATAGGTATCCCTTACCTAGGATTGAGGATCTCTTTGACCAGCTGCAGTCAGCGAAGGTTTTCTCGAAGATTGACCTGCGTTCAGGATATCACCAGTTGAGGATCCGAGATGAGGACATCCAGAAGACAGCCTTCAGGACGAGATATGGACACTATGAGTTCTTGGTGATGCCATTTGGATTGACGAATGCTCCGGCAGCGTTCATGGATCTGATGCACAAGACATTCAGGCAGTACATTGATATATTTGTGATTGTCTTCGTGGATGACATCTTGATCTATTCACCAGATGTGGAGCAGCACAGAGAGCATCTGAGGATTGTACTCAGCATCTTGAGGGCTCAGCAGTTATATGCTAAGTTCTCAAAGTGCGAGTTTTGGTTGGACAGAGTGGCATTCCTCGGACACATTGTATCGGCAGAGGGGATATCAGTGGATCCGGCGAAGGTAGAGGCGGTGACACAGTGGAGGACCCCTACGAGCGTGACGGAGATTAGGAGCTTTGTTGGACTGGCGGGTTATTACCGTCGCTTCATCAAAGACTTCTCGAGATTGGCAGCACCACTGACGGCTCTGACGCAGAAGGGAGTCACTTTTGTTTGGTCGCAGAAGTGCGAGGACAGCTTTCAGGAGCTGAAGAGACTGTTGACCACAGCACCAGTTTTGTCATTGCCGAGTGGCACGGGTGGATTCGTGATTTATAGCGACGCTTCAGGTGTTGGCTTAGGATGTGTACTTATGCAGCACGGGAGGGTGATCGCATACGCATCCAGACAGCTGAAGGTCCATGAGAGGAATTACCCGACACATGATTTGGAGTTAGCAGCAGTGGTTCATGCACTGAAGACCTGGAGACACTATCTTTATGGCGAGCAGTTCGAGGTGTTTACAGATCATCAGAGTCTGAAGTACCTGTTCTCGCAGAAGGAGCTGAATATGAGGCAGCGCAGATGGCTTGAGTTCATTAAGGACTATGACTTCACTATCTCTTACCATCCGGGGAAGGCGAACACGGTTGCAGACGCTTTGAGCCGGAAGGTGGAGGTATCAGTAGCAGGCCTATGCATTCAGGAGTGGAGACTGCTAGAGTCCTTGGCAGAGTGGAGACCATTTGCTGATAGTTCTGAGGGCGCAGTGATTGCTGGATTGAGAGTAGAGCCTTAGACAGTATCAGCAGTGATTCATGCTCAGACTACAGATGAGGAGTTGAGCAGTTTGTTACAGTTAGCTGCCAGAGATGGGTCAGACTTCAGAGTTGGAGTGGATGGAGGTCTGAGATTCAGAGACCGTATCTGGGTGCCGAAGACAGAGGACCTGAGACATGATATCATGGAGGAGGCACACAGATCGAGATATTCCATTCATCCAGGGAGCACCAAGATGTACAAAGATCTGCAGCGGAACTTCTGGTGGCGAGGTATGAAGAAGGACGTTGCAGACTTCGTGTCGAGGTGTTTGGTCTGTCAGCAGCTGAAGATCGAGCACCAGAGACCAGCAGGGCAGATGCAGAGGATTGAGTTGCCCGAGTGGAAGTGGGAGCACGTGACGATGGATTTTGTTACGGGGCTACCGAAGACACGGAGATTCCACGATGCGATTTGGGTTATAATCGATCGACTGACCAAGTCGGCGCATTTCTTAGCTATTAAGACCACTCTTGCTCTGGAGGGTCTAGCTAAGTTATATATTGAGGAGATTGTCAGACTTCATGGCGTGCCGGTCAGTGTCATTTCAGACAGAGATCCCAGATTCACTTCGAGATTTTGGGAGAGTCTACACAGAGCACTGGGGACACGTCTGAAGTTTAGCACAGCTTTCCACCCACAGACAGATGGCCAGTCAGAGCGGACGATACAGACTTTGGAGGACATGCTGAGAGCGTGTACACTTGACTGGGCCGGGCATTGGGATGAGCATTTGTCGTTGATCGAGTTCGCCTACAACAACAGCTACCATTCGAGTATTGGGATGGCACCCTATGAGGCATTATACGGGAGACCGTGTAGATCGCCGGTATGCTGGAGTGATGTGGGCGAGAGACAGCTAGTTGGACCTGACATTATCCAGTTGTATTCAGAGAAGGTCGACGTGATTCGGAGACGACTAGCTACGGCGCAGAGCAGGCAGAAGAGTTATGCTGATACGCGGAGGCGTGAGCTGACTTTTGATGTAGGAGATCATGTCTTCCTGAAGATCTCGCCTTCCAGAGGGGTGATGAGATTCGGGAAGAAGGGGAAGCTGAGTCCGAGGTATGTCGGACCTTTTGAGATATTGGATCGGGTCGGTGAGGTAGCATATAGGATTGCACTACCGCCACAGTTCGCAGGACTTCACAACGTCTTCCATGTTTCTATGTTGAGGAAGTACGTGGCCGATCCAGCTCATGTGATAGAGATATCAGTACCGGAGATCCAGCAGGATTTGTCGTTAGATGAGAGACCAGTTGAGATTGTGGATCAGATGGTACATCAGCTCAGGAGGAGAGCGATTCCGATGGTGAAAGTCAGGTGGCAGCATCACAATGACAGAGAGGCTACCTGGGAGATCGAGGAGGATGTCAGGAAGCAGTATCCAGAGTTGTTCCGGTAAGTCAGTTGTTTCGAATTTCGCGGACGAAATTCTTTTAAGGAGGGTAGATTGTAATAACCTAAACTAAACATCTTAATTAACTAAACCTAAACTTAATTAACTCTAATTAATCTTGCATGAAGAGCAGGAGGTGTTGAGAGGAGAGAGAGAGTGTTGGCTGGTTATAATTGGAGAGGTTTAGGTGAATGGTGATTGGAGGATGGGGAGGTGAGATAAGATTAGGTTTTTAGTATAAATAGGGGTGTTAGATTAATTGCAAACGTTTTCTCCCTCATTTCTACTTTTATCAGAGAGTGATTGAGATTCTCGGAGAAGAGAAAGAGGCAGTAAGAAGAAGGAGAGAAGAAGAAGAGGAGAAGAAGGTGAAGTGTTAGGTGGAAGTAGCCAAAGCTCGGGAGACATCTACAACCGTCAAAAAGGTATGCCAAATCTTCATTATAACTCACATAAGCCTTGTGAGTGTTGGGGATCGACGTTGGTGTCGAATTCCCCGTCGGAATTCAACCAATTCAGAGGTTGAAGACGACGATCGGTCGACCGGTGCCTGTGGGCAGTCGACCGATCCTATTATTATATTGATATTTACCCACGAACGGTCGAACGATGTCGTTAGACGGTCGACCGTTATGCCAGATTTGTGCGGGAAAAAGGGGATATACTGTTATCGGTCGAACGGGACCACTTAGCCGGTCGACCGAATAACGATGAGAATGGGTCGGTTGGGGATTTTGACTTATTAAACGGTCGAACGTCCTTTACCTTGTTCGACCGATCCATTCGATGCTAAGTCGGTTGGGAGCTTTGACCATCAAAACGGTCGACCGCTCTTTAACTCTCGGTCGACCGACTGAGCATTTAATTAAGCGGTAGAGTGCTTGTGTTGATTCGGTCGAACTGTATTTCAGTTCCGGTCGACCGAACGAGACTTGAGCAAATTATTGAAATCCCTGTTATCGGTCGAACGGCCCCTTGGTTCGACCGGTCGGCTATATATATTATATAAAATTGTATAGCGTAGACCTTCCAAACGGTCGACCGCTAGATGACTTTTGTTCGACCGATTGGTCGGTAATTCGGTTGGCGTGGTTCGACCGGTAGATTTGTTTGTACAGTACTGTGTACTGTGTGGGGGACCGGTCGACCGGTGTGCTTGTAGCGGTCGACCGATCTGCCGCAGGTTGGTGGATTTATCCACACGCGATCCGTCGATGTCAGGTCGACTACCGGCTCCGAGGCGACGGTTGATTACCGGCTTTGAGAGCTACGGATTTCACCTTCGACGAAGGCGTATTATTGTTGTACTTTTTCCTCTCTTACCGAGCGGGGTGTGAGGGATGTGTACCGTAAACCTTGGGATGTTTGCGAGGGTTTAGCGGTAGGCCGAGGATGTTCCGGCAGGGTGCGCGCTAGGCGACTCTTGGGGGAGCAGTGGCTGTCGTCTGACCCGAGTTGTGTATTCGGCGGGCTGACTCGCTCCTTGGGTGCGGCGTGTACCGGGGGTTCCTTCCTGCACTTTTGGGGAGCAGTGGTGTCGACTGACCCTTGTGAGGCAGCGGTGGACTGACTTGACCCTAGTGGCAGGAGTGGTTCAGTGCCGCGGAGGCGGTGAGGGCATTATTGTGGGCCCGAGGCGGATGATCATGTGCATAGCATTGCATTGTCTTTAATTCCTTTTTATATTTTTAGGAGGTTTGGTATACGGGGTTCCTGCAGGGAACTCAGGCATGCTTGTTGTTTGCATTTCAGGTAGCGAGCAGGGTTAGAGTTTGAGGTGGTGACCGAGGACGGTGCCCCCGAGATCAGATCCTGTAGTTGTCAGTCTTTTCCTTTTGAGGTGATTACTTATTGTATAGCTTTTGTCGTAATCACAGTCAGTTTGTATATTTGACTTCCACGTGGATCATATTTATATTATATATGTCGGTTTGTTTCCCGTGACGTGCCCAGTGTTGACCGTTGACGGTCTTTATTATTGTTTAAATTTTCCGCTGTTTTCGGGTACGTTACAAAAAGTGTAAGCTTGGAATTAAAAAATACCAAAAATTAAAATTGTAATAGCTAGGAATGAAATTGGGATTCCTAGGAGGTGGATGGAATGGTCATTCCCTTGTAAGAGGGAATTGGTCATTCCAAAGGAATCCTCATTCCATCCAAAAGAACTCACACACATTAATGGAATCGATGAGGGAATCGCGATTCCATTCCATCCCCAGTCCCAGCGTCTCAAACGCACCCTTAGGGTTTATGGAAGGGCGTTGAGAGTTGGTTGTGTGGAGGTTGAACAATATGGAGAGTGATGTGTTTCACTCGCTTAAACTTTCCGCTATCAATGATATATGCAATGTGTCTAGCCATGGGTTTTTCCCTCTGCGGGTTTGGGGAGGCTTCCCACAATAATCTCCTTGTTATCTTGGTGTGTGATCAATCCTCCATGGTTGGTGTTTGTTTGTGAATGAAACTCTTGGGTTGCGGTGATTGGGACGACCTAACGATTTGAATGTCCTACAAAGTTGAAATATAATAAAATAATATGCTTGAAATGTAATGGGAAATGTAACCAATGTTATACATTGATTGCTGTAAATGGTTCAATAACGAACATAGGACCCTTTTAGGTTAAGTATTGGAATGCTATTGGTCGTGAGTACAAAATCTTAACAAATATTCTTCTTTACAAAAATATAAAATGAACAACAATCCATCTCACTTTAAAGGTTTTAAGAGGGAAATAGATATGAATTAATGACTTCAACGACTCAACACTCAACACAGTGTCTTAATCGTCAACAAACCGATGGAAAATTTCCATTTGACATATATAGGAAAGTATGGTTGCGTTTGTATGCACCACTTCAACTTGGAATTTTACTTAAAGATGGAATTTAAAATGCCACATTTATAAATAACATATTTGGTTGACATTGTACAATTTTGAAATCATTCGTGACACTTAAAAATTATACCTCTATACAACTTTTTTTCAAAATCAAATTTCATGTTGAATTGTGGAATTTCAACAATTTTGAAATTCCACGCAACTTATTTGTTAATCAAATTAGTACAAATATTAATGTTATAATATTATTTTTGAAATTGAAATATTAATATATTAATATTATGTTTCGAATATGATTTTATACACGTTAGTATGTGATATTTACAGTTTGAATACAAGTATTAGTAAAATATCTTATAAATTTAATTTTTCATTTCGAAGTAACATGTTGATCCAAACATAATAAATAAAAATCATGTATTTGTAAATTATAGAATTTATAAATCTCGTCGATTTTGTTTTATACAAATATCACAAATTCGCAGCCTAACGCCACCAAGACTTCATCCAAATCTTAGCTTAGTGGTCTAATATCATGTGGGAACCGAGTAGGGGTCCTCTCCACGTTATAAAATTAGTGAAGTATTTCTTCATAACTATTTGACTATTTCTGTTAGACCCTAACCTTTAGGGTGCTGTTGGAGGAGAGATAAGTGATGGGTGTGAGGTAGGGGAGGCCGGTTACTGTGGCGTTGGGTTTTGAGTTGGAAGAAAAATGTTGGTTTTCCTCTTCCTTTCTTCTATTCTACTTCACTCAACCATTTATCTCACCCTTTCTTCTTCTCTTGTCCGGTGATTCAGAGAACGTGGCGGCGACTCCGGAGTATGGAGGCGAGTTCGGGGTCACGGAGGTGCGATCGTGACACTCGGGTGTGCGGAGGGCGCGGTCGGCGGGCGACGTGGAGAGAACTCTGGCGTTCTCCATCTTCATCTTGAGGTATGCCGGCTTCTAGTGTGGTTTTGTTGTTCCCCACGTTGGTGGAAAGTTCGGGTCGGTCGCGGGAGGTCGGAGACCTCGCCGACGACGAGAAACGCCGTAAAACCCTCGGATGGTGCGGGGTTACTGTCGACCAACGGTCGACCGGTGCCTTCGGGCGGTCGACCGATTTAGTATTTTTGCCCAACTTTAACCAACACCGGTCGAACGATGCCATTGTGGCGGTCGACCGGTTGCTTATGTGCTGGTGAGTTGGAGGCTTACTGTTGGATTTCGGTCGTCTGTTCCTTGTTTTTGGGTCGACCGGAACTTAAGTGTACTTGATAATATTGCATGATGATCGATCATTTTCGATATATCGTTCGACCGTTATATGACGTAGACGATTACGATGACCCTGGTAGTTTTCGGTCGACCGGGACCCCTGAGTCGATCGACCGAATAGTCTTGTTGATTTTGACCAACTCCGGATTTTGACTTCGTGTTCGGTCGACCGGTTTTAGACTTCTGTCCGACCATTTGGACTTAAGTGACGTGCAAAATAGTTCGCCGTTGTAGACTTTCGGTCGACCGAACCTATTGGGGACGGTCGACCGGTTAGGGTTTTTCGATCGACCGTTTGTGTGCAGAACCGAATTCCTGGTCTTGTGATCGTGCCAACTCTATCAACGGAAACCCGTGTCCTTGCTTAGAGCGTGAGCCAGGAGGTGACGGCGGGTACGTGCTCGTACAGCCCAGGGACCGCCGTGTGGAAGAGTGTTGACACTTGGGTCGCGCCACCTTCGTATCGGACGTGGTGTGACGTGTTGTTGCCTTACTCTTTGATGAGTAGCAGACCTGAGGAATCACGGATCCCAATGCGTGTGACGCATAGCTCGTGGAGCATGATGACCCTGCAGACTACGGTCTGGACCCGTCCGATGTTGTGCCCGATGTAAGATGTACCGTCGATGTTGTGTCGGCAATGCCGCCGAGGTTTCTGCCTGCGATGATGGTGTCGACGATGTTCCGGCTTGTGGTTGTGCCGTCCGATGTTGTGCCAGACGTATGTTGTACCGCTGATGTTGTGTCGGCGATGCCGCTGATGTTGTGCCAGCGCTGATCCCCGATTGGGCACCTATCCTGGGATGTTGACCGACTGGGCTACGACTCCGTCGAAGGTGGTGTAGACCACGTGGTTCCTTCCGTGGAAGTGCAGACGCTCCTCACCGACCCCTATGCTCGTGTAGTCGTGTGTGGGAGGACGCGTCGCGTGTTGTCTGTAAGACCGTATGTGCCTACGGTAGGTTTCCGAGGGAGACCCGTTGTTGTTGTTGGACGGGTGTCCTTGAGGACCCTGTTGAGGGTCGTTGTTGTTGGACTGAGGTCCCGTTTACCCTTGGAGGGATTTGATGCATTGCAGATGTGATATGACATGCTACTAGTATGATAGGTTCATTTACCGTACTCTCTTCTTTTCCCTTGTGCGGCGAGCAGCAGCGGAGGAGACGACGCCGGTGGTGTAGGAATGCGGTTTATACGGGCGGGGAGGTGTCGGAGGCGACGTGTGCGAGCGAGGATCCGGCGTACTCCGTCTTCGTTTGAAGTATGCCACTCTCTAGTGTGATTTGGTTGTTAACCCTCATGGGAGGGTTGTGTTGGTCGGTCGGAGGAGGTCGGAGACCACTCCGACGTTGTGTTTTGATGGAAAACCTCGGCTGACGCGAGGTTGATGACGACCAACGGTCGACCGGACCCTTCGGCGGTCGACCGAATGTATGTATTTTGTCTGTCTGTTGTGTTTCGGTCGACCGGAACTTAAGTGTACTGGTTTATTTATGCTCGTTCGGTCGACCGTTATGTGACGTAGAAATAATAGGTTGACCCTGTTAGTTTTCGGTCGACCGAGACCCCTGAGTCGGTCGACCGATAGTTTGAATTTGATGTTGACCAGACTTCGGATTTTGTCCTCGTTTCGGTCGACCGGTTTTAGACCTTTGGTAGACCGTTGGGACTTATGTTTTGCGCAAATAGTTCGACCGAGTTGTCACTTGCGGTCGACCGATTCCCTTGTGGAAGCGGTCGACCGGATGTCACTTTCGGTCGACCAATTCCCTTGTGGAGACGGTCGACCGAGTTGTCTCTTCCAGTCGACCGTTTTGCACGGGACAAAATTCCTGGTTCGGCTTAGGTTGCCAACTCTGTCCACGGAAACCCGTGTCCTCGCCTTGTGCGTGAGCCGGGAGGTGACGGTGGGCGCGTTACGCGTGCCTGCCCAGGGACAACCGTGTGGAAGAGTGTGGGTGTCCGGAACGCGTCACCTCCATGTATGGATCGTGACAAATGTGATGGATTGATTGGACTAATTGTAGTATAGCTGGCCTGAGGGATCGAGGATCCCAATGTATGATGATTGTACGGGCACACAACTGTCAATTGGAGAGGTGACTACCGGCCTGAGGGGCTACGGAGGTCGCTGCCCTGCTTTTATAGCGGCGCGGTTGGTGTTTGCGGCTCGTGGAGCCTGATGACCTGGCAGACTTCGGTTTGGACCCGTCCGATGCTGTGTCGGACGTATTGATGGACCACCGATGTTGTTCCGGTTATGCCGCCGATGATGTTCCGGCGATGATGATTGATGGGCCGATGTTGTTCCGACTATGTTCATCAGATGGGCACCTACTGAGATGACGATTGATGGACCGACCGAGCGACGACTCCGTTGGTGTGGTTTCGACCACGAAGTTACACATCTGTTTCTTATGGCGCGGACCTGGCTGACGTTCCCTGCGGAACCCCTTGATTAGTTTAGCCGCGTGTGGGGAGCGTCACGTCTTTGTTCCGTTAGACCGTATTTGCCTACGGTAGGTCTCCTCGGGACACCCGATGATGATTGTCGGACTGATGTCCCATGTTACCCTTCGGGGGAACTGTTTTCCTTACTGTTGATGACATGACATGCTACTAATATGATAGGTTCATTTGTACTACTGCATGCATATAAGTCAGCTTGGCATTCGGGGTTTCCTTATGGAAACTCAGGCATTGTTGTTGCATCTTTTTCAGGACCGCAGTAGGTCCAGTTGGGTGGTGATCAACAGGTGCGCGCATCTTGGGATCGGATCCTCTATTCTAACCACTGAGGTCGGCATGATTACGTTATCTTCGTTTGTTGTTCTGTTGTAATCATGTATCGTTTTTGACAAACTCTGATGTAAACTGGTGCACCGCTTTTATGATTTTATGAGAAGTAACAGTCCCGTCTTTGATTATTGGTTTCTGATGATTGATAAATAATTTGTAAATTTCCACTGTTTCGGGATGTTACAGCTTGTTTTTCAATTCTAAATCCTGTTGCATCTTCCAGTGTCTTTGTGCTGTCGCAGTCACAATTTTGCTGAAAAAATTTATGAGCATCAACCACAAAACTGTGTTCCAGATCAAGTTGAAGGACAACTTCCATTGTTTATCCTGAAATTGACGAGTACAATAACCTGTTTGATTTACAACAAGAACAACATGTTATGTATACATGAAAAATGAAACTTGATTGCAATTATAGAACCTGCACCAATAGGTTTAACTTGTAGAAAATACAATTGTTGGGTAATGAGGATAGAAACATCAATGTGTGATAAACAAGTTGAACTTTACTATTTATTTCTTTTTTGCTTGCTACAAGCAATGGTTAAAAAGACGGCCAACTAGTCAGAAATCAGACCTGGGCCGACTAGCTCAGGTTCTTGTAACAAGCAAAAATGGTTAAAAAGTTGGCCGACTAGTCGGAAACCAGACCTGGGCCAACTAGCTCAGGTCCTACTAGTTACCCATGTTTTATTGTGTTATTATGCGTTTTCTTGTGTTCTTGTGTTTTTCTAGCATTTTTATGTCTTTTATTTTTTCTTATTTTTTATTCTGTTTCTTGGCAACTACTCGGCGATTAGTCGGGCCAGTCGGACTAGAGCTGTCTAGTCGACTGGCCGACTTCTAATCCTTGGCTACAAGTGGTGTGGAATGAATAGGTACACACATTGCAAAATACTGAGTCATCATCAATACCCATCAAACATGAAACATGAGTAACATACGAAGGAAACTTCAGGTTACTGTGAAACAGAGTTCATTAAGAAGTGGTACTTCAAGTTATTCAGAAGACTCTTTAATTAAAGTTGTTGAAAAATTGGTATTATTTCACATCCTAGGATCCACATCTACCTTTTGACTTCTCCTGGTGACTTGGTCTTCCTTTGAAGAATTTCTAGCAAATAAAATAATGTAAAAACGGGCTAACAGTACTTTCCTATGCAAAGAAACGCGGGGCTCAGTATAAGGCTGATAACAATCGCTAGTAACATTGTCCCGTTTGTTTGTATCTAATTTGTTGTAGTGGAAAGTTCAAGCACCACAGTTGTACTCAACAAGGTTGAAATTTAAGCAAGCACTAACAACCACATACATATGACAAAGTATCGTCAATACCTTTACATGTGAAGGAGAATAAAATTGCAGAGAAAGGTACTTTCTCCTTGGCCATATGTAACTTCGAGATAAACTTGGGCAATAATGAAGAGAATCCAGGTATGTGGCCGAGTACAATAATCAATTCATTCTCCATCCACTCTAAAAGTTGATTGTTGCAAATAAGAATTGTTATGTCCCTAACCCATTAGGGTACTAACAGGGGATTTGGAGGAGATTAGGGTGAAGTTTGCATGGGGAAGTGATGTGAACAATGCGTGTGTGGGGAAGAGGAGGAACAGTGACGTGGGGGGTATGGGTTGGGTGGTACGTTGCTGTGGAGAGGAGGGAGTTGCTGTGGATGGGTTTGGGTTTTATAAACCAAATTCGTCCTCCTTTCTTTTCTTCTTCTTCTTCTTCCATTTTGTTGTTGCCATTCATCTCTCTCACTCACTCCCTTCCTCTCTTCCGATGACCAGACTTTGTGGAGGCGTCTCCGGCGCGTGGAGGCAAGCTAGGAGTTGGAGGAGAAACGCGGGGCGCACGGGATGTAGGCGGCTGCTAAGGAGTTGGAATGGTTTGGATCTCCGATCTTCTCCGGTGATCGCACATTTGAGGTATGCCGCTTCTTAGTGTGTACGATGGTTGCTCACCCTCGTGGGAGGGTGGTGTTTGTCGGTCGGGGGAGGTCGGAGACCTCTCCGGCGACGCGTTCCTTGTAAAACCTCGGCTGGCGCGAGTTTGAAGACGACCAACGGTTGACCGGGTCCCGTTGGGCGGTCGACCGATGTAGTGTATTTTTGACTGCCTGTTGTGTTTTGGTCGACCGGTTCCTTGGGTCGGTCGACCGGAAGTTAAGTGTACTTGATCATTTTTTGCTTGTTGCGGTCGACCGTTATATGACTTAGAAGTAATAGGATGCCCTGGTAGTTTTCGGTCGACCGAGACCCCTGAGTCAGTCGACCGATAGTTTTGAGTTAATGTTGACCAGACTCCCAATTTTGACATCGTTCGGTCGACCGGTTTTAGACTTTCGGTAGACCATTGGGACTTAAGTTTTGCGCAAATAGGTCGACCGTTGTAGACCTTCTGTCAACCGATTCCTTTGAGGAAACGGTCGACCGAGTTGCCTCCTTCGGTCGACCGTTTTTGCACAGGACTGAATTCCTGGTTCCCTTTTTGAATGCCAACTTTGTCCACGAAAACCCGTGTCCTCGCCTTGTCCGTGAGCCGGGACGTGATGGTGGGTGCGTTCCGCGTGCCTGCCCAGGGACCGCCGTGTGGAAGTGTGGGTGCTCGGGACGCGTTACCTCCATGTATGGATCGTGACTAATATGATGGATTGATTGGACTCATTGTAGAGTAGCAGGCCTGAGGGATCGTGGATCCCAATGTATGATGATTGTGCAAGCACGCAACTATCGTTGGGTGAGGTGATTATTGACCTATATGGCGACGAAGGTTGCTGCCCTGCTTTTATAGCGGCGGCGGTGGTGTTTGCGGCTCGTGGAGCCTGATGACCTGGCAGACTTCGGTCTGGACCCGTCCGATGATGTGCCAGACGTATTGTTGGACCACCGATGTTGTGCCGGTGATGCCGCCGATGTTGTTCCGGCGATGATGATTGATGGGTCGATGCTTTTTCGGCTATGTTTTCCTCAGTTTGGCACCTACTGAGATGAAGATTGATGGACCGACCGAGCGACGGCTCCGTTGGTGTGGTTTTGACCATGAAGTTACAGATCTGTTTCTTATGGCGCGGACCTGGCAGATGCCCCTTGCCGAAACCCATGTTTTGTGTAGCCGCGTGTGGGGGTGTCGCGTCTTGCTCCGTTAGACCGTATGTGCCTACGGTAGGTCTCCTCGGGAGACCCGATGATGATGGTCGGACTGAGGTCCTGTGTTACCCTTCGGGGGAATTGTTTTCCTTACTGTTGATGACATGACATGCTACTTGTATGATAGGTTTATTTGTACTACTGCATGCATATAAGTGAGCTTGGCATACGGGATTTCCTTATGGAAACTCATGCATTTTTGTTGCATCTTTTTTAGGACCGCAGTAGGTCCAGTTGGGTGGTGATCAGCGGGCGCGCGTATCTTGGGATCGGATCCTCTATTCGAACCAGTGAGGTCGACATGATTACGTTTATTTTCTTTTGTTGTTCTGTTGTAATCATGTATTGTTTTGACAAACTCTGATGTAATATGGTCCACCGCTTATATGTTTTATCAGAAGTAACAGTCCCGTCTTTGATTATTGAGTTATGTTGTCTTGATTATAAATTTTTAAATTTCCGTTGTTTCGGGATGTTACAAGAATAATAAAAACAGTATGCAAAAGAGTAGCCATTCCCATATTAGAGCAAAATAAAAGTTCTGATACTACTATTTATAGATAGCATGCATTTAGAGAGAGAAAAATGAGTAAATGACAGCAGAGCGTTAATAATTCATAATGACCAATACACACATCTGCAAGACCCTACGAAACTTGAAAGTCAAACATTCTCCATAGATTCAATAAGCAACAGAACAACGATTCAATAAGCACTTTAAGACCATGTCAAGGGGGACAAGCATCAAAAATTAAAGAACCTGTGTATGAGTCTTCATAATTGCTTTCCTAGTCATTGTTGCAAGAAAGAATTGCCAAAAGGGAATTCCAAATTGTCCACACATTATACCAGCCAAATCAAATAGTGGATTTGGTATCTGACATAAGAAAGTCACAAGACCAGAAAATAAGTGAAGTTAAAATTGAAGCATGGAAATAGAACTTTAGAAGCATATATTAAAAATTTAGAGCAAGCATTGATGCCTAATGCTTAAGATAGGCTCATTAGAGACACATGTAAGAAACATCAAGCATCAACATCCTCTCATTATGGAGAGGATGTGAGCGCTGATAAAGCAAATGTATACACGGTTCTTGTAACTAAATTGAAAAATTAATACCAGATCATCTCTGCATTAAGGGATGGACCTCAATATCTCATTCTATGATGACTTTCAAGGCCAATAACTGGCATCTAACATGAAGTACAGTTGGGGCCTAAGGAGTAAGGATGCCTGATTTTCCTAGTAAATATAAACATCATCAACATCAACATAACCCCAATGCCTCAGAAGAGGCTCCCGCCTAAGCGAGGTAAGGGGGTCGGATGTACGCAACCCTACCATTGTAAAACAGTGAGGTTATTGGATTAATCTAAGGATTAAGATGAGGTTTGCCCAAAGCATGAGACGTGGCGCACTCTCATTGGCTGCTCATTAGGGTTTAGGGTGGGGCCATCTATATAAGGAGGGGAGCCTCCCATTGGATGGACTAATTCTTGTGTGCAAACCCTAGCCTCCACCCTAACCCTAGCCGCCCTCTCCCTCTCTCTCCCATTCGTCCCTGCACATCAAGCAAGCCAATCAGTAGACTCTTGGGTTGTGGACTCGTGCTTCTTCTCCAAGAGAGTAGAAGACCGACCGGTGCTCCAGAGGATTCCGTGAGGTGATCGTCGATCCATTCCGCTGCCACAGGTTCTCTCCACCAAAGGTAATTTTGAACCTGTAGATTCAATCGTAGATTGCTAACATTGGTACCAGAGCCATCTTGGTCACCTCCGAATTTTTTGAGCACTTTCTTATTTCATATATGTTGAAATAATTTCGGTAGTTGTTCAGAGAAATCGCATACATGTGTATTTTTTTCTCTTCATCATGCACCTAGGGTTTGATGGCATTTTTCTCACCCTTGCGCATGTTTTTTCTTGATTCATTTCATTACATGCGAATTGTATTACAAGTTTCATCATGATTTCATTCTTGAGCATAGCTTAGATTTCACTTTATGCATGTACCTAGGGTTACATGTTAATCTATGTTTGTTGCGCATATTTCTTTCAACCAAAGCTTGCGGCTAGAGTTGATTTATTCTTGATTATTTGCGCATATATGTTGTTTGAAATATGATGATAATTTTACAAGAGTTAATTATTGCATGTATCATATAATGTGATCATATATTTCGGATGGTATGATTTGATTGTGCATTTTTTTAAAACTCTTGTACATACATCTAAGGTTAGATGCTTGTTGCCTTATTCATGTAGGTGTAATTTTTAATCTCATGTGCATGCATCTAGGATTAGATGTCGATTGCAATATCATGCACATACATGAATATTGAGTTACCATATTGTATATTTCGGATTTTGGGAATGAGAGCATTCATTTCATTTGAAATATTTCCTTTATGATTGAATGCACATATATGTTAATCTCATTAAGGATTTTCGGATTTCTTTTGGAATGATTGCATGCATTTCATTTGAAATATTTTCTTTTCATCAAATGTGCATATATGTGATGCCATCCACCAAAGAATTTCGAATTTTTCTTTCCATTACAAGTAGTATAATTATTGTTGATTGCATGCTTATATTGATTATGGAAAGATTGGCTAATTCTGAAATTTTTGGGAGATATTATGGGCTGTAATTTTATTGCCTTAAAAATATGTTTGGATGCTTTCCTTTGATGCAAAAATATGTGTTGCTCTCCACCATATAATTTCGGATTTTTCTTTCCTAAACAAAGTAGGATAATTTTGTGCTATCATGATTATATTGATTAGGGAAAGAAGAAAAAATAAAATCTGTTTTGAGAATGATTATTGTGGAGATTGGTTGTCATTACCTAACACGTTTTTTTGCCTATTTTCGTGCCCCATTCATGCATTGTTTCCTTATGCATGACTTCCTTATTGTTTGAATGAGGTGCACACTTTATGGTATTTTTTTCATACGTCGGATTGTGCTAACGTATGGAAAGATTCTGGCTATGTGGAATGAATGATTTCTGATTTTATTTACTGCCTTATTGAGAGATGAGCGTAATTTCATTCATTTATTTCCATTTGCAATAGTTATTGCAATGGGCTGTAATATTTTTGGACTGTAATATTTATGGACTGTAATAATTATGGATTGTAATAATTATGGACTATGGACTGTTTATTGCCCCAAGGAGACGAGGGGCTCCTTTATTTTTATTATTGCGATATTATTGTTATAAGACTCATGCAGGTTCCCGTCGACGAGGCTAAATCCCTAATGGGGATCATTAGCTCGATATGGAAGTAATGTAGTAATCATATCTGTGTGATGTTGATTGGATTTTTTTTTGAAAACCGTTTTTGGGAACTCGCATGCCTAGTGGGAGTTGCAAGGTTGAAGTGTTTTGTGTAAACCACCTTACAACCGGCGGCAAATATTTTTTTTGCTGATTTACCATGATTTAAAACGTTTTTTTGGGGTCATTAAATCATGATGGAGCTCAATATCTAGATTAGTAAAATGGCTTTATTAACTATTGCATGAGGATTTGATCGAATGCTTTATGTTTTCTTTTGGTCTGAATGCTATAGCAATTAAGTCAGTTTATTCTTTATGATTATTGTAGCTCATTATATTTTATGCTAGAACTCATGTATCGCTATGTATTTTGATTGTCCAAGATTCTTTATGGCTGCTTCCAAAAGCATTGTCGCTGATCTGACTCGAGGAGATAAACTCAATGAAAGAAATTACGATCTGTGGCATCGTAAAATTCAGTATCTCTTAGAGGATCAGGACATGTTAGAAAACATAAACCAATCTATGTCTCCCCCCGAGGAGGGGAATATTGCGCAACATCGCAGAAACTTGGATGTTTATAATGCATGGAAAAAGAAAGACCGAATTGCTCGAATCACAATTCTAAGTTCAATGAGGGCGATCTGTTACTGCGGTTCGAAAAGTTTCAAACTGCAAAGGCCTTGTGGGAAGCTGTGAAGTTTCAGTACGGAGTGACCTCCGTCACAAGGCCCGCCAGCTTGGGCTCATGTTTGATGGGTATAAAATGTGCTAAGGACACACGATGAGGCAACATATTACCGCAATGTCAAACATGATAAGCGAGCTGAGCGCTGTCGGTCGTGGTAAGACCGATGAGGAGCAAGTGTCTGCTCTCATCAGATCGTTGCCTTCAAAGAATTGGGAGCATATGAAGGTCCATCTGACTCATGCTGATGACATCAGGACATTTGACCAGGCCGCAAAATTCCTAGAGCTGGAGGAGGACCGCATGCTTGCGGAAGCCCCTCTAACTAAAGTATTTGCTGCTGAGGCTGGCGCTCCTCGGAGGAGTGCATGTTTTAAGCGCAAAAGAGATAGAGCTCAGGGTTTTAAAGGCAAGAAGGGTGCAAATGCAAACAAAACAGAAAACAAAGCTGGAAAGAAATGACCTCGAGGATCCAGAGGTGGGACAGATAAGTCTAATGTGACTTGTTTTAACTGCCGAAAGACTGGACATTTTGCTTGTGAGTGCCCTGAGCAAAAGGTATTTACTGTGTGTAATCCCTCGAATTGTAACGTGACTAGTTCTGTGATGCTCACTGATCATTCTCCTGTGTGGATTGTGGATTCAGGTTCCACGGACCACGTAACAAAGGATCGTTCTGCCTTCGTGGAATATAGCCATATTCCAAGTGGGAGGCGAATAAACATGGCAAACAACACTAGCATTGAAGTTCTTGGAGTTGGCACATGCAAAGTGGCTTTGTGAAGTGGCCGGATCCTATTACTTCACGATGTGTTGTATGCACCAGCTATACGGCGAAATATTATTTTTGTTGTTGTCTTTATGAGACATGGTTTTAAAATTGTTTTTGAGAACAATGATATGGGTTTATACCTTTTCTAACATTTATTATGGACATGCTTTTCTTTCTGACGGTTTTATTGTGTTGGACGCAATTTATGATTTCAATCATAATGCTAGTGCCTTTATGAGCCAAAGTTCCATGAATAATGATTCAGTTATGTGGCATGCTAGACTAGGTCACATTGGTGTTGACCGGATGAACAGGTTGGCAAAGGAGGGGGTATTAGGAGAAGATCCAAATTTGAATTGCCGACCTGTGAACCTTGTCTAGCTGGAAAGGCAACTAGAAAACCGTTCGGAAAAGCCATTAGGGCTACTTCTCCTTTAGAACTAATTCACTCAGATAATTATGGACCTTTGAATGTGCGTACTAGACAAGGACAAAGTTACTTCATCACATTCATTGATGACTTCACGAGATATGGTCATATTTATCTTATTTCTCACAAGTCAGAAGCTCTAGAATGTTTTAAGAAATTCATGAGCTTAGTTGAGAATCAGTTGGATAATAAGATAAAAACTCTTCGAACGGATAGAGGTGGTGAGTATCTCTCCATAATGTTCAAGGAGTTATGTGATGAAAAGGGGATATCTAGACAACTCACTATGCCTTATACTCCTCAACAAAATGGTGTTCCCGAGAGAAGGAATAGAACGTTGCTAGACATGGTTAGATCCATGATGGCGCATGCGAGCTTACCAATTTCGTTTTGGGGAGATGCTCTAATGACTGCTGCCTATATCCTCAATAGAGTTCCAACAAAATCGGTTCCCTCCACTCCATATGAGTTATGGACAGGACGGAAGCCTGATTTTAGTCTGCTGCGTCATTGGGGATGCGCGGCATACATTCATTCTACTAGTCACCGATATGGAAAACTAGGACCTAGAGGGAAAAAGTGTATCTTTGTAAATACAGTGATTTCTCCAAAGGTTATGTTTTTATCGGGGTAGACGAGAATGAAAGAAGGACGGAACTGGAGTCTAGGGATACCACATTCTTGGAAAATGATTTTCCAACCCTTGCTGGAGCTATCAAAGAGTCAGTGGACTTCTTTGAACAACAAGATGAGGACATTGCCAATCCATGGGATCAGGATATGGAAGTTGAACATGAGGTTCCACCAGTCGATCCTAGTGGGAGCAGCAATGCTGAGGATCCGATAGCTCTCACGGAGGATGAGCCATCAGATACCCATCTGCGTTGAAGTAAACGCGGGCACATTCCTCGTAGGCGATTTCGCTTAGAGGAGGAGGCCCTCATGATAGCTCACGAAGAAATTGATTATGAATCATCCGGGATGACAGTAATCGATGAGCAAGAACTGGAGACATTGAAAGAGGCTTTCGAAGGTCCAAATGCTAAAGAGTGGTTAGAAGCTATAAAGGAAGAGTTGGAGTCGATGAAAGTAAATCAAGTCTGGGACTTGGTCGACTTATCGCCGAACCGAAAGGCCATTGGGGCGAAGTGGATCCTCAAAATTAAGAGGAAGGCGGATGGATCTATTGCTAGATTGAAGGCTAGACTGGTAGCTAAAGGCTACACCCAAAGAGAAGGCGTGGATTTTGAGGAAACCTTTTCACCCGTGGTTAGGTTTGCCTCCATCCGCCTTCTACTAGATATTGTAGCTCAGATGGACTTAGAGCTTTACCAAATGGATGTAAAGACTGCTTTTCTCAATGGAGAACTTGAGGAGGAGATCTATATGGATCAACCTCAAGGTTTTGAAGTCAAAGGACAAGAGCGCAAAGTGTGCAAGCTCAACAAGTCCTTGTATGGCTTAAAACAAGCGTCTAGACAGTGGAACATTCGCTTCCATCAAGCTATATCAGAGAATGCGTTCTCTATGCTTGAGGAAGATCACTGTGTGTACGTTAAGAGATCCACTGGTAAATTTGTCATTCTGACCTTGTATGTTGATGACATACTCATGGCTGGCAATAGCAAAGATTTGCTGAAATCCACTAAAGAGTGGTTGTCCTCCACATTTGATATGAAGGACATGGGTGAAGCTAGCTACGTACTTGGTGTCAAGATAGTTAGAGATAGGTCCAAGAGACTTCTGGGATTGTCTCAAGAGACTTACATTAACAACGAATTGAAGAAATACCACATGGACAAATGCAAACCAATCGACACTGCTGTTGAGAAGGGTTTACACTTAAGCCTTGATAAGCATCCTGAGACTCCTTAAGAGAAGGCCAAAATGAGCAAGGTTCCATACTCCAATGCTGCGGGAAACCTTATGTACGCTATGATGTGTACTAGGCCAGACATTTGTTATGCTGTGGGTATGGTGAGTCGATACCAGTCCAACCCAAGCATGGAGCACTGGAAGGCGGTCAAGAGAATCATGAGATACCTCAGAGGAACGAGTAACTACATGTTGTGTTACCAAGCATCAGTTCTCCGCCCGATTGGCTATTGTGACGCCGATGGGGCTGAGACATTGATGAAAGGAAGTCTACTTATGGTTATGCTTTCTTGCTGCCTAATAGGGCCATGTCATGGTCCAGCAAGAAGCAAACTTGTATAGCCCTGTCGACTATGGAAGCAGAGTATGTTGCATGCTCTGCAACAGTACGAGAGCCAGTTTGGTTGAGGAGGTTCTTACAACACACTGGGCTTGTAGAGACATCTGATGAGCCTGTTGTTGTCTATTGTGACAGCATGGCTGCCCTTTATTATGTGAAAGACCCCAAATATCATGGAAAGACCAAACATATATAGGTTAGGTATCATGTTGTGAAGGACATCATAGCGAGAAAGGAAGTTGTGTTAAGACATGTATTTACTAGTCTTATGGTAGTTGACCCTCTTACCAAGGCTATAGCTAAGGCCTCGTTTGTGTCTCATGTGAAGTCCTTAGGCTTACGCCGACTTTGATGTATTGGCATGAATAAATTTCCTTTTATGAGTGATTGTGTTTTTCCTTTCAACTATATCTGTTTGGTTGATGTAGTTGTTCTAGCATAAAATATTATTCTGTCAATAGGTTGAAGAATGCTTACTCACACGACCATTCGCCTCTGACGCTTTTGGTAGCGAGCAGAGATGAGACTGATCATGAGGAGATCTTGTATGATAGATCCAGAATAGTTCATGATAAGACGGTCGCCTTGATTAGGAATCAAGATGAGATCCTCTATGTTGGTGAGGATTGACATTAATGTTCCCACGATTCATGTGACCTATAGAAGCCAAGTGCGAGCATCACATGTGGCGCCAGGTGACACCTGTATGGTGTTAAGGGGACAATGATGAAGCTCGGGTCAGGCGCAGAGGTGGTGCAACTGGACTAAGACTTGTATGGTGTTGAGAGACAGACATACTGTTGTGTACAGTATGATCCACCATAGCATGTTTGTCATACAACATGTGCTGAGCGACCGTTTGGAAGTGAAAGGATGTATCCCTGCTCCTTCACTGTGTGAGTCCAAGACTTGATTATCATTTAGTTGCCCTCAGTGACCTTCGACGACACCATGAAGCAAAGAGTTGATGTGGCTACTTTGAGATGTTATCTATGACCATGAGAGATTCGGTCTAAAGAGGCATCTTCGGGAAAGGAGTCAACTCTGAGTGTAATGATGGTCTGGGGCGAAGGGAAAGGTTTGACTCGACTGCACTAAAAGTATTTGCTGGGCCCAACTGTATTGGATACAGTAGCAAGTACCTTAAGGACAAGAAGGTATTCTCTCCGAGGGATCGAGATACCGTTCATGTCAAGTGAGTTTCTGAGTACACCTGGGGAACAGTGATGTGCATTTGACTGCTTAATTGTTATTTTTTTGAGGATGTTGCCATTCTGGCCATCTAGTAAGGTTTCTAGTTTGAGACTCCTAAATTGCAGGTGCATCACCGGTCGCACGACCCATTTGTCCGTATGATCGGAAGAGTACATGTGTCGGGGACACATATGGTCTTGTATCAGGGATACATGATCAGAGACTTGCGTATTGTGGATGCATTCTTGGAAGAGAGAAATAGTTGTATATATCAGGGATGTATACATATGTGTCAGGGACACATGAAGAGGTGACACATTGCCATCTTATGATTGTATGTATCGGGGATATATACGTATGTGTCAGGGACACAAAAGAAGATGACGTGTTGTTGACGTGCTGTTGTGCAAGTGGGAGATATTGGATTAATCTAAGGATTAAGATGATGTTTACCTAAAGCACTGCCACGTGGCGCACTCTTATTGGCTGCGCATTAGGGTTTAGGGTGGGGCCATCTATATAAGGAGGGGAGCCTCCCATTGGATGGACTAATTCTTGTGTGCAAACCCTAGCCTCCACCCTAACCCTAGCCGCCCTCTCCCTCTCTCTCCCATTCGTCCCTCCACATCCACCAAGCCAATCCGTAGACTCTTGGGTTGTGGACTCGGGCTTCTTCTCCAAGAGAGTAGAAGACCGACCGGTGCTCCATAGGATTCCGTGAGGTGATTGTCGATCCATTCCGCTACCACAGGTTCTCCCCACCAAAGGTAATTCTAAACCTGTAGATTCAATCAACATCACACAGATATTATTATTACATTACTTCCATATCGAGCTAATGATCTCCATTAGGGATTTAACCTCGTCGACGGGAACCTGCATGAGTCTTATAACATTAATATCGCAATAATAAAAATGAAGGAGCTCTCGTCTCCTTGGGGCAATAAACAGTCCACAGTCCATAAATATTACAGTCCATAAATATTACAGCCCATTGCGATAACTATTTCAAATGGAAATAAATGAATGAAATTACGCTCATCTCTCAATAAGGCAGTAAATAAAATCAGCAATCATTCATTCCACATAGCCACAATCTGTCCATACGTTAGCACAATCCGACGTATGAAAAAAAATACCATAAAGTGTGCACCTCATTCAAACAATAAGGAAGTAATGCATAAGGAAACAATGCATGAATGGGGCACGAAAATAGGCAAAAAAACGTGTTAGGTAATGACAACCAATCTCCACAATAATAATTCTCAAAACAGATTTTTTTTTCTTCTTTCCCTAATCAATATAATCATGATAGCACAAAATTATCCTACTTTGATTAGGAAAGAAAAATCCGAAATTATATGGTGGAGAGCAACACATATTTTTGCATCAAAGGAAAGCATCCAAACTTATTTTTAAGGCAATAAAATTACAGCCCATAATATCTCCCAAAAATTTCAGAATTAGCCAATCTTTCCATAATCAATATAAGCATGCAATCAACAATAATTATGCTACTTGTAATGGAAAGAAAAATTCGAAATTCTTTGGTGGATAGCATCACATATATGCACATTTGATGAAAAGGAAATATTTCAAATGAAATGCATGCAATCATTCCAAAAGAAATCCGAAAATCCTTAATGAGATTAACATATATGTGCATTCAATCATAAATGAAATATTTCAAATGAAATGAATGCTCTCATTCCAAAAATCCGAAATATACAATATGGTAACTCAATATTCATGTATGTGCATGATTTTGCAATCAACATCTAATCCTAGATGCATGCACATGAGATTAAAAATTACATATACATGAATAAGGCAACAAGCATCTAACCTTAGATGTATGTACAAGAGTTTAAAAAAAATGCACAATCAAATCATACCATCCGAAATATATGATCACATTATATGATACATGCAATAATTAACTATTGTAAAATTATCATCATACTTCAAACAACATATATGCGCAAATAATCAAGAATAAAACAACTCTAGCCGCAAGCTTTGGTTGAAAGAAATATGCGCAACAAACATAGATTAACATGTAACCCTAGGTACATGCATAAAGTGAAATCTAAGCTATGCTCATGAATGAAATAATGATGAAACTTGTAATACAATTCGCATGTAATGAAATGAATCAAGAAAAAACATGCGCAAGGGTGAGAAAAATGCCATCAAACCCTAGGCGCATGATGAAGAGGAACAAAACTACACATGTATGTGATTTCTCTCAACAACTACCGAAATTATTTCAACATATATGAAATAAGAAAGTGCTCAAAAAATTCGGAGGTGACCAAGATGGCTCTGGTACCAATGTTAGCAATCTACGATTGAATCTACAGGTTCAGAATTACCTTTGGTGAAGAGAACCTATGGCAGCGGAATGGATCGACGATCACCTCACGGAATCCTCTGGAGCACTGGTCGGTCTTCTACTCTCTTGGAGAAGAAGCACGAGTCCACAACCCAAGAGTCTACGGATTGGCTTGGTGGATGTGGAGGGACAAATGGGATAGAGAGGGAGAGGGCGGCTAGGGTTAGGGTGGAGCCTAGGGTTTGCACACAAGAATTAGTTCAACCAATGTGAGGCTCCCCTCCTTATATAGATGGCCCCACCCTAAACCCTAATGCGCAGCCAATGAGAGTGGACCTCATTCTAACAGTTCCGACCAAGGTATAAAGCATAAAATGAGATGCAAATTGTAATTTAAATTGTTAATCATGTGTTGATCCCAACAACAATATATTTAACAAAGAAATGTCAGACTAATATAGTTCTTTGTTTATACGTACAACTCACACATTGATCCAATCGAGAAAACGGGTTCATGGGAAAAAAACAGTACTCACTTTTTTAAATGAGGTCCAATCATATACTCGCAATTTTATGTGTTTGTCTCTACAAAAGGCGAATTTCTAATAGGTAATATTTCCATTAATAAATGTTTTAAAACCTTGTGTATTTTTACAGCAAATTGCCATTATTTCAAAAACAAATGTAACTGCAACACAAAAAAAATGCATTATAATTACTACGTTAGTAAAAAACCATTTGACTTTAGTATTATGAACAAAAATCTTTTTTAACAAAAAATCTTTTTTAACATATCATGTCCAGAAAATGTATTTTAGTTTAATACGACATCAATAAATTCTACAATTAAATACTTCCACAACTTAGGGAACAAGATAGATTTGGTGGATTTGATTTGGAAATGAATAAAAGAATTACAATTTAGAATATTATAATTAGACGATTTTGTAATTAATAACTGACAATTAAGAAGCACAGGGGCTACATCCAATGACTTGGATCTTTGTAAATGCAAAGGTGTTTAATATAGGGTTTTTTTTCAGATAAAGGCGACCCTAATTAGTCTTAAGGTTGAGTTACTCATATTATTAGATGCTTTTTGCGAAAATTCAAGTCTCTGAAAGAAACTTCCACATTATGCTTTTGGATGTGGCAGTTACCAAGAAAGAATTTGCCTGGTTGATTCCTATTTATTATAATTTTCTAGAACAAAATCATTCTTATATTCCAAATTGAAACCACCAAATCGACATCCTTCCATTAAATTGTCAGATCAAATGCAATTTCATTGATAAGGTAGCAAACCAAAAAGGTTTTATTGATGTAGTAGACCAGTAGTAACTAAAATTTTCTTTTATTGAGGTAGTAGCCTATTAGATTCTCTTTTTTGGATCTGTTAGTAGCAAATTAGATTCATTTCATAATTGTTTTATTAATTGATAATATCATCTAACAAGAGACAACTATTGGGTGAAAACAAGAAAAAATTGCATTATTTATTGTGCAACCAAAAACTTTGTGAGAGGGTCATGAATTTAGAGGCCAACGATTGAGGAATGCCGGTGAAATTCATGGTTGAAGCTTAATGGCATTGGTTTCTTTGGTGAATGTATATTCGCTCATCCTCAATTAAATTTTCACCAGTTGGTTTCAATTGTTTTTTTTTTGGTTGGCTGGTATGATTTAATCTAGGTTGTTTGGCCAGCCTTAGTTTTGTATTTTTTCGCATTATGTAAATTAACCATCTCCTTTAACAAAACAAGAGAGAAATTAACAACTAATAGTAAATAGGGAAATCATCTTACAGCAGCGAGCAATAAGATGGTGAAAAAAATCAGATGTTGTGAACTAGAAAAGAGCCATTGTTTGATTCGCTTGAAGAGAGAAGACATAGATCCATTGTCTTTAGAGGAAGAATCATTGAATTCTTCCATTGCATTTAACTTGCTTCCTGAAATTCGTGCGGCCATGCAACTTACAATTTCAAATGATCAAACAATTCACAATGTTAACAATAATGATAGCTTCAAATAATAAATTAGCAGATATTTAACTCAATAAAAAGATGAACCAGGCTATCATGCGAAACCAGCCAAACTGACAAGTGAAATGTTTTGGAAAGGTTTCTAATAATATGTGCTTCCAATAATTAATTATTTTCATTTTTTCGATAAGTTTCTTTTATTCTATAATTTAACTGTTTTCAGCTTTCATTCTCATAAACTATAATCTTTGGTCTTGATATGGTTATCAGTTTCTAAGACCTCTTTACAATCTTGAGACTTGATAATCCTGAAGTTAATATTCACCATGACCTACGGTGCATCATGACAAACAATACTTTGTGCTTTACTGATAACATAGAATAATTCTTGCTAGATCTGGTGTGATGGATAATATTTAAAAAGCTAAACAGAAATAGCCAAGAAAATTGTAGATATAATTATCATTTTTTATTGGTAATAGCATTATCAATTGGTCAAGAGACAAACTGTTACGTCCCTAACCGATTTAGTTGTAATGAGGATTAGAGGAGGGGTTTAGCATGGGGAAGGAGGCAAGGAATAGTGGTGGGCTGTGTGGTGTGATGGAGTAGGGGTGTAGGGTGAGGGGTTGGTTGGGTTTTGTGCGTGGTTGGAGAGAAAACCACACTCTCTCTCACTCTTGCATTCTCTCTTCCTTTCAAGCGAACCCGGCGTGGCTGAGGAGGCTCCGGCGTGAGCCGCGGAGGTCGGCGTGCGAGGAGGCCACGTGCTGGTGCGGACCGGAGGTGGTGTCTTGAGTTCTCCGGCGGGAGTCGTTGATCTCCTTCTTGAGGTATGCCGCTCCTTAGTGTGTTTTTTTTGTTAACCCTTGTAGGGGGGTTGTGTTGGTCGGTCGGGGGAGCTGGGAGACCTCCCCGGCGACGAGAACGACGTAAATCCTCGGCTGGCGCGAGGTTGAAGACGACAAACGGTCGATCGGGTTCCTTCGGGCAATCGACCGATGAAGTGTTTTTACCCGACTTTAACCTTCACCGGTCGAACGATGCCTTGTGGTAGTCGACCGGTAGTGCGTTTTGCTGGTGAGTTGGGATTGTCTGTCGGTTTTCGGTCGACCATCCCTTGTTTTGGGGTCGACCGAACTTAAGTGTACTTGATTTTGCATGCCGTTCGACCGTTTTCGATATATCATTCGACCGTTATATGACGTAGACTATTAGGATGACCCTGGATGTTTTCAGTCGACCGGGACCCCTGAGTCGGTTGACCGAATAGTCTTGTTGATTTTGACAAACTCCGAATTTTGACCTCGTGTTCGGTTGACCGGTTTTAGACTGTTGTTCGATCGTTTGGACTTTAGTGATGCGCGGAATAGTTCGACCGTTGTAGACTTTCGGTCGACCGAACCTATCGGGGTTGGTCGACCGGTTAGGCTCTTTCGGTCGACCGTTTGTGTGCAGAACTGAATTCCTAGTCTTGTGGTTGTGTCAACTCTGTCCATGGAAACTCGTGTCCTCTCTTAGAGCGTGAGCCGACAGGTAACGGCGGGTACGTGCTCGTACCGCCCAGGGACCACCGTGTGGAAGAGTGTGGACGCTTGAGTCGCGCCACCTCCGTGTTGGACGTGGTGTGACGTGTTGTTGCCTTACTCTCTGATGAGTAGCATACCTGAGGGATCACGGATCCCAATGCGTGTGATGCATGGCTCGTGGAGCATGATGACCCTGCAGACTACGGTCTGGACCCGTCCGATGTTGTGTCGGACAAATGTTGTACCACCGAGGTTGTGTCGGCGATGCCGCCGAGGTTTTTGGCGGCGATGATGTTCCGGCTTGTGGTTTTGACGTCCGATGTTGTGCCGGACATATGTTGTACCACCGATGTTGTGTCGGCGATGCCGCTGATGTTGTGCCACCGATGATCACCGATTGGGCACCTATCCTGGGATGTTGACCGACAGGGCTACGACTCCGTCGAAGGTCCTGTAGACCACTTGGTTCCTTGCGCGGAAGTGCGGACGCTCCTCACCGATCCCTTAGGCTCGTGTAGTCACGTGTGGTGGGACGCGTCGCGTACTGTCCGTAAGACCGTATGTGCCTACGGTCAGTTTCCGAGGAAGACCCGTTGTTGTTGCTGGACGGGTGATTGACATCATTTCATGCTCATATTTGTATCTTATATCCATTATCTTACACCTAAGCAATGCTACGTGACGAGTTTTATGTTTGAATTTCAGAAATAAAGAGGTTTGAAGAGAAGAGCAATGAAAGGACCCAAAAGCAGGAAAAAGGACTTAATTGTGAGACTTGGGGACTGAGATGCCAGGGAGAAGGACCTGAACGTAAGACCAAAGGACCTAAGAGCAAAACAGAAAACTCCACACCATCATGGGGAGTATTTTGGCAATTCGATTCAGGTCGGAGCTCCAACAAGCAAAGTAGATGCATCCAAGACCAACATATTCATCAAGAAAAGCCCACAACCAAAACCAACTCGATATGGATCATATAGACCGCCAATTGGCGGTCTTGGACCGCTAATTGGTGGTCCATATTGCTCTGGATCCACTAAGATTTGTGGAGAAAAATGCTACCTTCAATGTGAGTCATTTGTTAGTAAAATAATTCTTCTAGTTTCTTTTAATCTTGTGTTTTAATTTGTGCATGTTTGTTTAATCTTTCCTTTCCTTTGATGCTTCTTTAATATTTCTTGCTTGATTAGTGTAATTTTATTTCAGTATAACGCTTCATTTTGTTAGAGTAGTTAGTTTAAATATGTGTGAGTAGTTCCATCCCCTTTGGGGGTGGAGTAGATGTTTCTACATGTTATTTAGGTGGTATGAATGCTAGATTTTATTGTTTGTGAGAGATATTAGTATGCTTGCTTGAATTAATAAGAACTTTACTTGATGGTTTCTGTCATAGTTAGGTACACTCCATGCTCGTTATGTTCTTAACAACAACCTTGCATTGCTCATATTAATCACCTAGGTTAGTGTTGTAAATGATAGGTCTTGCAATGAGGTACTTCTTATGCATGAACAAACACTAACCACACTTGAGCTTATTGTATGCATTCAACACCACACTTATTTCATGTGCACACACACACACTCCACCCCTTAGGGGTTTTCATTCCTGCGTTTTTATCTTCTTCATTAATTGTTTAGATTAGTTGTTTAAGTGATTTCATTTCAGCTTGCTTGTTTACTACTTTAGATTAGTGTAGTGTTGTGTAACCCATCTTTCTCCATTTTTTACCACTCGCACTCGCACAAACCAAACGTCGACACACCTCCCAGTGGACGACCCGTATTTGTCATCACTTCAACGCGGTCGTGCACTTGCGGTTAATATAAAACGATCAAACAACGAGTGTCCTTGTGAACCCTGTTGAGGGTCGTTGTTGTTGGACTGAGGTCCTGTTTACCCTGTTGAGGGACTTGATGCATTGCATATGTGACATGACATGCTACTAGTATGATAGGTTCATTTACCGTACTACTTCATGCATATAGGTGAGCTTGGCATACAGGGTTTCCTAATGGGAAACTCAGGCATCGTTGTTTGATTCATGTTTCAGGACCGCAGTAGGTTTTGTCGTGTGGTAACAGCTGGCGCACACATTTTGGGGCCAGGTTCCTCATTGGACTCTTCGAGGTCGTCATGATTGCTTTACCTGTCTTTTCATTGTGTTGTTGTAATTACGTCTTTTGACAAACTCTGTTATATTATTGGTGCAACGACTGTTGATTTATGTGAGTAACATTCCCATTGATGAGTTTATTCTGATAATCTCTTGATTGTTTAAAATTTTAAATTTCCGCTGTTTTGGGATGTTACACAAACTACTAACCTGCTTTTGAGATAAAATAAGGAGGAAGCTCGCCAAGTGCAGTTCCAACACCCCATAGAATAGCTTCAAGCTGCACTTGAGGAAGTACGCTTGTAAGTGGAACTCTTACTAACGTGTCAGGTAAAGATGGAAACTTTTGGTGATCCGAATTCAGAACAGTCCTTTTCAAGCCACAAGGGTCCCACTTCCAGTTGCACGCTGTCATATGGAGCAACCTTCAAATCAACTCGACCACGTTGCATTGACTTTATCGTAAAGAAGGCAATATGAGGACATAAATACATCACAAATGTGTGCAATCCAGACCCTGAAAAAATATAACAATAAGAAAAATCCCTTTCACAACATTGATTCTGTCCAACAAGGTAACAGCAAAAGTTCTCTTTATTAGTAACACAATGAACAAAACCATGCAGAAGTCCTGGCAATAGCTATCAACATAAATATCAATATTACCCTGATGCCTAAAAACAGACTCCCACATGAGTGAGGTAAGGGAGGACGGACGTATGCAACCATAAACCTGGTAATCAAAGAGGTTGTCTCTGTAACATCCCGAAACAGCGGAAAATTTAAAAATTTAAACAATCAAGACATCACTCAGATCAAATAATCAACGGGAATGTTACTCGAATAAATCAACAGTCGGTGCACCAATAATACAACAGAGTTTGTCAAAAGACGTGATTACAACAATACAAGGAATGACAGATAAAGTAATCACGACGACCTAGAAGAGTCCGATGAGGATCCTTGCCCCAAAATGTGTGCGCCCGCTGTCACCACCCGGCAGAACCTACTGCGGTCCTGAAACATGAATCAAACAACGATGCCAGAGTTTCCCATTAGGAAACCCCGTATGCCAAGCACACCTAAATGCATGCAATAGTACGGTAAAAGAACCTATCATACTAATAGCATGTCATGTCACATCTGCAATGCATCAAATCCCTCAACAGGGTAAACGGGACCTCGGTCCAACAACAACGACCCTCAACAGGGTGCACAAGGACATCAGTCCAGCAACAACAACAACGGGTCTCCCTCGGAAACCTACCGTAGGCACATACGGTCTTACAGACAGTACGCGACGCGTGCCCCCACACGCGACTACTCATTGGGATCCACGATCCCTCAGGTCTGCTACTCATCAGAGAGTAAGGCAACAACTCGTCACACCACGTCCAATCCGGAGGTGGCGCGACCCAAGTGTCCACACTCTTCCACACGGCGGTCCCTGGGCGGTACGAGCACGTACCCGCCGTCACCTCCCGGCTCACGCTCTAAGCGAGGACACGGGTTTCTGTGGACAGAGTTGACACGATCACAAGACCAGGAATCCAGTTTTGCACACAACTGGTCGACCGAAAAAGTCTAACCGGTCGACCGTCCCCAATAGGTTCGGTCGACCAAAAGTCTACAACGGTCGAACTATTCTGCGCATCACTTAAGTCCAAATGGTCAAACAGAAGTCTAAAACTGGTCGACCGAATACGAGGTCAAAATCCGGAGTTGGTCAAAATCCCCAAAGACTAATCGGTCGATCGACTCAGGGGTCCCGGTCGACCGAAAACTACCGAGGTCGTCCTAATAGTCTACGTCATATAACGGTCGAACAATAAACACGAACGGTCGAACGATATGCATAAAATAACAGGTACACTTAAGTTCTGGTCGAATGACCACAAGGAACGGTCGACCGAAAACAGACAGGCAAACCGATCCACCAGCAAAATGCACGACCGGTCGACCGCCCCAAGGCATCGTTCGACCGGTGATGGTTAAAATCAGCAAAATACACTAGATCCCGTCGACCGCCCATAGGGACCCGGTCGACCATTGGTTGACTTCAACCTCGCGCCAGCCGAGGATTTACGCAAATCTCGTCGCCGGGGAGATCTCCGACCTCCCCCGACCGACCAACAACAACCCACGAAAGTGGGGAAACAACACAAACAAGCTAGATCCGACATACCTCGAAGAAACGACGAACTCGCCGGAGCCTCGCTCGCGCACGCTCGCCTCCTCGCACGACCTCCGCTGGACCCGCCTCCGTCTCTTCAGCTACGCCGGAATGGAAGAGAATGAGAGTGAGAGAGTGCAAGTGAGAGAGAGAGATTTTCGTTTAAAAACCCAACCCAAAATCACCTAACCATCACCTGCACCCATCACCCTACCCTCTCCACAGTAACCGGCCCCCCTTCTTTCTTCCCTTCCCCATGCTAATCCCCCCACTAAACCGGGGATTAGCCTAAGCATGGGTTAGGGTTCTAACAGTCTCCAGCTGATCCATTGATTTATGCACAATCAATCGTCTGACATTTCACAGTCAACAAGAATACAAATTGATTGGAAAGCCATTTTAATTTAGTCCATTTAATCCAAATTACAAAATGCCAAAAAATAGATTGATTTTGACTCATTAGAAATGGACACCCATGGCAATAACTATAAACACATAAACATAATGAACGGTTGACGCCATCCAAATTTTAGAAACTATTTAAATGATATTTTCGAAAGGATTTGTTAATATATTGGCATGAATTGTCTTTACTATACCAGAAATTCAAACAATTTTGGCAGGGGTTGGTGCTCACGTGAAAAGTGTTCAAATAAAATTAACAATACAAGCCGATTTTGCTAATATAGTAGAACAATCAGGAAGGCTGAATGCATCATTGTATGTGCTATAACGTACAGAACGTTTCCATCCATACAAATGAGGGGAAAAGCAGAATGTTACCATGTTTTCCTCACCTAGTCCAATAGAAGAAAAAATTCCCAACGCCACCCACCAAAGTCCAAATTTAGCATATTGCAAGGCCTCATGAACAAGCTGCAAGACAGATGACTTTAGTCCTCTTCTTGGATTAACACACTAAGCAAGCTGCAGCATATAAATACCAAACATGTCACGTTTTTAGGATAGAGACAAATATATCAAAACAACAGTATTTGACAGTTATATAGAGATACTTCCATTTGCTTCCATTCATATGGTCAAGTATAGCTATATCACAATTCACAAGGCCCTCTACACCAGTTTTATGAAAACCGGACAGGACCGGCTGGTCGAACCGGTTCAACCGCAAACCGGTGGCCAGTCCGGTCCGATAACCCTCCCAAAACCACGTTTGTTTGAACCGGCTTGAACCGGCGGTTCGACCCGCATTTGTGTTTGAACCGGCTTGAACCGTGTTTGTGTTTGAACCGACTGCGATAACCCTCCGAAAACCGTGTTTGTGTTTGAACCGCTTGAACCGTGTTTGTGTTTGAACCCCGTTTGTGTATTTGTACTTATATCGTGTTGTTCTTTTACCGTATTTTAAATTTAAATATTATTTGATATCTAAAGAAATAAGTTGAAGATATTTTCGTGACAAATAAATTTTAAAAATACGATAGTCAAAGAAATACGTAGAAGATATGTTCGTAAGAAATAAATAATAGGAGAACACAAATAAGCATAAGCAAATACGAACAAATGTAGTAACAGTGCAACATATAACAAAACGATAGTAAAAGCAAGTCAACTACAGCTCAGCATCCGAATCATGGCCCGAAATGCCCAACTGGTTGTTTCAATCCTCGATGAGGCGATCCCAATCTGTACATGCAAGTCTCGTATCCTCTGTCGGCATCCTGTCTCTTTGTCGCAAGAACGACTGCGTACACAGTATCGCCCTACTCATCCACTGTATGTAAAATAAAAATTAGCGTACATTAACAATAATAACAAAATATACATTACAATTAAAAATAAAATTAGATAAACTTACCACATCGGCACATGTCCTATCCAGTGGTCTCTCCGGTCTCGGAATGATACCGGGTATGATAAGTGGATGTGAGCACCTACCGAACCACTGCAAATAATCTGCAGCACAAGTGGAGGGGTCGCGGCTACGACTCAGATCGTCCAGGTGTAGTCGTCCTACTCTCGGAAATGTCCTCCAAACCGATTCCACGAACGAAACGCTACGTCTGACGTCGTACGTCGTCGCAGTCGTAGACCGTACTGCATGCTCGGGCGTCGGGATGTCAACCGGGATCACCTAAACGTAACCTAACTGACGTAACACGCGATCAAGTAAATAAGGCTCTGTGATAAATGTAGTCCTCGGCATAGCTACAACAGGCTCGGGACCATACGGCAACCAATCCACCTAAATGTTTATACGTTAATAATAATAAAGTTAAAATTTAAATAAACGTGAATGATATATATATTATATACCTGCGATGCAGTCATCTGATCTAGCCATCTACGAATAGAAAGAAGTCAACCCTCGCTCTTATCCTCGGCCCGGACAACCTACATACGCGAATGAGGATGACCACGCTCAATAATCTTCCGCTCCCGATGTGGGCGGAAAGCAGGAAAATACTCATAGATCCAAGCCTGCAGCAGTGTTAGACAACCAGTAATCCCAGAACAATCAGCACGACTAGATATACCCAGCTGGCGATACAGATATGTCAACGTCGCCGACCCCCATAAGTACTTACCAATGGTATCTGGGTCCCTCGCCTCCAGTAGGTCGTGTGGTCTGACTCTGGAACCGCTCTTGTCGACAAACAAGACGCATCCTAGCAGTAAGAAGAGGTAAGCAGTCATCTACGTATCCTCAGTCCGTGGTGGTCGCCCCCGTCTGCAACACTCGTCCACAACATCGATACTAACATCACCGTCACTCCAAAATGAGCTATCCCGCCCAAGACCCTCCAGGCTGACACCCAGCAACTCAGATACATATAACTTCAGCTCAGATGTCGGCTCCTGCACACTAACCATAGGACCCTCAACAAGAATGTACAGAATCTGAAAGACGTCATGCAACATGATCGTCATCTCTCCGAACGACAAGTGGAAAGTGTTGGTGTCAGGCTGCCACCGCTCCACGAAAGCCAAAATCAATGGCATGTGGATGCAGGAAAACATGTTGTACGGTAAGTGACCCAATCCACTGTCAACCATGGTCGTCGTCCTATCATCAGTCCTCACTGAACGCCATGTTCGCAATGTCGTACAGCCTCTGTGCCGATTATGGCACTTCAAAACCTTCTGATCCTCGCCATCCCAGATGCATCTGGCGATGTGGCGTCCGAAACTCGGAATGACGCCGCCATCTACAGGACCACCTGGCATAATATCTATGATGATCCAAGGGGGAGGCGGTTCCGGCTGCCCTCTCGTTGGGTCCGGCGTCTCCCACGGACGCCCGACCCAATTTTTTTTAAAATTAATTAAAATAAACAAGGCAATTTACCAAATGTGAGTAGTCTGGGGTATCCGCTGGTTCTTTTCCTGGCCTCCGAGATATTATATCTGGTGAATAGAAGAGTAATATGAAGAGAAAGTTGTGTTAAAAGAGTGAAATGAAGAGTTATATAAGTAGAAATGGTAGAAGGGAAAAATGGTAATATGTGTAGGATCGTGTGGGTTTCTGGGTCCACAATTAAGGCTAATCACCTAATTACCTACTTGTTTAGACAATCAAGTAAATGCAGCGGAATTTAAACTAAAACAAGCAAGTAAAAGAAAATAATGCAAACCACAAGAAGTCGGGGGATTTTTATAGAGGTTCGGCACCCCACCCGGGTCCTAGTCCTCTGTTGCAAGCTCCGCTCGGATCACCGAGCTCCGCCTACGACTTCACTAACCACTCCCCGTTCTGGGCCGGGAGAGAACGCCTTTACAACCGTCAAACTCGCGAACAACCCTCGCCGAGCTTGGAATCTTCCTCTCACAATCCGAGAGGGACACTTCGGGCTTTCACCGAAGTCCTTGCTTCCTTTTACAACAATTGTAACCTTGAGTGGAACAACACTCTCTAAACTTTGAGCACACTTGAGTAGGATGAAGAAATGATCACTAAATGTGGAAGGTTTGTAGCTTTGAGTGTTTGGGATTCTCTCTTATGTTTGGGACAAGTTGATAGTGGGAGAGTTGTCTTAAAATGTGTTTTACAACTCTATTTATAAGCATTAGAGAGAATAGAGCCGTTGGGATTGATTGGGTATGAGTTGAAGTGTGATTACACAAAACAGAAAAGACAGGACCCAATTCTGGCTGTAATCGGTCGACCGAATCGGGACGCACGGTCGACCGTTTGGCAGTTTTGCACAAGATTTGGTCGACTGGTTAAGCAACGGTCGACCGCCTAACACTACGACTTTAGAAAACTTAAGTCATCGGTCGAACACAAGAAAGGGTTCGTTCGACCGATTTCGACTAGGCACTTTGGGGGTGACAAACAAATGTGTGAACGGTCGACCGAAACAAGTTTGGCGGTCGACCGACTATGGACAGGCACTTTGGGTTTGTCAAGAGATGGACAAACGGTCGACCGATCGTGGTCCTCGGTCGACCGATACATGAAATACATTTGGGGTATTTTTGGTTTTTTACGAATACGACCGTTGGGTATATACGACAAAAGTAACGGTCGGGAAAATATGATCTGACGGTCGACCGAAAGGTAAAACACGGTCGACCGAATAAGGGCAGTGAAAACACAAACAAGAGATTTGATCATTCGGTCGACCGAACGGCATGTTGCGGTCGACCGAATGTGGGCAGACTTTTGCAGTTCAGGTTTGGTGTTTTCCGGTCTATGTTTGAGTGATCTATTGAAATCCAAATTATGTGAAATTTCGTGTGTGACTTCTATAGGGAACCTAGTGTGTGATTAAGTTGATTTTAGCTCAATTATGCTCAATTACACTTTGTTCCTAAGACTCGAAAGAAATCAAGATTACATGTCTTCGATTTAGCTTTAATTACATGTCTTGACTTCGTTTCCATCTTTCTTGAGTCTTGATCACCTCTAGATGTTAGCACAATACAATATATATGCAATGCATAGTGTGTGCTACTCCAATTAAGATTCGGTTGATTAAATCATCAAAACATAAGATTAAGGCCAAAAAGCCAACAATATGTACGGGCGATTTAAGTAGTTTTACGGCGACGAATAACATTTCAGATATTTTACTATATGGTTATATTATTCTGAAAATTTATAAATATATATATATATATTATATAGAAGCGAAAGCCGCAAACAACAAGCGAAGCCACAAAGTGCCACAAGCCAACCAACTCTTCTTAAAACATAAAAGAGTAATTTTTTCATATAAAAGAACATCGCAAGAATAAATAGTTGTAGAGTCTTAAAGGGTCTCTTCATCAGACTCATACTTTCTAGATCCAGACGGTGCCTTTCACAGAGATCTGTGTCGAAACCAATCACGTAAAATCAATATTTGGTAATTGAAACCTTAGAATTTGGCAAATAATATCATATAACAAACTTCACCATATAGTAAGCAGTGACAATGTAATTTTGAAGCACATTCAATTACAATAGCGAACTCAGCCAAAATTTAATGTTTTTACAGTACAACTAAATAAGGAAAAAAATAGAAAAAAAACAGGTTCTGAAATTTCGACCCTTCTAAGGACTGATCGATCTCTGATCAAACCCAGTTCGGACATATGAACAAATCAACCAATAAGCTATTAGGGGACAAAAACCAAAGACAAACCTGAGATGATCTTATCGGCATTTGTGGCAGAAGAACCCCTCTTGGGGCGACCCGATCCCATGATGTCACCCAAACCTAGCACATGCCCGTCGCAGGACAATGGAATCCGCCCAAATCGATCCCTTCTTCCGTTCGAATCGTGCACGAGGCAACGATTTTTGGAGAGGTTAGGTCTTGGTTTCGGGAATTTTGGAGGAAAAAGAGGTGAAAGGTGGAGAGGAGAAGAGGGGTTTGGTTGTTCCCGATTGCTTCGGGAGCGGGCGAGTGTCAAGAGAGAGAGAAGATGGATGGTGTTCTTATCGGATGTGATTGGTTAACTATTCTTTCTTTCCCCACTTATTCCCCAGGTACTTTATTTTACTAAAAACTAAATATATAATTTCGTAATTGACTATTCACTACGGCACCAATAATTTCAACTTTCTATCCACAAAACATTTTGTTAGAATCAAATGTTACTATTGTTTTTAAGATTTATCATGTTAAATCAATTTCAATATTGGTAATTACAGTGGTTCGCATCAAAAATCATTTTAGCAAGTTAAAACTACTCGTGCTTGATGAACAGACTTTACAAAAATCGATAATCATGGTGGCTTGCAGAAAAATGCAACCATGGCTGGGTGCAAGAGTTCTTCGATCCACCTCTTTTCGGCACAAAGGTTGTGGGTACGAGATTTTACCTCAATATTCAACCTGGGCATGGGAAATTCAACAGAGGAGTTGCACCAAGGCAATTTTTTGCTCGTGTACGTGGATTTGGACGTTCAGAGAACATAAAAAGTGGAGTCACTCTGGTGGTCCTTACAGCTAGAATAGGCAACCATCCAACAACTCAGGGGGTGGTCTACATGGTGGTGCTAATGAACATCTACGTCGATATGCACATAAGGCTTGGAAAGAACAAGCTCTTGAACAGCCATTCCACAACGACAATCCTATTGATTGGGCTACGGAGGAGGCAAATTCCAATGAGTCCAAGATGCCAAGAAAGAAAATAATTGATTTGGTGGATACCCAAACTGAAGTAGTAGACCATGTGATTAATGGCTCCAAGAATCAATATCGTGGTGATTATGGTAACACAAACTTGGATGGCGCCAAGCACCCCACTAAAGTGAAGTTCGCTGAGCTCTTGGGTAGTCTCCTGAGTGACTATATCCCAAGGAATGAAAAGGACTCAACATCAACATGAAGGCTGAGGTTGAGCCTCCTGTCGCGAGCATGGACCTCAATCTCTGGAACATGTCGAAAAAGGACTAAACTTTGCATGGGCGGACGTGGAGGTTACGCCGAGGGCCACGACACATGTGGGAGAATCCTCAAAGAGGACTCTGACTCTGATCAAATAGTCACGAGGTTTAATCGCACATGACATTCACTGTTAAGTATGGAGCAGGGAAAAACTCCCACTCTCGACTAATCACACCATGGAGTACTTCTGGTCAAGGTACAAATAATATTGTCATTCATCTTTTGTTCGCATAAATGATGATTCAAATTTGCATGATATATGCATAGTAAATGTAGAGATTAATGCAGCTCAAACTTTATATAGACCCCTCTCTTAGCTCACAACACATGAGTCGATCTCGACTACCAGTACCATTGAATCTACACTACAAATACATGTCTTGACTTCGAACTCCACGAGGACTTTATGATTTTTGGCCGCTCTCTGGGACGTTGTGCGCGGACGCTGCTGAGTTGGACAACTCCAACTCAGCAGATTTTTTTTTCTCTTTCCTCGGTGGGTAGGGGGCAGTATCATTTAATGCGTCTCAAATCAGACTGCGTAATCCCTTTTGGCGCTCCGGCCTGCTCCATACTTTGACGTTCCATCTTCCCACAACCCTATAGCCTATGAAAATGCACAGAATGGCGACCTTTCTTCTTCCTTTCTTCTTCGTTTTTGCTTCCTATCTTCTTCGTTCCTTTCTATTCGTTTTGAAAGGATTTTTCAGTCACATGGAAATTGTAAATATGTCTACAAAAGAAGAAAGCCCGTTAAACGTTCCTAAGGAGAGGATGTGTTTTCCCTCTTTTGATGAAGTAAGGACCTATTACTCAGACTACGCCGATGCTTGTGGTTTTGGGGTTAAGCTAAGACATAGTCATTACGAAGGTTGTGTTGTTACCCGGGCTACGCTTACTTCTTCCAAGGAGGGCAAGGCACTAACAGACCAAGGTCAAGGAATAATAAAGCCACGTGTATCGAGTAGAGTTGAGTGCACGACTCACATCAAGTTGTCCGGAAACCCAGCAAGGGGTTACCAGATTAACTTTGTCGATCTCAATCATAATTATGAAATGCTTCAGGAGTACCAGATGCGTTTTCTAAGACAGAAACTATTTGTACCCGAGGCCGCGATTGCACGAATAGCGTGCAATGGTGCTTCTAGGATCTCTGCTGCTAAGACCATGCAATCGTTTTTTGTCGAGGCTGGGGGGCATGACAAACTTACTTTTTAACGATAGGGACCTAAGGTTTGTGTTTTTTGGACGTTATTGTGTTTCAAGAATTCTCCGTCCTTAAAAATTTTTGTGTGCATAAGAATGTTATAATTGAAGTAAGGAATTTGAAAATGGGAACCAATGATGCACAAGCTCTTCAGAATTATTTCATTAAGATGCAGAAGATTGATTCAATGTATTTCTATGTCATGGATATGGATGACGAGGGAAGACTAAGGAACATTTTCTGGGCCGACTGCCGTTCTAGAGTTGCCTATTCATACTTCGGGGATGCTATATGTTTTAACACTACGTACCTCACAAACAAATACCACATGCCCTTTGCACCATTTGTAGGAGTTAATCACCATTTCGAGTCTGTGTTGCTCGGTTACGTTTTGCTGTCTTCTGAGACCACTGAAAATTACATATGGCTGTTTTAGACGTGGCTTTCGTGTATGGGCGGTACGTTTGATGAGTTCGTACTCGTATTGATGTTTTAGGGGCTTGTCCTTTTTACCTTACGATTTGTCCTTTTTAAGTCGTGTTTCATACTTTTTAAGTTGATGTTATTCCTTTTTAAGTTTTGCTTCATCCGTTTTAAGTTACGTATGTTCTTTTTTATGTTTGCGTGAACTTAACAAGTTTTGCGTGAACTTTGTATGTTTAGTGTGAACACGGATTTTCAGAACTGAATATGCATTTTAGTGGCAGTTAAAAATATAGAAGAGTTCTATGTAAACCACCTTATAACGTGTAATACAAGTTTGAGATGTATGCATTATTGCTTGCTTATTTAACATGATTTTTGTACACACCTCTGGGTCATTTGAAATAAATAAAATATTTATGTAGTATTTGCATGTGGATTCGATTGATTATTACATATTTTTTTATTCAAATGCATTTGCATATAAATAATTTATATTGATTAGATTTTTGCCACGTATTAGTTTTATGCTAGAACTTATACATTGCTATATGTCTTCAATTTTATTGATGGCTGCTTCCAATTGTATTGTCAATGATTTTACTTGTTGGTGAACTAAGTGAGGTAACTACGATCTATATCATCATAAAATTCAATATCCTCTAGAGGATCACGACATGTTGAAGACCATAACCTTATCCATGTCACCAACTGAGGAAGGTAACACTGCGTAGCATCACAAGAACCTTGATGTTCTGTGATGCCAATATTGAGATTGGCCCGTATGGTTGCGGTTGCTCGAAAAAAATGTTGCTAAACCTACTGCTAATATAAGCAAAAACTTCAAGCCCAAAACAATGCTCTGGGAGTAATAGGCATGAGAGTTGGTAACATAAACAAATGTAAGAAGAAACAATCCTAAAGTCTAAATCTAGTAAAGATAAGTCAATCACGACTTTCTGATTGACTTATCTTTGATTGTCGTAAGGTTGAACATTTTGCTCGTGAGTGCACTGAGCAAGAAGTGATAATTGTGTGTGATTATTCATTCGAGTTATGCAACCAGTACAATGATGCTTGTCAAACCTTTTCCTGTGTGGATTGTGGGTTCAGGCGCATATCGCATAACAAGGAATCATTCTACCTTTGTAGAATATCACCGTATTCCGAGTGGGAGGCGTATTTGCTTGACAAATAACTCTATCGTAGATGCCCTTAGAATTGGTGCATGTAAAGTGGTTTTGTGAGGTGGCCATACCTTGTTTCTTCATGATGTGTTACATGAGCCAACTAAATGGTAAAATTGTTCATCATGTGGTTTTATAATTGTTCTGGAAAACAATGGTGTGGGTTTGTACATGTCTGGTACTTATTATGGTTGTGACATTGTTTCTAACGATTTTGCTTTGTTGGACACAATTGTTACCTTGTAAAATCAAAATGCTAGTGTTTTTGTGTGCAAAAATTCCATGAATATTGATTAAATAACATGGCATGCTAGACTTGGTCACATTTGGGTAGATCAGATTATCAAATTGGCAAAAGAAGGGGTACTAGTGAATGCTCCAAATTTGTGTTGACAATCGGGTAGGTTCTCTGGGAGGCCTGGAGGTTAGACTGGCGGAAATCCGGGCAAGAGGCCCCGGTTTGATGGAGCAGGAGTTGCAACACCACGACCTGAGTCTTGTGGTAGTTGTGGCAGGATTCACTCTGGGCAGTGTTTCAACACCGAAGCTTGTCATGGGTGTGGCCGAGCCGAGCAGCTAGGCCGAGCATACTGTTGGCTTTTTGGCCTTAATCTAGGTTTTGATGATTTAATTAACCTAATCTTAATTATGATGATGTAGAGTAGCACACATATTGCATTGCATGTATATTGTATTGTGCTAACCTCTACAGGTGATCAAGACTCAAGAAAGAAGGAAATGAAGTCAAGACATGTAATTAAAGCTAAATCGAAGACATGTAACCTTGATTTATTTTGAGTCTTAGGAACATGTGTAAATTGAGCATACAAGGGTTAAAAACCAATCACATACACACTAGGTTCCTTAGAGAAGTCACACACAAAATTTCACATTATTTGGACTTCATTAGATCACCCAAACCTTAGTCGGAAATCACTTATAAACTTAAACCCAGATTTCCTGTGTGAACCGGTCGACCGAACCAGTTCTCAGTTCGACCGGTTTATAACAGACTCTCCACAGTGATTTTACCGAACTCTACCGGTCGACCGGTTCTACATTTTCGGTCGACCGATCCCGGATTTTAATATGACCGTTTTTCTTGTCGTATTCCTATAACGGTCGTATTCGTATAAAACAAACTTAACCCCAAAATACATTCGGTAACCGGTCGAACGACGACCTTGTTTCGGTCGACCGGTTGAACATTTCTTCAAGAAACAAAATTCCCTGCTATCGGTCGACACATTTCTCGTTCGACCGATTGACCTTTGTCTCAACCGAATCCCCTTTTCGGTCGACCGCTCCATACTTTGGTTCGACCGATTCACTTAAGTAGAGTTAAGTTCTAGCTCGTTTGTCCGACCGAATATTCTTTTGTTCGACCGTTCTCCTTGAAATCAAGTGAACGGTCGACCGGTTTAGTAGTTTCGGTCGACCGGTTCTGGACAGATTTGCAGCCCGATTTTCTGCTTTGTGTATCTTGCACAAAACCCAATCAAATCTATCCCCAACGGCTAGAAAACCTTAGGAGCTTATAAATAGAGGATCAAGACTTGTTGTTAACACAACTCTCCAACTTCCAATTGTCCAATTCATTAGAGAGAAGCTCTCAATCCTCAAAGCTCCCAATTTTACTCCACAAGCCTAAAATCCACACTTAGTGATCATATACTCATCCTACTCAAAGTGTGCTCAATTAGAGAGTGAATCCCACTCAGTTACAAGAGTTGTCAAAAGAAGCAAGGACTTCAGTGAAAGCCCGAAGTGTCCCTCTCGGATTGTGAGAGGAAGAATTCAAGCAAGCGAGGGTTGTTCGCGTTGCTTGTGGTGTAAAGGCGTTCTCTCCCGGCCCGGAACGGGGAGTGGTTAGTGAAGACGTAGGCGGAGCTCGCGGAGTCGAGCGGAGCTTACAAGAGAGGACTAGGACCCGGGTGGGGTGCCGAACCTCTATAAAAACCGACGCGTCTTTTGTGGTTTGCATTTTCTGTTAATTTCCCTACTTGTTTTTAAATTTGTTTCCGCTGCGTTTATTGTTTAATTAATTAGGGATTAGATTAAAAGTGATTAGTGGACCCATAACCCACACGATCCTACATTTGGTATCAGAGCCTTGTTAGCTAAATTTCATTACTTTACCGTAATTTTAGCATGGCTTTAACATCTAATCACTTAGAGGGTTTATGCACCACAAGGCCTCCTTTGCTTAATGGGTCAAATTATGATTATTGGAAAAATAGAATGAAAATCTTTTTAATATCAAATGACCTTAAGTATTGGAAGTTTATTCAAAATCCATACATACCCCCAAATGAAGATGATTTAGATTCTCTATCTAGGGCTCAAATGAAAGAAATTGAAATGAATTCAAAAATTATGAATATTCTTTATTGTGGCCTTAATGAGGGAGAATACAATAGAATTAGGGGATGTGAAAGTGCAAATGAAATATGGCATAGGTTACAAATGCATCATGAGGGTGATAGCAAAACCAAAGAAACTAGGATAAGTCTCCTCATGCATAAATATGAAATATTTTCTATGCAAATCGGTGAGAACATAAGCGACATGAACACTCGCTTCACCGATATCACTAACTCTCTTTTGATTCTTGGAAGAAGGATAAATGAAGGAGAGATGACTCGAAAATTCCTCCGGTCATTGAGCAACGATTGGGAAGACAAGGTCGTGGCAATCGAAGAATCGCACGATCTTTCAAAATTGAAGATGGAGGAACTCATTGGAAATCTCATGGCCTATGAGCTCCAATTGAGTCATCGAAGAGAGAAGGAAGCTTCAAAGAAAAACTCCATGGTGGCATTGCATGCAAATTTTGATGAGCCAAGGAGGGTGGAAGAAGAGGACATTGAGGTCCTTGCCCATGACTTCTTCAAATACCTCAAGAGGGATAAGGGAGAAAAGAATGAAAGAAGAGGTAGAAGAAGTGAGAAAAGAGAAAAAGAGAGGGAGGAGAGCGAAAATGAGAGAAGAGAAGGGGAAAAGAAAAATGAGAGAAGGGAGAGAAGAAGAGAAAAGGAGAGGAGTAAGAGAAAAGAAAAGAGGTTGGAAGCTCACAAGGCCACTTGGGACGATACGTCGTCGTCGTCATCCAAATCAACCGCACCTTCATCAACAAAGGAATATGCGCATATGTGCTACATGGCAATTCAAGATGAAGGAAGTGAGGTATCTTCTAACTCTTACACCACTAGAAGCAATTCATGTTCAAATAAATCATATTCTAGTGCTAGCTCTAATTCTAATACTAATGATGAATCATATACATATGATGAGCTTCAAAATGCATTTCATGATTTAGTTAAACATTATGAGATCATTTGTGAAAAGAACAAAAATGCTAGAAAAACTATAAATGATCTCAAATGCCAAATTGAATTAATCATGAATGAAAAGAATGAGGTGATTGCTAGACTTGAATCAAATGAATCATCACTTGCTAGTCTAAGTAAAACACCCATTATTGATGAACATGTAGATCTTAAAGCCTCAAATATGCAATTAAGAAAAGATCTTGAAATGTTCACTAAAGGAACAAAAATGCTTGATATGCTTTTGAGTAGTCAAAGACAATCATTAGCTAAACATGGTTTAGGATACAATGTGCATTTGAAAAACCATGTATCTCATACTACTTTAAATGGCAAGCATGTATTTGTTAAATCTAGTTCCTCAAGTGTGTGGGCACCCAAAACCAAAATGGTTTGGATCCCAAAAGCTAATGTTCAAGGACCCAAAGTTGTTTGGGTACCTAAGTCTACACTTGTAGGAGCTTGAGGAGGAAATTGGTGGTGACCGGGTGAGCCAAAGCGTCGAATTCGAATCCGGTTGCATCACCAAATAAGATTGGAGCTAATCAAGATTCAAGTTTGGTATAAATTTCTATCCTTGAAATTTCTGAAAATTTAGCTCTAATCTAGTTTATATGCTAAATTGTCATATCTTTAGAAGTTCAATTCATTGCAAATCATATACCCCATTCATTGCAAATCATTTACCACATTCATTGATTTTAAATGTCAAATTTTTTAAATGGATGTGAGAATAAGGCTTAAGTTGAAACTTAAATGAACTTAATTTCATCATACTCATTGTTTCCATTTAGCCTTATTGATAGGGGGAGCTTAAATGTTATATCTTTTAGAGTAATGAAGTGCAAAATTTAGGGGGAGCAACTTCATTACAAGACATCCAAATTCTATGCTTAAAGTCATATTTATTTTTATTTTTGATGGATGTCAAAGGGGGAGAGATAATTAAGGGGGTAACTTGGAATTTGGCATAAAATTGAACAAAAACTATGCACATCCATAGGGGGAGCATTAATTTGCATAGTTTACATATACAAATTCCATGTATTTAGATAGAATTAAGATATAGGTTGCCATCATCAAAAAGGCGGAGATTGTTGGCTTTTTGGCCTTAATCTAGGTTTTGATGATTTAATTAACCTAATCTTAATTATGATGATGTAGAGTAGCACACATATTGCATTGCATGTATATTGTATTGTGCTAACCTCTACAGGTGATCAAGACTCAAGAAAGAAGGAAATGAAGTCAAGACATGTAATTAAAGCTAAATCGAAGACATGTAACCTTGATTTATTTTGAGTCTTAGGAACATGTGTAAATTGAGCATACAGGGGTTAAAAACCAATCACATACACACTAGGTTCCTTAGAGAAGTCACACACAAAATTTCACATTATTTGGACTTCATTAGATCACCCAAACCTTAGTCGGAAATCACTTATAAACTTAAACCCAGATTTCCTGTGTGAACCGGTCGACCGAACCAGTTCTCAGTTCGACCGGTTTATAACAGACTCTCCACAGTGATTTTACCGAACTCTACCGGTCGACCGGTTCTACATTTTCGGTTGACCGATCCCGGATTTTAATATGACCGTTTTTCTTGTCGTATTCCTATAACGGTCGTATTCGTATAAAACAAACTTAACCCCAAAATACATTCGGTAACCGGTCGAACGACGACCTTGTTTCGGTCGACCGGTTGAACATTTCTTCAAGAAACAAAATTCCCTGCTATCGGTCGACACATTTCTCGTTCGACCGATTGACCTTTGTCTCAACCGAATCCCCTTTTCGGTCGACCGCTCCATACTTTGGTTCGACCGATTCACTTAAGTAGAGTTAAGTTCTAGCTCGTTTGTCCGACCGAATATTCTTTTGTTCGACCGTTCTCCTTGAAATCAAGTGAACGGTCGACCGGTTTAGTAGTTTCGGTCGACCGGTTCTGGACAGATTTGCAGCCCGATTTTCTGCTTTGTGTATCTTGCACAAAACCCAATCAAATCTATCCCCAACGGCTAGAAAACCTTAGGAGCTTATAAATAGAGGATCAAGACTTGTTGTTAACACAACTCTCCAACTTCCAATTGTCCAATTCATTAGAGAGAAGCTCTCAATCCTCAAAGCTCCCAATTTTACTCCACAAGCCTAAAATCCACACTTAGTGATCATATACTCATCCTACTCAAAGTGTGCTCAATTAGAGAGTGAATCCCACTCAGTTACAAGAGTTGTCAAAAGAAGCAAGGACTTCGGTGAAAGCCCGAAGTGTCCCTCTCGGATTGTGAGAGGAAGAATTCAAGCAAGCGAGGGTTGTTCGCGTTGCTTGTGGTGTAAAGGCGTTCTCTCCCGGCCCGGAACGGGGAGTGGTTAGTGAAGACGTAGGCGGAGCTCGCGGAGTCGAGCGGAGCTTACAAGAGAGGACTAGGACCCGGGTGGGGTGCCGAACCTCTATAAAAACCGACGCGTCTTTTGTGGTTTGCATTTTCTGTTAATTTCCCTACTTGTTTTTAAATTTGTTTCCGCTGCGTTTATTGTTTAATTAATTAGGGATTAGATTAAAAGTGATTAGTGGACCCATAACCCACACGATCCTACACATACCACCGGGTTTACCAGCGCCAGGCAGAGGTGGGGGTGGAGGTATACCACCTTTTGGACCACAGCAGGGGTAGCGCAGGGGCAGAGTTTACACCATCCAAGCAGAGGAGGCTAGGGATGGAGGTGCTATAGTGGAAGGTACGCTTCTTGTTGCTGGTTCGGTAGCTTGGGTGCTCTTTGATTGTGGCGCGACACACTCGTTCATCTCAGAGCAATTTGCGGGAGTGTTGGGCTGTACCCTTGCGATGTTGACTGCCACCTTGGAAGTCAGCACACCCCTGAGTCTGGTGGGCACTGTGGGGAGATTTGTCCCCGGCGCAACGGTTGTTTCGGGAGATTAGGAGTTTCCGGTCGACCTGGCCTTGCTACCGATGGAAGACTTTGATGTCATACCTAGGATGGATTGGCTGTCCCAATATGATGTCCGAGTCTTGTGCGGTGAGAAGAAGATTTTGATCCCGAGGAAAGGTTTGCCTGATATTCTGATCATAGGGGTCAGAAATAGAGGAGGTCGCGTTATTGTATCTACTGTGAGGGCTCAGAGGCTGTTACAGCAGGGTTGTGCAGTATTTTTAGCGACGCTTGTGGTTGCGGAGGCAAAGTCTCAGAGGTTAGAAGACATTGAGATGGTGCAGGAGTTCGCGGATGTTTTTCCAACGGAGATTCCAGGTTTACCACCGCACCGGGAGTTGGAGTTCGGCATCGAGTTGGCAGCTTACACTACACCGCAGTCGAAGGCTTCATATCGGATGGCACATGCTGAGTTGACAAAGTTGAAGAAGCAGTTGCAGGAGTTTATGGACTCTGGATTTATCAGACCAAGTGTCTCGCCTTGGGGTGCACCGGTTTTGTTTGTGAAGAAGAAGGACAGATCATTTTGGATGTGCATAGACTACAGGATGTTGAACCAAGTGACGGTGAAGAATAGGTATCATTTACCTAGGATCGAAGACCTCTTCGACCAACTGCAGTCAGCGAAGGTTTTCTCGAAGATTGACCTGCGTTCAGGATATTACCAGTTGAGGATTCGAGATGAGGACATCCAGAAGACAGCTTTCAGGACGAGATATGGACACTACTAGTTCTTGGTGATGTCATTTGGATTGATGAATGCTCCGGCAGCGTTCATGGATCTGATGAACCGGACATTCAGGCAGTATATTTATAGATTTGTGATTGTCTTTGTGGATGACATTTTGATCTATTCACCAGATGTGGAGCAGCATAGAGAGCATCTGAGGATTGTACTCAGCATCTTGAGAGGTCAGCAATTATATGCTAAGTTCTCAAAGTGCGAGTTTTGGTTGGACAGAGTGGCGTTCCTCGGACACATCGTATCGGCAGAGGGGATATCAGTGGATCCAGCGAAGGTAGAGGCAGTGACACAGTGGAGGGCCCCTACGAGCGTGACGGAGATTAGGAGCTTTGTTGGACTGGCGGGTTATTCCCGTCGCTTCATCAAAGACTTCTCGAAATTGGCAGCACCACTGACGGCTCTGACGCAGAAGGGAGTCACTTTTGTATGGTCGCAGAAGTGCGAGGACAGCTTTCGGGAGCTGAAGAGATTGTTGACCACGGCACCAGTTTTGTCGTTGCCGAGTGGCACAAGTGGATTTGTGATTTATAGCGACGCTTCAGGTATTGGCTTAGGATATGTACTTATGCAGCACGGGAGGGTGTTCCTGTACGCATCCAGACAGCTGAAGGTCCATGAGAGGAATTACCCGACTCATGATTTGGAGTTAGCAGCAGTAGTTCACGCACTGAAGACCTGGAGACACTACCTTTATGGCGAGCAGTTTGAGGTGTTTACAGATCATCAGAGTCTGAAGTACCTATTCTCGCAGAAGGAGCTGAACATGAGGCAGCGCAGATGGCTTGAGTTCATTAAGGACTACGATTTCACTATCTCTTACCATCCGGGGAAGGCGAACACGGTTGCAGACGCTTTGAGCCGGAGGGTGGAGGTATCAGTAGCAGGCTTATGCATTCAGGAGTGGCGACTGCTAGAGTCTTTTGTAGAGTGGAGACCATTTGTAGATAGCTCTTAGGGTGCAGTGATTGCAGGATTGAGAGTAGAGCCTCAGACAATATCGACAGTGATTCAAGCTCAGACTACAGATGAGGAGTTGAACAATTTACTCCAGTTAGCGGTTAGAGATGGGTCAGACTTCAGAGTTGGAGTGGATGGAGGTCTGAGATTCAGAGACCGTATCTGGGTGCCGAGGACAGAGGACCTGAGACATGATATCATGGAGGAGGCACACAGATCGAGATATTCCATTCATCCAGGAAGCACCAAGATGTTCAAAGATCTGCAGCGGAACTTCTGGTGGCGAGGGATGAAGAAGGACGTTGCAGACTTTGTGTCGAGGTGTTTGGTCTATCAGCAGGTGAAGATTGAGCACCAAAGATCCAACAGGATTTGTCGTTATATGAGAGACCAGTTGACATTGTGGATCAGATGGTACATCAGCTCAGGAGGAGAGCGATTCCGATGGTGAAAGTCAGGTGGCAGCATCACAGTATCAAAGAGGCTACCTGGGAGATCGAGGAGGACGTGAGGAGGCAGTATCCAGAGTTATTCCGGTAAGTCAGTTTTTTCGAATTTCGCGAACGAAATTTCTTAAAGGAGGGTAGATTGTAATAACCTTAATCTAAACATCCTAATTAACCTAAACTAAACCTAATTAACCTTAATTGATCGTGCTACAGTAAAGAGTGTGGTGGAGTTGAGGATAAGAATTGGATTTTACTATAAATAGAAGTATGGTTGCGGTTGCTCGAAAAAAATGTTGCTAAACCTACTGCGAATATAAGCAAAAACTTCAAGCCCAAAACAATGCTCTGGGAGTAATAGGCATGAGAGTTGGTAACATAAACAAATGTAAGAAGAAACAATCCTAAAGTCTAAATCTAGTAAATATAAGTCAATCACGACTTTCTGATTGACTTATCTTTGATTGTCGTAAGGTTGAACATTTTGCTCGTGAGTGCACTGAGCAAGAAGTGATAATTGTGTGTGATTATTCATTCGAGTTATGCAACCAGTACAATGATGCTTGTCAAACCTTTTCCTGTGTGGATTGTGGGTTCAGGCGCATATCGCATAACAAGGAATCATTCTACCTTTGTAGAATATCACCGTATTCCGAGTGGGAGGCGTATTTGCATGACAAATAACTCTATCGTAGATGCCCTTAGAATTGGTGCATGTAAAGTGGTTTTGTGAGGTGGCCATACCTTGTTTCTTCATGATGTGTTACATGAGCCAACTAAATGGTGAAATTGTTCATCATGTGGTTTTATAATTGTTCTGGAAAACAATGGTGTGGGTTTGTACATGTCTGGTACTTATTATGGTTGTGACATTGTTTCTAACGATTTTGCTTTGTTGGACACAATTGTTGACTTGTAAAATCAAAATGCTAGTGTTTTTGTGTGCAAAAATTCCATGAATATTGATTAAATAACATGGCATGCTAGATTTGGTCACATTTGGGTAGATCAGATTATGAAATTGGCAAAAGAAGGGGTACTAGTGAATGCTCCAAATTTGTGTTGACAATCGGGTAGGTTCTCTGGGAGGTGCACTTGTCTAGCAGGATAAGCTACTAGAAAATCATTTAGGAAAGCTGTGAGAGTTACTTCTCCTTTCAAACTTTTACATTGAACTATTTATGGACCTATGGATGTGTGCACTAGACATGGCTATAGTTATTTCATCACATTTATTGATGACTTCTCTGGGTATGGTCATATTTATCTTATTTCTCACAAACCATGTGCTGTAGAATGTTTTTAAAAAAATTCCTGAGTTTGGTTGAGAATCAATTGGATTGTAAGATAGAAACTCTTTGAATGGATAGAGGTTGAGAGTATTTGTCAGTTCATGATCAAAATAAGATATCGAAACAACTCACTACACCTTATAGTCGTCAGCAATGGTGTCGTTGAGAGAAGGAATAGAACATTGCTAGACCCGGTTAGATCCAATATAACATGTTTCGATTTAAATTTAAATAGCAAGTGCACTGTTGTCATGAAGCGGTGTCAAGTACGGGTCGAGTCCATGGGGAGGTGTGTCAACTCTGGTTCTTCAAAAATCAAGTGAGAATAAGGGGAGAAGAAGTTTGATTACACTAAAGTAGGCTACACTAAACAATTAATTAACAAACAAGAAACATGAAAGCACAAGACTAACTAAAACTAACTAAGCAACTAACAAACTAGAAAGATGAAATTCAGTAAGGAAAACCCCACAATGGGTGGAGTGTGTGTACACATGTAATAAGGTGGTGAAGAATGCATTCAATAACTCACAAGTGTAGGTTGTGTTTTCATGCATAAGAAGCACCTAATGTTGTGGCAAAACCTATCATTCCAATCACTAACCTAGTTGATTAACATTAACATAAACAAATAGGTTATTAAGAACCTAAACAAGCATGGGAAGTACCTAATGGTTGTGGCAAAGTCCATCAAGTTAAATATTCTCTTTTAAACAAACAAGCATACATTCATGTTCATCACATATTGCATAAGATAGCTTTCATTCTCATTCTTTATTACATGTATAAACATCATCTCCAACCCCAAAAGGGGGTAAAACTACTCACTAAACATTAAGCTAACAATTATACTAGGGAAGAAAAACATTCTAACTAATTATACTACTATTAAGGAAATAAAACTAAGCTAAACATGCAAAAAGAAACAACATGAAGTTAACAAAAATTATTTTATTCATGACTCACATACAAGTGGCATCTCTCCACTTATGTTTTCCTCCAAAGGCTTACTCTAAGTAGAGAGAGTGGCCACCAAGCAAAGAGTAGATTACAAAGGAGGAAGAAGAGTTCTATTTATAGACATGAAAAAGGCAACTGGCGTCAATCCCTCGGTGTGGGGACTAATAAAACATACTAAAAATAGACATAAGCAACCAAATACACAACCAAAAGAAGACTGGTCGGATCATGAGCAAAAGGTACCGCTAACTGGTGGTCTGGAGCCGTCAATTGGCGGTCTAAATTGCTTTGATTCGACCAGTTTTCGGAGGACTTCTTAAATGCTTCATTTCTTCACGTGGAGTGCACGCTAATTAGTTGTTTGAGTCTAGGCACGAATCTAATTGCCAAAATACTCCTCATGGTGGTGTGAAGTTTCTCGATTTGCTATTTGGTCCTTCTTGCTTACATCCAAGTCTTTCCCTCCTGCAGATAAGTCTATAAGTCTCACCGATCAGCCATTTTTCTCACGTTTCAGTCCTTTTTGTGTCTTCTTCTTCTTAAACCTGTTTATTCCTGAAACTTAAACATAAAACTCGTTAAATAGCATTGCTTAGGCTCAAAATAGAGGATGTTTAACCAGAATATATGCATGATATGATATTAATCAAATACCACTACACCTAGTTTTTGCTTGTCTCGAGAAAAACAACGAAACGAAGAACTAAGCAAGGAGAAACAAACGAAAAACAAGATAAGTCCTAACTCACTTTAGTAGGAATCTGGGTTGCACTTAGCACATATAACAAGCCATTAAACCTCATTGTCGCCAAGGAGGAGTGTTATCTCCCGAGGGGTTTTAGCTGATATACCCATAAAATACGAACATTGATGCATTATTCAACCTAGCAACATGACTCGATGGACCTACCTTTGTCGATCATTGAACATGGTAATCCTACAGGCCGACTCTCTATATGTATCCAGGTCACACAGCTATCCTAATGAATCAATCGTGAAAGTTAATTAAGGAGTTAAGTGATAGACATGGGAAACCATAACATCCTCAAGTGATACATCATGGAAAGTTCATTAAGGTTCTTATTTGTATGCCGTTTTTTTCTTCTTCATCATTTTTTACTAGTTGGTGTTTAATTGCCTGTGAGGACTTACACTATCACGTACACCTTCTCCTAAAACTCCATATAGGGTGATCCCTACTACCAGTGTAACGGGAGTTCAGTCGGTGCATCGCAAGTCAAATGACTCGAAAGCACCAGGCACTAAGCCCCCTCAGACCTAATTTCCTGAGTGGTAGGAGCCGTGTGAGAAGATAGAACACCTACTCACTTATTTCTTATCTACACATGAACCAAAACCCCTACACATAAGGTTTCACAATAGGAGTTTAAGGGTCCCTGACTACGACAAACTTGCTTATACTAACAGACACGAATTATTTGATCATTAGGTTCAGGGTGGACTTCTTTGTTTATTTGAGTGCTAAAACCCTATGATTACTCTCCCTGTGGCAAAATCGGGGTGCATCGTAATGACGAGATAAGACCTAAAGTTAGTGGACTAGATATCCTAATTCATCATGTTCAAGTCAATTTTGGGAGCTTCTCTTTTGATTGCCTCAAAACAGTTTTGCATATGCTAAACACATATACAAATCCCTCAAAACATTTTTCTTTCGCAAACACATCAAAATTTTGAAAGAAATGGAAAGTTTAAAGCACTAGGCAAACAAAAGAAGATAGGTCATGCCCAAGGATCATGGTATAACAAAAATATCAATTAAATGCAACACACTAACAAGACCCAAGCAAAGTAAACAAAAGAAAGAAAAAAACAAAAGACATGAAAAAAACTATGTACACACGTGAAACACCCTGCCACACCTAATCCATGCATTGTCCTCAATGTAGAAAGAATGACTCAAATGCATGGATAAGGTGCACCAGACTAATGATGGTGGTCGAAGGTGCTTGAAGAGGCACCTCTGTTAAGAGCCGACAACTTCCTATAGATTTTCCAATTTGGTTAGCTAAAATGACATTTTCTTGCTCTACTGCCATCTCAGAAATATCAGTGTTGAAGAGCGTTCCCGAGCTCACAGATGGGTTTGGTGAACTAACTCTAACATCCTCCTCTATGTAATAAGTTACCCATGCCTCCTGAAGGCAATGGCAATATGACGAGGTAATTTTACGACCTCAAGGTTGATGCCCTGGCACCGCAGTAGGTGCTCAAACTGTGGGATGTCCAGCATTCCACAAAGTTTGGTCACCAGAGCAGGCAAACAGTGAATATCTTTAAGCTTGGCGTTCACCAGAATGTCGAATAATGTTCGACATATGGAGTGAGGTGAATCATCCATAAAACTATACACGATCCACAAACTAGGCGTGAAGAACGTGGAGGTCCGCTCTTCACCCAATACGTTCCTACACACCCACTTGGCGATAATGTGCATCATTACCCATCCCTTTGCCCCACAAACCATACTCGAGTGAAGCCTAATTTTAAAATCAAGTAGACATTGACCCCTAAGGACCTCGGGCGCATTAGGAGAGTGTTCAGTTCGTGACCGTCATAGCCTAATCGGCATCCCCCACTTTGTCGATAGTGGGAGAGACGAGATCTCTGGATCTTGGTTCACTTGCTGGGCTTTATGGCCTTCGTCGTAGGGAGGTGAGGCATGTTGAGGCCGTGTGACCTCGCAGTTAGGCGTCGTCTAGCTGTAAGGACTTATAGTGATCTTAGGTTGTTTGAGCCGTGTTCGCTAGATTAGACTTCTACCCTCACCCTTTACCTACGCTAGCTTTAGGGATTCTTCCCTTCTCCTCTGAGTCATCTTTTTCTCGCCTACTTCTACGTTCTAGTCTCCTCCCCTGTACACTCTCTATAAGCATTTTAGGATTGAGTCGAGCACTTTTTGCGAGTTTGCCCTCGTGGTAGTGAGAGTGGTCGACTCGATAGTACTTTGTTGAGATGGATGGTTACATGGTCGACCATCCATTTCATTGTTGGGACTGGGACTATTCTCCCTTGTATTCCAGACTCATGCATCCTGAGGTGTCTCAGACAAACACCCAACATGGTTGGGACAATTTTAATTGTTTTGCTGAGCATTCTTCAGTTTGAGAGAGGCCCCGACTGCTAGAAATTACAAGAAACTTTGTCCTCTTTCATGCATTGGGTAGAGGGTTTGAATGGATCGGTGGTTCTAGAAGCCACGTCAAATGACCAGAGTGGTTTAAGTGGTCAGGTGTTCGAAGAGTGTTCATATGTTCCTCCTAAACCCGAATATGATGATACTTTTTCCCAAAGTACTCATTATGAACAATACAAATTCACATCTTACCCAGGGATGACATATTTTTGGGGAAAATTTAGAAATCCTAGTATCATATTTAATGCCCACCCGAGTATCTCCCTCCCGAATACCCATAATTCTACCAACACCCTACTCCCAATTCTTGGACTCATTCTTGGACCATAAACACCCAACCGAAAAATCTCCAAAATTTCAACTTGAGCCTCACATTTGACCACAGACATGATTCTTTGAAACAAACTCTCCTAACGTTTATGGAAACCACTCAAAATTCCTTGCACAATCTGTCAATACAAGTGAGTCAGATGACGCAACAATTAAGTGAACGTGGGGAGGGTGACCTTTCTTGTCAACATGAGGATTTATCTTTTGATATCGAACCACCACCACATCCACATATTCAAAGACAATATTTCAGAGTCAAACTCCTAGTCAGTTTGAGGGGCTTGGGGTTTCAATTCACGATCACTTGGTGGGGGATTCGATCGAAATTTAGAATAGCATGGACCAATTTTATTATGAGTCAGCACAGGATTATGCCTTATCTTTTTGTCTTGTGGCCCTTGAGCTACATGATCTTAATATTGTGTCTCTTAAGGACTCACGTTTGGTGGAGCAAGAACTCCTTAATACGCCTAATTTCATACGACCTTGTGAGAGTTTGTCTCTAACTATTGTTCCTGATTATCTTGAAAATGAAGGGACACCAAACAACTACATTGCCAGTGAGGGTATTGGGAGTTTCTTAGATGATACCTTGGGTAAGAGACCCACTTTCTGTTCGCTTGGTGAGTCGGGCAAGCATAACGAGGTTCTTGACCTCGTTCCAACCCACCAGCCAGTTGCTTGGAGAGTTTGGATTGATGATCCTGATTTTCATATCGCAATAGGGGAAACTCTTCTTCCATTGCGTAATATTTCCAAAACTCTCGAGAGATTCGAGCTCTTCCTGTTTGATCCTTTGATACAAATGCCTTTGCGTCTTAATCATGAACCTCTCCTTACATCTTATGCATTTTGTGAGGGGGGCACTAATGAGTATTTTGGCCCCACGTGGTGTTATGTTCCCACTCTAAGTACATTGACCTACTTTTGAGGTTACCATTTGATGTCATTTGACAAATTATGATGAGAACTTATTTTTGTACATAGTTATATTTGGAAAAAAAGAAAAAAAAGTGATCACCAATTGACAGTCCTTTTTTATCAAAATGCGACCTGGTTTCGCATGGATATGGGTTATACGTTTATGTCTACTCCGGGAATGTTTCATTAGTCCGACATCGAGGGATTGTCCCCAGTTGCCTTTTTCAGGTCTATAAATAGAACTCTTTTTTCTCGTTTGTAACCTACCCATTGCTTGGTGGTCATTCTCTCTACTTGGAGTAAAGCCTTGGAGCAAAACTCAAGTGGAGAAGAATGCTACTTGTAAAGTGAGTCATGTAAATAAAATATTTTCTTAGTTTTGTTTTAATGTTGTCTCTTTTAATGATTGCATATTTAGCTTCGTTTTGTTTCCTTATTCTTAGTATAATTAATTATAATGTTTCTCTTTCTTAGTATAATTGTTAGCTTAATGTGTATTGAGTAGTCTCATACCCCTTTGGGGGTGGAGATAATGTTTATACATGTAATGAAGAATGTGAATGAATGCTATCTTATGCAATATGTGAAAGGAATGTGTTCTAAAAGTTTTACTTTTATATGTCAATTATTATGAATTGAATGTGCAAGCATTTTGTTCCTTGATTATAGCATTCGTCTTTTGGAAGTGTTAAGGAATAGGCGCTTGGTCCTTGACCGTAGAGCTCTAAAAGATAATGGTTTACATAAATCAAAAGTTATTCACAATCATGGTAATTAACATGGAACACTAATTACCGAGATAAGATTGTCGTGTTGGTCATCGATTGTTGCAGCTCTACAAATAATTGACGATACGAGTATATAAAAGCGGAAAAGATTACTTTTATATATTGAATAGACCTAACAAGTAAAACATTATGGAATTGTGTTTCACGTCATTAGTGTTTTACTGTGTCTTGGATCCTAAGATATGAGACTTATATCTTTTCACTCAAGAAGTGTTTAATTTGATTACTCTCAAAAGCTACCAATGAGTGTAGTGATAATTGCACTAGTTGATTGGACATGACTTGTGCTGGAAAAGATAGCTAGTCAAATGATTATCATTGCCCCTCTTAATTGAGTGATGATATTAGTGGGCCCGTTGATAAAGCAAAATTATAATGTGCACAATGTGACTTGAGTTAAGTCACATAGTTATAATTAGCTTAAAGATATCAAGAAATGAATATAATACAAAGATGACACATTTCTACTTTGTATATATTCTTAATATCATGAGGCAAGGGACGGACACAAGTGGTGCACTTACATCACTAAATGGATCGTGTTTTGGTTCGGGTGGAACAAAGACATCTATGCTAATTGGGTAACTGTAATGTGTAGCTACATACCGCTTATAGTTTGAGATATTAAGTGTTTAATATCACTGCCAATTTGGCTTAGATCCTCTTATAGGTCACACCACAAAACTGGGAATCAAGAGGTTGATTTCAAGTTCATATGATGTGTCGGGTTTCATGTCAAAATAGGACACTTGTGGTGAATTAATTAAAATCAATATGTCATGAGAATTGACATAATTAGAATCATAATAAATTCATATGAGGTATATATTATGGGGTGTAATTATTTAATATTACATATGATGATATATATAGGATGTGAATTGCTAAAAACCCCAAAAGATGAAATTTTGTTGGAAATAAATCCAAAATTTGACAAAGGTAAAATCGGGGTCAAACACGGGAACCGTTCATGGTTCGGTCGACCGGGGTATGTTCGGATCGGTTAACCGAATAAGGAACGGGTAAGCGCAATTGGTTGACTGAAATTGTCTGGAGTGCCTGAACAATCGGGTTTGGTTAACCGGGTGTGCATGGTCAATCGAGAAGTAGTTTTTTTGGTAGACCGAAGGTGACCCGGTCATCCGATAACTATGTCCCAGGAGCGATTTTGGTGGGTCAACGGTAGACTGATTAAAAGACGTGGTTCGTCTGAATTCTTCCAGGGAATTTTTCTCATAAAGAATCGGTCGACCGTCTGGCTAACGGTGCACCGAACACGTGTTATAACCGAATGGTTCGGTTGAGCGAATAATTCTCGGTCTACCGAACAAGAACGATTCTGCCTGAATTATTAAGAGATTAATTAAATCATGGGTGGAATAATTCCAGATTTAATAAAAATGTTTTCTGTGGGTGATTATGTGGAATTTAGAGATTAATTTTAGGAGAGAAAAACAAGGGATTGTGGCTAAATAATAGCTAATGATAAGGATGTTTTGGGAGCCTATAAAAGGGCACCTATTCCTACTTGTTTTAATACTAATGCAAAATTCTTTCTCTCATAAATCTCTCCCTGATCACCACGAAAATCTCTTAGTAAATTTACGTTTTAGAGATAAGATTCTCAGGAGCTTAAAGAGGGGTAATTAGCTTGATTCTAAACGTTGTTAGAGATTGATTGGCTAGCTCCTTTCTCTCTAACTTTGTTTAGAGTTTGGTGAACACTCGGAAGCAATTCCGTGGACAATTCAGCGGGCAACGCGACTCCGGATCATCAAAAAGGTTTTAGAGAACCTTTAGGTATGATTCTATCTTTGTGGATTATTTTAATAAATGTAGGTTGCATGTTATTAGAATAAAACACAAATAGATGTACATAAAATTACTGAAAATATGAAAATATATTAAAATTTTAAAATATATACATACAGAGGGACACGAAATCCTACAGTGGTATCATAGCTTTTAGTTCATATTTTCAACAATAGGACTATATAATTAATTTTAGTTTACCATCTACATTCAAAACAATTCATGTTCTATGTTTTTTTCGAGTTTTCGATAGTTTTATTGATTTAATTCTAATTGATTCTTTTGATAGTTTTAATTGTTTAAAACACATCATGTGAATGTTAGAATTAAGATTTAGACTTAGGTCTGATTTATAAAATTTTCGTTTTAATTAAATGATTATTTTATAAGGAATCAACAAAATGAAAAAGGCATCTGTTTATCTTTCTTTGAATGTTTAATTTTAGAAATTGGATAAACAGCGGTTCAAATATTTGATGAATTGAAATATGGATGCATAAAATTATTTTTAATGGATTTCAAATGATTTTAGAATTGTTTGATTTAGAGATGCATGATAAACTTAATCGAGTATTATATAGTATATGTACATGCGTTGCTCGAGTTCTCTAATGCAGGGATATGTGAGTTTATATGTTCCATCGAAGCCATGTGTGAATGAATGAATGTGTATGTTATTATTATTCAATCACAGGGGCTTATGTATGTAAAAGCCAAATTTTATTTCTATGTATATGCATGCATATGAGAGGATTTTTAGATAGGACTTGCACTAGACAATTTTTCAAAATTGAGAGATGCATGTGTTATATTTTTGCAATATCAACATCCATGGTGCAAGAGGAAGACGCTGAAGAAGCGCAAGGATCAGGGATCAAGGACGCGGGAACATATAAACTCACGTTATGTTTGTGTGAATGAATTTATTTATGTTTGTGTGTTTGATATATATGTGATTGTATGGATGAATGTTAGGATGTGTATAGATGATAAATATGCATGATCACCTAAATTCTAAAATCACATATAAATGTTTAAATTGTCCAACCAAAAATTAAGAGTATCTTTCATTCTTATTTCATCGACTAGCAGTCATCGATCGAGGGATATTCTGCTCGCCCTTAGCGGGAGATAGCTTCCTCCATCTTTGGGAATAGTGGGAGATATAAGGTTGTCTATTGTTGTGCCACGAATAGATGTACGAGGTGCGATTCACCCTTAGTGGACACCGAGTATATTTGTTTGTGAATACAATGGATAAACGTATCTCGTATCAAATGAAATAAGTTTCTTAACAAGACCAGAGCCCTAGCTCGGTTTTGAGAAAGAGAGTTTTTCTTACGAGGATTGGTCAAATTCCCTCCTAATTAAAACGACAAGAATCATAAGAGTTTGAAAATGCAAATGTTGCAATATTTCGAAATGGTTATGATTAGAAAAATGTTTTCTTACCTTGATTTTATAATATATCTGATAGCCCTTAGCTAGTTTATGTTATAATTGATATGATCTTGGATTGCTGCATTTATGGACAAATTTTTATTTGCGGTATTATTTTTAAAACATAAAATTGATATAAAATCCCATATAATTTATTTTGTAGAAATGTCAAATATTCAACCTATTGTACGATCTATGATTAAAAAACATCATTTGGCAAATGATGGCTAAAACTTCATAAGCTAGCAACTCAAGCTCAATATCGTGTTGAAGTTTGAGAAACTATCTCATATTTTGGATGGTGAAATCCCAAAATTAAATGAGAAGACAATCGATAGCGAAAAAGAGGCAAAAGCCAAGTGGGAAGACCAAGAGAATCAAGTTCACGGTCTAATGTTGGACTCCATGGGTGACTCGCTTCAAGCGAAATAGTTGGATTCAAAACCCAAGAAGACCATGGAAGCTTTTGAAGGGAATGTGTTCTAAAAGTTTTACTTTTAAATGTCAATTATTATGAATTGAATGAGAAATCATTTTGTTCCTTGTTTATGTTATTCGTCTTTTAGAAGTGTTAAGGAAGAGGCTCTTGGTCCTTAACCGTAGAGCTGTAAAAGATATTGGTTTACATAAAACAAAAGATATTCGCAATCATGGTAATTAACATGGGACATTAATTACCAGGTTAAGATTGTCGTGTTTGTCATAGATCATTGTAGCTCTACAAGTGAGTGACAACACGGGTATGCAAAAGAGGAAAATATTACTTTGTATACTGAATAGACCTAATAAGTAAAATATTATAGAAATGTGTTTCTGTGTCATTAATAATTTACTGTGTCTTTTGTCCTTTGATATGAGACTTATATCTGATCACTTAAGGAATACTTAGTTAGATCAGTGTCTTGAACTATCGATAAGTGTAGTGTAAAGGCATTGGTTGGTTAAGTACAACTTTTGTTGGAGAAGATAGTTAGTCAAAAGGCTATCATTGCCCCTCTTAATTGAGTGATGATATTAGTGGGCCCCTTGATAAAGCAAAGTTATAATGTGCACAATGTGATTTGAGTTAAGTCACATATTTATAACTAGCTTAAAGAGATCAAGAAATGAATACTAATACAAAGATGACACAATACTACTTTGTGTGTATTCTTAATATTATGAGGCAAGGGACGGACACAAGTGGTGCACTCCATCACTAAATGGATCGGGTTTTGGTTCGAGTGGAATTAAGACATCTGACTAATTGGGAGCTATAATGTGTAGCTAGATACCGCTTATAGCTTGTGATATTAAGTTATTAATATCACGGTCAACTTAGTTTAGATCCTCCTATAGGTCACACCACAAAACTGGGAAACAAGAAATGGGGATTTTGAGTTCATAAGATGTGTCGGGTTTCATGTAGAAAATATGACACATGGGGTGAACAAGCAAAATCAAAATTATGTTGTGATTGATAACATAATTAGAATCTAAATTAAATTCATATGTGATGTAAATATTATGGGGTGTAATGATTGATCATTGCATAGGATAATATGTTACATAAGTTGTGAATTTACTACTAATCCCGAAATATCAAATTTTGTAGGGGTTAAACCGAAATTTGACAAGTCTGCAAAACAGTGCTCCAACGGTCGACCGGTTAGCAGTAAACGGTCGACCGATCGGGCAAGGTCGACCGGACATGTCTCGACCGATAACAGGGAATTTTCATTTGTTCGAACGGTCGACCGAAAGTAATCGGTCGGTCGACCGAACATCGAGATGGAATAATTCCTGTTATGGACAAAGTTGACAAAGTTGAAGAAGCAGTTGCAGGAGTTTATGGACTCTGGATTTATCAGACCAAGTGTCTCGCCTTGGGGTGCACCGGTTTTGTTTGTGAAGAAGAAGGACAGATCATTTAGGATGTGCATAGACTACAGGATGTTGAACCAAGTGACGGTGAAGAATAGGTATCATTTACCTAGGATCGAAGACCTCTTCGACCAACTGCAGTCAGCGAAGGTTTTCTCGAAGATTGACCTGCGTTCAGGATATTACCAGTTGAGGATTCGAGATGAGGACATCCAGAAGACAGCTTTCAGGACGAGATATGGACACTACTAGTTCTTGGTGATGTCATTTGGATTGATGAATGCTCCGGCAGCGTTCATGGATCTGATGAACCGGACATTCAGGCAGTATATTTATAGATTTGTGATTGTCTTTGTGGATGACATTTTGATCTATTCACCAGATGTGGAGCAGCATAGAGAGCATCTGAGGATTGTACTCAGCATCTTGAGAGGTCAGCAATTATATGCTAAGTTCTCAAAGTGCGAGTTTTGGTTGGACAGAGTGGCGTTCCTCGGACACATTGTATCGGCAGAGGGGATATCAGTGGATCCAGCGAAGGTAGAGGCAGTGACACAGTGGAGGGACCCTACGAGCGTGACGGAGATTAGGAGCTTTGTTGGACTGGCGGGTTATTCCCGTCGCTTCATCAAAGACTTCTCGAAATTGGCAGCACCACTGACGACTCTGACGCAGAAGGGAGTCACTTTTGTATGGTCGCAGAAGTGCGAGGACAGCTTTCGGGAGCTGAAGAGATTGTTGACCACGACACCAGTTTTGTCGTTGCCAAGTGGCACAAGTGGATTTGTGATTTATAGCGACGCTTCAGGTATTGGCTTAGGATATGTACTTATGCAGCACGGGAGGGTGTTCCTATACGCATCCAGACAGCTGAAGGTCCATGAGAGGAATTACCCGACTCATGATTTGGAGTTAGCAGCAGTAGTTCACGCACTGAAGACCTGGAGACACTACCTTTATGGCGAGCAGTTTGAGGTGTTTACAGATCATCAGAGTCTGAAGTACCTATTCTCGCAGAAGGAGCTGAACATGAGGCAGCGCAGATGGCTTGAGTTCATTAAGGACTACGATTTCACTATCTCTTACCATCCGGGGAAGGCGAACACGGTTGCAGACGCTTTGAGCCGGAGGGTGGAGGTATCAGTAGCAGGCTTATGCATTCAGGAGTGGCGACTGCTAGAGTCTTTAGTAGAGTGGAGACCATTTGTAGATAGCTCTTAGGGTGCAGTGATTGCAGGATTGAGAGTAGAGCCTCAAACAATATCGACAGTGATTCAAGCTCAGACTACAGATGAGGAGTTGAACAATTTACTCCAGTTAGCGGTTAGAGATGGGTCAGACTTCAGAGTTGGAGTGGATGGAGGTCTGAGATTCAGAGACCGTATCTGGGTGCCGAGGACAGAGGACCTGAGACATGATATCATGGAGGAGGCACACAGATCGAGATATTCCATTCATCCAGGAAGCACCAAGATGTTCAAAGATCTGCAGCGGAACTTCTGGTGGCGAGGGATGAAGAAGGACGTTGCAGACTTTGTGTCGAGGTGTTTGGTCTATCAGCAGGTGAAGATTGAGCACCAAAGATCCAACAGGATTTGTCGTTATATGAGAGACCAGTTGACATTGTGGATCAGATGGTACATCAGCTCAGGAGGAGAGCGATTCCGATGGTGAAATTCAGGTGGCAGCATCACAGTATCAAAGAGGCTACCTGGGAGATCGAGGAGGACGTGAGGAGGCAGTATCCAGAGTTATTCCGGTAAGTCAGTTTTTTCGAATTTCGCGAACGAAATTTCTTAAAGGAGGGTAGATTGTAATAACCTTAATCTAAACATCCTAATTAACCTAAACTAAACCTAATTAACCTTTATTGATCGTGCTACAGTAAAGAGTGAGGTGGAGTTGAGGATAAGAATTGGATTTTACTATAAATAGAAGTATGGTTGCGGTTGCTCGAAAAAAATGTTGCTAAACCTACTGCGAATATAAGCAAAAACTTCAAGCCCAAAACAATGCTCTGGGAGTAATAGGCATGAGAGTTGGTAACATAAACAAATGTAAGAAGAAACAATCCTAAAGTCTAAATCTAGTAAAGATAAGTCAATCACGACTTTCTGATTGACTTATCTTTGATTGTCGTAAGGTTGAACATTTTGCTCGTGAGTGCACTGAGCAAGAAGTGATAATTGTGTGTGATTATTCATTCGAGTTATGCAACCAGTACAATGATGCTTGTCAAACCTTTTCCTATGTGGATTGTGGGTTCAGGCGCATATCGCATAACAAGGAATCATTCTACCTTTGTAGAATATCACCGTATTCCGAGTGGGAGGCGTATTTGCATGACATATAACTCTATCGTAGATGCCCTTAGAATTGGTGCATGTAAAGTGGTTTTGTGAGGTGGCCATACCTTGTTTCTTCATGATGTGTTACATGAGCCAACTAAATGGTGAAATTGTTCATCATGTGGTTTTATAATTGTTCTGGAAAACAATGGTGTGGGTTTGTACATGTCTGGTACTTATTATGGTTGTGACATTGTTTCTAACGATTTTGCTTTGTTGGACACAATTGTTGACTTGTAAAATCAAAATGCTAGTGTTTTTGTGTGCAAAAATTCCATGAATATTGATTAAATAACATGGCATGCTAGACTTGGTCACATTTGGGTAGATCAGATTATGAAATTGGCAAAAGAAGGGGTACTAGTGAATGCTCCAAATTTGTGTTGACAATCGGGTAGGTTCTCTGGGAGGTGCACTTGTCTAGCAGGATAAGCTACTAGAAAATCATTTAGGAAAGCTGTGAGAGTTACTTCTCCTTTCAAACTTTTACATTGAACTATTTATGGACCTATGGATGTGTGCACTAGACATGGCTATAGTTATTTCATCACATTTATTGATGACTTCTCTGGGTATGGTCATATTTATCTTATTTCTCACAAACCATGTGCTGTAGAATGTTTTTAAAAAAATTCCTGAGTTTGGTTGAGAATCAATTGGATTGTAAGATAGAAACTCTTTGAATGGATAGAGGTTGAGAGTATTTGTCAGTTCATGATCAAAATAAGATATCGAAACAACTCACTACACCTTATAGTCGTCAGCAATGGTGTCGTTGAGAGAAGGAATAGAACATTGCTAGACCCGGTTAGATCCAATATAACATGTTTCGATTTAAATTTAAATAGCAAGTGCACTGTTGTCATGAAGCGGTGTCAAGTACGGGTCGAGTCCATGGGGAGGTGTGTCAACTCTGGTTCTTCAAAAATCAAGTGAAGAATAAGGGGAGAAGAAGTTTGATTACACTAAAGTAGGCTACACTAAACAATTAATTAACAAACAAGAAACATGAAAGCACAAGACTAACTAAAACTAACTAAGCAACTAACAAACTAGAAAGATGAAATTCAGTAAGGAAAACCCCACAATGGGTGGAGTGTGTGTACACATGTAATAAGGTGGTGAAGAATGCATTCAATAACTCACAAGTGTAGGTTGTGTTTTCATGCATAAGAAGCACCTAATGTTGTGGCAAAACCTATCATTCCAATCACTAACCTAGTTGATTAACATTAACATAAACAAATAGGTTATTAAGAACCTAAACAAGCATGGGAAGTACCTAATGGTTGTGGCAAAGTCCATCAAGTTAAATATTCTCTTTTAAACAAACAAGCATACATTCATGTTCATCACATATTGCATAAGATAGCTTTCATTCTCATTCTTTATTACATGTATAAACATCATCTCCAACCCCAAAAGGGGGTAAAACTACTCACTAAACATTAAGCTAACAATTATACTAGGGAAGAAAAACATTCTAACTAATTATACTACTATTAAGGAAATAAAACTAAGCTAAACATGCAAAAAGAAACAACATGAAGTTAACAAAAATTATTTTATTCATGACTCACATACAAGTGGCATCTCTCCACTTATGTTTTCCTCCAAAGGCTTACTCTAAGTAGAGAGAGTGGCCACCAAGCAAAGAGTAGATTACAAAGGAGGAAGAAGAGTTCTATTTATAGACATGAAAAAGGCAACTGGCGTCAATCCCTCGGTGTGGGGACTAATAAAACATACTAAAAATAGACATAAGCAACCAAATACACAACCAAAAGAAGACTGGTCGGATCATGAGCAAAAGGTACCGCTAACTGGTGGTCTGGAGCCGTCAATTGGCGGTCTAAATTGCTTTGATTCGACCAGTTTTCGGAGGACTTCTTAAATGCTTCATTTCTTCACGTGGAGTGCACGCTAATTAGTTGTTTGAGTCTAGGCACGAATCTAATTGCCAAAATACTCCTCATGGTGGTGTGACGTTTCTCGATTTGCTATTTGGTCCTTCTTGCTTACATCCAAGTCTTTCCCTCCTGCAGATAAGTCTATAAGTCTCACCGATCAGCCATTTTTCTCACGTTTCAGTCCTTTTTGTGTCTTCTTCTTCTTAAACCTGTTTATTCCTGAAACTTAAACATAAAACTCGTTAAATAGCATTGCTTAGGCTCAAAATAGAGGATGTTTAACCAGAATATATGCATGATATGATATTAATCAAATACCACTACACCTAGTTTTTGCTTGTCTCGAGAAAAACAACGAAACGAAGAACTAAGCAAGGAGAAACAAACGAAAAACAAGATAAGTCCTAACTCACTTTAGTAGGAATCTAGGTTGCACTTAGCACATATAACAAGCCATTAAACCTCATTGTCACCAAGGAGGAGTGTTATCTCCTGAGGGGTTTTAGCTGATATACCCATAAAATACGAACATTGATGCATTATTCAACCTAGCAACATGACTCGATGGACCTACCTTTGTCGATCATTGAACATGGTAATCCTACAGGCCGACTCTCTATATGTATCCAGGTCACACAGCTATCCTAATGAATCAATCGTGAAAGTTAATTAAGGAGTTAAGTGATAGACATGGGAAACCATAACATCCTCAAGTGATACATCATGGAAAGTTCATTAAGGTTCTTATTTGTATGCCGTTTTTTTCTTCTTCATCATTTTTTACTAGTTGGTGTTTAATTGCCTGTGAGGACTTACACTATCACGTACACCTTCTCCTAAAACTCCATATAGGGTGATCCCTACTACCAGTGTAACGGGAGTTCAGTCGGTGCATCGCAAGTCAAATGACTCGAAAGCACCAGGCACTAAGCCCCCTCAGACCTAATTTCCTGAGTGGTAGGAGCCGTGTGAGAAGATAGAACACCTACTCACTTATTTCTTATCTACACATGAACCAAAACCCCTACACATAAGGTTTCACAATAGGAGTTTAAGGGTCCCTGACTACGACAAACTTGCTTATACTAACAGACACGAATTATTTGATCATTAGGTTCAGGGTGGACTTCTTTGTTTATTTGAGTGCTGAAACCCTATGATTACTCTCCCTGTGGCAAAATCGGGGTGCATCGTAATGACGAGATAAGACCTAAAGTTAGTGGACTAGATATCCTAATTCATCATGTTCAAGTCAATTTTGGGAGCTTCTCTTTTGATTGCCTCAAAACAGTTTTGCATATGCTAAACACATATACAAATCCCTCAAAACATTTTTCTTTCGCAAACACATCAAAATTTTGAAAGAAATGGAAAGTTTAAAGCACTAGGCAAACAAAAGAAGATAGGTCATGCCCAAGGATCATGGTATAACAAAAATATCAATTAAATGCAACACACTAACAAGACCCAAGCAAAGTAAACAAAAGAAAGAAAAAAACAAAAGACATGAAAAAAACTATGTACACACGTGAAACACCCTGCCACACCTAATCCATGCATTGTCCTCAATGTAGAAAGAATGACTCAAATGCATGGATAAGGTGCACCAGACTAATGATGGTGGTCGAAGGTGCTTGAAGAGGCACCTCGCTTAAGAGCCGACAACTTCCTATAGATTTTCCAATTTGGTTAGCCAAAATGACATTTTCTTGCTCTACTGCCATCTCAGAAATATCAGTGTTGAAGAGCGTTCCCGAGCTCACAGATGGGTTTGGTGAACTAACTCTAACATCCTCCTCTATGTAATAAGTTACCCATGCCTCCTGAAGGCAATGGCAATATGACGAGGTAATTTTACGACCTCAAGGTTGATGCCCTGGCACCGCAGTAGGTGCTCAAACTGTGGGATGTCCAGCATTCCACAAAGTTTGGTCACCAGAGCAGGCAAACAGTGAATATCTTTAAGCTTGGCGTTCACCAGAATGTCGAACAATGTTCGACATATGGAGTGAGGTGAATCATCCATAAAACTATACACGATCCACAAACTAGGCGTGAAGAACGTGGAGGTCCGTTCTTCGCCCAATACGTTCCTACACACCCACTTGGCGATAGTGTGCATCATTACCCATCCCTTTGCCCCACAAACCACACTCGAGTGAAGCCTAATTTTAAAATCAAGTAGACATTGACCCCTAAGGACCTCGGGCGCATTAGGAGAGTGTTCAGTTCGTGACCGTCATAGCCTAATCGGCATCCCCCACTTTGTCGATAGTGGGAGAGACGAGATCTCTGGATCTTGGTTCACTTGCTGGGCTTTATGGCCTTCGTCGTAGGGAGGTGAGGCATGTTGAGGCCGTGTGACCTCGCAGTTAGGCGTCGTCTAGCTGTAAGGACTTATAGTGATCTTAGGTTGTTTGAGCCGTGTTCGCTAGATTAGACTTCTACCCTCACCCTTTACCTACGCTAGCTTTAGGGATTCTTCCCTTCTCCTCTGAGTCATCTTTTTCTCGCCTACTTCTACGTTCTAGTCTCCTCCCCTGTACACTCTCTATAAGCATTTTAGGATTGAGTCGAGCACTTTTTGCGAGTTTGCCCTCGTGGTAGTGAGAGTGGTCGACTCGATAGTACTTTGTTGATATGGATGGTTACATGGTCGACCATCCATTTCATTGTTGGGACTGGGACTATTCTCCCTGGTATTCCAGACTCATGCATCCTGAGGTGTCTCAGACAAACACCCAACATGGTTGGGACAATTTTAATTGTTTTGCTGAGCATTCTTCAGTTTGAGAGAGGCCCCGACTGCTAGAAATTACAAGAAACTTTGTCCTCTTTCATGCATTGGGTAGAGGGTTTGAATGGATCGGTGGTTCTAGAAGCCACGTCAAATGACCAGAGTTGTTTAAGTGGTCAGGTGTTCGAAGAGTGTTCATATGTTCCTCCTAAACCCGAATATGATGATACTTTTTCCCAAAGTACTCATTATGAACAATACAAATTCACATCTTACCCAGGGATGACATATTTTTGGGGAAAATTTAGAAATCCTAGTATCATATTTAATGCCCACCCGAGTATCTCCCTCCCGAATACCCATAATTCTACCAACACCCTACTCCCAATTCTTGGACTCATTCTTGGACCATCGACACCCAACCGAAAAATCTCCAAAATTTCAACTTGAGCCTCACATTTGACCACAGACATGATTCTTTGAAACAAACTCTCCTAACGTTTATGGAAACCACTCAAAATTCCTTGCACAATCTGTCAATACAAGTGAGTCAGATGACGCAACAATTAAGTGAACGTGGGGAGGGTGACCTTTCTTGTCAACATGAGGATTTATCTTTTGATATCGAACCACCACCACATCCACATATTCAAAGACAATATTTCAGAGTCAAACTCCTAGTCAGTTTGAGGGGCTTGGGGTTTCAATTCACGATCACTTGGTGGGGGATTCGATCGAAATTTAGAATAGCATGGACCAATTTTATTATGAGTCAGCACAGGATTATGCCTTATCTTTTTGTCTTGTGGCCCTTGAGCTACATGATCTTAATATTGTGTCTCTTAAGGACTCACGTTTGGTGGAGCAAGAACTCCTTAATACGCCTAATTTCATACGACCTTGTGAGAGTTTGTCTCTAACTATTGTTCCTGATTATCTTGAAAATGAAGGGACACCAAACAACTACATTGCCAGTGAGGGTATTGGGAGTTTCTTAGATGATACCTTGGGTAAGAGACCCACTTTCTGTTTGCTTGGTGAGTCGGGCAAGCATAACGAGGTTCTTGACCTCGTTCCAACCCACCAGCCAGTTGCCTGGAGAGTTTGGATTGATGATCCTGATTTTCATATCGCAATAGGGGAAACTCTTCTTCCATTGCGTAATATTTCCAAAACTCTCGAGAGATTCGAGCTCTTCCTATTTGATCCTTTGATACAAATGCCTTTGCGTCTTAATCATGAACCTCTCCTTACATCTTATGCATTTTGTGAGGGGGGGCACTAATGAGTATTTTGGCCCCACGTGGTGTTATGTTCCCACTCTAAGTACATTGACCTACTTTTGAGGTTACCATTTGATGTCATTTGACAAATTATGATGAGAACTTATTTTTGTACATAGTTATATTTGGAAAAAAAGAAAAAAAAGTGATCACCAATTGACAGTCCTTTTTTATCAGAATGCGACCTGGTTTCGCATGGATATGGGTTATACGTTTATGTCTACTCCGGGAATGTTTCATTAGTCCGACATCGAGGGATTGTCCCCAGTTGCCTTTTTCAGGTCTATAAATAGAACTCTTTTTTCTCGTTTGTAACGTACCCATTGCTTGGTGGTCATTCTCTCTACTTGGAGTAAAGCCTTGGAGCAAAACTCAAGTGGAGAAGAATGCTACTTGTAAAGTGAGTCATGTAAATAAAATATTTTCTTAGTTTTGTTTTAATGTTGTCTCTTTTAATGATTGCATATTTAGCTTCGTTTTGTTTCCTTATTCTTAGTATAATTAATTATAATGTTTCTCTTTCTTAGTATAATTGTTAGCTTAATGTGTATTGAGTAGTCTCATACCCCTTTGGGGGTGGAGATAATGTTTATACATGTAATGAAGAATGTGAATGAATGCTATCTTATGCAATATGTGAAAGGAATGTGTTCTAAAAGTTTTACTTTTATATGTCAATTATTATGAATTGAATGTGCAAGCATTTTGTTCCTTGATTATAGCATTCGTCTTTTGGAAGTGTTAAGGAAGAGGCGCTTGGTCCTTGACCGTAGAGCTCTAAAAGATAATGGTTTACATAAATCAAAAGTTATTCACAATCATGGTAATTAACATGGAACATTAATTACCGAGATAAGATTGTCGTGTTGGTCATCGATTGTTGCAGCTCTACAAATAATTGACGATACGAGTATATAAAAGCGGAAAATATTACTTTTATATATTGAATAGACCTAACAAGTAAAACATTATGGAATTGTGTTTCACGTCATTAGTGTTTTACTGTGTCTTGGATCCTAAGATATGAGACTTATATCTTTTCACTCGAGAAGTGTTTAATTTGATTACTCTCAAAAACTACCAATGAGTGTAGTGATAATTGCACTAGTTGATTGGACATGACTTGTGCTGGAAAAGATAGCTAGTCAAATGATTATCATTGCCCCTCTTAATTGAGTGATGATATTAGTGGGCCCCTTGATAAAGCAAAATTATAATGTGCACAATGTGACTTGAGTTAAGTCACATAGTTATAATTAGCTTAAAGATATAAAGAAATGAATATAATACAAAGATGACACATTTCTACTTTGTATATATTCTTAATATCATGAGGCAAGGGACGGACACAAGTGGTGCACTTACATCACTAAATGGATCGTGTTTTGATTCGGGTGGAACAAAGACATCTATGCTAATTGGGTAACTGTAATGTGTAGCTACATACCGCTTATAGTTTGAGATATTAAGTGTTTAATATCACTGCCAATTTGGCTTAGATCCTCCTATAGGTCACACCACAAAACTGGGAATCAAGAGGTTGATTTCAAGTTCATATGATGTGTCGGGTTTCATGTGAAAATAGGACACTTGTGGTGAATTAATTAAAATCAATATGTCATGAGAATTGACATAATTAGAATCATAATAAATTCATATGAGGTATATATTATGGGGTGTAATAATTTAATATTACATATGATGATATATATAGGATGTGAATTGCTAAAAACCCCAAAAGATGAAATTTTGTTGGAAATAAATCCAAAATTTGACAAAGGTAAAATCGGGGTCAAACACGGGAACCGTTCATGGTTCGGTCGACCGGGGTATGTTCGGATCGGTTAACCGAATAAGGAACGGGTAAGCGCAATTGGTTGACTGAAATTGTCTGGAGTGCCTGAACAATCGGGTTTGGTTAACCGGGTGTGCATGGTCAATCGAGAAGTAGTTTTTTTGGTAGACCGAAGGTGACCCGGTCATCCGATAACTATGTCCCAGGAGCGATTTTGGTGGGTCAACGGTAGACTGATTAAAAGACGTGGTTCGTCCGAATTCTTCCAGGGAATTTTTCTCATAAAGAATCGGTCGACCGTCTGGCTAACGGTGCACCGAACACGTGTTATAACCGAATGGTTCGGTTGAGCGAATAATTCTCGGTCTACCGAACAAGAACGATTCTGCCTGAATTATTAAGAGATTAATTAAATCATGGGTGGAATAATTCCAGATTTAATAAAAATGTTTTCTGTGGGTGATTATGTGGAATTTAGAGATTAATTTTAGGAGAGAAAAACAAGGGATTGTGGCTAAATAATAGCTAATGATAAGGATGTTTTGGGAGCCTATAAAAGGGCACCTATTCCTACTTGTTTTAATACTAATGCAAAATTCTTTCTCTCATAAATCTCTCCCTGATCACCACGAAAATCTCTTAGTAAATTTACGTTTTAGAGATAAGATTCTCAGGAGCTTAAAGAGGGGTAATTAGCTTGATTCTAAACGTTGTTAGAGATTGATTGGCTAGCTCCTTTCTCTCTAACTTTGTTTAGAGTTTGGTGAACACTCGGAAGCAATTCCGTGGACAATTCAGCGGGCAACGCGACTCCGGATCATCAAAAAGGTTTTAGAGAACCTTTAGGTATGATTCTATCTTTGTGGATTATTTTAATAAATGTAGGTTGCATGTTATTAGAATAAAACACAAATAGATGTACATAAAATTGCTGAAAATATGAAAATATATTAAAATTTTAAAATATATACATACAGAGGGACACGAAATCCTACAGTGGTATCATAGCTTTTAGTTCATATTTTCAACAATAGGACTATATAATTAATTTTAGTTTACCATCTACATTCAAAACAATTCATGTTCTATGTTTTTTTCGAGTTTTCGATAGTTTTATTGATTTAATTCTAATTGATTCTTTTGATAGTTTTAATTGTTTAAAACACATCATGTGAATGTTAGAATTAAGATTTAGACTTAGGTCTGATTTATAAAATTTTCGTTTTAATTAAATGATTATTTTATAAGGAATCAACAAAATGAAAAAGGCATCTGTTTATCTTTCTTTGAATGTTTAATTTTAGAAATTGGATAAACAGCGGTTCAAATATTTGATGAATTGAAATATGGATGCATAAAATTATTTTTAATGGATTTCAAATGATTTTAGAATTGTTTGATTTAGAGATGCATGATAAACTTAATCGAGTATTATATAGTATATGTACATGCGTTGCTCGAGTTCTCTAATGCAGGGATATGTGAGTTTATATGTTCCATCGAAGCCATGTGTGAATGAATGAATGTGTATGTTATTATTATTCAATCACAGGGGCTTATGTATGTAAAAGCCAAATTTTATTTCTATGTATATGCATGCATATGAGAGGATTTTTAGATAGGACTTGCACTAGACAATTTTTCAAAATTGAGAGATGCATGTGTTATATTTTTGCAATATCAACATCCATGGTGCAAGAGGAAGACGCTGAAGAAGCGCAAGGATCAGGGATCAAGGACGCGGGAACATATAAACTCACGTTATGTTTGTGTGAATGAATTTATTTATGTTTGTGTGTTTGATATATATGTGATTGTATGGATGAATGTTAGGATGTGTATAGATGATAAATATGCATGATCACCTAAATTCTAAAATCACATATAAATGTTTAAATTGTCCAACCAAAAATTAAGAGTATCTTTCATTCTTATTTCATCGACTAGCAGTCATCGATCGAGGGATATTCTGCTCGCCCTTAGCGGGAGATAGCTTCCTCCATCTTTGGGAATAGTGGGAGATATAAGGTTGTCTATTGTTGTGCCACGAATAGATGTACGAGGTGCGATTCACCCTTAGTGGACACCGAGTATATTTGTTTGTGAATACAATGGATAAACGTATCTCGTATCAAATGAAATAAGTTTCTTAACAAGACCAGAGCCCTAGCTCGGTTTTGAGAAAGAGAGTTTTTCTTACGAGGATTGGTCAAATTCCCTCCTAATTAAAACGACAAGAATCATAAGAGTTTGAAAATGCAAATGTTGCAATATTTCGAAATGGTTATGATTAGAAAAATGTTTTCTTACCTTGATTTTATAATATATCTGATAGCCCTTAGCTAGTTTATGTTATAATTGATATGATCTTGGATTGCTGCATTTATGGACAAATTTTTATTTGCGGTATTATTTTTAAAACATAAAATTGATATAAAATCCCATATAATTTATTTTGTAGAAATGTCAAATATTCAACCTATTGTACGATCTATGATTAAAAAACATCATTTGGCAAATGATGGCTAAAACTTCATAAGCTAGCAACTCAAGCTCAATATCGTGTTGAAGTTTGAGAAACTATCTCATATTTTGGATGGTGAAATCCCAAAATTAAATGAGAAGACAATCGATAGCGAAAAAGAGGCAAAAGCCAAGTGGGAAGACCAAGAGAATCAAGTTCACGGTCTAATGTTGGACTCCATGGGTGACTCGCTTCAAGCGAAATAGTTGGATTCAAAACCCAAGAAGACCATGGAAGCTTTTGAAGGGAATGTGTTCTAAAAGTTTTACTTTTAAATGTCAATTATTATGAATTGAATGAGAAATCATTTTGTTCCTTGTTTATGTTATTCGTCTTTTAGAAGTGTTAAGGAAGAGGCTCTTGGTCCTTAACCGTAGAGCTGTAAAAGATATTGGTTTACATAAAACAAAAGATATTCGCAATCATGGTAATTAACATGGGACATTAATTACCAGGTTAAGATTGTCGTGTTTGTCATAGATCATTGTAGCTCTACAAGTGAGTGACAACACGGGTATGCAAAAGAGGAAAATATTACTTTGTATACTGAATAGACCTAATAAGTAAAATATTATAGAAATGTGTTTCTGTGTCATTAATAATTTACTGTGTCTTTTGTCCTTTGATATGAGACTTATATCTGATCACTTAAGGAATACTTAGTTAGATCAGTGTCTTGAACTATCGATAAGTGTAGTGTAAAGGCATTGGTTGGTTAAGTACAACTTTTGTTGGAGAAGATAGTTAGTCAAAAGACTATCATTGCCCCTCTTAATTGAGTGATGATATTAGTGGGCCCCTTGATAAAGCAAAGTTATAATGTGCACAATGTGATTTGAGTTAAGTCACATATTTATAACTAGCTTAAAGAGATCAAGAAATGAATACTAATACAAAGATGACACAATACTACTTTGTGTGTATTCTTAATATTATGAGGCAAGGGACGGACACAAGTGGTGCACTCCATCACTAAATGGATCGGGTTTTGGTTCGAGTGGAATTAAGACATCTGACTAATTGGGAGCTATAATGTGTAGCTAGATACCGCTTATAGCTTGTGATATTAAGTTATTAATATCACGGTCAACTTAGTTTAGATCCTCCTATAGGTCACACCACAAAACTGGGAAACAAGAAATAGGGATTTTGAGTTCATAAGATGTGTCGGGTTTCATGTAGAAAATATGACACATGGTGTGAACAAGCAAAATCAAAATTATGTTGTGATTGATAGCATAATTAGAATCTAAATTAAATTCATATGTGATGTAAATATTATGGGGTGTAATGATTGATCATTGCATAGGATAATATGTTACATAAGTTGTTAATTTACTACTAATCCCGAAATATCAAATTTTGTAGGGGTTAAACCGAAATTTGACAAGTCTGCAAAACAGTGCTCCAACGGTCGACCGGTTAGCAGTAAACGGTCGACCGATCGGGCAAGGTCGACCGGACATGTCTCGACCGATAACAGGGAATTTTCATTTGTTCGAACGGTCGACCGAAAGTAATCGGTCGGTCGACCGAACATCGAGATGGAATAATTCCTGTTACGAACGGTCGACCGAGTTATTGAACGGTCGACCGAAACATGGTTCGAGCGGTCGACCGAACCTCCAAACGGTCGACCGGTCCAGACGGGTTTTCAGCAGAATTAATTTAAGAATTAATTAGATCATGCATGGAATTGGTCCATAATTGATTTAATTCATGGCTAATATTATTTATTATTAAATAATGGATGGTTAGATGGAATTTTGCACGAAATCATGGTCAAGAGGTTGCACATGAATAGGTAATTTGGAGAGAACTTATAAATACAAGTTTATCTCATTACCTCATTAATTAATTCATTGCTTTCTCATGCAAAAAATTCTCTTTCCATAATTCTCCACGAAAATTCCTTAATTCTTATGTTTAGTTTTAGTTCTTAAGAGATCATCTTCTCAAGGGAATTAAAGAGGGGTAAGTAATTGGATTCTAAACCCTATCGGAGATTGAGAGACTAGCTTCCTTCTCTCCGATCTTGTTTAGAGTTTGTGAATACTCGGAGGCATCCGGCGCAGCGAGGAGCATCCCCAACGTCTCCGAATCTTCAAGAAGTTTTAGAGAACTTCTAGGTATGAATTTCGGAGCCCATATTTGTTTTAATAAAGTTTTGAAACTAGATATTGAAACAAATTGATGCATGTATGAAATAAATCATAGAAAATTGTAAATTGATCCTTATTGTGCATAACAATTCGAAAAATAAACATGTACAATTAAACATGAAATCCTACAGTGGTATCAGAGCATATGGTTCAATTTTCTCTTGATTTATGGCTGTAAACGAATTTAGTTTACCATCTGGGATTTAAACAATTCAATTTACCGGTTTTTGCGGTCTATGAATGTTTGTTGATGTAATTCTCCATAATAATTCGTTCTGAATGTTTTAAGTGTTTTAAAACATGCCATGTAATTATTAGAATTAAGACTTAGACATTTGTCTAACTTGCAATAATTTCGTTTTAGGTATAAACAATTATTTTGTAAGAGAATCAACAAAACCGAAAAACTGCGATTCATCTTTCCATTGGAAATTGGATGGACAGCAGTTCATAATTAATTTTTGAACTATGGATGCATGAAAAACGTTTTAAATGGATTTTAAAATGTTTTTCAAAGAATTGTTTGGGATTCTAGATGCTTGATAAACTAGGTTGGATAGTTTATAGCGATATTGCATGCATGGATGCTCGAGTTGTCTTTGCAGGAATTGTGGGTTTATATGTTCCAAATCAGCAGTTATGAATGTATGTAATCATTATTATACAGGGGCTTATGTATGTAAAAGCCAAAATTCTCTCTCTTTCCGTCTTTTAGATAGTTGCATTTGCATATGAGAGGTTTTTACATAGGACTTGTACTAGTCGGTTTTTATCGAATGTGAGGAGCATGTTTATTTTCTGTAAAATCTACATCTCCGGTGGAAGAGGAAGTTGCCATTGTAGTGCATCGATCGAGGATCGAAGATCAGGGATCAAGGATTGACGATCGAAGGGAACATATAAACTCACACGATGTGGATTGTGTGAATGTTTAATTTCTGTTGCTATGCATGTGATGAATGTGTTGAATGTTAGGATGTGTATGATTAATAATATGCATGATAACCTAAAATTCTAAATCACATGTTAAATTGTCCAAACAAAAATTAAGAATAAATTTCCTTCTTATTTCATCCACTAGCAGCCATTGATCGAGGGATACTCTGCTCGCCCTTAGCGGGAGATAGCTCCCTCCATCTTTGGGAATAGTGGGAGATATAATGGTTGTCTGTTGTTGTGCCACAATTAAATATATGAGGTGTGTTTCACCCTAGTGAACCCCAAGTATGTTTAGTTGTGAATACAATGGATAAACGTATCTCGTATCAAATGAAAATAAGTTTTCTTAACATTACCTAGAGCCCTCGCTCGGTTTTGGGAAAACGTTTTTCTTACGAGGATAGGTCGTATTCCCTCATAATTAAAACGACAAGAGTCACAAGAGTTTGAAGATGCTAAATGTTGCTAAAATTCAAAAAGGTTGTGATTAGAAAATGTTTTCTTACCTTGATATTGTAATGTATTCGATAGCCCTTAGCTAGTCTATATTACGATTGATGGGATCTTGGATTGTTGCATTTATGGGCAAAATTTTTATTTGCAACATTTACATTTATATTCAATATATGGATGCATGTGTATTAAAACATAAAATTGGCATTAAAATCCTATATGATTTATTTTGTAGAAAAATATTGAACATCCAACCTATCGTACGATCCATGATAGAAAAACACCCTTTAGCAAATGATGGCTCAAACTTCATTAGTTGGCAACTCAAACTCAACATCGTGTTAAAGTTTGAGAAACTATCTCACATTTTGGAAGGTCCAATCCCAAAGTGGAATGAGAGATTAACCGATGAAGAGAAAGAGGTTAAAGCCAAGTGGGAAGACCAAGAGAACCAAGTTCACGGTCTTATGCTAGCATCCATGGGTGACTCGCTTCAAGCGAAATACTTGGATTCAAAACCCAAGAAGACCATGGAGGCTTTATCAAAGATGTTCATGGATAGTGCCCGAAAGGAGCGCTATAAGCCACCATCGCACTCACAAAGTGCCACATGGCGGAGGGAACATCAGTATCCATGCATTTTCTCACGTTGCAATGGTACCTTGAGAAGTTGGCAAAGCTCTCTTCACCAATGCCCGAGGACATTGCTGAAGATATGATTCTTGGCTCTCTAGCCCCGTCCTTCAAGGACTTTGTGATGCACTACCACGTGCGTGAAAAAGGGGTGAGTCTTGAGGAGTTGCACAACGCTCTCAAAACTGCTGAAGTTGACATGGGCAAGGGTAGGGACAAGCTTGTCCTTGCCGTCCATGGGAGGAGCCAAAAGATTGGTAAAGGAAATGGCAAATCTACCAAAAGTGGTTCAATCAAGAGCAAGGGAGTAGGAGGTGCTCGTGCGAGTGCCTCGTGGGGGAAATCTCAGAAATCTCCGACTCCCAATACGGAGTGCTTTCACTGCGGTGAAAAAGGACACATCCGGCCAAATTGCCCCAAGTACAAGGAAGACCTTGACAACGGAGTGATTGAACGTCGGCGCCCCAAAAAGGCCAAAGGTATATTTGTTATTGAAATAAATTTAGCCACCTCTGTCCAGGATTGGGTAATTGATACCGGATCTTGTGCTCACATAGTTTCTAATGTGCAGCTACTCATGGATAGGAAGGAGCTCGTAAGGAACGAGGTACAATTGAAGGTCAGAAATGGTGCGAACGTGTCTGCGGTTGCACAAGGTTCTGTGGTGCTTCAATTATGTAGTGGTTTAAATTTATGTCTAAATAATGTTTATTATGTGGCTTCGATTAGCAAGAACATTATTTCTGTATCATGTTTAGATATGGATAATTTTAATATAAATATTTCAAATTCTTGCTTGTCTATATCGAAGAATGGTGTTTTCTATGCAAATGCATTCATAAGGAATGGTCTCTATTTGCTTGAATTGAATGATAAACAAATCTTTAATATCAATAACAAAAGACTTAAAACCATTCACGAGAATGATACTCTCTTGTGGCACTATAGTCTTGGTCACATAAATGAAAAGCGCATCAACAAATTGCAAGAAGCTAACCTTCTTGGTCTACTTGATTTTAAATCATTGGAGACGTGCCAACCATGTATAATGGGAAAGATGACCAAAAAGCCTTTCAAGAAGAAAGGCCCAAGGGCGAGTGACTTGTTGGATTTGATACATTCCGATGTATGTGGTCCAATGAGTACTAGTGCACGAGATGGTTTCAGGTACTTCATTACGTTCACGGATGATTATAGTCGTTATGGCTATGTTTATCTAATGAGAAACAAAAGTGAATCCTTTGACAAGTTCAAAGAATTCAAGAATGAAGTAGAGAACCAACTCGACAAGAAAATCAAGTCTCTACGAACGGATCGTGGAGGTGAGTACTTAAGTGCCGAATTTGACTCATACCTAAAGGAGTTTGGTATTGTACCTCAACTCAACCCTCCCGGTACACCTCAGTGGAATGTGGTATCCGAAAGGAGGAATAGGACATTGCTCGACATGGTTCGGTCAATGATGAGTCATGTGGAATTACCTCTTTACTTTTGGAGTTATGCACTACAAACTGCGGCTTACACACTAAATAATGTTCCATCCAAATCCGTGGAGAAAACTCCTTATGAGCTATGGAGTGGTAAAACACCTAAGCTCAGTTTTCTCAAGATTTGGGGTTGTGAGGCTTACGTCAAGAAATTGATGTCGACCAAACTCCAACCAAGAGCGGATAAGTGCTTCTTCATTGGTTATCCTCGTGAGACAAGAGGATACTACTTTTGGCATATCACCTCCAATCGAGTGATTGTAGAGAGGGATGCCACATTTCTGGAAAAGGAATTTCTAGAAAGAGTAAAAAGTAGTGGGAGTAGGGTTGTACTTGAGGAAACTCAAGATACTCTACAAGATCATGACACGAATGATGACGTTCAAGATCATGAAGGCCTAACCGAGATTCCTTTGGTTAGTGGGAGCGTGAGCGAGAGACCATCACAAGAAATTGTGAGAGAATCTCAATCATCCCCACCAAGTGTACGTTCAAGAATTGAACATGAACCAACTCCTCGAGAAATTGTGGAAGAAGTTCGAGAGACACGAGAAGAACCAAAAGAACTATGAAAGTCAACAAGGGAAAGGAAGAAACCCGACTTGTATCTGGGACTTCATGAAATCATGGTACTAGATACCAATGATCCCTTGACTTTCCAAGAAGCAATGGAAAGGGAAGACTCCAAACTATGGCTTAAGGCCATGGAATCCGAAATAGAATCCATGTATGACAATCAAGTGTGGAACTTGGTTGACCTTCCTCAAGGGAAAAAGGCCATTCAAAATAAATGGGTTTTCAAGAGGAAGATGGACATGGATGGGAACTTAACAACCTACAAAGTGAGGCTTGTAGCGAAGGGTTTCACTCAGGTTCAAGGAATTGACTATGATGAAACTTTTTCACCGGTTTCCATGTTCAAGTCTATTCGGATAATGCTCGCTATTGCTGCATTTCATGATTATGAAATATGGCAAATGGATGTCAAAACGGCGTTCCTTAATGGGAACTTGGAGGAGGATGTGTACATGGTACAGCCTCAGGGTTTTGAAGATCCAAAGAATAGCGAAAAGGTATGCAAGCTTCAAAGATCCATTTATGGATTGAAACAAACATCAAGGAGTTGGAACAAACGCTTTGACGAAGAAGTCAAAAAGATTCACTTCGTCCAAAGTAAGGAAGAACCTTGTATATACTATAAGGTTAGTGGGAGCCACATAGTGTTCTTGATCTTATATGTCGATGACATACTCCTCATGGGAAATCATATACCTTACTAGAGCAAACGAGAAGTTCATTGAAATCTGCATTTTCGATGAAAGATATGGGTGACACTCAATACATCTTGGGAATCAAAATATATAGAGATAGATCCCGTAGACTCACTGGCCTAAGTCAACGTACATACATTGACAAGGTCTTGGAAAGGTTCAGCATGAACAACTCCAAAAAGGGCAGTGTGCCAATGAGTATCGGTGTGCAACTCAAGAAGTCTCAACGTGCTGAATCACATAAAGACTTGGAGTACATGAAAGATATCCCTTATGCTTCGGCAATAGGATCGATCATGTACGCGATGACTTGCACAAGACCCGATGTCTCGTATGCTCTCAGCGTGACAAGTCGTCACCAATCCAACGCAGGTCCTGAGCATTAGACTGCGGTCAAGAATATTCTGTGGTACCTTAACCGGACCAAAGATAAGGTTCTTGTTTATGGAGGACAAAGGGATTTAATAGCCGAGGGCTATTCGGATGCGAGTTTCATGAGTGATCCCGACGATAGAAGGTCGCAATCAGGATACGTCTACCTTCTAAATGGTGGAGCTGTGAGTTTGCGTAGTTGGAAGCAAAGAACTACGACCGACTCAACCACCACTTCCGAAGAAATGGTTGTCGCTGAAGCGAGCAAGGAAGGAGTGTGGATTAAGAAATTTCTTTAAGATCTTCTAGTGGTTCCCTCGAGCGAGGGACCAATAGAGCTATTTTGCGACAATAGTGCGTTTATCTCGCAAATCAAGGATCCCAAATCACACCACAAAGTGAAGTACATGGATCGCAAGTACTTCGTGACACGTGACCTCATCGACGAAGGCAAAATAAATCTTTTATGGGTGGACACCAACAGCAACACAGATGATCCATTCACAAAACCCTTATCCCAAGCCAAGGGCGAAATGCATTTCGAGTCCATGGGATTGAGGAACCATGTAGATTGGCTTGATGATTGATATGTAATGGGGTTTACCCTAGTTATTATTGTTTTATACAATGAGTATGTATGTGAAAGAAAACTTTAATAACAAGTGGGAGATTGAAGGGAATGTGTTCTAAAAGTTTTACTTTTAAATGTCAATTATTATGAATTGAATGAGAAATCATTTTGTTCCTTGTTTATGTTATTCGTCTTTTAGAAGTGTTAAGGAAAAGGCTCTTGGTCCTTAACCGTAGAGCTCTAAATGATATTGGTTTACATAAAACAAAAGATATTCGCAATCACGGTAATTAACATGGGACATTAATTACCGGGTTAAGATTGTCGTGTTTGGTCATAGATCATTGTAGCTCCACAAGTGAGTGACAACACGGGTATGCAAAAGAGGAAAATATTACTTTTGTATACTGAATAGACCTAATAAGTAAAATATTATAGAAATGTGTTTCTGTGTCATTAATATTTTACTGTGTCTTTTGTTCTTGGATATGAGACTTATATCTGATCACTTAAGGAATACTTAATTAGATCAGTGTCTTGAACTATCGATAAGTGTAGTGTAAAGGCATCGGTTGGTTAAGTACAACTTTTGTTGGAGAAGATAGTTAGTCAAAAGACTATCATTGCCCCTCTTAATTGAGTGATGATATTAGTGGGCCCTTTGATAAAGCAAAGTTATAATGTGCATAAAATGTGATTTGAGTTAAGTAACATATTTATAACTAGCTTAAAGAGATCAAGAAATGAATACTAATACAAAGATGACACAATACTACTTTGTGTGTATTCTTAATATTATGAGGCAAGGGACGGACACAAGTGGTGCACTCCATCACTAAATGGATCGGGTTTTGGTTCGAGTGGAATTAAGACATTTGACTAATTGGGAGCTATAATGTGTAGCTAGATACCGCTTATAGCTTGTGATATTAAGTTCTTAATATCACGGCCAACTTAGTTTCGATCCTCCTATTGGTCACACCACAAAACTGGGAAACAAGAAATGGGGATTTTGAGTTCCTAAGATGTGTCGGGTTTCATGTAGAAAATATGACACATGGGGTGAACAAGCAAAATCAAAATTATGTTGTGATTGATAACATAATTAGAATCTAAATTAAATTCATATGTGATGTAAATATTATGGGGTGTAATGATTTATCATTGCATAGGATAATATGTTACATAAGTTGTGAATTTACTACTAATCCCAAAATGTCAAATTTTGTAGGGGTTAAACCGAAATTTGACAAGTCTGCAAAACAGTGCTCCAACGGTCGACCGGTTAGCAGTAAACGATCGACCGGACATGTCTCGACCGATAACAGGGAATTTTCATCTGTTCGAACGGTCGACCGAAAGTAATCGGTCGGTCGACCGAACATCGAGATGGAATAATTCCTGTTACGAACGGTCGACCGAGTTATTGAACGGTCGACCGAGTTATTGAACGGTCGACCGAAACATGGTTTGAGCGGTCGACCGAACCTCCAAACGGTCGACCGGTCCAGACGGTTTTTTAGCAGAATTAATTTAAGAATTAATTAGATCATGCATGGAATTGGTCCATAATTGATTTAATTTGTGGCTAATATTATTTATTATTAAATAATGGATGGTTAGATGGAATTTTGCACGAAATCATGGTCAAGAGGTTGCACATGAATAGGTAATTTGTGGCTAATATTATTTATTATTAAATAATGTTCCATCCTAATCCGTAGAGAAAACGCCTTATGAGCTATGGAGTGGTAAAACACCTAAGCTCAATTTCCTCAAGATTTGGGGTTGTGAGGCCTACGTCAAGAGATTGATGTCGACCAAACTTCTACCAAAAGCTGATAAGTGCTTCTTTATAGGTTATCCTCGTGATACAAGCGGATACTACTTTTGGCATATAACCTCCAATGGAGTGATTGTAGAGAGGGATGCCGTATTTCTAGATAAGGAATTTCTGGAAAGAATAAAAAGTAGTGGGAGTGGAGTTGTCCTTGAGGAGACTCAAGATATTCAACAAGATCATGATATGAATGGTGACATTCAAGATCATGAAGGCCCAACCGAGATTCCTTTGGTTAGTGGGAGCGTAATTGAGAGACTTTCGCAAGAAATTGTGAGAGAAACTCAAACCTCCCCACCTAGTGTACGTTCGAGAATCGAACACGAACCAATTCCACAAGAAATTGTGGAAGAAGTTCGAGAAGTACACGTTGAACCAAAAGAACTTAGAAGGTCAACGAGGGAAAGGAAGAAACCTTATATGTATTTGGGACTTCATGAGATCATGGTACTAGATACCGATGATCCCTCGACCTTTCAAGAAGCAATAGAAAGAAAGGACTCCAAACTATGGCTTAAGGCCATGGAATCCGAAATAGAATCCATGTATGATAATCAAGTGTGGAACTTGGTTGACCTTCCTCAAGGGAAAAAGGCCATTCAAAATAAATGGGTTTTCAAGAGGAAGATGGACATGCATGGGAACTTGACAACCTCAAAGCGAGGCTTATAGCAAAATGTTTTACTCAAGTTCAAGGAATTGACTATGATGAAACGTTTTCACCGATTGCCATGTTCAAGTCTATTCGGATTGTACTCGCTATTGCGGCCTTTCATGATTATGAGATATGGCAAATGGATGTCAAAATGGCATTCCTTAATGGGAACTTGGAGGAGGATGTGTACATGGTACAACCTCAAGGTTTTGAAGATCCAAAGAATAGCGAGAAAGTATGCAAGCTTCAAAGATCCATTTATGGATTGAAACAAACATCAAGGAGTTCGAACAAACGCTTTGACGAAGAAGTCAAAAAGATTCACTTCGTCCAAAATAAGGAAGAACCATGTATATACAAGAAGGTTAGTGGGAGCCACATAGTGTTCTTGATCTTATATGTCGATGACATACTCCTCATGGGAAATCATATACCTTACTAGAGCAAACGAGAAGTTCATTGAAATCTGCATTTTCGATGAAAGATATGGGTGACACTCAATACATCTTGGGAATCAAGATATATAGAGATAGATCCCGTAGACTCATTGGCCTAAGTCAACGTACATACATTGACAAGGTCTTGGAAAGGTTCAGCATGAACAACTCCAGAAAGGGCAGTGTGCCAATGAGTATTGGTGTGCAACTCAAGAAGTCTCAACGTGCTAAATCACATAAAGACTTGGAGTACATGAAAGATATCCCTTATGCTTCGGCAATAGGATCGATCATGTACGCGATGACTTGCACAAGACCCGATGTCTCGTATGCTCTCAGCGTGACAAGTCGTCACCAATCCAACGCAGGTCCTGAGCATTAGACTGCGGTCAAGAATATTCTGTGGTACCTTAACCGGACCAAAGATAAGGTTCTTGTTTATGGAGGACAAAGGGATTTAATAGCCGAGGGCTATTCAGATGCGAGTTTCATGAGTGATCCCGACGATAGAAGGTCGCAATCAGGATACGTCTACCTTCTAAATGGTGGAGCTGTGAGTTTGCGTAGTTGGAAGCAAAGAACTACGACCGACTCAACCACCACTTCCGAAGAAATGGTTGTCGCTGAAGCGAGCAAGGAAGGAGTGTGGATTAAGAAATTTCTTTAAGATCTTGTAGTGGTTCCCTCGTGCGAGGGACCCATAGAGCTATTTTGCGATAATAGTGCATCTATCTCGCAAATCAAGGATCCCAAATCACACAACAAAGTGAAGTACATGGATCGTAAGTACTTTGTCACACGTGACTTCATTGACGAGGGCAAAATAAATCTGTTATGGGTGGACACAAACAACAACACAGCTGATCCATTCACCAAACCCTTATCCCAAGCCAAGGGCGAAATGCATTTCGAGTCCATGGGTCTGAGGAACCATGTGGATTGGCTTGATGAGTGATTAGAGAGGGTTACCCTAGTTATTATTGTTTTATACATTGAGAATGTATGTGAAAGAAAACTTTGATAACAAGTGGGAGATTGAAAGGAATGTGTTCTAAAAGTTTTACTTTTATATGTCAATTATTATGAATTCAATGTGCAAGCATTTTGTTCCTTGATTATAGTATTCGTCCTTTGGAAGTGTTAAGGAAGAGACGTTTGGTCCTTAACCGTAGCGCTCTAAAAGATAATGGTTTACATAAATCAAAAGTTATTCACAATCATGGTAATTAACATGGAACATTAATTACCGAGATAAGATTGTTGTGTTGGTCATCGATTGTTGCAGCTCTACAAATAATTGACGACATGAGTATATAAAAGAGGAAAAGAGCTCTACAAATAATTGACGACATGAGTATATAAAAGAGGAAAAGATTACTTTTATATATTGAATAGACCTAACAAGTAAAACATTATGGAATTGTGTTTCGTGTCATTAATGTTTTACTATGTCTTGGATCATAAGATATGAGACTTATATCTTTTCACTCAAGAAGTGTTTAATTTGATTATGGTCAAAAGCTACCAATGAGTGTAGTGATAACGGCAATAGTTGATTGGACATGACTTGTGCTGGAAAAGATAGCTAGTCAAACGATTATCATTGCCCCTCTTAATTGAGTGATGATATTAGTGGGCCCCTTGATAAAGCAAAATTATAATGTGCACAATGTGACTTGAGTTAAGTCACATAGTTATAATTAGCTTAAAGAGATCAAGAAATGAATATAATACCAAGATGACACATTTCTACTTTGTATATATTCTTAATATCATGAGGCAAGGGACGGACACAGGTGGTGCACTTACATCACTAAAGGGATCGTGTTTTGGTTCGGGTGGAACAAAGACATCTGTGCTAATTGGGTAACTATAATGTGTAGCTAGGTACCGCTTATTGTTTGAGATATTAAGTGTTTAATATCACTGCAAATTTGGCTTAGATCCTACTATAGGTCACACTACAAAACTGGGAAACAAAAGGTTGATTTTAAGTTCATATGATGTGTCGGGTTTCATGTGAAAATAGGACACGTGGTGAATTAATTAAAATCAACATGTCATGAGAATTGACATAATTAGAATCATAATAAATTCATATGAGGTATATATTATGGGGTGTAATAATTTAATATTACATATGATGATATATATAGGATGTGAATTGCTAAAAACCACAAAAGATCAAATTTTGTTTGAAATAAATCCAAAATTTGACAAAGGTAAAATCGGGGTCAAACACGGTGAACCGTTCATGGTTCGATCGACACGGGTATCTTCGGATCGGTTGACCGAATAAGGAACGGGTAAGCGCAATTAGTTGACTAAAATTGTTTGGAGTGCCTGGACAATCGGGTTCGGTTAACCAAGTGTGCACGGTTAACCGAGTAGTTTTTTCGGTAGACCGAAGGTGACCCGGTCATCCGATGACTTTGTCCCAGGAGCGATTTTGGTGGGTCAACGGTAGACTGATTAAAAGACGTGGTTCGCCTGAATTCTTCTAGGGAATTTTTCTCATAAAGAATCGGTCGACCGTCAGGCTCACGATGCACCGAACACGTGTTATAACCGAATGGTTCGGTTGACCGATAATTCTCGGTCTACCGAACAAGAACGATTCTGCCTGAATTATTAAGAGATTAATTAAATCATGGGTTGAATAATTCCATATTTAATTAAAACGTTTTTTGTGGGTGATTATGTGGAATTTAGAGATTAATTTTAGGAGAGAAAAACAAGGGATCGTGTCTAAATAATAGCTCTTGATAAGGTTGTTTTGGGAGCCTATAAAAGGGCACCTATTCCTACTTGTTTTAATACTAATGCAAAATTCTTTCTCTCATAAATCTCTCCCTGATCACCACGAAAATCTCTTAGTAAATTTACGTTTTAGAGATAAGATTCTCAGGAGCTTAAAGAGGGGTAATTAGCTTGATTCTAAACGTTGTTAGAGATTGATTGGCTAGCTCCTTTCTCTCTAACTTTGTTTAGAGTTTGGTGAACACTCGGAAGCAATTCCGTGGACAATTCAGCGGGCAACGCGACTCCGGATCATCAAAAAGGTTTTAGAGAACCTTTAGGTATGATTCTATCTTTGTGGATTATTTTAATAAATGTAGGTTGCATGTTATTAGAATAAAACACAAATAGATGTACATAAAATTGCTGAAAATATGAAAATCGATCTTGTATGTTATATTAAAATTTTAAAATATATACATACATTGGGACACGAAATCCTACAATATGTGATGAATGTGAATGTATGCTTGTTTGTTTAAAAGAGAATACTTAACTTGATGGACTTTGCCACAACCATTAGGTACTTCCCATGCTTGTTTTGGTTATTAATAACCAATTTGTTTATGCTAATGTTAATCAACTAGGTTAGTGATTGGAATGATAGGTTTTGCCCCAAAATTAGGTGCTTCTTATGCATGAAAACACAACCTACACTTGTAATTTATTGAATGCATTCTTCACCACCTTATCACATGTGTACACACACTCCACCCCTTGGGAGTTTTTCTTTCTGAATTTCAACTTGCTTTGATAGTTACTGAGTTTAGTTTCAATTCTTCTTCTGCTTTCATCTTCCTTGTTTGTTGCTTTCTAGTTTAGTGTAGTTTAATTTAGTTTAATCAACTTCTTCTCCCCTTTATTTTCCACTCAATTTCCGAAGAATCAGAGTTGACTCACTTCCTACATTCTTGTGGCGGTTGATTATGTGTCAAAATGGGTTGAGGCAATCCCCACTCGCACTAACGATCGCAAGGTCGTGATCAAATTCTTAAAAGAGCACATCTTTGCGAGGTTTGGGACACCTTGTTGTATCATTAGTGATTGAGGGACTCACTTTGTGAACTGATGCTTAGAAGCAGTGATGAGGAAATATTCCATCACGCACAAGTTGGCTACACCTTATCATCCTCAAACCACTGCCCAGGTGGAAATCTCCAATCGTCAAATCAAGCAAATACTCGAAAAGACGGTTAATGCTTCGAGGAAGGATTGGTCGATTAAGTTGAATGACGCATTGTGGGCCTTCCGCACCGTGTATAAAACAGACCTAGGCATGCCCCCCAATTGGATTGTTTATGGCACTGCTTGTCATCTTCCGGTAGAGCTTGAACACCGGGCATTATGGGCAATCAAACATCTTAACATAAGCCTTGATGTCGTCGATGCCAATCGTATATTGGACCTCAACGAGTTGGAGGAGTTGAGAAACGAGGCATACGAAAATGCCTAGATTTGCAAGTCCCGTACCAAAATTTTCCATGACCGCAGAGTCTGGATCAAAAAAATTCACGGTGGGACAAAAGGTCTTATTATATAAATCTTGCCTCCACTTGTTTCCGAGGAAACTTTGGAGTCATTGGTCTGGACCCTACATCGTGTTAACCATTTTTCCTCACGGGGCGGTTGAAATTGAAAACCCAAGTAACAATGACGTGTTCATCATGTTGGGGATTTTTTATGAGTTTTGTCATAAGATTTAGACACTTCCCATGCTAAGTTTTCTGATGTTTATTGACTGAAATTTCCTGTTGAATATGCTACATGTTAGTTATGTGTTTGTATATGTGTTTACTTGCTTGATTGATTGAAGAAACTTTGTTTTGATGGGTTTTCCCATAACATTTAGACACCTCCCATGCTTACCTTTGTTCTTCACATGAGATTATGGTTTTTGATGAGTCTTGTCATATCTTTAGACACTTCTCATGTTAAGCCTAATCTCATGTTAATCAAGTAGTAATTGTTGATACGTTGTGTGAATGGAATGATAGGTTTTTCCACATCTTTAGACACTTCCTATGCATGAAGACACACACACGACACACACACATACATGCGTACATGCATCATTCATCACTTATTTGACTTCATATGTGCACACACTCCACCCCTTCGGGGTTTCTCTTTCTGATCTCCAATCTTTCGTGCTTTCTTTCGCATTTCGTACTTATTAGTTTACTGTGGTTTAGTTTTAGCGTACTCTACAACTCTTCTCCCATTTTTCGCCATCTGATTTCGGTCATACCAGAAGCTGCTCCCCTCCCTGCGGATGACCCGTACTTGCCCCGTCTTCACCGACGGTTGTGCACTTGCGGTCTAAATTTAAAATGAACAAACAAGTTTTTGGCGTCGTTGGCTGGGAGGTGTTCTGTCCAGACTTTTGTTTGGACGATTCAAGTGGTTTTAATTTTTTGTTTGTAGTTTTAGTTTGTTTTAGGAGGCTTCAAAGATCAAGAGACGTCACCAGGAGAAGCCAGGAAGGAAACAGAAGTAAACAGACCACCAATTAGCGGTTCTGGACCGCCAATTGGCGGCCCGGCGAGCTCAAAATTTCTTCTCCTTTTTTCTGGTTGTTTCTACATTTACTAGGATATCTGGGAGCTCAATTTGGAATTTTTTAACTTGTAGTTTGCTTCCAGATTAACAATTATATCCCTTTAATCAACTTGGACCTTAAAACTCAAAGCAAAAGATTAGATTGATTGTCATCTAGGTCATGCATCATTTGTAGACCTTGCACGCATTTGTATTTTCTTTGCTTTACATTTTTGGTTGTTGATTGCTGGCGTGTGGTACGTGCACCCAATTCATGGGTGAAGCATGCAATAGTTAGTAAGGTGCATCGGGACAAGAGTAAGTTGAGTGTTTGATTGGAGAGCTGATTGCTAGATTAAGACTCAAAACACTACTAAGGAGGGGTTGTCCCATACAAGATAAGGTGGGGGATTTCATCACCCTTTCCTTTAACCCAAAAATCACTCTTAATCTAAGCCTTAATTCTAAAAGCAAGTAGACATTGCCCTAGGATTTCGGACGCACTAGGAGAGTGATCGAGGTGAGATCGTCATAACCTGATCGGCGTCGCCTGCTTTGTCGATAGTAGGGGGTACTGGATCTCCGGATCTGGTATCACTTGCTGGGCTTTGTGGTCTTCGTTGTAGGGAGGTGATGCGTGTCGAGACTAGTGATCTCAAAGCTAGGCGTCGTCTAGCCTAAAGACCTATAGCCATAAGTTGTTTGAGTCGTGCTTGCTAGATTAGGCTTCTAGCTTCTCCCACTACCCACGCTAGTTTTTAGGGATTCTTCCCTTCTCCTCTGAGTCATCTTCTTCTCACATATTTCTACGTTCTAGTATCCTCCCCTTTAAACTCTTTGTTAGCGTTTTAGGGTCGAGTGGAGTACTTTTTGCGAGCTTGGCCTCGTGGTGGTGAGAGTGATCGACTCGAGAGTTTTATGTTGAGATGGATGATTACATGGGTGACCATCCATTTCATCGTTGGGACCAGAACAATTCTCCCTAGTACTCCGGACCCATGCATCCTGGGGTGCCTCAGACAAACACCCCGAATGGTTGGGACAGTCTTAGTTGTGTAGCTGAGTAATCTTCATATTGGGGTGATATGAGAGAGGCACCAACTGCTAGACGACCATCTAGTTATGTCGAATCATATGTTGGTCAACAAACTCAGACATTACAAGGACATTTGGCCTCTTTCATGCATGTGGTAGACGACATGAGTGCCCCAGTAGCTCCAGTAGTTGTACCGTGTGACTATTGCAGGTGGAGTGGTCATGTTTTCGGGAAATGCCCTTTTGTTGCCGCAGAGCCTGAGTATGAGCACACATTTTCCCAAAATGCTCAATGTGACCCTTACGCATCCGCGTACAACCCGAGAGGGATGGATTCGTAGGGAGACAACTCTTATTCAAATCCTTACACATCATTTCCACCCCAGTATCCTCCTCCCGAATACCTAGAATTCTACCAACACCCCACTCTGAATATTTGGAGTCATTCTCAGCCTATCAACACCCAAGCCAACAACAATTTCCAAAATTCTGACTTGAGCCGCACAGTTGACCCCAGACTTGATTCTTTAGAACAAACCCTCAAAACGTTCATTGAAACCACTCAAAATGTAATGAAGTCCACTCAAAATTCCATGTAAACTATGGAAATGTTGTTGGCTTTTTGGCCTTAATCCGTATTTTGATGATGTAATTAAACCTAATCTTAATTAGGACATGTAGATTAGCACATGTAGTATAATAGTATACATGTTGTATTGTGCTAACATCTACAGGTGATCAAGACTCAAGAAAGAAGAAAAATCAAGTCAAGACATGTAATCAAGCTAGGATTGAAGACATGTAATTTTACCTTTCTTTGAGTATTAGGAACTTATGTGAATTGAGCATAACATAAGCTAATATGCATGCATTCACACACTAGGTTCCTTGTAGGAGTCACACACAAAATATCATATAATTTGGACTCCATTAGATCACCTAAACACCTAAAACATTGGTCGCCAGTCTACCTGAGTTCGGTCGACCGTTCACCTTTCGGTCGACCGGTTATACACAATATTTGTTATACCAGACCAATCCGTTCAACCGATCACATTTCTATTAACCGTTTACCCAGACCTGTTCGGTCGACCGTTTCGTTTGCCATTTCTGGTAAAAATATTACCGTTTTATTTGTCGTATTATACAACGGTCATATACACATTTTTCTCAATATACACCCCCATATACATTAGAACCGGTCGAACAAAACACACCTTTCGGTCGACCGTTTAATTCGTGAAAAAAACCCCTGCTATCGGTCGACACAAGTTTGTCCAACCGATCAAGATTTCTCTCTACCGAACCCAGTAGTTCGGTCGACCGGTACCTGCTCGGTCGACCGTTGACCTATAGAACTTAAGTGATTCGGTCGACCAGTACCTATGTTCGGTCAACCGATCCATCAACAGACTCAAGGGTTCGGTCGACCGATACACCTTTCGGTCGACCGTTTCTGGACAGATTTCTGAACCCGATTTTCTGTTTTGTGTATCTTGCACAAAACCCAATCAAATCTTGTCCAAACGGCTAGAAATCTTTAGGAGCTTATAAATAGAGGTTCACACTTAGTTTTCCACAAGATTTCACAACTCCAAAGTGTCAAACTTATAGTGAGATTTTCCACAACCTCAAAGCTCCCAATTAGTGATTCCAAAGCCTAATTTCCACATCCTCCATCATACAATCATCTAGCAATTGTTGTGCTCAATTAGAGAGTGAGTTCCACTCAAGTTACCATTGTTGTAAAGAGAGCAAGGGTCTTGGTGAAAGCCCAAGACAAAGTGAGCAAGGGTCTTGGTGAAAGCCCAAGACAAAGAAGTAGAGATTTCGGTGAAAGCCCGAAGTGATCCTCTCGGGTTGTGAGAGGTGGTGCCAAGCTCGGCGAGGGTTGTTCGCGAGCTTGAAGACTTGTAAAAGGCGTTGCTCCCGGCCCGGAACGGGGAGGCATAGTGAAGACGCAAGAGGAGCTCGAACGGGGATTCGAGAGGGGCTTGCAAGAGAGGACGTAGGCGCGGCCGAACCTCTGTAAAACCGACGCGTCTTCTTTTTGTGGTTTGCATTACTTTCTACTTGTGTTTGATTTGTTTTTAATTTCCGCTGCATTTCTTTGATCGATCAACCAAGTAGTTAATTAGGGCTTAATAGTGATTAGTGGACCCATAACCCACACGACCTTCCTAAACCTACATTTGGTATCAGAGCCTCGTTCGTTAATTTTGTTCTTAATCGATAAATTAACATGGCTCTTAATGCATCCACACCAAATGAATCATTTAAACCACCATATTTTGATGGAGATAACTTTGTATCATGGAAATCTGAAATGTCTTCATTTGTTAAATCCATGAACATTAACATGTGGTTTATGATTCAAACTCCATATGAATCACCTAGATATCATATTAGTAAATGGAGTTTAGAAGATGAGAAAAATGCATCCCTAAATGCAAAAGCTATGAATGTCTTATTTTGTGCATTAGGAGATGAACATTTTAATCTTGTTTGCTCATGTGATAGTGCTCATCATATATGGCAAACATTAGAAAACAATTTTGGTGAAGGAGATTCACCAACCGGGAAGAAGGGAGAAGCCACTCCAATGGATGTAGCTCAAGTTAGATGTGAAGAAATCAATTCAACATCTTGTTCAACATCAAGCTCATCCGATGGAGAAAGTGAAGATGAGGTATCTTCTAGTCACTCTTCAAGTTGTAGTTTAAGTGAAAAATCATCACATTCATATAAACTACAAAATGCATTTCTAAAACTTTTAGAAAAATCTAAAGAACTTCATGAGTCTAATAAGTTAGCAAATAAGCAAATTCTTGATTTGAAATGTCAAAATGCATCTATCTTAGATGACAAAAATGATTTGCTTGCTAAAATTGAAGTTCTAACTTCTGAAAATGCATGCTTGAAGGAAGAAAATTTAAATGTTAAGAATACCTCATCTCATGCAATTGATAGTCATATGCTAGAAATTGACACTAATGACTTGCTTATTAAACTTGATAAATCTCATTTAGAAAGCAAACAATTATTACATGACTTAAATTGCATGAATGAAAAGGTTGCAAACTTAGAGATTCACATGCTTAACATGAATGAAAAGCATAATTCTATGATTAAAAATCTAAATTGCTTAAATGGATCTCTAGAAACTAAAAACAGTGAACTTAATGTCTTAAATGAAAATTTGTCAAATAAATTGCATAAGTTCACACATGGCAATAAAAACAATTTTTATGTTAAAAACTTTCCTATTCAAATTAATGTTAAACATAATTTTGCCATGAAAAAGAAAGTAAGTGTAGAGGTACCAAAATCAACTTGGATTTGGGTACCAAAAGTTAAACTTAATGGACCCAAGCAAAAATGGGTACCAAAATCTACACTTGTAGGAGCTTGAGGAGGAGATTGGTGGTGACCGGGTGAGCTCAAGAGTCAAATTCAAATCCGGTTGCATCACCAAATCAAGATTGGAGCTATTCAAGATTCAAGTTTGGTATAAAAATTTCTATCTCTAAAATTTCTGAAAAATAGCTCTAATCTAGTTAATATGCTTAATTGTCATATCCTTAGAGTTCAATTCATTGAAAATCATTTACCCTATTCATTGCAAATCTTTTACCACATCCATTGATTTTAAATGTCAAATTTTAAATGGATGTTAGAATAAGGCTTAAATAGAAACTTAATTGAACTTAACTTTAATCATACTCATAGTTTCCATCTAGCCTTATTGATAGGGGGAGCTTAATTGTCATATCTTTTATTAGAGTAATGAAGTGCTAAATTTAGGGGGAGCTACTGCATTACAAGACATCCAAACTCTATGCTTAAAGTCATAATTAATTGTTGTTTTTGATGGATGTCAAAGGGGGAGAAGTAATAGATTAGGGATACTTGAAATATACATGAAAATTGTCAAGAAAAACTATGCACATCCATAGGGGGAGCATTTATATGCATAGTTAACTTATACATCTTTCAAGTATTAGGTTGGTTTAAGATATAGGTTGCCATCATCAAAAAGGGGGAGATTGTTGGCTTTTTGGCCTTAATCCGTATTTTGATGATGTAATTAAACCTAATCTTAATTAGGACATGTAGATTAGCACATGTAGTATAATAGTATACATGTTGTATTGTGCTAACATCTACAGGTGATCAAGACTCAAGAAAGAAGAAAAATCAAGTCAAGACATGTAATCAAGCTAGGATTGAAGACATGTAATTTTACCTTTCTTTGAGTATTAGGAACTTATGTGAATTGAGCATAACATAAGCTAATATGCATGCATTCACACACTAGGTTCCTTGTAGGAGTCACACACAAAATATCATATAATTTGGACTCCATTAGATCACCTAAACACCTAAAACATTGGTCGCCAGTCTACCTGAGTTCGGTCGACCGTTCACCTTTCGGTCGACCGGTTATACACAATATTTGTTATACCAGACCAATCCGTTCAACCGATCACATTTCTATTAACCGTTTACCCAGACCTGTTCGGTCGACCGTTTCGTTTGCCATTTCTGGTAAAAATATTACCGTTTTATTTGTCGTATTATACAACGGTCATATACACATTTTTCTCAATATACACCCCCATATACATTAGAACCGGTCGAACAAAACACACCTTTCGGTCGACCGTTTAATTCGTGAAAAAAACCCCTGCTATCGGTCGACACAAGTTTGTCCAACCGATCAAGATTTCTCTCTACCGAACCCAGTAGTTCGGTCGACCGGTACCTGCTCGGTCGACCGTTGACCTATAGAACTTAAGTGATTCGGTCGACCAGTACCTATGTTCGGTCAACCGATCCATCAACAGACTCAAGGGTTCGGTCGACCGATACACCTTTCGGTCGACCGTTTCTGGACAGATTTCTGAACCCGATTTTCTGTTTTGTGTATCTTGCACAAAACCCAATCAAATCTTGTCCAAACGGCTAGAAATCTTTAGGAGCTTATAAATAGAGGTTCACACTTAGTTTTCCACAAGATTTCACAACTCCAAAGTGTCAAACTTATAGTGAGATTTTCCACAACCTCAAAGCTCCCAATTAGTGATTCCAAAGCCTAATTTCCACATCCTCCATCATACAATCATCTAGCAATTGTTGTGCTCAATTAGAGAGTGAGTTCCACTCAAGTTACCATTGTTGTAAAGAGAGCAAGGGTCTTGGTGAAAGCCCAAGACAAAGTGAGCAAGGGTCTTGGTGAAAGCCCAAGACAAAGAAGTAGAGATTTCGGTGAAAGCCCGAAGTGATCCTCTCGGGTTGTGAGAGGTGGTGCCAAGCTCGGCGAGGGTTGTTCGCGAGCTTGAAGACTTGTAAAAGGCGTTGCTCCCGGCCCGGAACGGGGAGGCATAGTGAAGACGCAAGAGGAGCTCGAACGGGGATTCGAGAGGGGCTTGCAAGAGAGGACGTAGGCGCGGCCGAACCTCTGTAAAACCGACGCGTCTTCTTTTTGTGGTTTGCATTACTTTCTACTTGTGTTTGATTTGTTTTTAATTTCCGCTGCATTTCTTTGATCGATCAACCAAGTAGTTAATTAGGGCTTAATAGTGATTAGTGGACCCATAACCCACACGATCCTCCTACCTACAAATGTATGTGAGTCAAATTATACAACAATTAAATAAACGTGATGAGGGTGACATTTCTTGTCAACATGAGGATTTATCTTCTGATATCGAACCACCACCACATCCACAAATTCAAAGCACAATATTTCACAGTCAAACTCCTAGTCAGTCTGAGGGACTTGATGTTTAAATTCACGAACACATGGTGGGGGATTCGATCCAAATTGAGAATAACATGGACCAACTTCTTTATCAGTCGGCACAAGATTGTGCCACATCTTTTTGTCTCGTGGCCCTTGAGCCACATGATCTTCATGTTGTACCTCTTAAGGACTCACCTCTGGTGGAGCAAGAGCTCCCTAATACCCTTAATTTCAAACTACCTGATGAAAGTTTGCCTCTCACTATTGTTCCTGATTATCTTGGAAATGATGGAACATCAAACGACTATCAAGAAAAAAAAGAAAAAGTAAAAATGGTAATGCAAATAAGAACCTTAATGGACTTTACACTTTGTATCACTTGAGGATGTTGAGGTTGTCTATGTTTTTCACTTAAGTCCTTAATTAACTTACACGAATGGTTCATTAGGCTAGGTGTGTGGACTGGATACATATATAGAGTCGGGCCGTAGGATTACCGTGTCCAATGATAGACAAAAATGAGTCCATCGAGTCGAGTTCTAGATTGAATAATGCATCAATGTTTGGATTTTGTGGGTATATCTGCTGAAAACCCTCAGGAGACAACACTCCTCCTCCTTGGTGACAATGAGGTTTAATGGCTTGTTGCACGTGTTAAGTGCAACCGTGATTTCTACGAAAGTGAGTTAGGATTTTCATGTTTTTCATATGCCTTTTCATTTCTTTTATTTTTTTCCTTTCTTTATTTTGCTCGGGACTAGGAAAAGTTAGGTGTGGGGGTATTTGATTGACATCATTTCATGCATTCATTTCTGTCTTATATCCATTATCTTTAACCTAAACAATACTACATAACGAGTTTTATGTTTGAGTTTCAGGGAATAAACATGATTGAGGAGAAGAGGCATAAAATGACTTAAAAGCAAGAAAAAGGACTAAGTTGCAAGACTTATGGACTAAGATGCACAAGAGAGGGACTCGAAAGTAAAATCGAAGGGCCAATGTGAAAATCAAGAAACTCCACACCATCATGAGGAGTATTTTGGCAATTAGATTCGAGCCAACACTCCAATAACCAAATCGAGTGCACCCCATGTGAAGAATTGAAGAACAAAAGAACATATCCGAAAATGGGTCGGATCCGGGAAAAAAAAGACCGCTATTTAGCGGTCCGTTTGTCTTCAAATCCGACCCGGTTTCTCCAGGACATGGGTTATGTGTTTATGTGTATTCGGGGAAGTTTTCATTAGTCCCATACCGGGGGATTGTCCCCGGTTAACTTTTTTCATGCCTATAAATAGAATTCTTCCACCTCATTTGTATTCACCCATTGCTTGGTGGCCTTCTCTCTACTTGGAGTATGCCTTGGAGCAAAAACTCAAGGTTGAGAAGAATGCTACTAGTAATGTGAGTCATTTAATAAAATAATTTTTCATTGTTTTGTTCTCATGTTGTTTCTTTTCTATGCATGCTTAGCTTAGTCTTATTTCTTTGATCTTAGGCTAAATTAGCTAGAATGTCTCCTTTATTCTTTAGTTTAATTACTAGAATAATGTGTGGTGAGTAGATCCATCACCTTTGGGGGTGGCGATGATGTTCATATATATTGTGAAGTTTGGATGTTTGATGAATTTTTGATTGTGTAGACTTGCATTCTTTGTATGCTCATTGGGGGTATTTTAATCATCTACATGTTGGGGAATTTTTATGAGTTTTGTCATAAGATTTAGACACTTCCCATGCTAAGTTTTCTCATGTTTATTGACTGAAATTTCCTGTTGAATATGCTACATGTTAGTTATGTGTTTGTATATGTGTTTACTTGCTTTATTGATTGAAGAAACTTTGTTTTGATGGGTTTTCCCATACCATTTAGACACCTCCCATGCTTACCTTTGTTCTTCACATGAGTTTATGGTTTTTGATGAGTCTTGCCATATCTTTAGACACTTCTCATGCTGAGCACAATCTCATGTTAATTAAGTAGTAATTACCGATACGTTATGTGAATGGATTGATAGGTTTTGCCACATCTTTAGACACTTCTTATGCATGAAGACACACACGAGACACACACATACATGCATCATTCATCACTTATTTCACTTCATATGTGCACACACTCCATCCCTTAGGGGTTTCTCTTTCTGATCTCCAATCTTTCGTGCTTTCTTTCACATTTCGTACTTATTAGTTTAGTGTAGTTTAGTTTTAGCGAAATCTACAACTCTTCTCCCATTTTTTGCCATCTGATTTCGGTCATACCAGAAGCTGCTCACCTCCCTGCGGACGACCCGTACTTGCCCCGTCTTAACCGACGGTTGTGCACTTGCGGTCTAAATTTAAAATGAACAAACAGTAAGCGAGTGCGACTCATCGGGCAAGTTTGCAACCGATTTACTCTATCGGGTCGGTCGGGTGCAAGTTACATGTCAAATTCGACTTGTGCTTGGGGTGTGACATGTAGGCTTAGTGTGCAAGAGGGTGACGTGGCATCCTAGTAAGCTAAGGAGGAATCTAATATTATTTGCTAATATTTGAATGTGCAGGTTTTCGGCAAGTGTTAATAGAGAATAATTCCCATTGAATAGTTGTCTTTCTTTTGTTTTCTTGAAACAAAAGCTAACCCTCCTACCTAGTCATCCCATACCTCCTTCTCCCTTCCCCACGCACACACCCCAGACGTCCTCTCTCTCCCCCCAGCGACTTGCTGGCCAATAGCTCCGGCGAGGCAGTAGATCCGACGTGGATTCAAGAGGAGTCGCAGCTTGTTGGTGCGGCAAGAGGAGGCTGTTAGTGGCTATTTTCTGGTGATCTCTGGCTACTTCTGCAGCAACATCGGGTATGCCTTAGGCCCTTGATGAGTTTACTGAGTGGGTGTGTTGGCTGGAGGGCCGACCTTCACCAAGTCGGCTAGTGGTGCACTCGGTTACACCATCAACCAAGCTTCACGATGCGCGCATTAGGGTTAGCGCGTGCTGACTGTGGGCAGCCAGGGTGGGAGCACTGATGAGGTCTGACCAACTTCGGTCAAGCACCTCAGGTGGGCGGTGGTGGCTTTGGTGTGGGGCTAGAGTGGTTGGTGCGCTCGTCCTTCCACCCTTGGGTTTCCTTGCATGTAATGGGCGTAGTTCCCAGACGGGCGGCTGATGCGGCTGGATTCTGGTGGTGGTTGGACCCCAGACGTGTGGAAGGGAAGTTAGGGAAAGGAGAAGCATGATGGGGCTGGGGCGGTTCGCGCATGGGAAGATCAGGGATTGGGAGGGACTTGCGTGGCTGACCTAGGGTTTTGGGTGGCTATGTGATCGATTAGTTATAATGTCACAAGTGCACGACCACGATGAAGCAGTGACAAGTCCGGGTGAGTCGAAATCCACCATACTCAAGTGGGAAAAGAAAAGAGAAATGAGGTAGGAATTACACTACAATGCGTATGAAATCAGGAAACAAAAAATAAAACTAACCCCGTAGGCCGTTGGGGATACAGAAAGAATGTGGAAATGAAAATATGTGTAGTGTGTGTGTGTTCAATAGTGCTCATCACAACATGTAATACATGAAATCCATAAACCAAATCCAACTTTTCCTCCACATGAAATAAGATAAAACGTTATCATTAAAGCATACAAGACAATAATTGAAATAAGGCTAATGTGAGCACATGTAAAATGACAACATCCAACTTTGTCTTTACATGAAATAAGATTTGACACAATCATCAAAACATACAAGACAATAATTAGGATGAGACCAACATGAGCACATGTCATGTTTCCTTCTTCCACTTCATACTTACCTCTCCTCATCATTCCGCATAAAATAGGCCCATTAATGTAAGCATGTGCTAAGCTTCACTCAGTAGCATTAGCACATGAAAGATAAGAGTGAAAATCCCATTAGATGGTTATAAAACTCATGTGAGGTTCAAAGGTAGCATTAACACACACACTAATACATCACATAACCATAACACCTTCTTCTCCACCCCCAATGGGGATGGACTACTCTCTGCTCATCTCTAAACTAAAGAAAACATAAAAACAACCCAAAACCATAATGCAAAATTCAGAAATTTAGATAAAGGAAAACAAACACAAAGGAAATGACATCAAAGGAAAGAGATCAAGATAAAGAACAAGACTACACTATATTAAAATGAAAGCTTACAAAGTTGCTCCTCTTCTTCTCCTCCTCCACACTACTAAACAAGAAAGGAAACTAACCTAAGGATGAGAGGGAGGAAGAAGAAAGGAGGCATTATAAGTGTATCTGTAGAATATTATAGGGTTTGGATGGATCTAAGCGCAATCAGACGGCTGTAAATAAGATCTAGAGGTTGCATATTTCTTTAACTCGACAACCCGACTCGCCGCCGAAATTGAAGCTTAAACGGAGCCTAAACATCCGCCACTGGCGGATTAAATGGCTACATTCAGCCTCAAAGTTTGCCAACGGGTTAAGTTCGGTTTGTTGCACGTGGGGTGGAGCATTTGTCCACAGTCTCGAGCTGGTTTGATTTTAATTGTTGATTTATTCCTCAGGTTCAGGATATTCTGGACTTTTGCAACCAACATATTTTTCTATACACTTAAGTCCCTCCGGGTTTTCACTTGGGTCCATCGTGAGTTACAATCCAGTCATTGTGGCATTACAAACAGGTCCAGAACCCAACCCGGTGGATCTGGATTAGGCTCGGAATTTCTGACATGTTTAGAAAATTCAACCTTATCAACCTGCCAAACTGGTTCTTTAGTGGGGTGAGTTAGGGTCGAGAGAAAACCCGACCCGGTCAATTCACCAACTTGCTAAAATAAAAACAATAGTAAATATTAATAATATTGTATACACATAATTTAAGTTACCACTCATTACTTATTGTTTAGCTTATTATTTATCATTAATCTAACAAATTAAAATCTTAATCATACATATTTACAATAACTATACCGAATATTACATTATTTTCGTTTCCTAAACCTCCCAACCTAAACAAAACACAAGAAACTCAAACGAATTACTATTCTCAAATATTGAACCGCCAAACTACCCCGCAACCCACCAAGAGCGTGGGTCGGGTCACAGGTTGTATAGGGCGGTTGTTGACTTTACCTGTAACATGCCAATTTGGAGCAAGTCAGGTATGGTTTGCCCCATCGTTAACCCATTTACACCCCTAGCACAAACACATTCTTACAACACAACTCCGTGACATTTTTCTCTACACTATACCAGACTGTAATACACACATTTACTACTACCCTTATTCTTGTCCTACCGTAAGTCTAACTACACACCAATTCGAAACAAGTGCATGAAATATATCTGCCCATCATTCTCTTAAACCCCCAGAACTTGGACTAAACATGAACATAAAAAGGCTCTAAACCTAGTCCAACTTGGACACACAAGTACACATTGCAAGCAGAAAGAACGCGAACACGACATGTGGAGACTCTTTCGGATCTTGGACAAGCAGTCCTTTCGATTTGTGTTTATTTTCCTTTTTTCACCGTTGATTTCGTTCTTTTTTCTACGCAATTTAGTAGCCAAATTCTAGTGGAATGGACCGTCTTCTTAGCCCGGTGGCGAGTTTATTCTCGCAATCCTTAATGATTTGTTTCATTTTCCTAGCTTTTCTACGTTTTTTTCGTAGTTCTACGAAATTATTTATAAAACTGAACGTCGACTCCCATAGTTTACAGTTTATTCAAATGTTTGCTTTCTAACAGTTTTTTTAAGGATTTTTTCGATTTTTTTTAATTTCCAAAATAAACATCATTTGAAAGTATTTTCCATACTAGACCCACTGTCATCACATAACGATACATGGCGATGGTAGGTCTTATTTTTGAGTGTGTACAGACATCGAGCTCTGTAAAAAAATTACTTTGAAGAACTTGGCTTTGTAAATGCCAAGTTATGCATAGGCAAAATCGGCATTGCTGGTGTCGAGTTCGAACACTTAAAAAAATTGCACCCGCACGAAAGTGCGAAAAGAGGTCGGAGACTAATTTGAATCAGTAACCCAGAGTTGATTTCTATTTAACAGAACTCGGCATTGCAGTTGCCGAGTTCTGTTTAACAGAACCCGACAACACCAGTGCAGAGTTTAATTTGTAAAATTTTAGCAAATCTTGAAATGGATAGCTACTAGTGCGGGGAATAACATTGAACTCGGCATCCCGAACGCCGAGTTCATTTAAAAAAAAGTGAACTCGTCATCTGCAATGTCGAGTTCCGTCGGGCTATATAAGCAGCCCCCACCACGCCGACTTTTCGCGGCAAACAAGTTAGGTCTTCAAATTTTCTTTGCTCCACCATTTTTTCCTATTTTATGTATTATGATGATATACATTGTTGTTTTATGTATGATTGTAGTGTTTTTGTAGGTTTAGGAACCCGTTTAGGTGCAAACCCGATTGTGATTTCAGGTTTTTAGTTCGAATTATTTTTTTCTTGATTCTTTGTAGATTATTTATTTAGGTTTAGTTGATTGTAGGTTTACAACGGTAATCTTAAAAATTGTTGAATTTAGATTTAGTTTGGGAACCCGTTTAGTTGCAACCCCGAGTCTGATTTTGGCTTTTTAGGCCGAAATATTTTTTTCTTGATTCGTAGTACATTATTGATTTAGGTTTTGTTTATTGTAGGTTTACAACGGTAATCTTACAAATTGTTGAATTTAGGTTTCATTATTGTGATTGAAATTATATTTGTTGTTGTTAAAACCAAATATTCTGTTTGTTGTAAATTATTTTTGGATATTTTTGTTGTTTTATTAAATATATATTGTTGTTGATTGTGATATTACATTTGATGATGTTATGAATAATTTGTTGTTTTTACCAATGTGTTGAGTAATGAATATATGTGGTTCTTAACGTAAAAAATGGGTTGAAGTTACGAAATATGTGCGTGAAATATGTTTTGATTTGAATAAATTTTGTTACGTAGATGTTTGGAAGTTGAAAATGTTGTTTGTATTATTGTTAGTACTTTTAATAATGCAGGTTTAAAATTTCCAAATATGAACATATAGGGGAGATTCTGTCCAATTTTAAAAAAATATGACATTATTCGTAATGTTGTTTACTGTAGTTGATTTTGTTGGAGTGGTTACTCGACGTTTTGAGTCGTTTGCTTCTGCACCCGAGTGAGGTAATTTCTAAATCATTTGACTATTTTCAAACTTTTAATTAATTAGGAATAGAAGAACAATCATTTCACTTGAACACAGTTTTAAATTTAATTTATATAGGTTAGGAATGGATAAAGATGATGAAGAATTTTTGTTGGTCATGTATGATGAGAAATTAGAATGTAACGGAGATGTTGCAGAATATTCAAGTTCCTAGCGCAAATTAGTTGTAGTTCCGTTGAACATCAAATATGTGAATTTAGTGGATGTCATAAGATCAGAATGTGTCGGTTTATGGAATGATGCGTCCGTTTAAAGAACTAAATTTAGTGAATTTAGTTCCTCTAAACAACGATTGGACATACACAATGATAAGTCGGTTTATGGAATGATGCGTCCGTTTAAACGGATGTCTGTGGTTGGAGTCTATGTAGAAGCTGAACCTAAAGTGTCTTACCCTACGCTGGCAACCAACACTCATCTTCTGGAATATGGTACAGTAAGGTCGATCGGTTGGGACTGCAGAATAGATTTGAATATGAGTCTAAATTCTTTAACCAAAGTTCCAGCCTACCAAGAAATTTCTATTTTCCAATCGCAGAACTTCCAAACATGCAGTGAATTGGCACAAAATGTAGGTAACATTCTTTCAAGCAGTGCAGGTCCTTATCTTGGTCTGTCGCAAATTGAAACCATTCATTACAGCCATGATGGGCTTGCTGGCATCGAAAATTTCTATTTAGTTGGTATTTGGTAAGTTCCATCTTACCAAATTAATTTCGGATACGGATTTGGTTTAAAAAAATACCAATTACAAATCGGATACGAATTCGGATACGGATTTGGTTTAAAAAATACCAATTAGAAATCGGATACGAATTCGGATACAAGGTTTTTCAAATTCGAATTATTCGAATTATTCGGATACATATTAGTATTTGAAAATTTTGATTTGAAAATTAGTATTCCAAAATTAATATTCAAAAATTAATTACAATATACATATATATTCAATTTTGGATAATATTCGAATACCAATTAGTATTTGAAAATTTTGAAGATCCGGATTCGGATAGTTCTAATTTTGGATTCAAATTCGAATTTGTTAATGGATTACGGAATTCGGATTTGAATTCGGATACACTGTATATCCGAATCAAATAATTCGAGTTGCACCCCTAGTAGGGATGGACCATCTACCTCATACCCCTTCCTTGATCTTAGTTTGTCACCAGTTGACCTGATTCATTACGGTCGACCAGAAGCAGATATGCATAGTGATGAAGATGATGACACCGAGCAATTAGGAGATTACAATACACCATTTGATGACCAATTTGTGTATTATCACCGATAGATTTTTGGCAATAAACGCTTGTGTAAAGAGTTGCAATTCCGCCTTCAATGGGACATGTACATTGATTCCGTCTCTAACACATTAAAGCAAATCTTGCAAAATAGCATAACTGCATGGAAAGATTGAGACAAATTAAGTTTTATGAAGCGAGTAAAACACATTCGATTATGAAATTTGAAGAGGTAATGAAGGCTATTGCAGAGGAACATATACCAGTATACGAGTGGATCCAACATCAGGGTCCTTTGGAAAAATGGACTTCTTGTCACGACAGGGGTTGACGTTTCGAATGTATGACAACAAACTTGTCGTAAAGCTTCAACAATGTCTTCTAACGGGCACGCAGTATGCCAATTACAACCATGATTTTGATGATGTTTCTCCGTTTGAACAAATTCTTTGTCAAAAAAAGGGACGTCGCTGAGTCGTGGAATGAATTATATGTACCGACAGTCAACATCGTGTTGATGGCAAACGGTAATTTGGCCAGATCGCATACGGTAACTCGATACCACCAGTTGATGTACCAGGTTGAAGCCAATGACCAGAAAAAATACCTTGTCAAATTTGAAGGAGTTATTAGTTGCACTTGTGGATACATAATTGCAATGCACGTCTCCTGTTCACATGTACTAGCAATTTGTAGTGATAGACATGCAAATGTTAGCACTTCACATCTGGTCTCCCCGCATTATTAGGTTCAAATGTACAGACATGCATACAAATCTATATTTATCCCGATTCTTGATGTAAGGTATTGGCCAGATCGTGTGGTTACATCACAATGACCCCTCCGAAAACAAAAGACCTCTTGGTCGTCCAAGATCAACGCGAATCCGAAATGAGATGGACGAGCACTCTGGAGGAATAGTAAGGTGTAGGAGATACGGCGGTATAGGGCATAACAGAAGGCGATACAAGGAACCTATATAGCAAACCGTTTGAATAATTTGTATGTTACTATTATGTAAGACTTTGGATAAATGTAAAACTTGAATTCTTCTTATGATTTAATTAAATGTAAGAGTTAAATGCTTTTTAAGATTTGATTGTGGTGTAAGACTTGAATTAATGTAATGTATTTTGTTATGACTTTTATTTTGATGACTGTAATTTTTTATGACTCCAATGTTTGTGGTGTAACACTTGAATGTTTTCTAATCTTAACGTATTATGTACAGATGGAGTTTGGTGGATCCAGTACCGATTCAGTTAGAGGTAGTTACACTTCACAGGGTCCGGTAGACATATAAGTGTTGGTTCTGTAGGCCAACCACAAGTCTGACTTGTTCAAGGATTTTGTAAGCAATTTACTACTTTCAAATTAAATATGTGTACGTACGTGTTAATATTCTGACATTTATCTTAATTTTTGCAGAAGGACCCCGAGGGCCTAAAATGCGTTGAGCATGGATGATCACTGATGAGAGGATGTGATTTCTACTAGATCTGGCAAGGTTTGACACGGTCAATCGATTAGGCTGAGTCCTGTTGGACCATACCTTTTGGGGGGATGGTGGAGTGTTGGAGACCAGAGACTCATTTCTTTCACCTGCTACATGGTGAGACCACTTGTAGCTTGTGTGAAATCTATTTGATTACGGGCTTGTACGTAGATGGTTTACCAATATTTGAGTCCCAAGAGTACGTTTGGTCAGATGTCTGTGTAGGATCGTATTTATGGCTTAGTTCTACTCACTTTTAAACTTAAACAAACTCTACTTGCTTAACAATCAAATATGCAGCTGAAATTAAAAACAAAACAAGTAAGTAAAGTAAATATTGCAAACCACAAAGGCACTGGACGATTTTGATAGAGGTTTGGCCTCCCGCCTACTTCATCTCTTGTAAGTTCCGCTCGATCCCCCTCGAGCTCCGCCTACGTCTTCACTAACAATCTCGTTCCGGGCCGAGATTAAGCATTTACACCACAAGCTTCCGCGGACAACCCTCGCTAGCTTGATTTTCTTCCTCTCAAAACCCGAGAGGGATACTTCGAGATTTCACTGAAGTCCTTGCTTCTTTACAAACAAAGTTTGAGTGGATCACTCACTCTCTAACTTGAGCACACTTAGAGTATGATAGGAATTGATCTAAGATGTGGAAGTTTAACTTGGAGAGTAGGATTTGGGGAATTGGAGACTTGGAGTTTTCTCTTACGTGTATATGACAAATAGAACTGTAAGAGTTGTGTGATTGTGTCAAGGTAACACCTATTTATAATATCTAAGTGAGTTATAGCCGTTGGGATTAAATGGGTAAGTGATTGTGTAAGAAACACAAAATAGTGAAGTGCAGGTCACATTGCAGAACATAAACGGTCAACCGAATCGGGTAACCGGTCGACCGGTTTGTCAAAATAGGCTATAACTTATGTTCACTAGTCTAACGGTCATGTGACACGTGTAGATGGTCGAACAAAAGGTATGACACGGTCAACCGGTTTAACACTAGATTCTGTAAGAGAATAAACAACCCAATCGGTTGAACAATGACTCGTTCCGGTCGACCGATTTGGTCATGGCAGTTCAAGATTGGTTTAAGTGTTTTCCGGTTCTAGTTTGGTGATCTATTGAAGTCCAAATGTTGTGAAATTTTGTGTGTGACTTCTATAGGGAACCTAGTGTGTGTTTGAGATGATTTTAGCTCAAGTATGCTCAATTACACAATGTTCCTAAGACTCAAAAGAAATCAAGATTACATGCCTTCAATATGGCTTTAATTACATGTCTTGACTTCATTTCTCTCTTTCTTGAGTCTTGATCACCTGTAGAAGTTAGCACAAAGCAATATATATGTTATGCAATCTGTGTGCTACTCTATATAGATTTGAGATTAGGTTGATTAAATCATCCAAACATAGATTAAGGCAAAAAAGGCAACAATCTCCCTTTTTTTATGATGACAACCTATATCTTAATACTTGAAATTTCTACATGTAAACTATACATAAAAATGCTCCCCCTATGGATATGCATAGTTTTTGTTCAATTATTATCAAATTTCAAGTTACCCCTTTATCTATATCTCTCCCCCTTTCACATTCATCAAAAAACATAAGTTTAAACACGAAATTTAGGATGACTTGTAATGAAGTTGCCCCCCCCTAAATCTTGTACTGCATTACCCTATGTAAAAGATATTCATTAAGCTCCCCCTATCAATGTGAATATGATATATCAATTAATTTCATTTCTATTCTCTAGACTAGAACCAATTAATTCAAAATTTGAGATGATAGAAAATTATACCCAACTTTTGATGCTTGAATTTGTTCCAATCTCCATTCGGTGATGCAATCGGCTTTGAATTTGACTTTTTTAGATTTTCCCGGTCACCACCTATCTCCTCATTCAAGCACCTACAAGTGTAGATTTAGGTACCCAAACTGCTTTGGGTCCTTGAACATTAGCTTTGGGAACCCAAACCATTTTGGTTTTAAGAGCCAAGACACTTGAAGAGCTATGATTAACAAACAAATGCTTGCCATTTAGTGTAGTATGAGATACAGGGTTTTTCAATTTAGCATTGTATCCTAAGCCATGTTTATGTAGAGATTGTCTTTGACTACCTAAGAGCATGTCAAGCATCTTTGTTTCATTTGTGAACCTTTCTAGATCTTTTCTAAGTTGAGCATTTGATGCCTTAAGATCTAATTGTTCAACATCAATTGGTGTTGCTTTTAGACTACTAAGTTTCAATGCATTTTCCTCATGTTTAGCAAGCACCTCATTCTTCTCATTCGTAACTATTTCAATTTGGCATTTGAGATCATTAATTAGCAGTCTAGCGTTCTTATTCTTTTCACAAATAATCTCATTGTTTAACTAAGTCATGACATGCATTTTGAAGTTCATCATGTGAATATGGTTCTTCTTTAGAACATGAACTATCACTAGCATATGACTTAGATGAGCAAGAATGTGATATAGTAGAGCAAGAGTTAGGGTCTACCTCACTTTGTTCATCTTCAATATCCATGAACCATGAGTGGGCAACCTCCCTTCTACTTTGCAAGGAAGATGATGATGATGGTGATGAAGAATCATCCCATGTAGCTTTGTGAGCTTCCATCTTCTTTTCTTTTCTCTTGCTCCTCTCTTTTTCACTTCTTCTGTCCCTTCTCTCCATTTTCTTCCCCTTTTCTCTTCTCTAATTTTCACTCTCCTCCTTCTACTTTTCTTCTTCTCTTTTCTCACTCCTTCTACCACTTCTTTCTTTCTTTTCTTCTTTATCCTTCTTGTGGTATTTGAAGAAGTCTTTGGCTAGGACCTCAATGTCCTCATCTTCTACTATCTTCCTTGGTTCATCGAGATGTGCATGTAATGCAAGGGTAGGTTTGATCTTAGAGGCTTCATTCTCCTTTTGATGGTTGATTTGATGTTCTGAAGCCATCAAATTTCCAATTAATTCCTCCATCTTTAGTTGGGATAGGTCTTGAGCTTCTTCAATAGCAAACACCTTATCTTCCCAATCCTTGCTTAACGACCGAAGGATTTTCCTTTTCATCTCTCCTTCCTTGATTTTTCTTCCAAGAACCAAAAGAGAGTTAGTAATATCGGTGAAGCGAGGGTTCATTTCGCTTATGTTTTCACCGATTTGTATAGAGAATATTTCATATTTATGCATGAGGAGACTAATGCGAGTTTCCTTACTTTTTCTATCACCCTCGTGATGCATTTGCAATCGATGCCTTATCACATGTTCACTTTCACAATCCCTAATCCTATTATATTCTCCCTCATTAAGGCCACAATAAAGAATGTTAATAATTTTAGAGTTCCTCTCAATTTCTTTCTTTTTGGCCCTAGTCAAGGTGGCTAATTCATCTTCATTGGGAGATGTGTAGGGATTTCGAAGGACAGTCTAATACTTAAGGTAATTAGAAATTAGGAAAATTTTCATCCTATTCTTCCAATAATCATAATTAGACTCATTAAGCAAAGGAGACCTAGTTGTGCATAATCCTTCCACATGATTAGATGTGCTAGTCATGCTAAAAATATGATTAAGTATGCTATTTAGCTCACAAAACTCTGATACCAAATGTAGGATTGTATTTATGGCTTAGTTCTAATCACTTTTAAACTTAAACAAGTTCTACTTGCTCAACAATAAAAAATGCAGCAGAAATTAAAAACAAAACAAGCAAGTAAAGTAAATATTGCAAACTACAAAGGCACCGGACAATTTTTATAGAGGTTGGTCCCTCCGCCTACTTCCTTTCTTGTAAGTTCTGCTCGATCCCCTCGAGCTCCGCCTACGTCTTCACTATCAACCTCGTTCCGAGCCGAGATTAAGTATTTACACCACAAGCTTCCGCGGACAACCCTCGCTAGCTTGATTTTCTTCCTCTCAAAACCCGAGAGGGATACTTCGACTTTTCACTGAAGTCCTTGCTTCTTTACAAACAAAGTTTGAGTGGATCACTCACTCTATAACTTGAGCACACTTAGAGTATGATAGGAATTGATCTAAGATGTGGAAGTTTAACTTGGAGAGTAGGATTTGAGGAATGGGAGACTTGGAGTTTTCTCTTAGGTGTATATGACAAATAGAACTGTAAGAGTTGTGTGATTGTGTCAAGGTAACACCTATTTATAATATCTAAGTGAGTTATAGCCGTTGGGATTAAATGGGTAAGTGATTGTGTAAGAAACACACAACAGTGAAGTGCAGGTCACATTGCAGAACATAAACGATCAACCGAATCGGGTATACTGGTCGACCGGTTTGTCAAAATAGGCTATAACTTAAGTTCACTTAAGTGAACGGTCGATCTAAGGTTTTGGTTGGGTCGACCGTTCAGGGGTTTTTGTCAGGTAAATGATGGATCGGTCAAACTAAGCAAATGATTGGTTTGACCGGAAATTTCCAGGCACTTATGGGTTCAAGGAGAAATTTAGTTTTGGTCGACCAAGGTCGAGGAGAGGTTCGAATGGAAACTTCCACAGTGTTCAGGGCAACTAAAGATTGTTTGATCGGTCGACCAAAAGTTTGGAAAGTTGGGGTTTTTGGGAAATCCGATCGTTGTAGAATACGACAAGTCTAACTGTCATGTGCCACGTGTAAACGGTCGAACAAAAGGTATGACATGGTCAACCAGTTTAATGCTAGATTCCGTAACAGAATAAACAACCCAATCGGTCGAACGATGAACCGTTCCGGTCGACCGATTTGGTCCTGGCAATTCAAGATTGGTTTAAATATTTTTCGGTTCTAGTTTGGGTGATCTATTGAAGTCCAAATGTCGTGAAATTTTGTGTATGACTTCTATAGGGAACCTGGTATGTGTTTGAGTTGATTTTAACGCAAATATGCTCAATTACACAATGTTCCTAAGACTCAAAACAAATTAAGATTACATGCCTTGAATATAGCTTTAATTACATGTCTTGACTTCATTTCTGTCTTTCTTTAGTCTTGATCACCTGTAGAAGTTAGCATAATGCAATATGTGTGCTAGTCTACATTGATTATTGATTGACATTATTTCATGCTTATATTTGTACCTTATATCCATTATCTTACACCTAAGCAATGCTACGTGACGAGTTTTATGTTTGAATTTCAGAAATAAAGAGGTTTGAAGAGAAGAGCCATGAAAGGACCCAAAAGCAGGAAAAAGGACTTATTTATGAAACCTGGGGACCAAGATGCAAGGGAGAAGGAACTGAACGTAAGACAGAAGGACCTAAGAGCAAAACAGGAAACTCCACACCGTCATGGGGAGTATTTTGTCAATTCGATTCGGGTCGGAGCTCCACTAAACAAAGTAGATGCATCCAAGACCAAGAAACACTCCAAGCAAAGCCCACAACCAAAACCAATCGGATCTGAAGTTTATAGGCCACCAATTGGCGGTCTGGATCAGCCCAGATCCGCTAAGCTTTCTCTTGGACTTGTATTAATTTATGTTTACGCTATTTTTGGTATTGGTTTAGTCCCACATCGGGGGATTGTCCCAGATTAGCTTTTTCCATGCTTATAAATAGAACTCTTCACCCTCCATTGTATCCATCTCTCTCTTTCGTGGCATCTTCCCTACTAAGAGTGAAGCCTTGAAGCAAAACTCTGGTGGAGGAAGAGTTACTTGTAATTTGAGTGAGTTAATAATAGATGTTTTCATTAGCTTTTTAATTCTTGCTTAGTTAATTTCCTGTAATGTGTTTGCTTTGGTGCTTGTTTAGTATTATGCTTCTTTAATATTTCTTGCTTGATTAGTATAGTTTCATTTCAGTATAATGCTTCATTTTATTAGAGTAGTTAGTTTAAATATGTTTGAGTAGTTCCGTCCCCTTTGGGGGGTGGAGTAGATGTGGTACAAGTTATGTAGATGGTATGAATGTTTAATATGAAAGTTTTGTGAGAGATATTAGTATGCTTGCTTGAATTATTAAGAACCTTACTTGATGGTTTCTGCCATAACTTAGGTACATTTCATGCCTTTCTAAGTGTCTTAATAACAACCTTGCATTGCTCATATTATTCACATAAGTTAGTGTTGTAAATGATAAGTTTTGCCATTAGGTACCTCTTATGCATTAACAAACACTAACTCATCTATTCTCTACGTATGGTCTCCTCCTATAGTACACCTTCTATTGTGTGTTATTTTAGAGTCGAGTCGAGCATTTTATGCGAGGTTGGGCTCGTTCTGGTGAGAGCGCTCGACTCGAGAGAGTGCATTCTTCTGAGATGGACGGTCTTGGTGATCGACCATCTCCACCTCGTGCTCCTTTGGAGCATGAAGCCGAGTCGTCTCGCGGTGACGGGGGGGGACCGGGTTCCATACATGGAATACCTTGGCCCGCTTCCGCCACCACGTAGACCTCCTTCTCCTCCTCCTCTGACTCGAGAGGAAGGGAGATTCGGTCAGGATCGATTTCTTGGTGCACCACCACCTTTAGCTCGACAGGATAGAACGATGACTTTGTGGGAGCGGACCCATCCTGTTCGGGCTGCGCAACCTTCTTGCATAGTTGTTGCCCCTGCTCGCGGGAACAACTATGAGCTGAAACCTCAATATGTGAGCATGCTTCCAACCTTTACTGCCAATAAAGAGGATCCGTATATCTTTATACGCGAATTCGAGGAAGTATGCTCCATGTTCAAGCTTCAACAGCTTGACGAGGATTCAGTCCGATTGAGGATGATTTCTTTCGCATTGAAGGATAATGCGAAGAAATGGATGTATAGCCTACCGGCGAGCTCGATTCGGTCATGGGATGACTTTGTGACCGTCTTTCTGAAGAGATTTTTCCCTCAAAGGAAAACTCAACAGATACGGCACCAGATACATCAAATGTATCAGATCGAGACCAAATCATTTCATGGTTTCTTTGAGAGGTTCAAGGACCTTCTCCAGCAGTGCCCTCATCATGGACTTGAGTTATGGCAGTTGTGCCAAATTGTTTATGAGGCATTAACTACAACACCCGCACATTGTTGGAGTCGATATGTCAGGGTGACTTCCAAATGAAACCCATCGAGGAGGTATGGGACACTTTTGAGGCTATGGCTGAACGTACCTTCGAGTGGGACACCATGAGAGCGCCACCAGCCGCCAAGTCTTTTGGTCGAGCTGGATCTTATCATGTTGAGTCAACTATCGCGTTTGAGGTGAAAATGGTTGCTCTTATGCGTAGGATTGAGAGTTTGGAGATGGACCGAGCTCCTATAGCATGCAAATGCGATGTATCAACCAAGGGATAATGAGCATGCAAATGCGATGTATCAACCAAGGCCCCGTAACGACCCGTACAGTCACTCCTACAACCCGGGATGGCGTAACCATCCTAACTTCTCTTGGGGGTCTAGTGGAGGCCACGGTCAGAGCTCGCACGCTCAACCTCAACCTCCACCTTATCAACCTCCACGCCCATCGGCGACCTACCAACCCCCACATCAAAGGTCTCAGCACCATAATTACCAACCTGGTCAGGCCTCTTCGTCGGGTTATTCTAACCAGACACCAACACCCCAGCAGGTTGACCCTAAGGACTCTACCCTTCAACAAACCCTTCAAGCATTCATGCAGAGCACTCAATCCATGTTTGTGGCCAGCAATAATTCGGTCAAACCATTAGAAATGCAAGTTAGCCAGTTGGCTCATCAGCTCCATGAACGCAAGAAGAGTCAGTTACCGAGTCAGCCTGTGGTTAATCCCAGGGGTCAGCCTGCTCATACCAGGCAAAATATACACAATGTTGAAAGTGACCCTTCCCAACATGCCAATGTTGTTCATACCTTGAGATCAGGGAGGGTCGTTGACAACAGTGTGAAAATGCCGGAAGCCAACGATGTTTGTGATACTTCCGAGGAGAGTCTTGAGCCTGTTAAGGAACCCAATTCGGAGACTCCTCCTCGTGATTCTTATGTGCCCAATGCACCATTCCCTCATTGGTTGACTAAAAAACGTGATGAGCATTGGGACAAGATCGTTGAGGTACTTAGGCAAGTAAAGGTGAACATCCCGTTGTTGGAATTTTCAACAAATGGCACTGTATGCCAAGTTCCTCAAGGACCTTTGCACCACCAAGAGAAAAACAAATGTGCCCAAAAAGGGCTTTTGGCCGCCAATGTGAGCTCCATATTGACATAGGCCATGCAAGTCAAATACAAGGACCCAGGTTGTTCAACTGTCTCTTGCATGATTGGGAATGTGACAATCTCTCAAGCTTTATTGGATTTGGGGGCATCTGTGAATGTCCTGCCTTACTCAGTCTATGTCCACCTTGGAATAGACAATCTTAAACCAACGAGGACAACCCTCCAGTTGGCTGATAGATCCGTCAAAATTCTATGAGGGAGTGTGGAGGATGTCCTTATCAAAGTGGGTGAGTTCGTATTTCCAGTTGATTTCATCATCTTGGATATTGAACCTGTGTCCAACCCACAAGGACAAATTCCTGTGATCCTTGGGAGGCCATTTCTCGCAACATCTAATGCTTTGATCAATTGTCGCAATGGCTTGATGAGGTTGTCTTTTGGAAACCTCACGGCGGATTTCAACATCTTCACTCTTCGTAAGCAACCCGGGCTCTTCGACGACACTGTCACAGCCAATTTCATCCAGGACACGGATGAGCCCGAGTCATTAGGCATGTTCGACTCACCTCGACATATTATTGAGGTGCCTAATGACCAGGTTGCAAGTGAAGAGAATCTTGAGGAATCCGCCAGCATTTCTCGGAACGAGGAGGCACATCTGGGTGCTTGCTCCTCTTACCCCGTGGCCCTTGAGCCACTTGAAAGTAACTTTGAATCCGACAAGCACCCACCTCTGGTCGAGCTTAAACCGCTCCCCGATAACCTAAAGTACATCTTTTTATGGGATAATGAGACCTTGCCACTCATTATTGCTTCTGATCTTGCACAAGATCAAAAGGTTGCCCTCAAAAGAGTACTCTTTGAAAACAAAGAGGCAATCGAGTGGCCCTTGAAGGATATAAAGGGAATTAGCCCTGGTATTGGTCAGCATCGGATCCACATGGAAGAGGATTCTAGGCCCCGCGGGGACCCACAACGAAGATTGAATCTTGTACTGAAAGAAGTCGTCCGAAAGGAGGTTCTTAAGTTCTTGGATCATGGCATAATCTATCATGTCTCTGATAGTTCATGGGTAAGTCATGTCCATGTGGTTCCCAAGAAGTCAGGCGTGACGGTTGTGGAGAATGAGCATAATGAGCTTATCCCGACACGCCTGCAAACTGGCTGGAGAGTTTGCGTTGATTATCACAAGCTCAATGCGGCAACGCGGAAAGATCATTTCCCGTTGTCATTTATTGATCAGATGTTGGAAAGGTTGGTCGGACATGAGTATTATTGTTTTCTTGATGGATACTCCGGTTACGACCACATTCCCATCGCCCCCAAGGATCAAGAGAAAACCACATTTACTTGTCCCTTTGGCATGTTTGCCTACCGTCGCATGCCCTTTGGGTTATGTAATGTGCCGGCAACGTTTCAAAGGTGTATGATCAGCATCTTCTTCGATATGGTTGAGCGTTTCCTTGAGATCTTGATGGACGACTTTTCCATATTTGGCGCTTCCTTTGATGAGTGCCTTCATCACTTGAGCCTTGTCCTCAAGCGATGCCGTGAGAAGAACTTCGCTCTCAATTGGGAGAAATGACACTTCATGGTGAAGTGGGGGATTGTACTTGGACATGTGGTCTCAAGTAGGGGAATTGAGGTTGATCCCGCCAAAGTGGGTCTTATTGCTAATCTCCCACCGCCACGTAATGTGAAGGATATCCGCGCCTTTTTGGGGCATGCTGGATTCTATCGGCGGTTCATTCGGGATTTTAGCAAAATTGCTCGACCTCTCACCGCCTTGTTGGCTAAGGATGCCATTTTTGAGTTCACACCGTATTGCCACCATGCCTTTATGACCTTGAAGAAAGAGTTGACATCAGCTCCCATTATTGAGGCACCGGTGTGGACTGAGCCCTTTGAGTTAATGTGTGATGCATCTGACTTCGCTGTGGGAGCAGTGCTTGGGCAACGATTGGGCAAATTACCTCATGTGATCTACTATGCCAGTAGAACACTCAATGATGCCCAATTGAACTACACTGTGACCGAGAAGGAATTCTTAGCGATCATATTTGCTTTGGAGAAATTCCGGTCGTACTTGATTGGCTCCCACGTGGTTATCTATTCTGATCACACAGCCATCAAGCACCTCATGGCGAAGAAAGATGCAAAATCCCGACTCTTGAGATGGATCTTGTTGTTACAAGAATTTGATCTCAAGATTCAGGACAAAAAGGGTATGAAAATGTTGTAGCTGACCACCTGTCTCGTCTAAAGACGACCAACCCACAGGATCACATTATTGATGACAAATTTCCTGACGAGCAGTTGTTCACAATCGAAGATAACCCTTGGTTTGCCGACATCGTGAACTACCTCGTGACCGAGCAACTTCCTGTGGGTTGGTCAAAATCTGACCAAACCAAATTTAGATCATATGTCAGATTCTTCCACTGGGATGACCCCTACCTATTCAAATACTGCTCTGACCAAATTTTCAGGCGGTGCGTCCCAGATACCGAGTTCCAAAGTGTGCTCCATTTCTGCCATCCCAAGGCATGTGGAGCACACTTTGGAGCAAAGAGAACTGCTGCCAAGGTTCTCGAATCTGGATTCTACTGGCCCTCTCTTTTCAAGGATGCTTACGACTTTTGTAAGCAATGTGATAGGTGTCAGCGCCTTGGCAGGATTGGTCGACGTGACATTATGCCTTTGCAAAATGTCATTGTTGTCGACATCTTCGATGTGTAGGGCATCAATTTCATGGGACCCTTCCCGAACTCGTTCGAGAATGTTTACATTCTGGTGGTCGTTGACTATGTGTCTAAGTGGGTTGAGGCTATACCCATAAAGACCAGTGACAACAAGGTGGTCACCAAATTCTTGAGGGACATTTTTACGCGATTTGGTACTCCTCGTACCATAATCAGTGATAGGGGTACCGACTTCTGTAATCACTCCTTTGAAGCGCTTATACGGAAATATTTGATCACCCACAAGCTTGCGACCCCATACCATCCGCAAACTAGTGGGTAGGTCGAAATCTCTAACCGTCAATTAAAGAAAATTCTTCAGAAGACGGTTAGTTCCTCAAGGAAGGATTGGTCAACTAAGTTGAATGACGCGTTGTGGGACTTCCGCACCACGTACAAGACCAATTTGGGTATGTCCCCATATCGGATAGTGTACGGCAAGGCTTGCCACCTACCCGTCGAGCTTGAGCATCGTGCTTTCTGGGTGATCAAGAACCTGAATATGGCTCTTGATCAAGCAGGAGTACAACGTAAGCTCGACATTGTGGAATTAGAAGAGCTACGCAATGATGTGTACGAGAATGCCAAAATTCATAAGTCTCGAGCCAAGATGTCTCACGATCGCATGATTATGCGAAAGGTGTTTATGGCCGGGCAGAAGGTGTTGCTCTACAATTCCTGGCTTCATCTGTTTGCGGGTAAGCTCCGCAGTCGCTAGTCTGGCCCGTTTATTGTCCAAACCGTCTATCCTCATGGAGCGGTTGACATCTTGAACCCAGGGAATGGGGACGTGTTCAAATTTAATGGACAACGCATCAAACCCTACTTGGAGGGGGCACCAGCCGAAGTCGAGGAGGTCATGTTCCTTCATGAACCTTCCTCGCACTCAACCATTCATGCTCTTGCATGAGTGGTTGTGCTTTCAGGTTTGTTAAAAAAAAGAAAGAAAAAAAAAGAAAGAAAAAAGAAGAAGACTCCTTCAGTGAGCATCGATTGTTGTGAACCCAAAACCTTGTGTATTTGGGCCCCAATTCTTTCACGTATTTGTATCCCTTCCTTAGCATCTCACAGGTTTTGAGGGAATTTGGGTTGTGTCCATCAACATAGCCCGAAACTTCCCTGTGTACTTCACGTTGGTGAGATCTATTCTTTTTCATGCATAACTCCATGTAGTATCTTGCTCGCATTCATTGAGGACAATGCATGAAGTAGGTGTGGGGGGTGTTTTACGTGTGTACATAGTTGAGTCTTTTCTTTTGTTTGCATTTTTAGGGTCATGTTAGTGTGTTGCATTTAATATCGATATATCTGTTTCTCATGATCCTTGGGTGACTTGTCTTCTTTTGCTTGCCTAGTGCTTCAAACTTTTCACATTTCTTTCAAAATCTTCATGTGTTTGCGAAAGAAAATGTTTTGTGGGTTTTGCATGTGTTTAGCACGTGCAAAACCGTTGAGAGGCAAAGTAAAAAGAAGGCTCCCAAAATTGTCTTGAACTTGATGCATTAGGATATCTAGTACAGTGGCTTTAGGATATATCGACTCATTAGGATGCACCCCAGTTTTCCTTTGGGGGTGAGTAATCATAGGGTTTCAGTGCTCAAACATTTAATGAAGTCCACCCTAAACCTAGTGAGTCTATAATTCGTGTCTGTTAACTTAAGGAAGTTTGTTGTAGTCAAGGACCCTCTAAATCTTGTTATGAGACATTAGTGTAGGGGTTTTGGTTAATGTGTAGATAAGAAATAAGTGAGTAGATGTTCTCTCTTCTCGCATGGCTCCTATCACTCGGGAAAGTAGGTCTGAGGGGACTTTGTGCCTGGTCCTTTCGAGTCATCTGACTTGGGATGCGTCGACCGAACTCTCGTTACACGGGTGGTAGGGATTGCCCTATGTGGAAATTTGGGGAAAGGTGTACGTGATAGTGTAAGTCCTCATGGGCAATGATGCACGAAACCTAACCCTGGGAGAATGAAGCTCCAACTAATAAAAAAAAGAAACAAATTGAGAAAACAAACAAAAAGAAAAAAATTGGTAATGCAAATAAGAACCTTAATGGACTTTACACTTTGTAGCATTTGAGAATGTTGAGGTTGTCCATGTCTTTCGCTTAATTCCTTATTTAACTTGCACGAATGGTTCATTAGGCTAGGTGTGGACTGATCACCTATATAGAGTCGGCCCATAGCATTACCGCGTCCATTGATCGACAAAATTTGTCCAACGAGTCGAGGTCTAGATTGAATAATGCATCTTGTTCGGATTTTCTGGGTATATCCGCTCAAAACCCTCAGGAGACAACACTCCTCCTCCTTGGCAACAAGGAGGTTTAACGGCTTGTTGCACGTGCTAAGTGCAACCGTGATTCCTACGAAAGTGAGTTAGAATTTCTTGTATTTCGTTCGCTTTTCTCTTTCTTTGTTTTGCTAGGGACTAGAAAAAACTTATATCCATTATCTTGCACCTAAGCAATGCTACGTGACGAGTTTTATGTGTGAATTTCAGAAATAAAGAGGTTTGAAGAGAAGAGCCATGAAAGGACCCAAAAGCAGGAAAAAGGACTTAATTGTGAGACCTGGGGACCAAGATGCAAGGGAGAAGGACATGAACGTAAGACAGAAGGACCTAAGAGCAAAACAGGAAACTCCACACAATCATGGGGAGTATTTTGTCAATTCGATTCGGGTCGGAGCCCATTAAACAAAGTAGATGCATCCAAGACCCAGAAACACTCCAAGCAAAGCCCACAACCAAAACCAATCGGATCTGAAGTTTATAGGCCGCCAATTGGCGGTCTGGATCAGCCTAGATCCGCGAAGCTTTCTCCTGGACTTGTATTAATGTATGTTTAGGCTATTTTTGGTATTGGTTTAGTCCCACATCGGGGGATTGTCCCAGATTAGCTTTTTCCATGCTTATAAATAGAACTCTTCACCCTCCATTGTATCCATCTCTCTCTTTGGTGACATCTTCTCTACTAAGAGTGAAGCCTTGAAGCAAAACTCTGGTGGAGGAAGAGCTGCTTGTAATTTGAGTGAGTTAATAATAGATGTTTTCATTAGCTTGTTAGTTCTTGCTTAGTTAATTTCCTTTAATGTGTTTGCTTTGGTGCTTGTTTAGTTTTATGCTTCTTTAATATTTCATGCTTGATTAGTATAGTTTCATTTCAGTATAATGCTTCATTTTATTAGAGTAGTTAGTTTAAATATGTGTGAGTAGTTTCATCCCCTTTGGGGGTGGAGTAGATGTGGTACATGTTATGTAGATGGTATGAATGTTTAATATGAATGTTTTGTGAGAGATATTAGTATGCTTGCTTGAATTATTAAGAAC